>JASWHV010000017.1:7834951-8438950 GCA_030760725.1 Neostapfia colusana | reverse complement strand
TAAGGAGACGACCATGAGGCTCCCGCCCCAGCACCAGGGTCTGGAGGTCAAGATACCCAGCTACTTCCGCTGCCCCATCTCGCTCGACGTCATGCGCTCGCCGGTTAGCCTCTGCACCGGCGTCACCTACGACCGCTCCTCCATCCAGCGCTGGCTCGAAGCCGGCAACAAAACCTGTCCGGCCACCATGATCCCTCTGCCCTCTACCGACCTCGTCCCCAACCTCACCCTCCGCAGCCTCATCGCCCGCTGGGTCGCCTCCACCGCCTCCTACTCCCCCACCACCGACTCACCAGCTGATTCCACGGTACGGAGGTCTCCCGCGGGCCTCGTCCGTCTCGTGGCGTCCGGCGGCGGCGACATCTACCCCCGCGCTCTGCGAGCTGGCGGCTTATCTATCAGACGACGACGTCGACGATTTCGAAAAGAACGCGATTGTGGGCGCCGGCGGCGCCGCGGAGGCAGTCGCCTCGGTGCTTCGGAGGAAGGGCGAGGAGACCGGTGTCGAGGCGGCCGTGCGGGTGCTCGCCTGGATCATCGCCTCGGACGGCATCGACGATGCGAACAAGAAGCGGGTCGCCACCGGCCTCGCCGCTGACGCGGCGGCCTCGGCCCGGTCACTCGCGCGCGTGATGCGCGGCGGGAGCGGCCTGGTGGCGAGGATCGACGCGGCGAGGCTGGTGGAGTTCCTGCTCGCCAATGCCGCCGACAAGGCGGCGGCTGCGGCGGCCGGGTCTTCGGAGCTGTTGACCGAGCTGGTACGGCTCGTCGGCCCCGTCGACAAGAAGGGCACCCTGGACAGAAACGCCGTGGACGCCGGCCTGTCCTGCCTGGTCGCCATCGCCGCGTCGCCCCGCGCCGCGCGCGGCGAGATGGTGCGCCTCGGCGCCGTCCCGGCCGCCGTGCGCGCGCTCCGCGCCACGACGGAGCCCGCCGCGTCCGCCAAGGCTCTCCGGATCCTCGAGTCCGCCGTCGGATGCGCGGAGGGCCGCGCCGCGCTGTGCCAGGACGCGGAGGACGCTGTCCCGGCGGTGATCAGCAAGATGTTGAAGGCCGGCCGGGACGGCGCCGAGGCCGCGGTGGCCGTGCTCTGGGCGGTCTGCCACCGGTACAGGGACCGCAGGGCGTTGGACGCGGCGGCGGCTGCTGAGGGAGGGCTGACGATGCTGCTGCTGCTGATGCAGAGCGGGTGCTCGCCGGCGGCTAGGCAGATGGCGCTGGAGCTGCTCAAGATTTACAAGGTGAACGCCAAGAGCTGCCTCGCCGGCTACGACACCAAGACCACTCACATCATGCCGTTCTGAAGACATGAGGTAAATTAATGGCGTGCAATCCTGAACTGGTTGGTGGTCAACTGGATTCGATCGATCAGCTAGCTGATCAACTGCACAGAATGGAGGATCATGTCCTTGGTCCTGTGTTCGTTCTTGATTTCTTTCTTTTTTATGTAATTTGATAGAGAAACAAAGAATTGGTCCGTGGAGGGGAGAAGAACGATAATCTGTACATGCGTAGGGAGTTTTGACAGGAAACCATAATGCAGGGAGGAAATTTAACAGAAGAGTTCATTTTCAGTCCAAAGGATTGCAAACTTCCTGAAAGACGCTGCAACTGTCCAAATGTGGTGATGAATGGCAGCAGAGTGAAATGATGAAACTGCGAGTCGAAGCAATCAGAATCATGTGGCTCTGCTCTGATCGAACTTTTGCACACGTTTGTGCAATCATTCGGAAAACGAATGCTAGTACCGCAAACTCGTACAGAACGTCGTAGCCTGGAGCGTGTCGGACACACTGGAGATGTACGTAGACTGAAAGCAAATTGCATACGGCGTAGTCACCACTCACTACGGTCGTCACAGAGGATAAGGCTAAGCGGCGCATGTCCACGTCGGCGTTAGACTGAAAACTGCTGCAGGACTCGGCCCGCGAAGCATCACGGCTGCTTGCAACCTTCTTGATCAGCTACTAACAATTTCCAGTCGTAGCCTGAGCCATGGTGGCGCTCGCAGCTCGCCACCGGCCGTAGGCCGGTGATGCACAAATGGGGTCTGTGTTGGTTGCCGAACCGGATAGAGGGGTGGCTAGCACGACAGCCGACGGCAAGCAGAAGGAGCACGACTGCACTGCTCTTGTTTTGCGGGAGATGAACGATAGCGGAGGCCGAGGCCCGCCGCTTTAGCAATGGGGTTTGCTTGCCAACTCCATGGAGGTTCGTGCGGTGCCGCAGCTTGTTGTTACCGAATCAACGCGGCCCGCGTGCAGAACCGTCGGGTACGGTGCACGTCAGGCTCACGGTTTCAACGCTCGCCCAGTCGCCAGCTCTGCGGCTCGCTCGCGTCTCGTTCGTCGTCCCCGAAACGCCGAAACTGGGCCCTCGGTCCGGGAAAGGAGGACGGTGGGCCGAGTCGATGGATTCTGTCTCGCAACAAATGTCAGGCGACCCATGTTCGAGATCGGAGCGAAAGGGCCCGATGAGATGAGCAGAACGGGCCCGGGCCACGCAGGTCGCGTGCGTTCTTCTCGTCTTGCAAATGCCTCCTCCTCCTCGTACTACTCAGTCGGACATGGTCACATGGATTCACCGACTATGGTACAAACGGAACGCACCGCGAGCACGATGCTCGACCCGACTGCTGCTTCACATTCACATTTCATTGGTCATTCAGGGAGACGTGAGCTCGGATACAGAGGAAACTGAGACTGCTCGCACTCGTGCACCTCTATATCCGATCTCTAAAGGAATATTATTAGCCTTTTACAGTTAACTCTAAAAGATTCTCAGCTTTACAGTTCAATTTGCTGCACTCGTGAACCTCTAAATCGAACCTCTATATCAACTATCATCTATTTTATATAACATAACATAACTAACTCATATTTATATTATTGCACATAACTATATTTATATTAATAATATTACATTTACAACTTATAAAAAACATCAAAAATATTTTTTGTCTTATTTTTTCCCTTTTCCCTTTTCCTTCTCTTTTTTTTTCCTATTTCCTTTCTCCCTTTTCCCTCTCTCTTTATTTTTTCCTTTCTATTTTTTCCTTTTCTTTGCCTTCTCTTCTTTCTTTATACAGCCAGGAACCAACTACAGGGAACCTCGGGAGAGATGCCGGCGGAGCACGACCTCCTCCTCATTTGCCGTTTGATTGTAGCATCGGTAAGATACCGGATCATTTAGAGGTCCCCGCTGCGGTCAAAAAAAATAACGTGTAAGCTAAATTTAGAGGCCCGTAGCTTTTACAGGAGCCCAGTGCGCACAGCCTGAGAGCCGCCATGTCCAGAGTTCAGGTTAAACTTCCCACGCAACGTGCACCTAATTTGACACCGTATTTTTGCAGTGCCTTAACGCCCCCCCTCTCTCTCTCCGAAACTGGCACCAACGCCTGAATTTAGTGCTGCCGTTCTAGCGTGGCAAAACTCACTACATGATTCCCGTCAGCATCCGACGGCTAAAACCGTCGTATATAAAGCAGAAGCCGTCGTATATAAACTATATACGACGGCAGTTGTTTATATACGACGGTTTGTGGCCGTCGTATATATTTTGTCGTATATATTGTTATATACGACGGCACCGTCGTATATAACAGTATATATACGACGGCCACTTATATACAACGGCCCGTTTCGTATACTTGGCCCAGTGGTCTGGGGCTTTTATATACGACGGCTGGGCCAAGGCTGTCGTATATAAGCTCTTATATACGACAGTGCATCGGCCCTGGCTGTCGTATATAAGAGCTTATATACGACAGCCGCTAGGCCCTGGCTGTCGTATATAAGAGCTTATATACGACAGCCGCTGGGCCCTGGCTGTCGTATATAAGAGCTTATATACGACAGCCTGGCCCAACCGTCGTATATAATTTAGTCTTATTTACGACAGCCCTGTATAGCGACCGTTGTATATAAACTATACAGGCCGTCGTATATAAGCTTTTCTATTTTTTTTTAAAAAAAATCAGAAAATGGCTAACCTGGCTCGATGGCTAGCTACACATCCAAATCAATAGACAACAACAAAACAGTTATATATATAAAATTACAACAAAGTGCAATAGTACACATCGACAATCACAAAGTCTGACATCCACACAATCAAAAACAAAATCACAATCTATTGATTACTAGCCCCTCCACTACCTTCGGGAGCGAAGTAGTCATCCTGCCGCGGCGAACCTAACGCCCTTAGCTGTGGCGATAGAGTCTGAGCCTCCGTCCCTGATCCCTGCGAAACACATTGACATATGTACAAGTTTACAATTCTTTTTCTAGGTTCATTAGGATTCTTAGCGGTTGGGACTTCCACTTAATGTAACTTTGTTTTTATACCTGTACTCCAGTAAACTGCTCCTGTGGTGGCGACGGCTCCAACACGAACGGAGGTGGCTGCCACAACGGTATCTAGATTTGCTGCCCTTGCTGTCGAGCTAGCGTCTGTCATTTCAAAAATTACAATTTACAAAACCAATTGAAATGCAATGTAATTAAAGTATAATTGTATGTTTCTTACTTTCATTGCCGCTTGCATCTGTGCCATATAGGACACATGGTACGCCATGACAGCCCTGTTGTTCTCTCGCTCTCTCGCCAAGGCCTCCTCCTGCCGAGCAAAGCTCCCCCGAAGCGCCATGACTTCGAGATCTCTCTCGGTGCCACGGCGGCTGGAGGAGCCTGCGCCAGCAGCCGAAGACTGCGAGGAGTTGTCTCTCGCAGGTCGTGCCTCCCTAGAGTTGACGACTCTAGAGAATATGGCAAGACTAAAAAAACGAATCAATTCAAGTTAAAATTAAATAATCTTGAATTGAAAATAATGAAAGTAAATGAATTCAACTTCCGTGTGTTTTTCACCTCCGCTTGCATACGCGTCTTGAGGTTCAATGTTGGGGGAGTTTTCCCAATCGAACCCTTCGCCGTGTATCCTCACAGCCTCTTGCCCATACCTAGTCTGAAAAACAATGAAATTGTGTAAGTTCAACAACATATATAGTGTCAAATAATTTTAGAGGTCATGAAACTTACCAGGCGCTCTGCTGCGTACTGACTACACTGCTCCGGCTGAGAAGGGTCAGCGTGACCTCTCCTATAGACCGCAGTAGCACTCGGTCTCACGTCGGTCTCCTTTTCCTGTGAACATATGTTAGTACGAACAATACTACATTATAAATATAATAAAAACTACCAAGAAACTTACCATCCATTTATCCATTCGCACAAAACCTTGGACGCCCATACCGTGCTTCTCTGAGCTCCCTCTGGCATATCGAGCCTTCTTGGACTTAGCGATGAACTCATCGCTAGCCCAATACCTGCAAAGGGCTCGGTAATTTTCAGTTCGTCCCTGTAACCAAGCGACACTAACCTGCACACATGTGTAGTTCATTAGATGTTACTTAGCAAAATTAATATGAACATTTAAAGATTACGCAACTTACCTCTGCGTATTGCTCCTCCGTCAAGTACGCGTCAGAGGCGTCTCTGAACGACCCAACCTTGTGGTCGTGGAGCTTTAAGTAGTCGTTAACTACTTGACTCCGAGCGTTCAAAAGCATTTGCATAACAAGCTTCCGAGCCTTCACTTCGAACACGGAGCGAGCGTGATCCATCTGCTCAGCCGGGTCCTCAAGGTGGTACCTGAGCTGTAGGAAGCCAACACAGTTCGACATATACGCACATTAATATTTGAAGGAACATAAAGAATTGAAACTTCAAATATTTATGAAAGTTACTTACCCAAAAATCTGCCCACACGACTCCCTGTAGATTGTCGTTCTCCAGGTGAGGAACGCGCGCGTAGTCGTCCCACGACGTAGCTACACGTCTATCGATCGCACCGGGGTAGTGCAGACGCACTAAGTTCCCGATGCAATCGTTCACTGTCCTGTGGTGTTTCTGCCCGTTGTACGATAGGTCCTCCCAAGAACTAAAAAGACGTTTGTTAAGTTATTAAGTAAGATCATAGTCTTTGAGAACAAATAGAAATGAATACTTTATTATTCTGTTACCTGTCTCCAACCGAACAAATAATTACCGGCTCTGTAGAAATAGGTGGAGGACCAACAAAGTTACTCCTCCTCGTACGTCTCCTCCGCTGCGGCACCACGTCTGGTGACCCAGAAGGCTGGTCACCGGACGTGTCCTCAGGCTGGGTGCCCTCGGGATCGCTGGGCAGACTACCCTGGGGGTGGCTGCCGAAGGGCTCGCTACCAGAGGACTCGCTCCCCGAAGGCACGCTGAGCTGCGTACCCGTCTCCTGAGGTGACGCTCTGGCCTCGGACTCATAGTCTGAATCAGACTACAATGGTAAAGTAAATAAGTTAAATTGAAAAAGTGATTTTAATAATTGTGTGCATTGTAGAAAAATTTACCTCTGTACGCTGCAAACTGACAACCCTGTCCCGCAACTCTGGACACGCACTTTACAGTTGAGTGCGTCTGCTCCCGCTGTAAGTGGAACCGTAGAAGTAGTCGTCTCTCTCCCGTGAGGGGAGGAAACCCCTCACACTCGGCGCCTTCTTCCCCTTCGAACCCTTTGAACCCTTGCTTGATGACATCCTAATCAGTTTTAAAAAAACATTACTCATAATCAGTTTCAAAAGTAATGTAAGCGATAATTAATGTCACTTTCATTTAAAAGAACATTACTCGTAATCAGTTTCAAAATTCATCAACATCATGATCATCAACATCACGATCATCAACATCGCGATCTGTCGTCTTGAGCTGTTTACGTTTCCGCTTTCGCATTGTAGATGTCTCTACATCTGCAACGTCTCCTACTAAGTTATCGAGTCCTGCACCAGGCTCGACGATAAAAGAGTCTGGCAACTCTTCGTCTTGGTAAACTTGTTCAGTGTCTCCACTATCATTATAACCATCATTTTCAGGAGTATACAAGCGCTCACGAGGATTCACTTTATATACCACCCACCAAGTGCTAAGCTTCTTACATGGATAAGGTAGATAATACACTTGTTCCACTTGATGTGCAAGAACGTATGTATCTAAACCTCGTAAACGTTCGTTGTGATTCACTTCCACCATGCCAAATTGATTTTCTCGAGTTTCATGATTGTTATCAAACCAATCACAATCAAAGAACACCACTCGAAGTTCTTTATTGCCAGCGAAAGTAAATTCTAAAATTTTGTTAATGATTCCATAGTAATTGGTTTCTTTCTCTTTTGAGTCGATTGCTCTCGTCACAACTCCATAATTTAATGTTGCTGTGAGAGGACAAAGAGTTTCGAATTGAGTTGTACGGAATCGGAAGCCATTTACGTCATATCGACCATAGCTTCTAACTTTCACTAATCCATAAGATAGTTATCGTAAATCTTGATGGATGTCTGTGTTCGCTAATACATAAGCTCGAAACCAGGATAAGAAATTAGGCCCTCCATTAATTCTAGCCCGTCGCATCGTTTCTACTTGTTTTCTCGTTGGTTGATGCTTATGTTTCGAGTTTTGGTTGTGGAACTCACTGTACACACAAAACATATGTGATCGACATTAGCATACATGTATTGGTAAATACAATAATCATCATAAATGTAAGAGAAACACTTACTCGAAATATTTCTCCATGCCATCGATATTAGCATACATGTAGAGTAAAGCAGCAGTCCTTTCTCCTTTAGTAAAATCATATGATGCGCTGCTGCCAACAGTAGTTCTCCTCGATTTAAAAATAAAGAGATCACTAACTGGTGGTTCGTCATCTACATTGTATCGCATTGCCGAAGTATTGACATTGTTTTCCTCTGCAAAGTAGAAACTAGAAAAGTAACATACTTTCTTTAGAGTAAATGCTTCGGCAATGCACCCTTCAACCCTTGCTCTGTTGGCAACCATAGTTTTCAAATATCTCAATGCTCTTTCAATATGGTACATCCATCTATATTGCACAGAACCATCAACTTTTGCTTCGAGTGGAAGATGTATAAGAAGATGTTGCATTGGATTGAAGAAATCAGGAGGAAATATTTTTCCATCTTACATAAAAGTACATGTATCTCCTTCTTTAACTTCTCCATCATGTCTTTCGTTATTTCTTTTGGCACATAACTGCCTATAGAATAATGAGAGCTCAGCTAACACCTTCCACACCGCATCATCCAGATATCCCCGAAACATAACAGGTAAGAGTCTTTTTATTATTATATGATAGTCATGACTCTTCAACCTAGTGAGCTTTTCCCGTTTTAACATTCACGGCTCGTCTCAGACTAGTAGCATAACCATATAGGAATTTCAAAGTTTTCAACCATTCCATAAATTGTTTCTTTTCATTAGGTCGAAGCACGTGGCTTACCACCGCTTTTAGAGAGCTCAAGAGTAGGAGTAGGTCGATTACAAATCTCGGCCAAATCCTTTCGAGCCTTTAAGTTGTCTTTCGTTTTGCCTGTGATATCCATGCACGTGCTTATGATACATTCGGCCATGTTACGCTCCAGATGCATTACATCAATATTATGCATCAGTATTAATGACTTTACATATGGTAGCTCCCAAACTCCACATACATGAGTCCAGTTGTGAACATTTCCGTAACCTACAAAGAATCCAGGGTGAGCTTCATCGGGGACTAGTGAGTCCAACACATCGGATACTTCACACCCGCTTAGGCGTTTAGGTTGTTCCTTAGTGACAACAGTATCTTTTCTGAAGACGTTCCTCTGTTGCCTGAATGGCTGGTTTCGAGGAAACCAACGCCTATGACAATCAAAGTAGCTTATCTTGCCACCGTATGTAAGTCGAAAACACTCTGTGTCAGACGCACATATGGGACACGACACACGACCATGTGTGCTCTATCCAGAAAACATGTCGTACGCAGGGAAATCATGGACATACCACAAATAAGCAGCTCGAAGGTTGAATTTCTGCTTCTTGTAACAGTCATACGCTTCAACTCCAATCCACAACGTTTTCAATTCTTCAATTAATGGTTTCAACATCACATTGATACGTGATCCCGGATGATCTGGTCCTGATATAATGAGGCTAAGAAACATAAACTCGTACTTCATACAAAGAGAAGGTGGTAGGTTGTACGGAATAACAAAGACGGGCCAACAGGAGTATGGTGTGGCATTTGTACTGAAAGGTGAAAAACCATTCGTCGCTAACCCGATGCGAACATTTCTCGCATCACTAGCAAAAGCGGGATCAAAAGAGTCCAAAGACTTCCATGCATCACCGTCCGACGGATGAGTCAACACATCTTTGTTCTCACGCACACCTTCTTTATGCCATCTCATGTGTCTAGCAGATCTTTTAGAAAAAAATAACCGCTTCAACCGAGGTGTCACAGACAAGTAATGCAACTGCTTATGTGTAACTTCTGTCATTACTTTATCACCATCGTCATTGAAACCTTCGACAAACCTCGATTTTCCACATTTTAAACATTTTTTCTCTTTGTCATGCTCTTTGCAGAATAGCATGCAGTTATCTGGACACACGTTAATTTTTTTCATATTTCATACCCAGTCCAGATAGTAATTTCTTTGAATGATACATATCTTTGGGCAGTTTATGAGGTTGTGGAAGAGCATCGCTGATAAGTTTCATCATATCATTATAGCAATTATTAGAGAAGAAATACTTAGATTTGATTGCCATAAATCTGGTCACGAAAGTAAGAAGAGTCATTTCAGTATGATCATGCAACACCTCTTCAAAAGCTTTCAAGAGATTAAAGAATGTGTCTGCCTCATTTGTGGGCGGATCCTCCGTTTGTATATCTTGTAACATCTCATCAATCCTGTCAACACCGGACAATCATCATCATCTTCCACTACATGAACGGCTCGAGGAGCAGACTCGCCGTGGAAACTCCAGACCTCATAATATGGCATGTAACCGTTTCTGCACAAGTGTAATGACAATGTCGTTTTGTCCAGAAACTTAGTATTCCGGCATTTCGCACATGGACAACAAACTTTATCGGTCGTAGACAACGAGAACACTCGATCAATAAAGTCGTATGTCCCGGCATACTACTCATCTGAGTGACCAGTTGACTTGTTCCAACCGGTATACATCCAACTACGGTCTTCACTCATGTTTAACTCTGCGGTTTTAAGTCAAAAAATTTATAGTTAGTTTATTATTTATGTATATCACGGACCTATATCTATTAGAAACCTAAACCCACCCAAGAGTGACCGAGACGAACGTGCTTATGACAAGACACGAGGTCTAGATTCAGACGAAATTTCGGCAGCATAACCCCGCTGTTCTCCAACTGCACGTCCAAAAATGGAGCAGCGGAGAACATTAGGGTTACGCTGTCGAAACTACGTCCAAATCTAGACCCCGCGTCTCATTATAAGCACGCCCTCTCAGTCACTCCTAGGCTGTCCAAAAAAGGACAATTCTGAACCTACACGCCTCACATGCGTAACACGTGTGAGACGGGCCGGTTCAAAACGGGTGACACATATTGTAAAGGTTTACGTCAATCTTTCATTTTTGAGTCATTTCAAAGAGAGAGAGAGGAAAGAACAACAGAGAGAAGGAAAGAACCATAGTTGTTAAGGCGTCGCTTAAGCGGTAAGACGCCTCGGGATTGTAAGGCGTCCCATCGCCTTAGATCCCGGCGTAAGGCAGGTGAATACGGCGGCGGCACTTGCACACAGGGGAGGCGGCGGCGGCGCCCGCGCACAGGAGGTGATACATCTTCCGGGGAAGGAAGGGGCGGGGGTGGCGTCGTCGACGAAGGAAACCAATGTGGGGGGGAGAGGGGGAGCAGACTGACCTGCGTTCGTGGGAGGTTGAGCGCCGGCAGATCCGCGGCACCTGGTCAATGGAGGCCGACGAGTGCCGGCAGATCGACAGTCCCGCGGTGGAGGAGGCCGAGCGCCAAAGGATTGGCAGTTCCGCGGCAGAGTGTCGGAGGCCGAGCGCTGGCTAAGCCGCGGGAGGGGGGGGGGAGGGGGGATAGGAGGCCGAACGCCGCGGCGGGGAGTGGGGTGGGGGGTAGGGCGAGGCGGCCTAGGTTGTTCACATCGTGCATTTGTAGACGTATACGTTACCACTAAATGGGTCGTATCGGACCCTAAGCCCATTTATGTACATTAATACTTTTAAACACTCAAACAATTGAAACAATAATCAATTAAACTATTAACTCATATGCATTAATCATCTAAGTAATTAACAACTCATCTAAACAAACATAATTACCGTAGTTAACAAGCTTATCAATTCTAAGCAATTAAAAAAACACCTAGCTAGCAATTAAAAAAAACTAGGCAAAAATTAAACCTAAGCATATCAATTCATCTAAATCTAAAGAATTAGCCACTAAACAATCAAAAATAAACAAGCATAATCTAAACAATTGGTAATTAAAAAACCAAACTTTCTAGATGGGGAGGGAGGCGGGCGACTTACCTCACGGTGGAGGCGGCGCGGCGAGCGGCACACGGCGAGGCGGGCAGCGGACGGCGTGGAGGCGGACCGGCACGGCGCGACGGTCGCAGGTCCGGGCGGTGCGGCGACGTGGCAGCGCGGTGGGGGCGGTGCGGCGAGGCTGCGGCGGCCGGGGCAGGGTGGAGGCTGGGGCGGGGACCTCCGGGGCGGCGGCGGCTGGCGACGGCGACTGGCGGCGGTGGCGGCTGGGCGGCGGCGGCTGACTGGCGGGTGGCGGCCTGGGCGCCGGCTGGCGGGGGCGGCCGGGGCGGCGGCTGGCGGCGGCGGGCGGGCGGCGGCTGGCGGCGGCCGGGGCGGCGGCGGGCGGGCGGCGGCGGCATTCACGCCCGCGCCGACTCGGGCCCGCGGGTATGTAAGCCTTATTTACGACGACCCATGGTGTGGCCGTCGTACATAAGCTTATTTACGACAGCCTTGTTTGGCTGTCGTATATAACTGCTATATACGACAGCCTAGGGTTGGCTGTCGTATATAACAACTATATACGACAATCATATACTAAACGACGGCTGTACTGTCGTATATAAACTTATATACGACAGACTCTGCTGACCGTCGTATGTAAGTTTATATACGACAGCTAGCCGTCGTATGTTATACAGGCTGTCGTATGTTGACCTGTTTTCTGTAGTGACTCAAAACCGACACGAACGTCCCAGAATTAATTGTTGTTGTTTCGGATACAAGGTTTTCTGCTGTTTAAGCGGGTGGAACTCGAACGATCCCTGCAGTTTAAGCTGGCCAAACTCGAGACCGGCAACGCTCTGAAGTTGCTGCCGTTTAACCGGGCGAAACGCACAACGTGCGCCCCTCTCCCTCCCATGCGTGGCTCCTAAAAAGCAGCCCACGAATCATGGCGCCCACACGCTGAGAAAGAAAAGAAAAAAGGGGTCCTAGCTCTCTACCGCCCAATGAATCCGCCGACGCATGGATCACAGCATCATCTCGCCCATGCATCTATCTATCCATGAGGCAAACCATGCTACGACGACGAGTCCACGACCTCTCAGCGTAAGGACCCCAAAGAACGCGGCGGCCGCCACGCCGAGCTCGCGACGTGGAGTGAAGCCGTCGCGCCTTCTTGTACCGAGTTCTCATCCGCGTAGAGAAACGGGTGGCGTCTCGTCTGGAACCGACTCTCTGGAGGTGCGCGAGAATCTCGTCTGCGCGGATCGAGAATTTACGCCGCGGCCGAGGAGAGACAGGCGACAGTGAGCGGCGCGCGTGCGTGCAGATTCCGGGATGGGCTAAATTTCTACACAGCATATACAGGCATGTGCACGCACGCACAAAGTCGGAGGCGGGGAATATTACACCTGCTTAGGACTACTATATTTGCAGCTGTAAGTCCAGATCCCATCACGTGCTCCTTCTCTAATGCCTCGAATACTGAAACATATATCTTTTTCTATATATATATATATATAATGTTCCCTTGGTCTATTACGAAACACAAAAAACTATGTCAGGCAGTCTACCTTTTCTCATGAAAGACCGTGTGTATGTGTATATATATCCAACAGTGACTATATTTTTACACTTAGATCTTACCGTCTAGCAATATAAGTTGAAAAACTAAACTGTGAAGGTGAGAGGGTCGAAATATACAGGCATGTGCACGCAGGCACAAAGTCGGAGGCGGGGAATACTACACCTGCTTAGGACTACTATATTTGCAGCTGTAAGTCCAGATCCCATCACGTGCTCCTTCTCTAATGCCTCGAATACTGAAACATATATCTTTCTCTCTCTCTCTATATATATATATATATAGTGTTCCCTTGGTCCATTACGAAACACAAAAAACTATGTCAGGCAGTCTAGCTTTTCTTATGAAAGACCGTGTGTATGTGTATATATATCCAACAGTGACTATATTTTTACACTTAGATCTTACCGTCTAGCAATATAAGTTGAAAAACTAAACTGTGAAGGTGAGAGGGTCAAAATGTAAAAATACAGTCATCATAGGATAAAGATCGTGTGGTCTAAAAGAGATTTTTACACGATTGCACTAGAAGGTTTTTTCATTGTGGTCGTTCTTTCTCTCCCTCTCTCTCTCTCTATATATATATAATTAAAAAGTAAAATAAGTACCAGAACGATAACAATTTATAAATAGAGTGAGTACTTCGTGTTGTTAGCAAGATGTTTTGATGATCATGCTATTAGCTGGTGATCCGGTGGAGAGGCAGCAAGCATCGCAAAAGGTTAAAAGAAAGGCGGCCATATGAGAACCTGTTGGGTATGTGAGCACCAGCATCGGTACCGATAAATGGAGCGCTTATTTTCATGACCAACACGTGCAGCGCAGAGATGGCGTCGTTTCAGTACTGCCATCTCCTGCAAAGCATATGCGATGCATTAGCATTCTAGGGCACGCTATTTTTCACGTCAGTTCAGGGCACCGACATGGCAAACTTGGGCGAGGAAGATCAGCAGCGGCAGCCAATGGTGATATGTCTGCCGAACCATAGTAAAAGAGAAGTCTAGATCAGTGGTCCGTGGCTAGATGGATGAAAGTGTATGTGGTAGGTAAGCATCATGACAATTATTGCCTGCTGGTGATGGTGCTTTGTACGAGCTGCCTGTATGTGAAAAAAAAAAAGATTTCTAAACTTGATTCTATTTCAAAATCTTTACTCTCTAGTCAAAATCTTCAAAAATTTATGGAAAACTATTTTTAACAGCTGCATTCTCAGCAGTTCCAGGGGCAAAGAGAACTGTATATAAGGGCAAGGCAGTAGCTATGGAAAACTCAGCTGGAGCAAGGGTAAAGAGAACACACGTCTTTTCATAAAAGAAAAATATTTTCTTCCCTAAATAGCTGAAGAAAAATTGGTAATAGGACGACTCCACCGACAGATGCGGCTCACCGAGACAGTCTTATGAATCTCCAGAAATATGTATGCATGCAGTTTTTGGAAGTATTGACAGCGTGCCAAACGGCTCTAGTGCCGACACTGCGCCGCGTGTTTCTTCAGCCAAAACGACGGCGAGAAGGGCATCTCGATTTCTGGCGCGGATGGATTTCTTTTCCTGGTTTTCTGCGGTTTTGGCGCGGGGAACGGGACGACCGCCTCAGCTTTTTCAGGAATGAACATCGGTCCTGGTGTAGTATGACGAAAGAGCTAAAAGGCGTTTTGTCCAATATTACGCGCGCACATGCTTCGTCAGTCGTTTGCGGCAACATCCTCTCTGTTTCTGCAGATCTTGTATACTACTGGTACATATTTCGTATCTCTACCTTCAATATATTTACTTTTTACGCACCATTCCTTGCCAAATGTGTTGGTGTCAGTATGGTACTGGTACGTACTATAACACTTGACTGCGCCGTGAGATGGAGCAAATCGTGCTTTACTCAGTTTTCTTCTGAAAACAGACTCCTTTATTTGAAAAAAATGTACTCGGTTAGGAATCATTTTTAGGAACAAACCCCTTTACTTTTAAATTGACTCGGATTCCTAACTAGTGGTATAAACATCCGAAATTATGATAGTACATATGTTTGTTTGATCTTCGTGCACCATTTTGTTGCATGCTTAGGACATGTACCACGGTTTAGGCAGGTGTTGTATAAAATCTGACCACATTCATGAAAAGGGCATCTTTATGATTTTTCTAGAGGATTGTAAGCTCTTTTTTTTTCAGGATTAGCAAGTACCGTTGCCTGACCTCCAATTCTATCCCCGTTAGTTGCAGCATTCTCTGGTTAGCAGTTCCGCGGCGCGATCCACGCCGTGTGATCCCGATCGGCCGCCGAGCTCGATCGTGTGCAGAGACATCACGTGGCGTCAGTTCGCCACCGTGCAACGCCCGATCACTAGAGAACAAGCTAGTCGAGGTGCGTGCCTGAACCACCGCCGCACAACGTGCTAAACAAACGGATGCATGCAGCGAGGCGACAGCACCTGCGCCGGCCGGCCGGCTAGGGCCCCCGTCCGGGTGATTGGCCCTTTGTCCTCCACGTCAATCGGTTCCGTTCAGACTGGGCGGAGCGGCAGTGAGCCGTGAACCCAGGCGACCGACCGACGGCGAAGCCGCCTCCCCTCCCGTCCCTCCCCCACATGCACGCCGGTCCCAGCGCCGCGCCCGCGCGCTCGCGCGCGGTCACGGGGCATCCAAAGCCCTTCAATGCCTTCCCTCCCCGGGCCGCGTGTATATATGCAGCGGCAGGGGTGGCCTTCTCCTCTCAGACCACACCGCACCGATCACTGAAGCAGCGAGTGCTGGTTGAGGATGATGGGTGGCAAGGCGGCGCTGGTGCTGGCCCTGGTGGCCGTAAGCCTGGCCGTGGAGACCCAGGCCGACAGCGGCTACGGCTACGGCGGCGGGTACGGCCCGGCCCCCACCACGCCGACGCCGTCCCCGACCACGAAGCCTCCCAAGGGGCAAAAGCCGTCGCCGTCGTACCAGCCGCCGAGCTCCGGCGGCCCCAAGCCCAAGCCGACCCCGAAGCCGAAGCCAACTCCACCCACTGCTAAGCCGACGCCACCGACGTACACACCACAGCCCAAGCCCACCCCGTCGCCCAAGCCGAAGCCTCCCACCTACACTCCGAGCCCCAAGCCAAAGCCTCCGACGAAGCCACCGACCTACACCCCCAAGCCCTCTCCGACGCCCAAGCCCACTCCCCCGACCTACACGCCGTCACCCAAGCCACCAACCCCTAAGCCGACGCCGCCGACCTACACCCCGAAACCAAAGCCGACGCCGAGCCCTAAGCCCACGCCGCCGACCTACACCCCGTCGCCAAAGCCAACCCCACCGTCCTACACGCCGTCCCCAAAGCCGCCAAAGCCCACTCCACCAACCCACACCCCGTCCCCGAAGCCGCCGAAGCCAACCCCGCCAGCCTACACGCCGAGGCCCAAACCCACTCCTTCCACGCCCAAGCCCGCGCCGCCGACGTACACGCCAAGCCCCAAGCCTCCCACCCCAAAGCCCACCCCGCCAACGTACACCCCCTCCCCTAAGCCACCGGCTCCGTCGACCCCAAAGCCCACCCCGCCGTCCTCGTCCTACACTCCCAGCCCGCCGCCGCCGCCCTACTACAACTGAGACACCCCGCTGTCAAGCTCGGGGCATAGGTACGTACCAACACAAACTAGCATTGCATGTCCTTTATCTATCGTTTCAAACTACTGCAAACGATTGATCCGAAGCTTCTTCTTCTTCATTTGAAGGCGATCCAAGAGTTGTGCGGCAGAGCCAGCAGGCCAAGATGAGCTGATGAGGCCTTCAAACTTCCTCTCCCGTCCGTCTGCTGCCAAGGGCCAACAACCTATCCGAGCTAGAGAAGAATAATGCAGAGCGCTGCCCCCCCCCCCTCTCTCTGTTCTCATCTGTCCCGCTTGTGTGTTTTTTGTATGTGTTCGTTCGTCTTCGCTTCTTAACAGCCGCCGTATCGTGTGGGCAATGGGTATTGTGCTGCCGTGGTGTTACTGCGAGACCATGACTTTGGAAATGCAAGCCTGTTATTTTCTCTACCGTTGCATGCTCCCTGCGCCGTAACGCATTTTCAGTTCTTCTTCTTCTTCTTCTTCTTCTTCCTTATCTTCACCTGACGTGACGAAACGGAGTTTCTCCAGAGATGCTTCGGTATTTAGACAATAATGTTCGTATCTCTCTCTAGTGGTATTTTCTTGAATTCGCCCCATTCGCGGTACGTACGTAGTCTCTCAAAATGCTCGAGCATCTTTTCCATATGGTCACATGGGCGTGTCGACGACTGACTGTCAGAGACCGTCCCTGGAATTACCTCGAGAAAAGAAAACTTTGCCTGCTGCTGCCGCGCCACACACTGACAAGAGCACGAACGTGCAAAAGCAGGCAGGAGGAAGAAAAGAAACGACACGCTGACACTGCACGTCACAGATTATTTAGCCGAGGAATAATGATGCCGTTAAGTAAAAAGGAAAAAATAACTTGGCTTCGCATGGGCGTTTTGAAAAACAATCAAATGAAAGCAGCGGTCGAAACTTGCTAGCTGTGCCTTTTGATTCTCCGTTCGACGGTGATAGCCTGCAGTTTACGGTGAAGAATGTCATGCAGCAAGAACATAATTATGCTCGCTTGGGTACGGTGAAAGCGTGTAGTAATCCGCTACGAGAAGGGCAAGGACTTGTTCGTTGATCACGCCGACACCGACGGGGGAAACGGCGGCCGGCGCGGATCGATCAGGACGAGTGCCGCGCCTCAACCAGTGGCCAGCTGGACCGAGCAGCTAGAACTATTATCATTATGCGAGTGCGATGCGGAGACCGAAACAAGCTCGCCGCGATTTGATTACACGGGTGATGGAGGGGACGTACCGACCGGGAGTAGGTGCGGGCCCGCGGATGGCGGAGGAGCCGACGAGGCGACGACCGTGGTAGCAGATCAGGGCAGGTGCGTCGACGATGGTAGGCGGGAACACAGGGGAGCAGGTATCTGCACAGCCGACCGCGCCGCACCGTTCCCCGCCGTGTGACCCCGCGGCCACGAATCAGGGCGGGGCGCGCGCCGAACCGTTCACCTGCTCACCGAGTGACACGCACCGTCCAGGTCCAGGGAATTCTTCAGTCCAGGACCTGCAAGGTGGAAGCCCGAAGTGCGTGTAGTTTGGTCCGAACACAACAGACCTGACATAAGTCTCTTAAAGTCAGGGTGGAGTAGCTGTCAAACCTAACCTGATGGAAGGCTACGGTTTTGCTATATCAAAATTCAAACATGCTCATTTACCTTGTTAGCGATAGCCTCTGTACGCGTCTGTACTTAGTCCATAACTGTCTGCATATACTAGCCCACGATCCGCTCTGCACGCAATGCCCACGACGCGCACTACGCGCTCTCTCGCTACACTGGCCAGATCACTCGTTGTACTCGCTTATATAAACTCACTCATGGAATGAATACAAGTGTGGTTGATCTATATTCTCTCACATGATATCAGAGCACCAGATTTTCCTCTGCTGCTTGATCTACACACTGCTTCCGCATCGATAGAGTTTAATCCTACCTATTCTCCCTCAACCAAATCTACTGCTTCCTCTGCCACCGAGCTCCAAGATGAACGTCCTTCTCCCACGGGCGCGATCGCTGACACCATTCAAACTGTCAACATTCGTTCCCATGTACCTATAATCCTAGAGCTCACCAATCTAAATCACTCTGACTCGAGGTTGTTCTTCGATTCAGCTCTTGGTAAGTTTGGCATCGAATCTCATGTTCTTTCACCCACGTCTTAACTCAATCGGGATTCAGACTGGAATTGTATTGATCAATGCATTGTCAACCGGATCTATGTCACCTATGCATCTGAAGTTTGGCAAATTGTTCGTTAGAGAAAAACTGATGCCTTTTCTCTTTAGACGACAATTGAGCAACTCTTCCATGACAACAAGCTGCAGCGCGCTGTGTTTTTTGAGGCTGAGTTCCGTAATCTTTGTCAAGGTGACCTCTCCATCTCAGAATATTGTGTAAAACTTAAACATCTTGCTGACAATCTCAATGATGTTGGCCAACCCGTGTCTGAATCCAACCAAGTCTTAAACCTCCTTCGTGGTCTAAATCCAAAATACCGCCATGCTATATCTGCCATCACTTCCAGACAACCTCCTCATACCTTTCTCGGCGCTCGATCTCATCTTCTCATGGAAGAAATGTTTGACAATCAACGCGCCGAGTCTGTTGCAGCTAACGCCCTGATGGCGAAAGATGGCGGATCATCAACGCGTAGTGGGTCTTCAACGCCGTCACAACCGGTCGGTTCCAGTTCGGGATCTGGGCGCGGTGGTCGTGGAGGAAAGAACTCAAATAGGAGAAAGGGCCAGGGTCGCGGTTTTGGCTCCAACAGTTCCGGATCCAACAGCGGCAACAATGGATCATCAGGCAACTTCCCTGCGCCTCCACAGGGCTTCGGAAATTGGCGCCCAAATTTCAATCCCTGGACCGGGATGGTTCAGGCCTGGCCGATGCCTTTTTGGGCCCCCGGAGCTGGTGTGCTCGAACCACGGCCTGGTATGAATCCACAGCAGGCCTACTTCTCTAACGTCACGTACAAAGAACATTTGAATACGACTTCATTCCTGCCTGCTTCGTTCACGCCGGTGCCGCTAACAAATCCGTGGGACACTCAGACTTCGATGACAGCACTCAACATTGCAGCAGTCAATCCACAGTCGACCTCGGACTGGTTCGTGGTTTCAGGGGCATCATCACGTATGTCCAGTATTAATACTCCCCTTTCCTCCACTCGCATTTCACCACATAACCTTTCTATTACCGTTGGTAATGGATCACATATTCCAGTCACTCACACAGCTGATCTACTCTTCCTACACAACATCATTCTTTACTTCTTCGCAACATTTTGCTATCTCCTCAACTTGTGCACAATTTGATTTCTGTTCGAAAACTGACCCGAGATAATTCTGTTTCGGTAGAATTTGACCCCAAAGGTTTTTCAATTAAGGATCTTCGAACCCGTCGGGAGATACTGCGATGTGATAGTGACGGTGATCTTTACCCTCTCAGATTCAAGCCCTCAACCGCTCTTTCGGCATCCACTACAACAGTCGATCTTTGGCACCAACGTCTTGGACTTCCTGGACGTGACTCGCTTATCCAAACTCTGAAGCACTTTCCTTTTACCTATAATAAAACTTCGCCTCATGTATGCCGATCTTGTCAGCTCGGAAAACATGTGCGCCTACCATTTTCAGATTTTTTATCTATCACTTATTTCCCTTTCCAATTATTACATGCTGATGTATGGACATCACCAGCTTTAAGCATCTCGGGCTATCAATACTATCTTGTTATATTGGATGACTACAGTCATTATACCTGGACATTTCCTCTCAGAAATAAAAGTGATTTTCTCTCCACACTCGTTTATTTCCATTCTTAAGTTGCCACACAGTTTCGATTACCCATCCTCGCACTTCAAACAGACAATGGTCGAGAGTTTGATAACTTTGTACTTCACTCATTCTTTGCTCACCACGACATTCAGTTGAAACTGTCCTGCCCATATACCTCACCGCAGGACGGGAAAGCAGAACATATACTACTCACCTTAAATGACTCCATGCGTACGATGATACTGCACTCTCATGCACCTTCTTCTTTTTGGGCAGAGGCTCTGAACACATCTACATATCTTATCAACAGAAGGCCTTGTCAGTCTACAGGTCAGCTCACTCCCTTTCAGCTGTTATTCGGTATATGTCCTTCCTATGCACATTTACGAGTATTTGGCTGTCTCTGTTACCCTAATTTGTCTGCTACATCTTCAAACAATTTAAGTTCTAGTTCTGCTGTGTGTGTTTTCTTGGGCTATCCCAATGATCACAAAGGTTATCGATGCTTTCACATTCATACCCGAAAAGTTAACGTCTCTAGACACGCCGTCTTTGATGAAAAACAATTTCCTTTTGCTGTTATCCCAAAAACTCAGGAGACCTCACCATTATCCCATACTCCAAACGATTCACTAGACTCAGATCCGCTCCGGTCCAAATTTGATCACCCAACACCACGACGTCAACATCGAGTCTTACTGCCTCACAATATTCCAACACCTCCTGCCTCGGTAGCACAGGTCAGACCAGAATTCTCATTGACACCTACGGTTCATCACGATCCCGTCCAGGTTGATAATCCACCTTCTCCACGAACATCCACCGAAACACCTCTATACGACCAAACCCCATCCAATCAACCAGAACCACAACATCCACTTACTAAAATACCCATCCCACACACAATGAAGACTAGAGAAAAAGCATGATATTCAAACCCAACCCAAAATATGCCATGTCAACAACTGTATCCTCAACCAATACACATCTCTCCCCAATCCCTCGCTCAGTTCGTTCAGCTTTGAAAGATCCAAATTGGCTTCAAGCGATGCAACAAGAGTTTGATGCACTCAAGGCCAACCACACGTGGCAACTTGTGCCGAAGCCATCAAATGCCAACATAGTCACTGGCAAATGGGTCTTCAAGCATAAATTCCACTCAGATGAAGCCTTTGACAGATATAAAGCGTGATGGGTCGTTCGAGGCTTCAAACAAAGGGCTAGAGTGGATTTCAAAGAAACCTTTGCACCTGTCACTAAAACTGCAACCATTCGACTAGTGCTTACTCTTGTAGTCAGTCGACAATGGAATGTACATGAGCTGGACGTTTCCAATGCCTTTTTGCATGGTCATCTTCAAGAACAAGTGTATTGTAACCAGCCTACTGGTTTTCTCGATGCTGACAATCCCGATGCAATGTGTCTCTTATCCAAGGCTCTCTATGGTCTTCGTCAAGCACCTCGGGCATGGTTTCGGAGGTTTGCAAACTTTGTCATCAAAATTGGTCGCAAACAAGCCCGGTCAGATAGCTCATTGTTTGTCTATCGTCACGGTTCAGATATTGCCTATCTACTACTGTATGTGGATGACATCATTTTGACAGCTTCCTCTGACAGAATTATTCAGACACTCACTCGACAACTACAGTCTGAATTTGCGATTAACACCTTGGGCAATCTGAAGTCTTTCTTGGGTATTGATATCACTAGATCAAATACTGGTTTCTTCTTATCTCAACAGGCATATGCCGAAGATCTGCTCCAACGTGCTGGTATGTCTAATTGCAAACCGGTTTCCACACCGGTCGATACAAACTCTAAGTTGTCAAGCTCATTTGGCACTCCAATTAAGAATCCTACAGAGTATCGACAACTAGCTGGTGGCCTTCAATATCTCACGTTTACTCGCCCTGACATTTCGTATGCAGTCCAACAGACATGTTTACACATGCATGATCCACAAGAATGTCACTTAACTCTACTAAAACGTATTCTCAGATATATTCGAGGAACTGCTGCCATGGGCCTACATCTGTACCCTTCAACATCAACTTCGATCACAGCCTATGCTGATGCTGACTGGGCGGGATGCCCAGACACTCAGCGATCAACGTCACGATATGCTTGTTTCATGGTCAAGCAAAAGACAACCCACTGTCTCACGTTCAAGTGCCGAAGCTGAATATCGCTCTGTTGCAAATGCGATGGCTGAATGTAGCTGGTTACGACATCAGGAACTACACTGCTCACTTGAGAAGGCTACTCTCGTCTATTGTGACAATGTTTCGGCAGTCTATATGGCGCACAACCCGGTACATCACAGGCGGACAAAGCACATAGAGATTGATATAAATTTTGTCCGAGAACGTGTGGCTCTCGGCGATCTTCGAGTTCACCATGTACCAATAGATGCACAGTTTGCAGATGCCATGACCAAGGGGCTTGCTTCTACAGCTTTCAAGAAGTTCAGGTCCAGTCTTTGCGTTGGTGAGCGCCTCGCTTCGATTGCGGGGGGGGGGGGGGGGGGGGGGGGTGTCCATAACTGCTTGCATGTACTATGCCCATGATCCCCTCTGCATGCATACCCACGACGCGCACTACGCGCTCTGCCGCTGCACTGGCCGGATCACTCAGTGTACTTGCTTATATGAACTCACTCATGGAATGAATACAAGTGCAGTTGATCTATATTCTCTCACAGAAACAAATCGTACCATCAAAAGAAACACAGATAGTGAATCTGTATTAGCCTATACAACGTATTTCAAGGTCAGGTCGGGTGTCCTTTCAGTCATTTCTGAAGCGACCGGCGTACAGAGACATCGCTGACTAGGATGGGATTTTCGGAAGTACTTGCTTCAAAGTCTAAGACTGATCGCACTCGTGCACCTCTATATCGGACCTCCAAAAGAATATTCTTAGCCTTTTACAGTTACCTCTAAAAGATTCCTCACTTTACAGTTCAATTCTCTGCACTCGTTTACCTCTAAATCAGACCTCTATATTAGCTATCACCTATTTTATATTACATAATACAACTATATTATATTTTATATTATTTCATATAACTATTTTTTCATAATCTTATATTTAGAACTTATATAAAATTACCAAACTTAATTTTCATTCCCTTTTTCATCTATTTTCTTCTTTTTTCCTTTCTCTTTTTTCCCCTCTCCTCTTATTTTTTTCTTTCTTTTCTCCCTTTCCCTCCCTTCTTTTTTCTTTCTTTTTTTCCACTTTTTCTTTTTCTTGCTTTTCTTCATTCTCTCTTCCCTTTTCCTCCCTCTCTCCCTTCTTCTAGGTGCTACAGCTTTGCGCTTGGCTTGGAGGTGCTCTGTAGGCACCGCTGTTTTCTAGGCGCCTAAAAATCCCCCGCTGCGGGTGCCTCTGCCGGCGACGCCTGCACATTTGCCGGACCAGGGCAGATACAGGCGCCCGGTGCGGACAGCCTAAGAACATGGAACGTTGGGCTCCTTGCAACACGACCCAGTCGACAAAGCTCCCTCGTCCTCCAAAAGCCTTTCTTGTTGACCGCCCCCGATCCAAGACAGGGCGGCTTAATGTAGATTTTTTTTATTTTTAGCACTGTACCTAAATCATATTTTATTAATAACATCTAATTTTTTTGTAGAAATAACCAATCAGTCATCCACGTCGTGGACGATTTATCCACGTGGACATCCTATCGCGTGACGACAGGCCGGTGTTGTCCGTGTCGTGGACGACACTGGCCCCCGTGGCAGCCACGTCGGCCCAACGGTCATGGGACCGTTGGACCGACGTGTCCTGTCGCCAGACTCACGAGAAAGAACGTATTGCTCGTCAGGCTAGAGAAGATGAACGGGAGCGCTTACGCGAGAGAGCACGTCGCGTAAGGGATGCTGGGCCGGATGCATTGCGCAAAAGAAAGTATCCCCGTAGCACTCAGTAGAATCTATATTTGTCATTTAATAAACTTCATAGTGTATCCAATGACGAGTGTTTTTAATCAAGCGATGGTGTTATTGTGCTAAATTTACTTTCATACGAGATAATTTTAATATGTCTCTAAATATTAAAAAAGAAAAAAACAAATTTGAACAAACAAAATTCAATAATCAAACTTGTGATCGTATTGCATAATTCAAAATTACGTAACATATGATCTATTAAACAAAAGTCATATTATTAACATTATATAAAATCATAACACAATATACTACATTTACTTATGTAAAAAAATTATAAAAATGTCTCTAAGTATTTTTAAAGAGAGCTAAAATGCTAATCTCGGCCCATTTACTGCAGAGGAATCTTGTCGTCCACGCGGTAGACGACTGGCTTACGTGGCCCTGTCGTCCATGGAGTGGACGACTGGGTGGCCTACGTGGCCCAATCCTCCACGGTGTGGACGATTTGTTGTCGACGTGGACAAATCGTCCACCCCGTGAATGACACGGTGGTTATTTTGCTAAAAAAGATCCTAGATGCTGTTAATATTGAATGATTTATGTACAGTGCTAAAAATAAAAAATCGCTTAATGTAAGTATAACAACATTGTAGTAAAAGCATTGCGTGCAGATGAAAAGAAGTGGGCCTAACGGGCCTGAAGCGAGTGAAGAAGGCTAGCGGGATATTGTAAACGGATTTTGCCTTTGTCTCTAACGGCCCTGCTCGACCCAACCCGTGCGGTTTCGGCGGCGGCGGTCGGCGGCTGAGCGCTCCCGGCGAAGCTTGCGAAGTGGCGGCGGGGACCAAGGGAGGAGGGAGACCGTTTTGTTAAACATAGAAGGCTATATCAATATTTGGTATGCTATATTGATTACTATATATGTCGGAAGTATACTTGACATGATATTTTGGGTACCATATATGTCGGGAGTATATTTAGTATGCTAGACAGACTACCATATGCATCAGTAGTATATTTGATAGAGAATATGTTATGCATAGTAGTCTATATTTATAGATAGAAAGGAATCATCTATTCTTGAAACATATGTAACATATCATGTATATATTTCTCTATAAATATAAGAGACCATGACCCATAGTGGTCATTCAGCGCCATACAATCTATCATGGTAACAGAGCCAAGGTTCTAACCCGTACCACAAATTTTTTCTTCCTCCTCCTCCACCACTTCCTCCTCCTCTATCATGTCGGGCGCTCACAACACCACCGTGGCCTCGATCCCTATTCACCAAGTTGTCACCATTCGTTTGACGAAATCAAACTTCCTCCTATGGCGCGCTCAGCTCCTGCCGTATCTCCGGAGCTCAAAGCTGATCGGGTACCTAGATGGCACCCACGCCGCACCTGAGAAGAAGGTTGCCGCATCGACGGCCCCGGGTGTTGAACAAGTCCCCAACCCGGCGTACGAACGCTGGTATGATCAAGATCAACAACTATTGAGTGGTCTTCTATCGTCGATGACCGAAGAAGTTCTTCGGGATGTCGTCAATGCCACGTCTTCAAAGGAGGTCTGGGACTCCCTCCAAAAGAAGTTTGCCTCGTCTACGAAGGCGCGCACGGTGCAAATCCGTGTGAAACTCGCTACATCGAAGAAACGCGATCTATCCACCGCTGACTTCTTCCGCAAGATCACGGGGCTCGCCACCGAACTCGCTGTTGCTGATGCTCCCCTCCGTGATGAGGAGGTTCTCGCCTATCTCCTTTCAGGTCTCCCAAGCGAATATGACCCATTCGTCACCTCAATGACGACAAAGACTGAGGCGCTCTCTCTCGATGACGTTTTCGCTCACTTGGTCGCATTTGAAGCCCGACAACTCTAGCACCTAACGGAACTACAGCTAAACTATGGTGCCTCCGCGAATTACGTGGGGTGTGGTGGTAAATCTCATGGTCGCGGTCGTAGTTACCGTGGCCGTGGCGGTCGGTCTCGTGGCGGCACCCTGTCACACGGTGATCGTCGTGACAACGACCCTCGTCCTCAATGTTAGATCTGCGGCAAGCTCGACCACACTGCCATCAAGTGCTGGTATAGGATGGACAACACGTACCAGGATGAAGCCCCCTCGGTAGCCTTGGCGTCCACAAACTCGTACAAGATCGACCCCAACTGGTACAGTGACACTGAAGCCACCGATCATATTACAAGTGATCTCGATCGCCTTGTTGTCCGTGAACGCTATCATGGAGGCAAAAAAGTGCAAGTCGGCAATGGAGCAGGTTTGCAGATTATGCATGTTGGTCATTCTTCAATTAATACTGCTGCTCGCCCTCTTGCATTGCGCAATATTTTGCATGTGTCTGATATTTCCAAACATCTTCTTTCCGTTCATAAATTCTCATGATAATAATGTCTTCTTTGAATTACATCCATGGCATTTCTCTATTAAGGATCGAATCAAGGAGAAGTCTTCTGGAAGGGCGATGTGAGTCTGGCCTCTATCATATCAAGTCATCCGATGTCGCTGCCATCAAGCATGCCTTAACGAGCAATTCTACTAGTCAAGCCCAATGGCATGCCCGACTCGGTCATCCTTCATCTCAAGTAGTTCGGTCAATTTTGCATCTCAATAATATTTCATGTCCTAGAGAGTCATCTTTATCGGTTTGTAATGCATGTCGACTAGCTAAGAGTCACCAATTACCATACACAAATTCTATTCATCGGTACACATCAACCTTAGAACTCATTTTCTCCGATGTCTGGGGACTTGCACTCCAATCTGTTGGCGGTTTTAAGTATTACATCAGTTTTATTGATGATTTTAGTAAATTTTCTTGGATCTATTTAATTCATGATCGTACTGATGCTCTTCGTATATTTTTACAGTTTCAAGCGCATGTTGAGCGTCTCCTTGATGCTAAAATTAAGTGTGTTCAATCTAATTGGGGTGGGGAATACCAGAAAATTCACAACATATTTTTTTGTTCTCTTGGCATATCTCACCGTGTTTCATGTCCTCATACAGATCAACAAAACGGTTCTGCTGAACGCAAACACCGTCATATTGTTGAAACCGGTCTTGCTCTCTTAACTCATTCAGGCATGCCCCTTAAATTTTGGGATGAAGCTTTCCTTACAGCCACATACCTCATCAATCGCCTTCCTACTCGAGTTATTGATAACAAATGCCCTTTGGAGCGTCTATTTAATACACCACCCGATTACTCACTATTAAAAGTTGTTGGGTGTGCTTGTTGGCCTCATGTTCGTCCTTATAACAAACAGAAGCTCTCTTTTCGATCCAAGGAATGTATTTTTCTAGGCTATAGCTCTTTACATAAAGGGTATAAATGTCTTGACACTGATTCCGGTTGTGTCTATATTTCTAGAGACGTTATTTCTGACGAGAATATTTTTCCTTTCAAAAGAACTCCACCCCATCCTCCCCAAAATTTGGAATCGACATATAGTAATATTGATTTGCGCATGTTGCACTTGGGAAACAACAGTACTAATTTAGAAAATGATCATATACATGCATCTGTGACTGCTAACTCTTTGGATGCAGATAATCGGGAATCTCCATCTCAGAGATCTCCTCTAGATATGCTGCTGTTAACTATAGCACCCATGCAGCATGAATTAGATTTGGGAGCACCTACCATACCTGCTGATTTCCTGCCAGTTAATGGTGTGAATCAGGATGTGCTTCCTGATATTGAGGCCCAATCAGGTGCCGAGGCTGACACACCCTCCGTCCATCCGTACCGTACGCGCCTACAAAATAACATTAGAGGTCCAAAGTTATGTACAGATGGTATGATCACATATTCTGTGGTTTAGCTTCTACTTCTGAGCCTACTTCTCATGTTGCTGCTATGGAGCATCCCATGTGGCGTCAGGCCATGAATGATGAATTTCAGGTACTGATTAAAAATAAAACATGGCACTTAGTACCTCATCGTACTGATATTAATATCATTGACTGCAAATGGGTCTTCAAGCTGAAGCAAAAGCCAGATGGATCTATTGACCGCTACAAAGCATGTCTGGTTGCTAAAGGTTTCAAACAAAAATATGAAATTGATTATTATGATACTTTCAGTCCAGTTGTTAAACCAACTACTATTCAACTTTTATTGTCTCTTGTTGTTTCTCGAGGTTGGGCTATTCGATAAATAGATATTCAAAATGCTTTTCTACATGGCCTTCTTCATGAAGATGTTTATATGAAACAACCACCTGGATTTGTGGATTCTCAACATCCCAGTTACATTTGCAAGTTGGTTAAATCTCTTTATGGTCTCAAACAAGCACCACGTGTCTGGTTTTCTCGCCTTAGCTCCAAACTCTTGGAGTTGGGATTTATAGCTTCAAAGGCAGACACCTCTCTTTTTATTTTTAACAAGGGTGATATTCAAATATATATTCTTATTTATATGGATGATATTATTATAATGAGCTCGTCTTCTGTGGCTACTGAGAGACTCCTTACACAACTTAAGATTGATTTTACAGTAAAATATCTTGGTAGACTCGGTTATTTTATTAGAGTTGAAGTATGTCATTCCTCTCATGGGCTCATTCTGACACAACACAAATACATATAAGATTTATTATCCCGAACTAATATGCTCAACTCCAAAGGTGTATCCACTCCTATGGTTCCTATTGAGAAGTTGAGACTAGATATGGGTGAAAAGCTCTCGTCTGAAGATACTACAAGATATCCAAGTGTTGTTGGTGCCCTCCAATATCTATCATTAACAAGGCCTGATATTTCTTTCTGTGTCAACAGAGTCTGTCAATTTCTATCTACTCCAACTACTGTACATTGGGCGGCGGTCAAAATGATTCTAAGATATCTTCATGAAATAATTGATATGGGATTATGCTTCACCAAGTCTGGCTCTTCACTGTTAGTGCCTTCTCAGATGTTGATTGGGCTGGGAATCCTTATGCCATATTTTTTTGTGGCAATCTTAATTTTTGGAGTTCACGCAAACAACCAACAGTGTCTCGTTCAAGTACAGAGGCTGAATATAAGGTAGTTGCTGATGCTACCGCAGAATTAATTTGGATTCAGGTGCTTTTGCGTGAGCTTGGGATTTCGCAGTCACGAGCACCCAGTGTGTGGTGCGATAATATTGGTGCCACCTATTTATCTGCCAATCCAATTTTTGATCAGCGGACGAAGCATGTTGAGGTTGATTATCACTTCGTTCGTGAACGAGTATCATCTCGTCAACTCGATGTGAGATTTATATCATCTAAAGATCAGCGCGTCGACATCATGACCATGCCATTACCGGTCTCCTCCTTCAATAATTTTTGACGCAATCTGAACTTAGTATCACACCATCCAGATTGAGAGGGATGTTAAACATAGAAGTCTATATCAATATTTGGTATGCTATATTAATTACCATATATGTCGGAAGTATACTTGGCATGATATATCGGGTACTATATATGTCGGGAGTATATTTAGTATGCTAGATAGACTATCATATGCATCAGTAGTATATTTGGTAGAGAATATGTTATGCATAATAGTCTATATTTATAGATAGAAAAAATTATCTATTCTTGGAACATATGTAACATACCATGTATATATTTCTCTATAAATATAAGAGACAATGACCCATAGTGGTCATTCAACGCCATACAATCTATCAAGTATTTTGGCCGAGCCCGAAAATGTCCTCTTCACGGCGGGGCAAAAAATTCTCATGCTTCTTTCTCCAACTGGACAAATCCGAGTTCCATTTTATACACAATTCTGATTTCCCCGTTTCAGACAAGAGATGGTGCTGCGCGTGGCCCTCTGATTCGCATAGAAACCCACTGAGGTACTGTCCACTTGCCACTACCAAAGAAGCTTTCGATCGCGCACCTTCCAACTTTGCCAAGGCTTTTGTCTCAACTGGCTGGCAAGGACAAAAGAGGCAGCATATCATGTCACATAAAATAATTCACACTATAGTATTAGTCTTACAGAGCCTATAAATACTTCAGCACGGCCCCAGCTTGTGATTCTACCTGAAGAAAGCTTCATCCAAACACCAAAGTGATTCTACCTGAAGAAACCTCATCCAAACACCAAGTGTTGACGAAACAAAAACCAAAGTACTCAAGAGTCAAGAAGGATGCTGCTGCACACTCCATTCACTGCGCACCCCTCTGGTCCGAGCCCGCCAGTGACCGGAGCCACGCCCGAGGACGGTGGGGCTTCAGGAAGCAACTTCAACGCAAACGTCGTCATGATCTTAGCTGTTCTCCTGTGCGCACTGATCTGCGCGCCCGGGCTCAATTCAATAGTCCGGTGCGCGCTGCGGTGCTCGAGCCGGCCGAACTCGGTGACTTGGTTGGATCAGAGGGGGCTGAGGAAGGCGCTCCGAACCATGCCGATCCTGATCTACTCGGCAGGGTTGAAGCTCAATGCTGCCAACCCGACGTCCGCAATCTGCCTGTCCGACTTTGAGGCCCGGGAGCATGTCAGGGTCTTCCCCAGGTGCAACCATGGCTTCCATGCCAGTTGCATCGACCGGTGCCTGTTGGCGCGGTCGACGTGCCCAACATGCCGGCAGTCCCCGTTTGGAGCACCGCAGGAGGCCTCTGGCTGCTCTGGGGTGAGCGAGGCCACGCCGGGACCTGCCCACCCTGTTCTTCTGCCACTCGGACCTGAAGGTCTGGTCACTCCTTATGAGTTTTAGTGCTTTCAGCCAGTCTAGTTGTTACACGAAGGATAAGAATCGAGGAAGAGTAGAACAGAAATCCGTGTTCCGTAGATGTTACTTCCAAGCTAGCCTGTATATTGTGTAGTCTTCAGTAGAAAAAGCTGTTCAGATTTGCTCAGATTCTTATTTGCCGTGTTAATGCCAAATGCTGCTGGAGAATGTGCCATGGAGAATACCAGGTGCTACTGGCTTCTTCGTATGGCATTTCAAAATCTGCAACGTGAATTTCGGAAGTGGAGGAAAGGCATGATTAGAGGTCCAATCATTTGGGCATGCAGTGCGGCACCACTATCATGGTGATTGCAGATCATGCTTTAGCTGCTAAGGTTCATGCTTGAGTGGGAACAGCATATTCTGCAGACATTATGAAGAGACCAGAGCTTGTAAGTTGTGTACTCCAGATACAAGGACTTGTGTGTATGTGCCCCCAGGATTGACAGGTGGGCACACTCCCCAACTACACGAAATGCACATTGGCTAGGCCTGAAATGTGTTGCCAAGTGCCAACACGATAAACTCAGATTCGCCCCAGTATTGAAGTCCCATGTGCTCTACCAGATATGCTATCACCTGTCTGTCAAGAGTTAGCTTCTTCCTGATCAAGATTCATGGACTCTCTACTTCATTCAAGCTGCGCCACCTTCACCCCAAAGGTGGACCAATGATTTAAAATGCTTGCATTCATAAGAGCGCAGATTATAGATACGAAGCCCACTACTTTAGCTGAGACTGTAAACCTCAAAACCCTGTCATCAATTGGAACCAGCCTAAAATCAGCCGCAGATTTCACAAAGGTTGCTTCTAAAATCAGACCAACCGAATCTTCCGTGACACGATACTTGCAGCGCCCGAACGAGATAACTAGGAAAGGAAGTTGCGCCGTGTCATGGCAGGCAGGCAGGCTGGCAGGACGAGTGATTTAACGTCGGGCGTCGCTGCTCATCCCTTTTTCCGACGAGCGAGTGGCTTTGCTCGCTGGCCTCCCTGTGCAACGCGCGCGGCAACACGTCGGCCGTTCCCACAATGGGCCATGCAAACGCGTTCCACTGTTGGGCCGGCCAAGGCGGCGCGCAAATCGGCCGCACCGCTTCGGCCCGGGCACCGTCGCGCAGCGTGAGACCCGCAAGTACCAGAAGAGCACGGAGCTGCTGCTCATCCGGAAGCTGCCGTACCAGCGGTTGGCGCGGGGAGATCGCGCGCAGGGCTTCAAGACCGGCCTCCTGTTCCAGCACTGTTAGGAAATTAACCTGGCTGCTCGTTCAGGTCAAGGCGTGTGTGTGTTTACGTTAGTTTTTGTCAAAAGCCTGGATGTTTTATCCGTGTTCTGGGCCAGTCACAGCCAGAGTCTAGGATTCATCGGCGTTCTAATCGAGTCGTTGGCGGTTGGCGGTGGAGGCGTGATGCAGAACGAGCATGTCTTACGGTTCATAGCTGGAGACTTAAGCCTCGCTGCGAGTAGGTGGCTCACGAATCACGATCGAGGAGAGGGCGAGTATCGAGGAGGGCAAGCGTCCAGCGCGTGGAGGCCATTTCCTGATCGGATAGAACGACCGGCGGGCTGCGCGTCAGCGAGCGTCCTCCGACGCGGGAGCCGGGTGGCGTCCGAGGCAGATGTGCGCGGCGCAGGCTGCAGCGAACACTCACATGGCGACGCCACGAGTTGTGCGGATCGTAGTACGTGCCATGGCGCGAAAAAGGATCGTCGGTGCCATATATAGCTTTTATTACTGTTCTGTTTTGTGAACTTGTTATGTAAGCAAGTTTAAACTTGGTAATCAGTAGTGTGTTCCTTGTCTCTCTTAGACCACACAATCGAATCTTCATTCTACGGCCGTTACGTTTTTTCACTTAAGCACCTCTAACTGACAACACAAATTTAAAAAATAAAGTGTGGACACTTAAACGGACTCAAGTTAACAAACAATAACCATATGATGCTGATTGTACGATCTAAAAAAATTGTTTGTACAATTATACCAAACAGTTTTTGTATCTTGCTCGTCCCGGCTAGTGGGCCCTCACGAAAATAAATATAGTTTCCTAAGTTTAAGTATAGCTCACGAAAATAAAAGGTATTATCGTGGGCCAGAGTCAAAGCTCACGAAATTAATGCAATTTTCATGAATTTCCGTGCAGCTCATAAAATTATAAGGCATATATCTTAGTGGGTTTCCATGCAGCTCAGGAAATTGTAGCAAGGTTTCAGTGTAGGTGCATGAAATCTTAGCTATTTTTGTGGGTTTCATTTATGGCTCACAAAATCAAAACATATCTTCAGGGGTTTTCGTGTAGTTTTGTAACAGACACAAATTCAATAGATGAAAATTTGATTCAAATTAAAAATTTGGAAATCAAAATATCAAGAAAGAGAAAAAGAAAAAACAAAAAGGGGAGATGAGCCGTTTTCCCCGGAAGCAGCCCACCACCCCAGCAGCTCAGCCCCGCCTCCTTTTCCCCTTGTGCAGCCCGCACGTCGACCCACCTTCTTTACCCTCGCCCGACCCAGCCCGGCACTGTACCTCTTCCTCCTCCCGCTGTCGCAACCGAGCCGATCGATCCCAGGGATCCCGTCGAGTGACGCGGCCCCGTCGAGTCTCGCCGCCCAGCCTGAGGCCCTCCACCCTCTCGCACCCATCAACTTCATCAATCCCGCCCCATGCCACGAAAACCCGACCGCCTCCATCACTGGCGCAACCGCCACCGAACCGATCGCCAGCCACCACCTTCCGCCGCTACAAAAGGGCATCTATCCCTCCCATTTTCACCACACCCTCCCACCGAGCTCCCAAGCACCATTTTCGCGAAGCCCTCGGCCTCCAATTTCACGAAGCGGCACTTTTTTCCACAACTTCGGCCACCCCCGCCGCGCTACTCCGGTAAACCTCCATGGCCCAATTGCTCGCTCCCGTAGCTTCCCTAGGTCACGCACAACCTATTCCCCACGTCAAAGACCGAGCTAGGAGCCCCTAGGCAGCCCCCCACCGTGCACCGTTCTAAGTTAATGCATGGTATTCGATCCATTCTATTGTGTGTACCAACTACTGATCTAGGGATTGGTACGGAATACACAAGTGGGCGTCGAGCAAGGTGGGTCCTGATAGAGTGGTATCAGAGCCATACTTGGCCGTAAGATGAAGCCTTAGAGATAAAACACTGTAAAGACACGTATTTTCCAAAATTATATGCGAAATTTGTCAAAAACAACACTAACCCCATAGTTTCCCTTGATAGATGGACGACTAGTCTGAGGGTACTTGCCAGAACCTGACTCGGTTCTGGCAGGTGTTGATCCGCACTTTAGAGAGACTCGGCTACACGAGGTTTCCATGCTATCGCTGGAGGGAGTACGAGGAGAACGGTGCAATTCGCTGCGAGGCAGAGGTCCACATCACTAAGGCGTCGGGACCTTACGGAGTGCAGCCTTACTCAGTCATCTTTACCGGAGCCCGCTATGCAGCCTCCATTAGGGCTATTGCAAGGGAGGCACTGTTGGAGCTCAGCGACAGGTGCATGGAGCGGATCGGGCCAATGCTCATCCGCTTCTTCCCCGTGCGCCGAGAGGACAACTACATCTCGAGGCACCAAGTTGCGACACTGGAGGGACCCACGAGGACTATGGAGGACACTACCTTGATAGGGACCGCCAGATACTTGCACGCCTTGGACCAGTGCTGCGAGGATGCCCACCCGGAGTGGAGGGCATAGGTTGCCACACTAAGGATGCGGAGGCTAGAGTGAGGAGTCTACAGGCCCAGCTGGACATGGTCCGCACTGAGACCATGCGAGCTCGTGAGGTGACCGAGGCTCTGCGTGTGGAGCTCAACCATAGGACTACAACACACGTCAGGGAGTTGGACTCCCTCTACCACTACGGAGTTCGCTTGTGAGGAGCGCGAGTCCGGATCACTACTCGTAAGAGCACCCTAGCCGTGCAGCACGAGAGTGGCCCGCAGACGGTGTATGTGCCAGCTGGACACTTCGGTCGAGGCAAGAGCCTTCGACTGTTGGAGCGGCTACGGGGAGGACGCACTGGGAGCACGGAGACGTACAGTGACTCCTACGCAACATCGGAGACGAGCCAGAGGAGGACGAGCACCCGCAAGAAGGCGACAGATAGGACTTGAGCATCGAGATACTAGAGGAGGTTGCTAGCTGTGTAGGACCTAGCCAGGGGACCGCAGGACGCAACGGTGGACAGTTCCCCTTCACTGTTGAGGAGCTGGTTGACGACGGGATTGACTTGGGGCGCGAGTGGCGCTAGTACCACGACATGGAGTACGGCGTACCCCCACCGGTTCCCCCACAGTAGTCACAAAGACAACAGCTTGTAGTACCATGAGTAGCCCGGCATAGTGTGAGTTGTGTACCCCGTGTTAATGGATGACTAGCATCACGATCGTTAGGTGTGGCGTGACTATGTTGCAAGGTCCTAGACCTGCTATGTGTTGTACCATGTGATGATTGTACTTTAGTGATGATGATGTGATTTACTGGGATTTAATGGATGTTCAGTGTGTGATAAAACTTTGTTGAGTGATATGGGCAAGAGCCCAGATAAGGGGCACCCCTCTTGGAAAGAAAATAAGTAAAATATTGACCAATTAGCAAACCTCTACACTAGAATATAGGCAAGTAAACACATGAAACAGAGAACAAAACAACAACTAAACTTCCATAATATTGTGCTTCCCTAGATGGCCCCCAAGAGATTCGCCAGAGTTCAGGCACACCGGGAGCGCGTTGCTGAAGAGGCTCAAGCACCTGTAGTGCGTGCACCTTGAGGCATACTCGCCTAGAGGGGCAGGGGAGCAGGACGTCGTGCACCAATCGAGACCCCACGGGAAGCAGCGGTTGGGAGAGATAGACCCAACAGAGTAAACAACCTTCTAGAACGAGTCGGGGAAATCAACCCCGAAGATATTGTAGCTGCGAAGGAGGAAGTAGTGCCTCCACCACCACTGGCTACGTTGGCCGAAGTCATGGCGGTATAAACGCAGATACTACAGACAATAACCTAGGCAATGCAAGGGCAACGAGGGCTTGGGGCGCCCCCGACCTCTAGAATGTCAGAGTTCATGAGACTTTGACCCCCGGTCTTTGACGGCACCGATGAGGATCCGTTGGCAACCGACGACTGGCTACGCAACATAAGCAAGAAACTCGACATAACTGCAGCCGGAGACCAGGAGCGAGTTATGCTGGCCTCTCATCAGCTAGTGGGAGCTGCCGCGGGGTGGTGGGATAACTACCGCGAAGCAGCGGCTGAACCTGACACAATAAGCTGGGTGGAGTTCCAACTAGCCTTCCAGGATTACCATATACCAGAAGGGGTTATAGAAATGAAGGCGGATGAGTTCCTTGCACTGTGACAAGGAGCCATGATCATCAATCAATATATCAAGAAGTTCCTAAAGTTGGGACGCTATGCCAATAGTGAAATCAGCACCGACAAGAAGAAACAAGACCGTTTTCGCAAAGGGTTAAATGGTGTCATGAAAGCGCAACTTGTCACCCACATATACCCAGACTTCAACACCCTCATGAATAAGGCCATACTACTGGAAGAGGCACGTTCCCAGCTGGATGGGGAATGAAAGAGGAAGTTCCAGGTGCAGAAGTTCAAGCAGCAGGAGCGATTCCAACGGGCAAGGCCTAACTTCCCGTCGAAGCCACAACAACAACCCACAATGCAGTTCCGCACAACGGGGTCCAACCTACAGCAGTCAATGCAGCAATATCGGCCACCAAGCACTAATGCACCGCAGCAAGGCAATGCCAACACAACCCGAACGACGAGTTCCGACAGGGCTTGCTTTCCTTACCGCGACCCGGGACACTTGATCACAAATTACCCACTCATGAGGAAACCAAATGATGCCCCAGCAAACTAAGGAGTAAGGAGCGTTGCATCCAACAACGGGCGCAACCCGCCGCAAGCGTCAGGGCTGCAGAACCGAGCTCGGTCCTTTGGACGCGGTCGCGTGAACCACATCGATGCAAGCCACACTGAGGATGCACCAAACGTCATACTCGGTGAGTACCTGGTTAACTCAGCCGTTGCCACAGTACTATTTGATTCCGGGGCTTCGCACTCTTTTGTTTCCTCCAACTTTGTGGCTAGAAGTGGATTGCCAACGGTATGGCTAAAGACCCCCACTAGTGACCAGATCTTTAGGGGCCACTATAAAGTGCCACCTCGAATGCCTCGGGGTTAAGATTCAAATAAGTGGGGTAGAACTCCTAGCAGATCTGGTAGTCCTGAAGTCGGACGACATAGATGTTATCCTTGGAATAGATTGGTTGGCACGACATAAAAGGAATATATCCTGTGCCGACCACAAGGTCACGGTAACAACTGTGATGGGATTACCGTGACATGTAAACCCCGCAAACTAGGGATGGAACCCCTAGTATGCAGCCTGGAAACAACACCCTTGGAACAAGTGTCTGTTGTAAGTGAATACCCGGACGTATTCTCAGAAGAGCTACCTGAAATGCCCCCGGATAGGGATATCGAATTCCTCATCAACCTAATACCTAGGGCGACACCGATAGCCCAGAGACCATATCGGATGGCAACCAACGAGCTAGCCAAGCTAAAAGAGCAGATCAGAGAATTACAAGAAAAGAGATTTATCCGACCTAGCTCCTCACTCTGGGGAGCTCCCGTGCTTTTTGTCAAAAAGAAGTACGGTAGCTTGAGGACGTGTATCGACTACCGGTCTATGAATGAGGTCATGATTAAGAATAAGTACCCCTTGCCACGGATCAACGACTTGTTCGACCAACTAAAGGGAGCAAAGTACTTTTCTAAGATCGATCTGTGGTCTGGTTACTACCAGTTAAAAATCAGAAATGCGGACATCATGAACACAACCTTTGTGACTCGTTATGAGCAATACGAGTTCAAGGTGATGCCATTCGGGCTGACCAATGCACTGGCTTACTTCATGAACCTAATGAACAATATATTTATAGAAGAGTTGGACAAGTTTGTCGTCGTCTTCATAGACGACATACTAATCTACTCAAAAAGTCATGTGGAGCATGCCGAACACATCATAATAGTACTGGGAAGGTTAAAGGGCACACCAGTTGTACGCCAAATTCAGCAAGTGTGAATTTTGGCTGCAGCAGGTTGCATTCCTCAGGCACATCATAAAGGCCGAGTGAGTGGCAGTGGATCCAACAAAAGTCGAGGCAGTCACCGACTGGAAGCAGCGCACTAGCGTGACGGAAATACGTAGCATCCTTGGACTAGCCGAGTATTACCGGAGGTTTATAGAAGGGTTCTCCAAAATTGCGAGACCCATGACCGAGTTGACGAAGTACAAGAAATTTGAGTGGACTCCCACCTGCAAGAACAATTTCATGGAATCAAAGAAGAGATTGACCGCAACCTCAGTACTGATCTTGCCAGATATAGACAAGGATTTGTAGTATACTACGACGCTTCTCGACAAGGACTCGGGTGTGTGCTGATGCAGGATGACCGAGTTGTCTCCTATGCATCCAGATAACTGAAGGTCCATGAGAAGAAATACCCAACCCATGACTTAAAGTTGGCAGCTGTAGTTCACGTACTAAAGATCTGGAGACACTACCTGATCGAAAACAAGTGTCAGATCTTTACGGACCACAAGAGACTGAAGTACATATTCACCCAGTCAGAATTAAAACTGAGGCAGCGAAGTTGATTAGAGTTGATAACGGACTACAACTTGGAAGTACAATATCACCCCAGAAAGGCTAACATGGTAGCCGACGCCCTGAGCCAGAAGGCTCACAGTATTACTACAAGGGTTGTTACCCGCCAATCAAGCTTGAAATAGGAGATGCGTAAGTTGAACCTGCACATAGCACCCAACGGGTACCTGGGCACCCTGTGCCTACAACCCACATTGGAGGACCGATTTCGGCAAGCCCAGCGGGAGGACCCGGAAATCCGTACACTGAGGTCTCAAACAGAGGTTGGCAAAGCTCCTGGGTTTCGTGTGGACAAACACGAAACCCTATGGTATTAGAACCAGATATGCGTGCCAAAAACGGACCGACTAAGGCGACTAATAATGGATGAGGCTCACAACTCGGCATATTCCATCCACCCGGGAACCACCAAGATGTACCAGGACCTAAAGCAAAAGTACTGGTGGGTGGCTATGAAAAGGGAGATAGCAGAATTCATCGCCCATTGCGACGTCTATCGCCGAGTAAAGGCCGAACATCAGAGACCAGCAGGGCTGCTACAATCACTAACTATACCGGTTTGGAAGTGGGATCAGATCGCTATGAACTTCATAAGTGGGTTACTCCGGACAAAAAAAAAAAAGAAGCAACTCCGTATGGGGCATAGTAGATCGCCTCACAAAGGTGACCCATTTTATACCAGTCAAGACGACCCACCGAGGAGAGCGACTAGCACAACTATACATCGACGACATACTCTGACTTCAAAGAGTACCAAGCCGGATCATGTTAGATCGTGGCTCCCAATTCACGGCACACTTCATAAAATGTTTGCATGCACTCTTAGGAACCAAACTGGATTACAGTTCCGCCTACCATCCGCAGACGGACGGTCAGACTGAACGGGTGAACCGGATATTAGAAGACATACTATGCGCATGTGCACTAACATACGGAAAGGACTGGGAAAAGAGTATGTCATTCGCAGAATTCTCCTATAACAACGGCTATCGGGACAACCTGCAGATGTCATCATTCGAGGCATTGTATGGAAGAAAGTGCCAAACACCACTGATGTGGTCAGAGGTTGGAGAGTGTTCGTATTTTGGCCCTTCCATAATTAAGGATGTAGAGGAGCGGGTGGCCACAATCAGATAGAACCTCAAGGTAGCCCAGAGCAGGCAAAAGAGCTATGCATACACCCATCGAAGGGAGCTCTCTTTCAACAAGGGAGACTTTGTATACCTCAAGGTGTCGCCTATCCGAGGTACGAGGAGGTTCAAGATACGGGGGAAGTGGGCCCCACGATACATCTGACCATTTGAAATACTAGAAAGAATAGGAGCAGTGGCCTACCATTTAAAGTTGCGAGAGACTATGTCCAACGTCCACAACGTGTTCCACGTATCGCAACTCAAGAAATGCCTACGAGTACTCGACGAGCGGGTATCGTGTGATGCAATGGATCTACAAGTGGACTTAAGATACCAAGAGCTTCCTACAAGGATCCTAGAGGTCGTCACCCGGCAGACACACGAGTGCAGTGCGATTCTGCCGAGTCCAATGGACTAACCATACCGAAGCAGAAGCTACCTGGGAACGGGAGGGTGACCTCAGGAGAGAGTTTCCCACCCCTTAGAGGAAGTAACCAAATCTCAAGGACGAGATTCCATTTAAGTGGGGTAGATTTGTAAAAGACACAATTTTTTCAATAGATGGAAATTTGATTCAAATTCAAAATTTGGAAGTCAAAATATCAAGAAAGAGAAAAAGGAAAACAAAAAAAGGGGAGATGGGCCATTTTCCCCGGCCGAAGCCCACCACCCCAGCAGCTCGGCCCGCCTCCTTTTCCCCTTGTGCAGCCCGCACGCCAGCCCACCTTCCTTCCCCTCGCCCGGCCCAGCCCAGCACTGTACCTCTTCCTCCTCACGCTGCCGCAACCGAGCCGATCGATCCCGGGGATCCCGGCGAGTGACGCGCCCCCGTCGCGTCTCGCCGCCTCGCCTGAGGCCCTCCACCCCTCGCACCTGTAGACTCCATCAATCCCGCCCCATGCCACAAAACCCCGGCTGCCTCCATCAATGGCGCAACTGCCACTGAACCGATCGTCGGCCATCACCTGCCGCCACTATAAAAGGGCATCTCTCCCTCCCATTTTCACCACACCCTCACCCTTGAGCTCCCTAGAACCAGCTTGAGCATCAGGAGAAGCCCTCGGCCTCCAATTTCGCGAAGCGGCAATTTCTTCCCCAACTTCGGCCACCACTGCCGCGCTACTCCGGTAAGCCTCCATGGCCCAATCGCTCGCTCCCGTAGCTTCCCTAGGTCGCGCACAACCTCTTACCCACGTCAAAGACAGAGCTAGGAGCCCCTAGGCAGCCCCCACCGAGCACTGATTCCTTTCGCTACCTCGTCACGCCGCCGGCCGCCGTGGAACCTAGAGGATAGTAACATGCGGATAAGGGCTAAAAACAATTTTAGGGCATCACTAATTGCCAGTAATCGCACTAACCCCAACTAATTAAGTAACGATAAAAGGAGATACGGTGAGGCCCTCCGGCCAACGACACCACCCCCTCCAAGCCCAAGTAAAACATGCTCATTGTTAAGAAACCCCTAAGAACCCCTGCAGCCACATTACTATGATTTTACCTAAGTTCTTGAATTCTTTGGGGTTCGACGCTGATACGAGCAATTTACGTACTATAGCAAACGAAGAAGCTGACGAGGAATTCGACTACCTAGATTACGATGAATTCCTAGAAGATTTTGAAGGTAAGCTCTAACCTCCTTGATCATTATTGCTCCTATGAGTTTGCAAAAAATGCTCTGATGGCCTGTTTTAATATGCATGTTTTCCCTGATTACTTTTAAACGTTGTGGTAGCTAAGACTCGCTTGACTAGTGGTAGCTTCTCTGTGTAAGTAGTCTGGCCGACACAATGGCTTTGACGGTGGTTATTTGCTCCTCAGTTAATCTAGCTCGATGACATCGGCTAGTCGTTACTCTAGCAAGTATCTTACTGCCTCTCGTCATCCAAGGCCAGAATACTTGCAAAGGATAGTCACATGCTTGACATGTGAAGTGCCACAAACCCCTCCTTGACCTTGTCAACTCACTTTCTTGACGCCCTAAGGCCCTGTCAGCACACTATAATGTGGTGACATGAGTAATTTCTTGAACGTAGAATGCTTAGGGACCCTACGATGTTCGCATCGTAACTCACTACAAACATACACAGAATTTGCGAAAAGTGTTGAAAGGCGTCTTGGTGGTGTGTTAGGAGATGGGTTGGGGAATTGTGTCATACCACTGGTGTAGGGTGAAGTGGGGAAAAAGGATGGCTGAGGCGCGATATGGTGAATGAGTAGTGTGTGCTTCGGTGTAGTCCACCTGCTGTGGACATTGATGGAGCCGCCTCACCAAAGTACCGGTTCACGTGACCTCGTCATAGTGATTTCGTACAACCATAGAACCTGTATGGGCATGAATCCCTCTACCTTCTTGGTGACTTCCACACGAGCCATCTGGCGGCCAGTAGGGCACGGGGGACCAGGAAAAGACACAGAGGAGTCATTACCTGTGGTCCGGCTGAGAGAGTAATTGCCCAAATAGCCCCTGGTGCATCCCGAGGTGTGATTGTAGGGTTACTCGGGGAAGATGAGGCGAACGTTACGCTACTCCCTTGCTAGGAGTGCTTGACCTGTGGTTAAAGTATACAACCTCTACAGAGTGTTAAAAATCCGGATAATAGTTGTCATGGTTTTGGCACACTATGTTCCGAGCTCTTGTTGATTAGCATTAGTATGATTCCTTGATGTGATGGGTGGCAGTGTTTGTCGTGTTTTGAAAATTTTGGCTGTGTGTCGGAACTAGTAAAGCCGTGGGCTTGAACGTTATATTAAAACTTAGGGAATTGGCGGGATGGAGCTCAAACTCCCTCCGGTCTGACCAACTAAAATCAGGATACGATTACCTCTTTTGCTTTGTAAAAACCTTCTTTCAAGAAGACCCTGCATGAATGCTTTTCGGCAACCCTAAGCCGTATGGCCCTACCTTGCTACAACCCCCTTGCATGAAACATATCCCCTTGAGTAGTGTTAGGGCTTGTTGAGTACCTTCCGTACTCACTCTTGTTTTCTTCATGACCCTCAGAAGCAGAAGAGGAAAGGGAAGAAGAGGATGAAGCACAATACAATGATGAGTAGGCCTAGTCCTGCGCCCAAGGTTGTGTGAGGGGAATGGGAGCCACTTAATCGATGGTCTTCGATTGTTTCCTGTTCTTTTGAGGCCCGACGAGGCCCATGAATTGTAACCAAAGACAGCTTGCAACACCATAAAGGTCATGTTGAGACTAAGTTAATGTATGGTATTCGATCCATTCTATTGTGCGTACTAACTACTGATCCAGAGATTGGTACGGAATGCACAAGTGGGCCCCGAGCAAGGTGGGTCGTGACAAGTTTGCTCAGACATTTGAGAGAAAAACAGGTAGGATAACTACTGAATTAGATCAACATGTTAAGAAGATCCGTTAGTTTGGCTACGTCTCTATCGGAGGTTCTTACCAGTTTGCAGCAGTTTGCGTGTATGAACTGTAAATGCTTGTCGTCAAACATAATTTAGAAAAGTCCAAGAACTTTGAAAATCGCATGCTCCCAACACGCGTCACTTCCTGCATGAAAAAAAGTTGGACATGAGGGTGACTTCAAACCTCAAAGCCATGGCCTCCGCAACATGCATGGATCATCTAACACTCTATTGTGTTTTCAACTGAGAGGTTCGGTTCATGGTCCTACGCCGTTGTGGCTACACTCTTTGCACCCTCATCCAACAACTCTTCTCTGGTAGATGGAAATATCCATTGTCGTAAGCAGATTTGCTAGGTAAGGTGGAAGGCATTTGATTCACTTGTAAGTCTTGTCGTTTGGCACTTGTGGTTGGAGCGTCGTGTGATAGGGTTTCGTAGGTTGACCAAGAGGCAAATGTTGGTGGCTGATTAAATTATGGATGAGCCGGCCATGAAGTAGGGCTGGTCGTCTAATCATGTGGCCAGGTCTATAGTTAGGGAGTCGTTTTCATTTTGTGTCACGTACGTCGTGCCTAGGTTTCTGCTTGTAAATTACCCCTCCTTAATATAATATATACCGAGTGCAATCATAAGAATAATTTATAAAGTCCTATTTTTTTAAAAAATAAGTCCTCTCTTCTATCTCAAAGGAAAAATGATTAATATGTCTACATAGTGGCGGATAGTAGTTTAGGGACGATGATGTATTGGTTGTGTATTTTAGATAGTGACCGTTACAAACTGCATATGGTGTGACTTCACAAGAAGGTAGCTCGGTTGGTACTCAATAATATAGTGAGAGATTACTCTTGACCGATGTGATTGTTTCAGAGCGCCACGAATTGAAAAGGGCTCGGTTTGTAATCAATACTATGTTTTTTAAGTGGCAGGCGAAGTTTTGGTGCCGCGATAACAAACACGGAATATTTGACATGAGTGGAACAAAAGGATTTTTGAAGCAAAGGAAGCAGATGTTCGCACTCTACTGGAAGAAATCAGGGAGCAAACGAGATTGTGGAGCCGAGCGGGGGCGCTGTCCTTAACACAATTCACCGGCAGAGGGAATCAGTAACCTGTGCGAGGAGGAAAAAAACTGTTTTGTTAGGAACAGGAACCGTTACACACCTTGTGTCGCATCTGTAATTTTTTCCCTGTACCATATACAACCCCCCTTAATATATTGCCCTTCACGGCCTTTTTAAAAAATATATGTCAGGCTATCCTCTTGCAGAGTCATGTGTATGAAGGTTTGTAAGGTCACTCTTCATTTTATAACGCATCACACGTTCAAATTCTTATTATTACAGTTATTTTCAATCGAGATTAGTACGATAGGATGCAGCATTTTAGATGAAGGCTGCTTGAGCGATTGAGCCCCAGTAGGTCCCTGTTGAGGTTGAGCCATGGCCATGAGCCCATGACGACGTTATTAAGGGCAAGGAGGCTTCATCTATTGGGGCTCGTGGTCGTCACTGTTATCGCGCTGCCCAAGACAGGAACAGCGAGGCGGAGCAGGGGTGCTATCCAGTGCGTGAGGGCAAAATGATCATTTGACGTGGCCAACCTGGAAAACGAGAGCCAAAATGTAAAAAGAAAAGAACAGTGAAGCATCATTTACCTTTAGTCCAATTTTGGCGAACTCAAATATTTGGGCCCTATTTTCACGAAGCTATTTAGTGTAAAGAGAAAAAAAAAGGCTTAGTGAACATTCCGTTGGGTAGGACATATGTAACTAAACCCTCGAAAGTCACTTTTGCTTCTCTCAGTTTGGCTGTGTCAGTATTTTAAGTTCAACTACTTAGTACTCCATCCGTTCAATAACATAAGCACTTTTCTAGGTTTGATAAAAATAAAAAATAACTTTAACTATTAATATCCTGTCACTAGTTCAACTGTCATTTAGCTCTTCATACTCTCAAATTGCAGAAAGAGCTCCGTAATTTTGTTCGACTGCCCTTGAGACGATTCTCCACCTAGCTATTCTTGAATGCCCGGTAGTGGCTTCTGTCTGGCAGTTGGTAGCCGATTAGGTCAATGCCACGACTCTGCAACCTGGACAATGGCCCAGGACTGAAAAATATGGCACGATGGCTGCAGAACTTGGCAGCTGCGAACCAACGACACAGAGCAAAAGGACTAGGATCTCTCTGCATCTTAGTTTGCTGGCTAATCTGGAAGGAACAGAATGGCCGTGTGTTTGATGGTGATGAACGAAGTGGAATGCAATTTGCTGAACATCATCCGGGAAGAAGCACGTATGTGGGTCCAAGCACATATATAGTTCCATTAAGAGGCTAAAAACTTCCACTCCGATTCATCATTTTAATTTTGTTTGATTTTCCTGAATTCTTAAATAGTTTTACCGATGACTGTGAAAGTTACTTTGTACATTAGTTAGTTGCCTTTTGTAATTTCTACTATGGAACCGTCTGCATCAATTGCCTTATGTCCACTCAATCCGCGTTAGTGATGGCAATGGATATCCATTACCCGCTTACGCGCGCATATCTGACCCGACGGATATGGATTCGGGTATGAATTTATACCCGCGGGTACAGGTTCAGGTAACTGATAAAACCTAATGGATAATTTTTATCGGGTAATAAAATGTCATATACATACCCGCTTACTCGTACCCGAATAATAAAATATGGGTTCCTTGTAACATGTGGATTAATAACAAACTAAATTCGCATTATCATAGAAAACTATTTTTTGTGGACATTACTTTTTTAATATTTCAAAGCTAGTAAGATTATATATTTTTTACTATTTGATCATAAAATTGGTTACTTATTAGACTACTTACATGAGTAAGACTTAAAGAGCAGGTAATAAATATATTCGCGGGTAAAAAATATCCACGGATAACGAGTAAGGGTAACTTCTTACCCATTACGGATAAAAGGTACGGGTTCAGTTAAATAAGGATAATATACATAAATATTTTACTCATTGTCATCCCTAATCCGCGCAGATACATGCATGCATCTGCCAAATACCCTTGCCCTCTCAACCTACGTGGATTACGTGTGCGCAGGCAGTCCACCCCGGCCGTGGATGCCACACGGGTGTGTGCTACCTGACGTGCCAGAGTAATCCTAACCGAATCTTTTCTCCTTTTCGGACGAGGTAGATGCGCTCACCGCTACTTTCTCCGGGAAAACCGGATCATAGATCGAGGCGCATCAGAGGATGCAGCCGGCTCCCTGCCTCCTAGGCGCTGAGGGCGTGCGGCGACCGAGCGCGCGCCGGCGGAGTAAGGAAGCTGCGCTGGTCCGCCGGTTGGTCGGCGCTGTGCGGAGGGTGAAGCTCCCGAAGCAACCAACGGCGTTGGTTGCCGCGGAGCTGGAGGCAGGGAACGCCACTTCTCTTTTCCAATCTCATGTATACTCCTACTGCATGGCAAAAAGATTATACTAGACATCTAGCATCAGATAAAATGAAATCTAGCGAGAACTCTCACAATGAAACAGAGAATAGGAGAAGAGAAGCCGCATTAGGAGTCAGGCGGCGGCTGTGCTAGCTGACGCGGCTGAGCGCATGCAACGGACCTGAGCACAGATGGCGCTAGCGAAGCGTGTTGTGCTGGCCGGTAAAAAGAGTCACTGAGCGCGGTGTGCGCGACGGGTGGCGGCGACGACAACTAGAAAAAAAATCCTGATATACTCTTTCTGATTCTTTTTCAAATAGATTAAGCCATTAGATGTGACTCTTGATGTCATTGTTATATTTCTTGATCATTAATGACCATGATGTAGCGACTAGAATAAAATACTTAGCCATAAATTTTATGTGTATGTTCGTGAGCTTGACGGTGACAATTGTAGAAGAGAGCATATCGGTGGCATAGTGGGAATCTTATCACCATAAAACGTCAAAAGGATATCGGCCTCTTACTTAGTGAAGTGTCGTAGATGCAACGAACATTGGTTTGACCTTCTTCTCTAAGTGGTTTGTGCTCTCGATTAGCGCAATGAGACGTCACTCACAATAAGTGGTTACGTCTACTGGATGGGAGGACGACCATCCGGGTTACATCCCTGGCACCGTATCTTTTTATACTCCCTCCATTCTAAAATAAATGATGTTTAGGACAATAAATCTAGTTTAATTTAAATTAAATTAGCTATCTTAAACATTATTTATTTCAGAACAGAGGGAGTATCAAGATCGAGAGTTCTGGTTAGGAAACGAAGCTGTGAAAACCACCTGATTAAAAAAATCACTCCATCATGACAATGGGGGAGGGGGCCGGAGGGGTTGTTTGAATGATATAAATCACTCTTGATCGATCTGATTTCTTCGGAGCGCCACAAACTCAGAGAGAGAGAGGGAGAGAGAGAGAGAGCATCCCTCGCCATGGCAGACCTAGCACAGCAATTCGTGCGTCAGATGCCGGCTCCAGGAGCGTGGTTTCTTCTGCTCGTCCCCCTCTTCTTGTTGCTCGTACGCCACTCGGTGGCTAATACGCTGCTCGGTACCAAGAGGAGGAGGGAGCAGCAGATAAACCAGCGGCGCCAGCCGTCCCCTCCGGCGCTGCCCATCCTCGGGCACCTCCACCTCGTTGGCTCTCTTCCTCACGCCTCCCTCGCTACACTCGCCAAGAAGCACGGTTGCGACGACCTCATGTTCCTCCGCCTCGGCGCCATGCCGATGCTCGTCGTGACGTCGCCGCGCGTCGCCGAGGCCGTGCTTCGGACGCACGACCTCGTGTTCGCGTCCCGGCCGCGCTCCCTGGCCACCGACATCATCATGTACGGGCCCTCCGACATCGGCTTCACGCCGTACGGAGAGTACTGGAGACAGGCGAAGAGGCTCGTCACCACACACCTGCTCAGCGCCTACAAGGTGCGGTCGTTCCGTCGCGCACGAGAAGACGAGGTAATTCACCTTTTTCTTGCTGAAAATTTAATTATCGTCTAGCTATTGCGGGCCCCGTTTTGGAACACAAGTATTGCTGCTACGTGACATGCATGTTGCATGTGGTTGCTAGGTGAGCATGGTGATGGCTCGGATCGGCGAGGCGGCCGCCGCCGGCGCGGCGGTGGACATGAGCGGGCTGTTGGGCTCGTTCGCGAACGACGTGGCGTGCCGGGCCGTGACGGGCGACTCCTTCCGGAACGTGGGCAGGCAGATCCTGGAGCTCATCGCCGACACGTCGCCGCTGATCGGTGGGTTCAACGTTGAGGAGTTCTTCCCGTTCCTAGCTCGCGTCGGCGTGCTCAGGAAGGCGGTCCGCACAAAGTCCGAGAGGGTGAAGCGGAGGTGGGACGAGCTGCTGGACGGGCTGATCCAGGACCATGAGAAGGAGCACGGCTCCTCGACGGGGGCGCGGACGAGTGACCGTGACGACTTCATAGACGTGTTGCTCTCCCTTCGAGGGGAGTACGGTCTCACCCGTGACCAGATGAAGGCTATCTTGCTTGTGAGTAAATACGTTCCAACTTCTATTACTACTATAATGACGAGGCGTCACGACGGTTAGTCTAAAAAGCGAGAAATATAAAACGATGTGAACTAGATGAAACAAACTCTCACGTATGATATTAGACATGTGGGTGCGGTTAGGCTAAACTTAGGAGGGTCAATTATGTGCGATCTGATTTTGATCTGGAGCTATGAATGCACTCAGGACATGTTCTTCGCGGGAATAGATACAACATCTTCCACACTCGACTTCACCGTCGCCGAACTCATGCGGAGGCCAGATGCGATGAGGAAGCTACAAGCCGAGGTGAGGAGCAGAGTACCCGAGGAGCAAGAACTCGTGGGCGAAGCCGACCTCGCCGGCATGGCTTACCTGAGAGCAGTCGTAAAGGAGACGCTCCGGCTGCACCCGGTGGTGCCGCTCCTCGCGCCGCATCTCTCCATGTCCGGCTGCGACATCGACCACAGGCTGGCGGTCCCCGCGGGCGTGCGCGTCCTGATCAACGCCTGGGCCATTGGAAGGGACGCGCGGTTCTGGGAGGACCCGGAGGGGTTCGTTCACGAGAGGTTCCTCGACGGCGGCAGCGCGGAGGGCGTCGAGTTCAAGGGTAACGACTTCAGGTTCCTGCCCTTCGGTGCCGGACGGAGGATGTGCCCCGGAGTGAACTTCGGGGTGGCCACCATCGAGGTGATGCTGGCGAACCTCGTGCACCGTTTCGACTGGGAGTTGCCGCCGGGCTGGGAGAGGCGCGACGTTGATATGTCGGAGGTGTTCGGGATAGTGGTGCACCGGAAACAGAAGCTTCTCTTAGTTCCAAAACTACGTGTGTAGCATTGCCTTTCGCTCTTAATTTGCGTCCAGGCGTCATCAATAAAAGCTGCATGCGTAGATCGACACAGGGAGAGAATTGTGCGTCTGCTTTGTAAGAACTTCCATCAGTAGGTTATGTTTGTATGATCGGGTTATTGCAGTATGTAACTACTGATGGTAATAAAAAAATTAAACCGTGGGCCTTGTTTTCAAAAGAGGTCGTAGGTTACACCCCTACTCGAGGTCTCATACTCTCATGTTTTGAATTATTTGATATTGGCTAGTTCAATTTTGAACTACTCAGTATTAAATAGTTCCATTGCTCTCTGCATCTCTATTCTGCTCAAGATAAGGTCTTTGTGGATGCAGCGGCAAATAGGCCCGAGACCTCGTACGCAAACCACAAAGCTAAGCCGCCTAAGGCCTACCATCAAAGCCTACTGCCTACCTCGTCACCTCGGAGTTGTTATTTTTCACGCGTGGTATCCTATTTGTTTGAGTTTTTGGTGGTTTTTTAGTCGAAAAAGGCAAAAGGGTGAATAGATGAGATTTTGAAAAAAAAATGGTTTTGGAACGCTAAAGGATCAGGTTTTGAGGAAACGAACTGAAAGCTGAAAAAACCCATCAAGAGCTGGTTTTCTGTCTTTTAGTGTAGAGAGGTGGTAAATATATGTTACAAAAGTCTAGAACCCACAAGTAGAACATATTTACCACTTTACCCTCGACATCCAGCTGCACAGCAGGTAGAATGAGGGCTCGGCCAGAGACTGCTCTTGGAAGTACTGTAATTAAATAAGGCGCCACTTCCTCAGACTTATCTCCTGCTGCCTCCTAGTCCGCAGAGATTTCGGTGGGATGAGCGGCAGTGGGAAGAGGCGCGGGATGGGGTTCAGCCGCCGGTGAGGTCATCGCCTGCGAAGGAGGACGGACTTGGTCGGCACTCGGTTGTCGGGTCCATTCGGGGTTCTGAGTTCTGATGCTCGCGCTCGCGGGGTGGCGGAGTGTGTCTTCCCGTGCAATTTTAAGACAATTTTGGATTCATCTTAAGCATTTTAAGAGGATTTTGAGTATTAAGCTACTTTAATCTCCGGAGACAACCTTTGAGATCTAGAAATGTTACATGTTGGGATGGAAATTAGCTATCCAGTTCGCATGTTATTTGCAAAATAACCACATGGCCCATCGGGCATTTAAAATTAAAACAGGTCAGCCTTTTATATATTTATTCAACACAACAATTCAAGTTACATGGGGTACAAACAGACCTGGCCAACCAGTAAATCACTAGCTCCGTGCCGTAACATGAAAACTGATTCAACGACAAATAATCACAAAATCAAGAGGTAACGCCATGATAAGATCATTCATTGCCGTTTTCTCAATAGCTTTCTAGCCAGACAACTTACTGTGTCAGGAAATATTAAAAACACGACAAAACTGTCTGTACAGAAAAGAATGTACTCCCAAGACTGCAAACATATTCATAAATCGAGTATACATCTAATATCAATACAGGGAAAAAGAATACTCGAGTTCCTGATAAAAATCATTCATGTCAAAGAAAAAATCCATATATGCATGAGCTGCAGCAATCACAGCACCGGCAGCATCTACCTCGATTTCCAAGGGTAAGATCTTAAACAGTCTAGAGGCTCAAGCTTCCTGCTCTGAGTAGTCTCTTCGGAATTGGATTTAGAGCTAGAGTTCACTGTGTCAGACAATACTCGGCACATCTCCAGCCCAGCTACAAACTGCTCTTGGCCACCGTGTTCTAATGCAGTCCACTAATGGCGCATGTTGAGAAGTCTGAACTGGTGGAGCTAGAGAAAGAACACCGACATCCGTGTGGCTGGTTGATGCACTTACAACATCAGCTAGGTACTCGTCCTGACTCCACCTTGGTGGCACAGTGACATTTAACTTGCATAACCTAGGTCTCTGGATAGGACTTGAGCCACCTATATTTGAATTACCATTCATTACAGACTTTGCAATTCCATTGAAGTGGTAGATGGCGAATTGCTTCTTGCCCATAAGGCCAGTTGGATCCTTCATGCCTCCAGCCCTTCTATCCAACTGTAGCAGTGCCTGCCAGAATTCACTCCATACTATAATGCCAGCACTACATAGGTCCGCAAGCTTATCGGAAGGAAAATTTATGTCAGTATCCCTGAGAACTTGTTGAAAACCCTCTACATCAATAAAGCCTCCACCACCACTTTGATCTTGTGCATCAAATGCTCTCCTGATCTTGGATTCGCGTTCTTCCAGCTCGTTCTCCTCCTGAACATTGGGATTTAGGGCAAAAAGGACAGTGTAATGACTTTCGCTTCCCACAACCCATATTGGCCATTTCGGACATTTCAGATACTGACCAACCTTGCACAAATTTAGTGATTCCAGAAGGGTAAGAAAACCAACTTCAACACTGTTTGGTATGCCCTTCAAGGACATGCCACCACCAAGATCCATCTTGCCATCAAATACATTTGGGACAGCCTCTCCACAGAGTAATAAATTCACAATTTCCTGTAAAGAACAAATATGCTGTATCTTAGTGACCAGCTGAGCACAATGATAAAAAATTCATAAGAACAAAATAATCATTGTACCACAACAGTAATGATGGCAGATGAGTTTTTAAGTTCAGTATAACGCTTACGAGTGGCACATCCCAAGTGCAGGTACCATACTGCTACGCTATATTTCTAATGTGCAAATTAGATGTAGATGTATGAAAATGATAGCTATACCTGTGAAGCATGCCCAAACGGGGCAGTGACCAGTGGCTGGCTTGGATCATCCCTGTCTGCTTGAATATGTTCCTGTATTCCAAAGAGATACTTATAGTAAGAAAATGAAGGTAGTGATCACATGCTTCAGATGTCCATCTATCATCTATGAACAGAAGAAAAAATGTCAATGTGCATTCAGAAAAGGAATTTTGTTTGACAAGAGGCAACTATCAATTCAACCTATCTCTTTCTAAAGCAACTAAAAATTAGCCATCCAGAAGAACCTGAATGGTATCTAGTACCCAAAAAACTCAGAAGGATCCACTACGCATAAGCAGCCAACAATCTTTTGAACAATCGTTATCACATCGTAACATCAGAACAAGCAATTCATTTATTTTGTCTTGTGTAATATTATTCCATAAGCAACTTTAACCACAAAATGCAACCAAAATTTTCTCCAGCCATTAGTATGCAGAGCATATGCCTAAAGTCTCCACTACATGTGATTAGTCAGGCAAACAAAAATTAACATAATTCACAAAACATTAAAAACTTGAGCGTGCACACAGACATACAAGTCCTCGTGAGAATAGAGCAGAGATAAGAAATAGCATGGCTCCCAATCGACTTTCAAACAGAGGAACGTTTGCCAAAAGGATGTTGAACGCATCCTTCCTTGAGGTAACTGTACTTATTCTTAGAACTTTCTGCAGATCTTTTGCTGATTCAACAGAAAGACCTTCCAAAACTGCATCAATTTTCTGCAAAAATAAAATCATAAGAGCATTAGCCACCATTCAAACATATCACAAGCTTATATCAGCGGATGAGCCCCACAGGTACTCACTCCATGATTGACAGATGCAATGGATGCTGCAACAGCTCTTGCCCCAGTTCCGCATAAAAATAGAATCTCCACCATAGCATGAACCAATGCTCTAAAAATTTTAAAACAATAAATTTAGTATAAAGAATAAATATCAAGTACATTAATTTAATAATATATATTCTATTGGGTGTAGTGTTACGTGATACAAATATCTAGGTGTTTGTACCGCCACTACAAAAGACAAGTGACAGTGCTCCGATATTAATTGTATCAATTGGTAAGTGAAGCTAGCTATCAGCTTATTGTGAGATGAATTAAGAAACTTGCATGCATCATAAAATTCAAATTCTGATCTCTCATAAAGGTGCATAGTTTCTGTGGTCCCACAAATTAAGAAAAGTGTTTATACAAAACATTGAACGAATTAATCACTAGATATCACAAACATTTATAAGGAGCACAAGAAATCACCTTGTCTTTCTATCATCAGTTAGAGAAGAAAAATCACCCCCCACGGCCAAAGAACTCTGGTAAAAGCGTCTTTGTCCCAGAGTATAGAAAGGGTCACTGACCTCTGGATTACTCAACTCATTAGAGAAAAACAAAAGGTATTTAAGGACATATGCCTGCAAAAAAAATTATAATAAAGTTACTGTCAGATCTGTCAAACAATTGGAACTCCCCAATAGATAACAAAGTATATAGTTATATCCTCAATAAAACAGTAAATGAATTATTTAAAATCAGATTAAAGTAAGATTGTACAAAAAAGGGTACATATTTTAGGAAAGCTATTATGGTTATAAATTATCAAATTTGACATAACATAAATGTTCAACTGTTATGGACCAGGCCACAGCCCAGCCCGACCCGGTTGCGGCCAAGCTTAGGACTAAGGCTGTCACCGCCTTGGGCACACGGCTAGGTGTAGGGCCACTCACACCTTTCCAAAGTGGCTAGATTGAGTTGGTTAGAGATTAGGAAATAAAGATTAGGTCAATCAGGACATTGATTTAAATTAGGAAAGAGATAATCGTGTCGGTTTAGGATTCTATCTTAGTTAGAGTAGGCATCAAGTCAAGTTCCTCCTATATAATGGAGGGGGTGTAATCTAATCTATATCTAATCAGAAAGAAAAGGGTTTTCCCCACCCCTCTCTCTTCCTGTGCCTCCTTTTTCTCTCCAGTACGCACACCACCACTGTCCTAGCCTCTGCCACCACCCTCCACTCGCCGGCTGGTGAGGAGGACCATAACATTGACCTATCTCTTACATATGCCTGTTGGGACTACAAACTATGAAAGATACTTTGGATTTCTATCATCTGGATGACTACAGAGGTGCTATGAAGTCTAGCACAGAATCATAGCTAATATTCAGGCATTTCACAAAATAAATTTCACACTTCAAGTCACAATGTAAATTACCGTGGTAAAAATGGAAAGGCTGCACCCAATTTATTGCAGTAAGGGGTAATAAAAAGAATTGTACCTGCACAGTAGCTAAGACACCACAGGGGCCTCCTTCATGTTGTACGAGTCCCATAGTTGTTTCTGGGTCAGAGCTAAACCTGTATGTACTTTCGGCAATAATAAGACGAACGAAAATTATATGTATAACATTCAGTACTGCAATGAAGGCATGTACGGTTTGCACTGTTTTATATCCATGCAACGCATGACGAGATTGTAAATCTAAGATATTGCCTCATAAATATGTAAGTCTCTAGCCCTTGTTAGAGACAACTAGAGTCCAGGTTGACACTTAAAATCAACCATTAGTTTCATAACTATGAATCATAACATGGTTACATATCATTGCATATCAGTAGTCTGAACACTTAGCAGTGAACAGCTACTTCATCAAAGGCACATTTTAACTCTTATAAAGTGGAACATAATCCCCATCAGTCTCTTTGATCTGGGAAAACAATCTAACATAGACTGGCAGCCACATTTTTGTTTATGAATTTACCAACCAACACCCCAAATGCTTAAAGTTACCTTCCCACATGGCTCTCTGGGTTAGACTCCCAAACCATGATGCTAGATATGCAGCAAATCAACTCTGTCAAGAAGTGGCAGTGACTTCCAACTTAACTGATGTACTGAGGACCTTTTTCAGTATAAAACAGCTCATACTTTAGATGCTTGAATCGAACCATTACAAAAAAATATGGAAAGTTAATATGGTACTTCCTAAAACCCTGCTGTTATGGCTTTGCAAACACTAATCGATTCTCACTTAAGACTCACGTCAGATTAAGCTTCACATGTGTGAGAACTGATCTGGAAACAACCAGGACTCTCTCATGATCTCCTGCTTTGAGATCCTCCAAGTTCATAAACAATAATCACGTGTCATCAACTCAAAGAAAAATAGTCTCCCCTAAAAAACTCAAAGAAGAATCTTAAAAAAGTAATAGAAAATAAATGGAAAGAGTAACTGAATAGAGGGTGTAAGAACACACGTCCCTTAGAATACAGATCACACTACCACAATTTCCGTACTTTGGTTTCACCCTAAGAAGGAGGTAACCAATTTAAGAAGACAAAGGTTTATGAAATGATTAAAACGTCCCTCATAATTGCCCCCCTTTCTATGGAAACGGGGTTTGTTCACACTGGGCAGTGCGCAGGTGAAAATAACTATAGATACCAAAGGGAGAACAGCAAAAAGGGCAAAGCAGTAAAAGCATGGCTGAATTTACACGTGTGTCTGTACGTCCACAGAAATGGAGAAAAATTGTCTGCTGAATAATTTAGCAATGCATGGTGTGCGTAACGCCACTGTTCTCGACTAACGTTAATCGAGTTACATTCTAGACCAAGACTTGAGCGCAGTTAAGCATGCATGGTTACGTTACAAGCCCAACACAAATTATCTCAGGCACACACGCGCGCGCATACACACACACACAACCTTCCATCATCAGTTTCGCACTCACATAGGAACGACTACTGCCCATACATGCTACAATTGCAGCCTAATCATCCTTGCCAAACAGAATACTGGCGCCCAACTCAGTCTACAGGGAACATAATTTTTGGAGCCTTGTGAGCAAGTTCGAACAGATATTATTACTAGGCGCCCTCCAAATTCCCATCAGAAATAGAAACAGGGTGAACAAACAAACTGAATTCTTGTGGCGGACTAGCTACAACACCAGAGCAGAAACATACTGTTCGTTCCTATAAGCTCGAATAACTAGATGAAAGCCCTTAATATCGCACCAAAGGCCACATGTTACACGTATATGAAGAGACGGTAGCACCCGGGAAAAGCTTACCTGATGCCCTGATTGCTCCATTGCGCCAAGACAGCCTTTGAGACCCCTCCCCCAAACACCATCGCCCAGAGCTTCTCAGCGACGTCCAGAGGCAGTTCCTCTCCTCCCTCTCCCCCATCCTCCTCCACCTCCACCTCCACCTCCTTCACTTCCTCCATAGGCACCACCGCTGGTTCTGGCACCGTCTCCCCCTCCTTGGCAACCACAGGGGAGGGTGCTGGCTCCGCCGCCAGCGGCTGAGGAGAGGACCGCACGGCGGTGGGCGAGGCGGTCGCGCGGAAGCGCTTCTCGGCGGCGGCCGCCATGAGCTCGCGCTGCTTCCGGCGCGCCTCCGCCTCCGGCGACTCTGCCGTGGGCGTCTTGCTGCGCTTGGGCTCGGGCTGCGCCGGCGGGGAGCCCTGCAGACTCATGCGGAGCGCCATCTTAAGCTCCTCGTCTTCCTCCCGATCCCCCATTGGAGCAAGGCCCCGGGCGCTGAACCCTAGCCGGATCGATCCGGCCCGAACCCAAACCCTAGGGCGGGTTTGGCGCTATCCACCACCCCCGTCAGAGGAGGCCCCGAGGCAGGAACAGAGGGACGACGCGACAGGAAGGTGGAATCTGGGTACGGCGCATCGGGGTAGTGGCGGCGTATTTGTAGGAGGTTGGTCGTCGCGGCGGCGAGGCGACGGGGAGCTGGTGGGTCCGGGCCGTGTCAGAAATGCGAAGTTCTCTCTCCTACGGGCACTGCTCTCCGCGCTGCCGACTCCTGCGGTTGGGGTTTGGAGTTGGTCCTACGCGAGTTTATGACCCGTGGGACCATAATAGAAGCTGGTCTACTTGTCATTTACTAATGGCAGCTCTTCGAGTGACGTTGAAGGGGTTGATGGAGTTTTATTTCCTGCTTCAGAATTTGGTGTGACAATTGACGAGAATAGCCTCCGCCGGAAACGCTTGTCGGCTTATCGCCTCCATCGACGGTTTAGGCAAAAGAAGGATACGTGCAAAGGGTGACTGTTGCAAGTTCGGTTTTCACAAAACAGAAACCGAAATTGTTCATTTAAAAGTAAAAACCAGCCCCCCAGTTAACAAAAAAACGAGTTTTTTTAACCGATAAATCAAACTTTAATAGAAAAATTCAGCAAACAATATTTTTATTCAACACATAATAAAAAACAGATGTTTAAATATTTAGCTAAATTTAAGTATAAAAATAATAGTAAAGTTAACACAATTTCATAACAAAATATAGTTGGGATTAGGGCTCAATTACTTTAGGATAATGTTTATTAGGCTAGGCCAGTTGGGTATTAGAATAAACTTCGGTTAACCAAAATAAAAAACCAAAACAGAAAAAAAAGGATTTTATAAAAATAGTAACCAAAACATGGTCCGGTTTTATGAATTTCGGTTAGTTCGGTTTCGGTTAATTTTGCCCGGATTAAGGGCAGATGCTCCACTGGAAGGAGTGGGAGAGACTAACCATTTACTCCTTCCATCTAGTAATAGTACACGCCGAAGTAAAAAAAAACAAAATTCCAACGATGATCCAAGTATATCTCTAGGATGGCGTTTAGGTAGGGCTTGGGTTTGGAAAAGTGATGTGCAATACGAAATAAAGATTTGGATTGAGGTTAGGGATATGGAGATCCAAAGCACTTTCGGTGTTTTTTCGTAAAAAAAAAGCTTTTTCGATGTTTAGATGAACGGTTTTGAGATTGGATTATGTATTCTACTAGACTAAAATATCCCTAGCTGAAATGAATTGAAAGAAACAATATTTTACGGGTGGGGTGAGATTTTGCATCAATTTTCACCTCGAACCCACCCTACCACCATTAGGGTGTTCAAACTCTTGAAAATGAAGATTTCATTTTCCTTTCTCTAACAGTCTAACTACTATAAGACAAATCTATAGTAACACGCGAAAAGTTTCTGTAGTCATAGACATTCTATTCGTTACTGTCTTTTCTGTATTGAAAATGTGTCCATGTGGTATGTTGTGGGGCCAAGTGAGATTGTCTGTGTTATTCAGTTTGACCTGATTTACCAATGTTGGCAAGTAAAGGAAGCGAGCTCTTGTTTTTTAACATGCATTACATTAGCATCGATAGAGCTGATCAGTTTTGGATGGAGAGAGTACCGTAGTTGCGTACTCCAACAATCTAATTCTATCTGGGCGAGTTTATGAGCCACCAACGGCCAAGCTAATAAATTAAGAACGTTGTAGATTAAGGCATGTCCTGGTGCATTCCGGTTCCTATAAACTATGGTTTGCATGTGAGCATTTGATCCCAGCTTCATGACTCTGCTGGTGTTTAGTTTGTTATTTTGTTACGTAACTCATGCATAGTGCAAACTAAACATGTGACCTAGAGCAAACCTCTCGTGCTTGGTATAACTAGATCATGTTTTGTATGAGACATTTGTAATAGAAATAGTGAAATTGGATTACAACGCAATACAAAATCAATAACACTTCTTTTATTGACTTACAATTGTCCTCCTACAAAGCATATGGCAATAGTGCTCCACCATCATATCACCATTATTGATGATCTGATGTGAAACTCCTTGCTTTGCCTAGATCCGTTGTAGCATCGAGCCATAGGCAATGCCATCCAAAAATTGGATGATTGGAGGCCACAATGCATGCAAGCGAGGACTAGTGTTGCAGTTGTATCTAGTGATTGGGCGAGTGGCTACCGTGGCGCACACGTGGGTGCACCGGAGCTTCACCTATCGCCACCCATCTTGACATGTCAAGTTTTGGCATTTGACAAGCTCTGTTTGTGCGCTCTCCGCTTCTAATTCCAATATGGAGAATGAACAAAAAAAAGCTAGTATTCTACTACGTTGATTGTGATTGCAGTGTATTTTGTTACTATTGCTCTTTGCGTTAACATTAATCAAACATTATCTTGTTACGCGTCAATCTACCCATTTAGTTATTTATATATGCTTTGCTGTTAAAAATCAAATGGTTTCATAGCAATATGTTTCTTTTTCCTTTTTAGATGTTTGGCTATATATAATAGTGGATTTACCATGCTTGTCTAATCAATTGAATTTAGAGTATACCAATCAAATAAGCTATCCAAGGCCTAGTATGCAATGCTTCATGGTTCTAATAAAAACACATCTATTAGCATATTAGGACGAAACATGACATCAAATCTATACATTTGTATAGCATAATGTTTTTTGGTAGAAAATCAACACATGTCCTTCTCATTGGACTCATGAATCATGTATTCATTGTATAATAACTAAGTCATGCCATCACCTGTTAGAGATGCAATAAGGTAGATCTTGTCACATATAGCTTATCTTTATTAAATAATTTAACCATGAAAAATATATAGAAAAGGCCAGGTGGCTAGTTAAATACACAGTATAGAGAATTTAATTCTATAGTTACTTAGTTCTATATATAGATTGCAGATATAACATAATTTTATACTTAATGTATTTTTTATCAATTTTTTCTGCAGTGAAACCAAACCAAATGCAAATGATAAGTTAGATATAACTCAAATATTTGATGATTAAATTTTTTCAAAAAGGCAGCTATGATAAACATTAGGGTCTTTCCGGTTACAGAAGTGCACAATTTTTATTTTTTTTTTGGTCTACCGGCTAGCAGTTGTTTGCGTGTTCATAAGACAAAAACACATAGTTTCCTTTTTTGCATAGTGTTTAGACAGATTTCCATATAAACTATTCTTCATTATTCACTAGCTAGATCACTAAAAATGCTGGCATGACATGTCATTTAGAGCTGGGTTATTAATTTAGCCCGCTGTCGGCTCAATTTCTAGTGCCAGGTCACTTAACGTCATCACAAACAAATATTTATATAATGACCTAGTCATTGTACGAGATAATAGTTTGCTTCTAGATAAAAATTTAAATACTCAATGCTTTGCATGAGCCAGTGGAAAGCTTAACTACGGATGACGAAACAACCACCCACATTGTTCTACCTCTTCCCTTTTCACTTCTCAAACTAAAGATTTTTATGACGTGGACGGTGGATACCTCTAGGCAACCATCTCTTCAGTTGTCGCACCTTCGAGCTAGCCGATCCGGCGACCCGGTCCAGCCGGACCAGCCTCGCCCCGATCCGCGCAGATTGAAGACCATCGACAGCGTCCGTCCCGGAACGAAAAAATCCCTCTCCTCTCTTCCATCAACACAACAAACACGCTCTCCTCGCTCGTCCTCCCGGCCAGATCCGAGCCCCGGCACCCCCGGCCATGGCGAGCGACAGCGACGTCGACGAGGACGAGCTCCTCCAGATGGCGCTGCAGGAGCAGGCGGCGCGGGACCTCAGCCACCAGCGCCCGCCCGCCGCTAGCAAGCCCGTGGTCAACCTCGTCCGCCCGCCCGCGCCCAACGTTCGCGGCGGCAGCTCCCGGGCCGGGGGCGCCCCCGCGAGGGCGCGCCAGCCCAGCCGCGGCGGCGACGAGGACGAGGACTCCGAAGTCGAGCTGCTCTCCATATCCTCCGGCGAAGAGGACAATGCCCCCCGCGACCGCGGGCCCCCGCCGCCCCGCGGGGGCGGGCGCGCCGGCGCGCGGAGGGCAGCTTCGAGGGACGACGGGGACTTGGACGACGACGAGCCCCGGAGCTGGAAGCGCGTCAACGAGGAAGAGGTACGGGGGCTCCGCGAGATCTCGATCTCCGGGGCTGCTGGTTGCCGCGCATGCTTAGGTCGTGGAAGATCGCACGTTTTGATGATCAGGTCCTGCGCTTGTTTAGCAGGCTGGAATCGTCCTTGATCGCTTAATTTAGCTACCACGTGGTGGTGTGAAGCATGTGTTGGTACTTTTGATTCACCATTGCGAATTCCAGTAGCCTATCCTGACCAATTTGAATGCATGTGTCAGTTATGGTACTGCAGAGGGAAAGCCTGCCTGTTAGGCAGTCTGAACTTATGGATAGTGCATTAGTGCTTGAACTCGTCTGTTGGCATGGACTCTGAATGCTGCTTTGGTGCACTCAATTGATTCATCCTGTCTGATATCAACATGAGATTCAGAAGTTGAGGATGCATTAACATAAAATATAACTGATGTTTTACGCCTCTTTGGTTGTGTGACACGCAATGCTCTACTTACAGCCATTACATATCAGCTATAGTTCCTGGGGATTCCTGGGCAGTACCGTGTGGTAGGGTTATAAATGGATGAACAGAGGGAATAAAGCTGACCAGATTTTCTTCTATCTTGAATTCAATTAGCTAATATAGTGACATGTATCAAATATTTCGAGTCATGGTGAAATGACACATTAGTATGGTGTCATATTACCGTGGACTATTGGACTATCTCCCAGACAATCTCTAGCTTAGTTGCCTTGTCTGATTAATGTCGAGTTTTTATTTGCTAATGATCATCAATATCTGCGCCCTCCAGATAATCGTTACCAAATAGATATTTTATTTACCCTGCTATAGTACAATTTTTAAGTTTTAATACAGATGCTCAGCATATCTAATTTTTGTCTGTCTGCTCCATTCAGCTTGCTCGTAGAGTTCGAGAAATGCGTGAAGCAAGGGCAACGCCTAGTGTGCAAGAGCTTGATCAGAAAGCAGCAGCAGCAGCAGCAGCTCGAAAGGCACTCACAAGTGTCCAAACTTTACCAAGAGGAGTTGAGGTTTTGGATCCCTTGGGCCTCGGGTAAATATTTATATGATCATACATTCATACTTTTGATCAATAGCCTTACCACTTAAGAAAGACTTTATATGGAAAACAAGCTCCTCATAATGCTCCTTCTTGCATATTGAAGCACCATTTTGCATAAAACGCAACCTTTTCAGCTCATTTCACTAGATTACTTATTCCTCTTCAGAGGCTTCTCATCATCAAAGTCCTGACCAGCATCCTGCTGTCATGCTGGTCTAATATCTGAGCTGCAGTGATGGAATGGGTGGGGTGATACAGGGGAGACTATATAAGCTGGGAAGGATAAGCTCTTGGCTTCTTTTATGGAGGCTGCATCAGCTTCTTTAAAAGCCAAGTGATTAAGTGGTTTTCTTCAGCTTCTTTAGAAGCCAAGTGGCCAAATTGGGCAATAACTTGGGCCAAAAAGGCCTTAGTTGATTTTTTATTCTTTCATATCGGTATTATTTTATTACAAGTACTATTGTTGTATACATTTTTGCTGTAGCTTTGTGCACTGTCTTCCACCCATGCGATACGGTCAATAGAATAAGAGACAGTGTCAATTATTTAAGCCAAATTAAGATTATTATCATCCCATGCCCACTTCCCTTTCATGATTGAATAATATTGATTACCTTAACAGTGTGATGGATAATAAGTCACTACGATTGATCACTGATGCTTCAGTAAGTTCTCCAGTTTCCAGGGAGAAGTCCCAAGGTTTAGACCCCAGTTTGCGAGGTATGCCTGACATTTTTATGGATCTTTTTTGTGTTGTGTCCATATTTAATAAGATGCTTATTTTTGAACTTTTACAGACAAGGTTATATATTCCTCTCCAAATTTTGATCCCAAGGTTTTCCTTTCTTGGGTTCACAAAGACACAAGTGCTGCTGACTTAGAGGCTGGGGCTCTCACGTTGAAAACTGATCTGAAAGGCAGAACACAGCAGAAAAAACAGCTAGTCAAGGAGAACTTTGATTGTTTTGTCTCGTGCAAAACTACAATAGATGGTATTCTTCGTCAGGCTAGTTCATATTGCAGCTAAATGTTCATGATCTCGTGTTGTTTGCATCTCTTTGTAATACACTCAGTTGCTGTGCAGACATTGAGTCGAAACTGAGACAGATAGAGGAGGATCCTGAAGGTGCAGGCACTGCCCACTTGTATGCAGTCACACATAAAATTAATGGTGTGGCAAATCGTGCATTTGAGCCTCTATTTGAGAGGCAGGTATAAAGACTGAGCTTTGTCTAAAACTACTACTTCTTGATCTGTACACCATTGCTGTAGCATTCCTTCTTGAGTGCACTAAAGTATACCTCCTGGCACAGGCCCAAGCTGAAAAGATCAGATCAGTTCAGGGAATGCTTCAGAGATTCCGGACATTATTTAATTTACCAAGTGCTATCCGTGGGAACATTAGAAAGGGAGAATATGACCTTGCTGTCAGGGAGTACCAAAAAGCAAAATCAATTGTTCTTCCTTCACGTGTACGCCATCCTCGCAATCTATGTTATGTGCACCTTTTATCCAAAAGGACATGGGAATATGGGATGGGACGGGATCTGTGTTTAGTTATGTAATCTGTCCATAATCAACCACAGTTCCAGCTTTCACTGAGAGCCTCAGGATTTCATTTAAGTGCCACAAACATGTGATCCCTCTCAGGATTCTTAAGGCGTAAGCGCCATTGAGTATCTCCTATTCCCCCCTCTAATACTAGTTCAGTGCTTATTAGCATAGTGAAGGACGGACCTGGCGCAGTGGTATTGTGTCTCCACTTGTGTCCTGAGGTTTTGGGTTTGATCCAGTCTCTCTGCAAAAGCAGTGGTAAGGCTGTCTAGGAATAACCCCTCCCCAGACCCCACATGTGTGGTGTGGGAGCCTTCGGCACTGGGTATGCCCCTTTTTTTTGCATATTGGCACAGTCCATGAGCTGCAGAAAGCTAAAGCATATAAACAGGAGAGACATCAAATCAAATGTACATGTATGATGGTAAAATGCATTGAACTGAGCATATGTATATACAGGAGGAAGTCATCTTACCTATATAGGACCTAAAGTGCCGGCAAGAAACTACAGTTCATATGGATTTACCAGACCTTGGTGGGGCTGCATTTTACATCATTGTCACCATTTACATATATAACAGTAAATTTTATTAAGGTTCACTTTTGGTTATTTTGTGTTCTCTATTTTATGCTCAATCTCTTACATATGTATCACATATCTAATCCACTCTGCATGCAAATATCACTGAGCATTGTTGATTCATGAAAAGCTCTTAGAAACATTAGGTTTAGTGATGTACCATACAAATACTTGAGTCCTTTTGTGAATTGTCTCACTTGTATTTTTGGCTGTTCAGTTTTGTTCTCTGTTTGTCGCTGAAAATTATGGATAGTTCTGCACTGATGTAACACACATGAGAGTTTCAACACTTTAGCTTATGGCCTCATCATTTGTTCTTAGGCACCATAAGCCACGATATTTAGACTTAGTGCATTCAATAAATCAATATGTTTACTATGTGTATACAACAATCTGCAGGTGGGGATACTAAAACGTGTACTCGAGGAAGTGGAAAAGGTGATGCAGGAATTCAGGGGCATGCTTTATAAATCAATGGAGGATCCTCATCTTGATCTTGCTGAGGTTAGTGGAATGTGTCTATAATATTATCTCTGGGACGTCTAGAACTTACCTTCATTTTGTCTTTTTTTGATAGTTCAAGATGGTTCAGCTTATGAATTTCGCTTTAAAGACTTTTGAGCAGAAGTAGGACACCTGCATGGCAGTATTGTAGGACATTTTATGAATGATAGTAGGATACTGCATCTCTAAATTAGACATGTTAATTACTAGTACTTAATTACGTGTATATGTTTTTAAATTGAAGTTATCTGATGATTTTAATCTGTTTGATTACTGACCTTCTCCTTATCAATTATCATTCAGCTTGAGAACATCGTTCGTCTACTGTTGGAGTTGGAACCTGAGACTGATCCAGTGTGGCATTATCTAAGTATTCAGGTTAAGCTTTAATCTAAAGATGTGTGCTAAAATGTAACTAAAATTTTCTTATTGTTAACTTACCTGTCTGTGACCCAACCTCTTCCATAACTGTTCTGTTTGTATTATCTATATACTTACATCTTATTATTTCCTATCAGAATAGCAGGATTCATGGATTGTTTGAAAAGTGCACTCTAGATCATGAAGCAAGAATGGAGGTTTTGCAAAATAAAATACGAGAGAAAGTGCTATCTGATTCAAAGTGGAGGCAGTTGCAACAAGATTCAAATAAATCTGTGAGCAAAATACTTTCTATTGTTCAGCATAGCTCATGTTTGATTATCTTCTGTTGGTATTTGAATGACACTTATGCCTTTCCCATGTTAACATAACCACACCTTCTTCCTTTTGTATGTTTTAGCTGGAAGTTGATGCTCCTGTCAGTGATTCCACCCAAGCAGATCATTTGTCAGCAAACTTTATGGCTGAAGAAGCTGATAGTTTAAGGGCCATTTACATTCGTAGGCTAACTGCTGTGCTTATCCAGCATGTTCCAGCTTTCTGGAGATTAGCATTGTCTGTCTTCAGTGGAAAATTTGCAAAGGTACAAACAGGCAGAGTTTTATTAGTTACATTTCAGAAAAAATTTAAATAGTTCATGATATAACTAGATGGCTTGCAACATTTATTGGTTCTTGTGGCAATGCACATCGCTGTGCTGAGCCCAGAAAATTTAACCCTGAAAATGAAAGTGTTGAACTGCTTGCTTTAATTATCACCTTGAGAATTAGCCATGCTGTACTGTTTTTCTTAAAAAATAGAAAGGCTTACGTGGTTTTGCTAACCATAAATGTTTTTTTGTAGGCAACTGCTGGGAATATGGTTTCTGATTCTGACATGAATGCAAAGCCAGGTGCAGCTAAAACTGATGATAAAGGTGAAGCAAAGTACACAAACCATACCCTTGATGAAGTCGCTAGTATGGTTCAGGCTACTATATCTGCTTTTGACACCAAGGTACTACTAGTGATTGGTTTGAAATTTTGACCTTGAACCATGAAATTTACCTGTTAATACCTGATTGTATTTGTGAATAAACATGCTTTGACATCACCAGGTGCAGAATACCTTCCGTGATTTTGAGGAATGCAACATTCTATGTCCATACATGGGTGATACAATAAAAGAAATAGCTAAGGCCTGTCAGACTCTCGAAGGAAAGGATTCATCTCCAAGTGCTGGTATGATCACTTGATTAGCACTTCTTAAAAAACTGTAACTTTCTTTTGGTATCCTGAACATGTTGAAAATCATGGCAGTTAAAATGTTGCATGCCCTTCATTTTGAAATGACAAAGCTTTACATTCTACGGCTTTGTTCATGGATGCGGGCAACTACTAAGGAGATATCAAAAGATGAGACATGGATTACCTTATCCACCCTTGAGAGAAACAAGTCTCCATATGCAATTTCCAGCATGCCCTTGGAGTTCCGTGACTTAATAATTTCGGCAATGGACAGGATTGATACGTAAGACTGTTTCTGTACTTCTGCAAGTTTTTCACCATGGCTATTCAGTTCTTATGATGCATAATTTCAAAACCCTGTGAAATTGTACTCTGTTGCATTGCTGCTTTGCAATCGGACTTCTATTTAGAGTCCACATTCTTATTGGTAACCGCTGCTTAACGTAATGGTTCCTTTTTTGCCAGTGAGTATAGTTAATGGAAACAAAGGCATCAGGGAGGAATTACTGGAGTTAGATACAAGAGCCTACGGATTTACCTTGCTCCTTTTGTAAATATCATTACTGTTGCCATCATTCCTGTAATGATCAATCACAGTGGCAGAGCTTTGTTCATGGCAGGACTAGGGCCACAGCGATACGCCTAACAAACCAAAGTTTCTGAGGCACATCTAAAGCTAGCTACAGTTTTTCTTAACCTAATTCTGGTTCTAGAAGAGGAGGTTGGGCCACTAATTGTTCAACACTGCTAGATTTATAACACAAGTAGGAGCAGGAAAAAAATATCCAGTAAATGTAACTGTCATTCTCATGTGGGCTGATCTGCCCCTGGCCCAGGGCGGCCAGAACTGGGCCAAGTGAGCTGGTCAGCCCTGGCCCAGGCCGGCCCCTCCCTGGCCCAGGGCGGTCAGAACTGGGCCAAGTGGGCTGGTCAGCCCTGGCCCAGGGCCGGCCCCCTTTCTAGAAGGAATTTGAGTTTAATCTTCTTAGAGATAGATTAAAAGATCCTTTTTGTAACAGATTAGGACTCTTGTAGGGGCTATATATACAAGCCAAAAACACCCCAAATTGAGAGAGATCAATAAAGCAGAATTTCTCCACCTCAAACCCTAGCCGCAGCCACCTCTCTCCCCTTGGAGCCGCCGCCTCCCTCTGCCCTAGCCGCCACCAGGGGCTAGAACCAGCCGCCACCTCTGTTCCCCACCTCTGTTCTGCGCCTCCATCAAAAACCAGAACAGATTGGCGGCTTACCGATCTCTCCCCTGATCTGTTATCCCAAGAACAAAATCAATCTGCTCTACTTCTTACACCAGGATTGACTTTCCCCTGCTGTTCTGCACACCCAGAACAGAGCTGTTATTCCTCTGTTCTTGGCTGAAGAAAATTCTGGTCTGTCTTTAGGGAAGACAGATTGATCTGCTAGGGCAGATCGGTTTATTCAGCAAGAACAGAGACAGTTTTAGCGTCGGAATTGCAACATTCGTGGTATCAGAGCCGGTTTCAACTCTAGGCTGAATTCTACAAGATGTCGTCTACACCTACAAGCAGCGGCAGCGCCATCAGCCATGGGACACCCTCATCGGCAGCTCGTGAGGTGAACACCGGGACGGGGTTCCCCGTGCTCACCAAGACCAACTACGCGGAGTGGGCTATCATGATGAAGATCAAGCTGAAGGCACGACTGCTTTGGAAGGCCGTGGAGGAGGGGAACGTGAGCGGGCAGGAAGACATGATGGCGCTTGACATCTTGGTCAACGCTGTCCTGCCGGAGATGATCACGACGATCGGAGAAAAGAGGACGGCGAAGGAGGCATGGGACACGATCGCCATCATGCGGGTCGGGGCCGACCGCGTGAGGAAGACAACAGCACAACAACTCCGGAAGGAGTTCGAAGACGCTGTCTTCAAGGATGGCGAAAGTGTGGAGGACTTCTCCCTCCGCCTGAGCGGCATGCTATCGCGGCTTGCGTCGCTAGGGGAGGAGATAGGAGAAGAGAGGGCCGTGGAGAAGCTCCTGCGAAGCATTCCAGAACGCTTCCAACAGATCGTGGTGGCGATCACGACACTGCTGGACGTGTCGACCCTCACCTTGTCGGAGGTGACGGGGCATCTCAAGGCGGCTGAGAACGCTTTCGACTCGACGCAGCGGAAGGGAGGAGTACACAACGGCCAGCTGTACCTCACTCGGGAGGAGTGGGAGGCACAGCGGAAGGAGGAGCGGTCTACCCAGTCCGCGGGTTCTTCTAAGAGGGGCGGCCGAAAGGGCCCGCCCAAGAAGAACGGAGGCAAGAAGGGAGGTTCCGGAAAGGATATTCCGCGGGACCAGTGCAGGAAGTGCGGGAAGAAGGGCCACTGGGCCAGGGAGTGTCGGTCGAAGCCTAAGGAGGAATCGCAGCAGCAGGCTTTCGTGGCAAAGGCGGAGGAGGAGGGCACCTTGTTTATGAAAAGGGTGGCCTCAGTACAGGAGGAGCCTGTACAGGAACGTCCTATGCGCCCACTGGAGATAGTGGAGGGACGTGTCTTCGCTCACCGCAGCAACGACAATGACTTTGACGACACTCGTTGGTACCTCGACACGGGCGCGACCAATCACATGACGGGTTCGCGCGCCGTCTTCTCCGAGCTCGATGAAAACGTCGTCGGAACTGTCGGGTGACCCTGGGCCGGCCTGGTGTGGCTGAGCCCACCAGGGGCGCGCACGCCCAGGCAGGCCCACCTCCCTGGTGCGGTCAGTTAAGATAGAGTCCAGGAAGTTAGAAATTCTGTTCAGTTTAGAGATAGAATAAGAGTTGTAGGGGGTTGGGACTCTCCCAAAAACCCCCTATATAAACAGGGCTGCCCCCCCCCCCCCCCCCCTTGTAACAGCAGAAGTATTAATCAGATAATACAAGTTCTCCACCAGAAAAGCCCCCACGGCAACACCTAATCTAGCCGAGTTCCCTAAACTCGCCTAGATCAGGATTTTCGCATCTGTTCCAGCAAGAACTTGGCGAGTTCTTCTCTGTTTCTTTCTTCTCCGATCTGTTCCAGCTTGACGAAAACGTCGTCGGAACCATCAAGTTCGGCGATAATTCCGTCGTGCGTATCCAGGGGAAGGGTACGGTCCTATTCGCCGCCAAGACGGGTGAGCATAGGAGGCTCACCGGCGTCTACCTCATCCCACGCCTCACCACCAACCTCATCAGCGTCGGCCAGCTGGATGAGGATGGCTACAGCATCACGGTGCAAGGAGTGATGCACATATGGGATGAGCAGCAGCGTCTCCTCACACGAGTTCAGCGCGACGACAGCAAGCTGTACTCCATCAGGCTCAACATCACACGTCCGGTTTGCCTAACCGCGAGGCGTGATGATGTTGCGTGGCGTTGGCACGAACTCTACGGACACGTCGGCTTCCAGACGCTTCGGAAGTTGTCACGGGAGGAGATGGTGCTCGGGCTTCCGCAAATTGATCATGTCGATCAATTGTGCGAAACTTGCTTGGTCAGGAAGCAGAGTCCAACACCTGCAGCGTCGCCCCAAGGGCCCCTGCAGGGGCTGTCCAGTGCAAATCAGGGCTGGGACAGTCCTGCACGGGGGTCACCAGCAGCGGGGGATTCCGGACTTGAAGATTCCAGCACCTTCGTCACGCCCCGGAATCCTCCACGGCCCATCTGCTTCGCCACACCACTGTCGGACCCCGGCAGCAATGTTGTCGACGCCTACTACGACGACGGCGCGAAACTACGGTTCCGCACGATGCGCAACATACTCGGAACCCTCACCCCTCCTGGTCGGGCTGAGCGCCCACCAAGCTTGGAGGAGGGGGTGCTTATGTTCACCACCGCGGAGGAGCCCACGTCCTTCGCCGATGCTGAGGAACACCCGTGCTGGAGACGGGCCATGCTCGAGTAGATGGAGTCCATAGAAGAAAACAAGACTTGGAAACTTGTTGATCTTCCTGCAGGACACAAGCCCATTGGCCTCAAATGGGTGTTTATGGTGAAGAAGGACGAGCATGGTGAGGTGGTGAAGCACAAGGCTCGACTGGTGGCAAAAGGCTATGTCCAACGGCAAGGAATAGATTTTGACGAGGTATTTGCTCCTGTAGCTCGTCTCGAATCTATTCGCTTGCTCCTTGCAGTTGCTGCACACAAGAGGTGGGAGGTACACCACATGGATGTGAAGAGCGCCTTCCTGAACGACGACTTGATGGAGGAGGTGTATGTCTCCCAACCCGCTGGCTTCATCATCGACGGAGCCGAACACAAGGTGTATCGGCTCAAGAAAGCTTTATATGGACTTCGTCAGGCGCCTAGGGCCTGGAATGCCAAGCTCAACGATAGCTTGCTATCACTTGGTTTCCAGAAGAGTACGAGCGAGCACGGGATCTACTTCCGTGGAGCTGCAGAGGAGAAACTCATCGTCGGCGTGTACGTCGACGATCTTGTGATCACAGGAGGAGGCGATCTCAAGAACTTCAAAGGGGAGATGATGAAGAGGTTCAAGATGAGCGACTTGGGTCTCTTGTCATATTATCTTGGCCTGGAGGTGCGACAAACTGATGCAGGGATAAGCGTTGGGCAGGCGGCCTACGCTTCCAAACTTGTCTCTAAAGCTGGCCTGGAAGGATGCAATCCCTGTGCATTTCCCATGGAGCAAGGCCTCAAGCTTTGCAAGACAAGTGATAGCCCGTTGGTGCATGCAACGGACTATAGGAGCTTCGTGGGAGGGCTGCGATATCTGGTGAACACACGCCCCGACCTCGCCTACTCGGTTGGGTACGCGAGTCGGTTTTTGGAGGAGCCAAGAGAAGATCACTTTGCCGCAGTCAAGCGCATCGTACGCTATATAGCGGGTACGATCCACTTCGGAGTCTTCTATCCAAAAGGAGGCAACATGGAATTGATTGGCTACTCGGATAGCGACTTTGCGGGAGACGTGGAGGACCGGAAGAGCACGAGCGGGGTGCTGTTTTGTCTTGGAAACAACCCCGTTTCATGGCAGTCCAGCAAACAGAAGGTGGTGGCCTTATCCTCGTGTGAAGCAGAGTACATCGCAGCAGCTCAAGGGGCATGTCAAGGTGTATGGATGGCACGGCTGCTGGAAGACTTGGCTGAAAAGATGAAGGCACCGGTGCTGCGGGTTGATAACAAGTCTGCCATAGACTTGAGCAAGAATCCGGTACACCATGACAGGAGCAAGCACATCGACACCAAGTATCACTACATACGGGAGTGTGTTGACAACGGTGACATTTTGCTTGAGCAAATCTCTACGAAGGACCAGATGATGGACATCTTGACCAAGGCACTTGGAAGACAGAAGTTCGTCGAGATGAGAAGAAGAATTGGCGTTCTGGACATACTGCAGGTCCAGGGTCAGGAGGAGAATGTCGGGTGACCCTGGGCCGGCCTGGTGCGGCTGAGCCCACCAGGGGCGCGCACGCCCAGGCAGGCCCGCCTCCCTGGTGCGGTCAGTTAAGATAGAGTCCAGGAAGTTAGAAATTCTGTTCAGTTTAGAGATAGAATAAGAGTTGTAGGGGGTTGGGACTCTCCCAAAAACCCCCTATATAAACAGGGCTGCCCCCCCCCCCCCTTGTAACAGCAGAAGTATTAATCAGATAATACAAGTTCCCCACCAGAAAAGCCCCCACGGCAGCACCTAATCTAGCCGAGTTCCCTAAACTCGCCTAGATCAGGATTTTCGCATCTGTTCCAGCAAGAACTCGGCGAGTTCTTCTCTGTTTCTTTCTTCTCCGATCTGATCAGCACCAGGGGTGCTTTCTACTCTCTCTGTCCTCTCTGTTCTGCACACAGGAATCACCCTGTTCTGATCTGCACCGCAGGTGCATAACAGATCTGTTCTGGCCGAACAGATCCGATCAGCACACCTGCAGAGCCAGAAACAGGGCTGAACAGGCCGGATTTCCAACAGGAACCATCAAGTTCGGTGATAATTCCGTCGTGCGTATCTAGGGGAAGGGTACGGTCCTATTCGCCGCCAAGACGGGTGAGCATAGGAGGCTCACCGGCGTCTACCTCATCCCACGCCTCACCACCAACCTCATCAGCGTCGGCTAACTGGATGAGGATGGCTACAACATCATGGTGCAAGGAGGAGTGATGCACATACGGGATGAGCAACAGCGTCTCCTCACACGAGTTTAGCGCGACGACAGCAAACTGTACTCCATCAGGCTCAACATCACACGTCCGGTTTGCCTAACCGCGAGGCGTGATGATGTTGCGTGGCGTTGGCACGAACGCTACAGACACGTCGACTTCCAGGCGCTTCGGAAGTTGGCACGAGAGGAGATGGTGCTTGGGCTTCCGCAAATTGATCATGTCGATCAATTGTGCGAAGCTTGCTTGGTCGGGAAGCAGAGGCGCTCCAGCTTCCCCAAGCAAGCTCGGCGGCGCGCGGAGGGCGCGCTCGACCTTGTCCACGGTGACATCTGCGGGCCTATCACGCCGACGACTCCAGGTGGCAAGAAGATGTTCTTGTTGCTTGTGGATGACATGAGCCGCTATATGTGGCTCTATCTTCTAGCAACCAAGGACAAGGCGTCCGACTTAATTCAGCAATTCAAGGCGACAGCTGAATTAGAGTCCGGGAGGAGGCTGAAGCTACTCCGTACTGATCGCGGAGGGGAGTTCACCTCACAGCAGTTCGGCGAGTACTGCGCTCAGCACGGAGTACAACGTCAGCTCACAACCCCGTATACGCCGCAGCAAAACGGGGTTGTGGAGCGGCGCAACCAGACGGTGGTCGGGGCATGGCGAGGAGCATGTTGAAGGCGAAGGGTATGCCCGGGATATTTTGGGGTGATGCAGTTATCACGGCTCTATATCCTGAATCGCCCCTACCCGCGGCCTCGACGGGAAGACGCCATATGAAGCTTGGCATGGAGAGCGACAGCCGTCAATTATTTCTGAACTTTTGGGTGCGTGGGGCATGTCAAGAACACGCGCCCCCACCTGAAAAAGTTGGAAGACCGGAGTACTCCGATGATTTTTCTTGGCTATGCTGCAGGGATGAAGGGCTATCGGATGTATAATCCGGCTGATGGGCGCACACACATATCACGTGATGTGATATTCGACGAGGCGGCCAAGTGGGACTGGGGAGAAGGAGCAGGAGAAGAGGACTACACCACCTTCCACGTCGACTCCTTAGGTCTAGCAGGTGCTGGACATGCTGTTTCAGCACCTGGAGAGGTGCTGCAGGGTCCGGAGGGGCCGAACAGCACCCCTGCAGTGCCCAGGAGGGGCACAGAAGGGTCTGTACAGACCCTAGGAGTTCCTGCGCCAGCCTCCAGACCTGCTGGAGAGAGTCCAACACCTGCAGCGTCGCCCCAAGGGCCCCTGCAGGGGCTGTCCAGCGCAAATCAGGGCTGGGACAGTCCTGCACGGGGGTCAGCAGCAGCAGGGGATTCCGGACTTGAAGATTCCAGCACCTTCGTCACGCCCCGGAATCCTCCATGGCCCATCTGCTTCGCCTCACCGCTGTCGGACCCCGGCAGCAATGTTGTCGACGCCTACTACGACGACGGCGCGAAACTACGGTTCCACACGATGCGCAACATACTCGGAACCCTCACCCCTCCTGGTCGGGCTGAGCGCCCACCAAGCTTGGAGGAGGGGGAGCTTATGTTCACCACCGCGGAGGAGCCCACGTCCTTCGCCGATGCTGAGGAACACCCGTGCTGGAGACGGGCCATGCTCGAGGAGATGGAGTCCATAGAAGAAAACAAGACTTGGCAACTTGTTGATCTTCCTGCAGGACACAAGCCCATTGGCCTCAAATGGGTGTTTAAGGTGAAGAAGGACGAGCATGGGGAGGTGGTGAAGCACAAGACTCGATTGGTGGCAAAAGACTATGTCCAACGGCAAGGAATAGATTTTGACGAGGTATTTGCTCCTGTAGCTCGTCTCGAATCTGTTCGCTTGCTCCTTGCAGTTGCTACACACAAGGGGTGGGAGGTACACCACATGGACGTGAAGAGCGCCTTCCTGAACGGCGACTTGATGGAGGAGGTGTACGTCTCCCAACCCGCTGGCTTCATCATCGACGGAGCCGAACACAAGGTGTATCGACTCAAGGAAGCTTTATATGGACTTCGTCAGGCGCCCAGGGCCTGGAATGCCAAGCTCAACGATAGCTTGCTATCGCTTGGTTTCCAGAAGAGTACGAGCGAGCACGGGATTTATTTCCGTGGGGCTGAAGATGAGAAGCTCATCGTCGGCGTGTACGTCGACGATCTTGTGATCACAGGAGGAGGCGATCTCAAGAACTTCAAAGGGGAGATGATGAAGAGGTTCAAGATGAGCGACTTGGGTCTCTTGTCATATTATCTTGGCCTGGAGGTGCGGCAAACTGATGCAGGGATAAGCGTTGAGCAGGCGGCCTACGCTTCCAAACTTGTCTCTAAAGCTGGCCTGGAAGGATGCAATCCCTGTGCATTTCCCATGGAGCAAGGCCTCAAGCTTTGCAAGACAAGTGATAGCCCGTTGGTGCATGCAACGGACTATAGGAGCTTGGTTGGAGGGCTGCGATACTTGGTGAACACACGACTCGATCTTGCCTACTTGGTCGGGTACGTGAGTCGGTTTCTGGAGGAGCCCAAGGAGGATCACTTTGCTGCAGTCAAACGCATTGTACGCTACATAGCGGGTTCAATCAACTATGGAGTCTTCTATGCAAGAGGAGGAGACATGGAGCTTATTGGGTACTCGGATAGTGACTATGCGGGAGACGTGGAGGACCGCAAGAGCACAAGCGGGGTGCTGTTTTGTCTTGGAAACAACCCCGTTTCATGGCAGTCCTGCAAGCAGAAGGTGGTGGCCTTGTCCTCATGTGAAGCAGAGTATATCGCAGCAGCTCAAGGAGCATGTCAAGGTGTATGGATGACACGGCTGATGGAGGACTTAGCTGAAAAATCAAAGGCGCCGATGCTGCGGGTTGATAACAAGTCAGCTATAGACTTGAGCAAGAACCCGATACACCATGACAGGAGCAAGCACATCGACGTCAAGTACCACTACATACGGGAGTGTGTGGACAGCGGTACTATTGTACTTGAGCAAATCTCCACTCAAGACCAGATGGCGGACATCTTGACCAAGGCTCTTGGAAGACAGAAGTTCGTGGAGATGAGGAGAAGGATCGGGATCCTAGACATGGGCCAGTGTCAGGCCAGTGTCAGGATCAGGAGGAGAATGTGAGCTGATCTGCCCCTGGCCCAGGGTGGCCAGAACTGGGCCAAGTGAGCTGGTCAGCCCTGGCCCAGGCCGGCCCCTCCCTGGCCCAGGGCGGCCAGAACTGGGCCAAGTGGGCTGGTCAGCCCTGGCCCAGGCCGGCCCCCTTTCTAGAAGGAATTTGAGTTTAATCTTCTTAGAGATAGATTAAAAGATCCTTTTTGTAATAGATTAGGACTCTTGTAAGGGGGGGCTATATATACAAGCCAAAAACACCCCAAATTGAGAGAGATCAATAAAGCAGAATTCCTCCACCTCAAACCCTAGCCGCAGCCACCTCTCTCCCCTTGGAGCCGCCGCCTCCCTCTGCCCTAGCCGCCACCAGGGGCTAGAACCAGCCGCCACCTCTGTTCTGCGCCTCCATCAAAAACCAGAACAGATTGGCGGCTTACCGATCTCTCCCCTGATCTGTTATCCCAAGAACAGAATCAATCTGCTCTACTTCTTACACCAGGATTGACTTTCCCCTGCTGTTCTGCACACCCAGAACAGAGCTGTTACTCCTCTGTTCTTGGCTTAAGAAAATTCTGGTCTGTCTTTAGGGAAGACAGATTGATCTGCTAGAGCAGATCGGTTTATTCAGCAAGAGCAGAGACAGTTTCAGCGCCGGAATTGCAACATCTCATTCTACTTTAGAGCAAATTGTTCCTCGAGTTGGACTGGCTACAATTTACAGCCTTGAATCCTTAATGCATCGGGACCAGGGATAATTGATGTTGGAAAAAGGGTGGCTGAGCAACTTGATTGGCCACTTGCCATCAGCCGCAGAGCATCTTGCCTGTGCAGCCATGAGAGCGCCAGGGCCAAGGCGAATCGCCATGCAGCTAGGCAGCATCGGCCGGCAGTGCCGCAGGACCACAGCGGCAGCAGTCCTCGGCACGGCGGCAGCTAGGAATGGCTGGGTGGGCTTGGCCATTCGAGTGTGATGTTGTGGACAGGTCAAGGGGTCGTTGGGTCCATGTGAAGTTAAGTTTGTCCGGAGGGCTTGGACCAGAATGTAGCTTTGGGCTGGAAAATTGCTGAGTGGTACTTAGGGTTTTTGGGCCACGACTAGGACTGTGGCCCCAGTGGCCCTAGTTCGAGCTCCACCCCTGATCAAACATAAGCTTCCGTCCCCAAAAGAACTTGTTATGTTTGTGCTTTAGATGAAGTGTGTATGTAAATAACAAAATGAATACAAAAAAGAAAATAACAAAAATAAAATAGGCATGTAAAATTTATATTTCTACATTCAAATAAATGCATCTCCATACTGAAATTTGGAAACTGTAAACTTGGAAAGTACATTTCCCACCTTCATTATTTGTACTCTTGAACAGGCTCTTGATACATGTTTGTTTATTTCAGTATGATTCTTAATCTGAGAAGTGAGACCGCGAAGTCTTTTGACATTTGAGTATCATTCAAATAAATGCATCTTCATACTGAATTTTGGAAACTTGAAAAGTACATTTCCCACCTTCATTATTTGTACTCTCGAACAGGCTCTTGATATATGTTTGTTTATTTCAGTATGATTCTTAATCTGAGAAGCGAGACTGCAAAGTCTTTTGACATTTCTCAGCCACTTCAGGAAATCAACGAGTCTGTTAGACTTGCATTTTTAAATTCGTTCCTGGATTTTGCTGGTATGTAATTTCTCTATAATGTAGTTAGGGGATATCCTAAATTGTAGATATAAATGGTAAATCATTCTTTGCTAATTATTTACAATACTTGCAAACTTGCCAGGTTATCTTGAGAGATTTGGAGTGGAATTAGTTCAGAGTAGATCAAACAAAGAAAACAGTTATCTCCAAAATGGTTACATAAATGGTACTAGCAGAGAAACTTCTGATATCACAGATGGAGATTTGCACAAGAAGCTGCTTATTGTTTTGAGTAACATTGGGTACTGTAAATCTGAACTGTCAGATGAACTGTATACGAAATATAGGCATATTTGGTCTCTTATAAGGTATATGTTAATATTCATCAGTCTCTCTCTCTCTCTCTCTCTCTGGGTGCGGGTGTGTGTATGTGTAGTTCTCATGTTCTGCAACTCAATGTTTTTTTGTTACATACAGGAATAATGATGAACGTAGTTCTGACATGCGGGATCTGGTTACATCCTTCTCTGCGCTTGAGGAAAAAGTTGTGGAACAGTATACTTTTGCAAAGGTATGGTGCTAGTTAGCTAGCTGATACATGATTAGGAGTTCATCAAAGTTGATTAGGCCGTGTTTATTATATCTGCAATAGCTTCGTTCATTTGGTATCTTGGTGACTAAAGGTTATTATCTGCTATATTTACATGCTGAGGTTCTGTTATTCAAAAACCTGATATATTGTTACTCATAGTACTGTAGTTCTAAAAAGAACTTAGTAACAAACTGAAGTAACTTAAATAAAGCATGAAAGAATACCATGTAGACTAAGGATGTGTTTGGTTCATTGTATCAGCCTGGATGGGACCATCCCATCCAGTTTTTGCAGTTTTTGGTTGAAGGACAGACTTGGATGAGGCCATTCAGTTGAGGAATATTCCTCCCAGATCCTGGACCGAGCGATACGCAAAAATTTGCCGGACGGCCCTGTCCAACTTTGTTGGCATGACCATGTGACTCACCCTGAGAGTTATAGTCACCCTCCACAGCATAGTTATTAAGACATCGCTTAAGCGTCGCTTAGGCGTTGCTTAAGCGTTAAGGCGACCTAGGAGCCCAAGGCGTCCCCGTCGCCTTGGATGTCTGAGTAAGGCATCCGTAAGGCGATGGGGCGTTCGTAAGGCGTCCTTAAGGCGAGACCTTACTCCATGTTCAGTTTATCTCAGCCCAAATATTGAGAGTTTGAGATAAACTTGAGAGATGGGATCATGGGAGTGTTATCTAGTATTCTAGTACACTAGTACTACTATCTATTAGTTATGTTTGACTTGGTTTATGTTGAACTACCTCTATTTGCTAATTACTACTGTTATCCTTATCTATTTGGAATTCGGTACTGTACTGGTGGCTGATTTTCACCATTAAAGTATGTTAAGATGCGCTCGAAATACTTCACATATCTCTGCAATATTTCTAACATATTCAGACCAACAGACTTAGTTATAAGAATAGATTTGTATAGTACTGAAGGGCACTTATAATCTGACTTGGGAGAATAAGCCCTTTTCCATCAACACATCTTTTTCTGATTATAGTATTCAATGGACTCCTCAGCAGCAGGCTTTTATATTAGTTTCACATGCAAATAGCTCTTAAGGAAGTGCTAAGGAAATTTCACAGATACTTCTTGATGCTGGGGACATATTTTCTTGATTGTCAATTTGTTAACATTTGCATATTACGTTTGTTACTTTGCTATATATATATATCCTGATCTTTTGTTGTTGTTGTTTCATTAGTCAAACTTGATCAGAAGTGCTGTACAGAGTTATCTTTTGGATGCTAGTATTCATTGGGGAGCAGCACCAGCGGTAAAGGTATGTGGTGTAAAGTAGCTACTACACCAAGTACCAGAAACAAAACTTTTGAAACAACCAATGGTATGTTAGATTTAAGTTTGGATTTTCGATCTTGAGATAGAAGGGGAGCCCTGGTGCAGCGGTAAATCTGTTGCCTTGCAGAAATCAATGTTTTTAAGTCGCCTAGTCCCCCATAGTTGCCTTAGGGGCGACTACGTTGACTAGTCGACCTCACACGCGCGCGCGCGCGCACACACACACACGCACGCACGCACGCAGCACGCATTGCACACACGCACGCATGCACACACACACACACACACACACACACTCGCGGCGGCAGGAGAGGGGCTCGGCCTGTCGGCCGACGCAGGGGAAGGGCGCGGACGGCGGCAGGGCAGAGAGCGGGCGGCACAGGGGAACGGCGCGGGCGGCGCTAGGGAAGGGAGGGGCGGCGTTCGGCGGCTGTTGAGGAAGACCGAACGAGAGGCGCTAGGGGTAAGAGGAAGAACCGATCTGAGAAGGAAAGGATCCCTAATGGGCTGGCCAGTTGGCCAAAATATTTTGCAAATCGTCCTGATCGCCCAAACCCTCTAGTCACCCGATTAGTCGGGCTGATCGGACGAATAATCGTCCGACTAATTTTCTAGTCGAGGTAATCGAGTCGGAAGGCCTGATCGGGCTTAACCTGACGATAGTCATCCGATTTGAAAACATTGGCAGAAATGCAGGGAAAGGCTGCGTACGAAAGACCCAAGTGGGTCAGACCCTTCCCCGGACTCTGCACAAGCGGGAGCTACATGCACCGGGCTGCCTTTTTTTTCGACCTTGAGATACAGTACTAGCATCTTGCTATCTACTCCAAGAACAGTTACATGTATATTATGCTGTGGCCTCTATGCCATGTACATGTACAGTCAGGGATTGACACTTTTGTATGCATTTATGAATTGTGAAATCTAAATGGTGTCCTTATGTTTGTTTTTGTAGCAATGCCTTGTCTCGTGAAACCGATTTCTTCAATATTTTTTGCTTTCTCCTTGCAGGGCATTCGGGATGCAACTCTTGACCTACTGCACATCCTTGTAGCAGTACATGCAGAGGTTTCTTCAATTTCTTTTTATTATACAACAACAACCAAGCCTTTATCCCAAGCCTGTTGGGGTCGGCTTCAATTTCTTTTTATTATGATTATTTTATTCTTTTTCATGGCATCACTTGCTTTCCTATGCATATGCTTCAAATTGGGCAAGCAAACAATGCCTTTATAACTGGATAACTTTAAGTGTTGTTTTTGGGTCCATGAATTCTGTGTCATACTGTTGTATTCCCATTTATGCTGTCAGAAAGAACTAGCAGTTAGTGCCCGACTTCTTAAAGCACAATCAACCCTGCCATTATTTGGCTTGTAAAAGAAGAACAGAAACCTTTGACCCCCAACTTCTCTTATGTTTCTTAGTATTTGTTTTGTGGAAACTGTCTGTGCTGGTATTTCCAATAACGTACCACAGACTGATTAGCACATGTGTGTAAGGTATTCGGTACAGGATAACGTTTGTGCGCTTGTTACGTTACAGTAATATGTGCATTATGTTCTTTTCACAAATTAATATGATGAAATATCTTGGTTAATAAACATAGCATTGTGTTCTTAGCAAGTCTTCAAAGAGACATTGTGCTCTTAGCTAAAGGAATGCTAATGAGATGTCCCAGGCTCCTGGGCTGCTAATTTTGAGAAACCACTCCGGAATCCCTTGTTGCCAGTGGTGAACAGCCTGTTACTGCATGCATGGGATATCTGTTTGTGCATGTCCTGTTATGTTGTCACTATTCTCTTCAAAGTGTCTCTTGGTTGTAACCTCATGTTATCTTGTAGAAGTAAGATGTGGTTCTCTCTCTCTGTTTGCTTTCCCAGGTATACGCAGGTGCTAGACCTTTATTGGAGAAGGCGATGAAAATTTTGGTTGAGGCTTTGGTCGACATCTTTCTGAGTGTTTTTCATGAGAATAAGACCAAAGATATCAGATTGTTGGATACGAATGGTTTTTGTCAGCTCATGCTCGAGGTAGGTGCTTAGTTACTTTTCTTCTCTGGTCTTCAACTAGTCTATATAATTTACTACCTTTTTTGTTGTGTCTACAGCTCGAGTATTTTGAGACTGTACTGCACACATACTTCTCACCTGAGGCACAACAGGCTCTGAAATCCTTGCAAGAGAATCTGTTGGAAAAGGCCTGTGAAACTTTGGCAGAAGCCTTGGAAAATCCTGGACACCACCGTCGACCAACTCGGGGCAGTGAAGATGCTGCATCAGATGGACAAGTGTCATCAGTGTCACCTGATGATTTGCTTGTAAGTGCCTCAGAATGTGCTACTTATATGGATTTATTGCGCTGTGCAAGTTCAGGGTAGTATGACATTAAATTTACAAAACCGGAGGTCTCTTGGGTGCCCATCATGTTGAATGGAATTATCTTTACTGACACTTTTGGTTTTCACAAAATTGATTGTTTTCTTTGCAGGCACATTCTCAGCAGTACAGTAGTGATCTGTTGCAAGGGGAGCTGGAGAGAACCCGATTGAATATAGCGTGCTTCATGGAGTCAACCCTTCGATCAGCGTCTACACAAGCAGGCTCAAAGTCTGCTACTTATGCTTCTTACCAGGCACCAGCACCACATCATGCACCAGTTCAAGTGTCCTCCCCTAGTTTTAGACGGCAGCAGACTGGTTCAAGTTCTCCTGTAGTTTCAAGACGGCGCCGGTGACATAAAATGCTGAGTCATTCCATCATCAGCGTGACCTCTTTCCTATATTCTCATCCTTTTTTCTCTATTTCTCTTGCCCATTTTTTTGTTAATTTCGTGTAATTATTATCTTATTGTCATGTATCATGAATTTTGATCCATTCTTTTGGTGTTGTAAGATAAAGGGGGGTACAGGTGCTGCCACACGGGACCATCTAATTGTAATGTCTACGAGTCAAATGTTGTTTCCATGTTTTTTGGAGTTACACTTCTCTATATATCTGAAGTTGCCGCTCTGTAATCGTCTCTTCCTTTCTTTACCGCCTCTGTTGTAAAAACAAAATTCGCCTGTGCTCTTTTCTTGATCAGTTATCATTCATTGAGGGGATGCTGTAACGATTGAAATGTATACTATATAGTTGGACTTGGGTAAAGTTACTGTCATCTGCAACATCCCCTTGTGTCAGCAAATCGAAAAAAGATTTGAATGTCGAAATGAGCTACCGATTGGTTTTGGTTGAACTTGTATGCGCATAGACTGAATGACCGGATCGTTTTGTTTAATTGTTACTAACATTATATTTTCCTTCAAACTTCTGAAGATTCAAAACTTCACTTGAGATGTGGCTTGATAGGTGTGGACCCTCTTTATCAAACTGTTAAATGCAGATCGGCATGATTTCATTATCCAGTAGCAGACTAGCAGGCAGATCGCTTTGCTCTTAGTTTATTCGAGATTCGGTCGCGCATTTGTCTTGGTCTATTCGAGAAAAAACATAGATCGCACATGCCGGCGGCTCCATATCTGAGCTCCAGATCCACTGGCCGGCTCCATTTTCACCCCATGAGGCTCTCACGTGCTGCCTGATTACTGCTAAGCTGCTGCTGTTGAGGAATGAGGAAAGACATCATGAGTGCAATTGGCCGACGCTCGCTTCACTGCCCGTGCCCGGCCAATGGCCACAACGTTATCCTCGTAGATGTGGCCAGAGTTTTGCAGCCGGAGGCCGGCCAGCTCCCACCCATGTATTAACGCCTCCCGAAGCAAAGGGGCCAGGCAGGCTCTCGGTCTCGCATGGGCGCGCGCGCGGGAGCGAGGAGCTAGCGGAAGAAGAGCATGGAGCTGAGGCCGCCTTGCGACCGCGAGCTCGCTCTGTAGCCACCCCCGCCAAGACCATGGCGGCCCGCGTTCTGCTGCCCGCGCCGCCGTGCCACCGCGCGACGGCGAGCTGGAGCGGGGCGCTCTCGCATTGCACTCTCCCCGCTCCACTGCAGCGGTTCAGGCAGTCGAACTGCCGCGGCGGCGCGACGCTTGCGGCGGCCGTGCCTCCCGAGCAGAGCAGCTTGTCACTCGCCGGAACGGCCGGGTACGAGACCGTGGGCGACGTCAAGGCCGCGCTGTACCGAGCGCTGGACGGCGCCGACAGAGGGATATTCGGCATGACGTCCGCCAGGAGGTCGGAGGTCCATGGCCTGGTGGAGCTGCTCGAGTCCCGGAACCCCACGCCGGAGCCCACCGCCAACCTCCAGGAGAAGGTACCGACACAGTGCTGAAGCGATGCATTTGAACATTCAAGTGCTGATTACATCTTACTCCTCCGTTTCGATTTACACTGGTTAGTTTATTTTTGAACTAACTAACATCAAATAAATTAAAACGGAGGGAGTAACACAAGCTAACACTTAGATTATCATTATTTTTTTCGAAACCAATACTTACTAGATTATTAGCTACCGCAGAAGCGGCACGGCAACTCTTGCTCTGACATGATCAAATTATTTAGACGAAAGTATCTGTACTGGCAAAATACTTCCCCTGTAAACTACTGATAAGTGTTGGGAGGTGCTTGAAAGGTGGAAGGATGCTGGAAGCTCATCTACAGCACGGTCTCGATTCTGGGAAAGAAGAGGACCAAGTTGGGACTGAGAGATTTCATCAGCTTGGGCGATTTCCTCCAGATAATTAATGTCAAAGAGGTCAGTAAATGTTACCTACGGAACTGCACCGTGCCAATGTTTGTTATGTGCCACCCTGTTCTAATCTTTCTGCATTGGTGTGGGCTTTCATTGGAATGAACTACTGTACATACTTCGACGATTAGCAATCAGCAGCGATTAGCAAGAGCCACTAACAATTCACGGGCAGTAGTAAGGTCGGGTCAGACGTAGAGCACTAATTTCCGCATTTGTACATGTCTTGTTTTCATCCATCAGCGAAATGTTGGATAGTGAAATATCAGAAGCTAGGTCTGCACATTGGATTGCATTGAAATCTTTAGCAAACTGAATCGGGGTAACTACTTTCGTGGCATAGTGGCCATGACTTAACTTACATGAAAAAAAAGACAGAGTAGCCATGAAGTCTGAACTGAGTGTAATCTGATTCCAACCGCAAGCCAACAAGTAAATTTTGATCTTGGCTATTATTTGAAATAAATGGAGATTTAGCGTCACTTCTCTACACCCAAAGGAAAAGGCGGTGAACGTGATAAAGTTCAGCGCGAGAGCATTGAAGATACTGTCGGGGAAGCTCACTATTGAGGCTTCATACAGTGTTACTAGTAAAACAGTAAGGATTCTTTCTGCCGTCCGTTCCTGAATTTGTTTAGAAACCGCTTCGCAGTCCTACCGCTGATCCTGATCACGGATGACCGGAACGTCCTCATGATTTATAGCTTGTTGTTGTTGTTGTTGTTACGTACAGAGAGTGGATATCAAGCTTGAGAGTTCAACAATCACCCCAGACCAAGTAAAGTTTTGCACTACCGAAACCATGAATGCTACATGTAAATCTAATATTTCTTTTTGATTAATTCTCACATCTGTATATATATACGCAGTTGATGAATATATTTCAGAAGAACTACGACCTGCTCCTGGTCATATTCAACCCAGAGGGTTGGCTAGAGATAACGTATCCTTTTTCTATCGCATATTTTAAAATTTTCTATTTCCGTCTAGTTCCTCAATCAATCAGCATTTGAGTGCAACGTGTTCCTCAAATTTGAAACAGATACGTTGATGAATCTCTACGGGTTGGAAGGGATGATAAGGAAAACATATTTGTACTAGAGAGGGCAGATCCGTCAGGAGTTCACTGACCAAACTGCAATGCAACTTACGTGCGCATATTCCTATCTTTGGACGAGGAGTGTGACACCCAAAGAGATAGCCTTCATTTCGACGGCACACACGTCCACTCACAGCCCGGCCGATGCTAATCACCCACAGGACTCATTAATTTTTTTCCCCTTATATTACAAGGCTACCGTATATTTTGGCGAGATGGTTATGCGAGCCGGCCATGTTCTATGTAATTTTTTTTACATACATAATTGGCAATTGATCAGTTTAGGAATCAAACAACAGCCGCTGTATTTCAATTAGATAATATATCATTGTTCAACGATCCTTGTAAGACTCGACCAAATGAGTGTACAGCTCGTAAAAAATACGCTTATTCAAGTCTGTTTCTTGTGATCTTGCCGTGCTATGCTTGCATAGAAAAATACCTCCTGTTTTGCTCTTGCGCTGGTCGCGCGCAATTCACCACATCGGTCGCTCGACAGCGGTTTTATCGTTATATCTTATACATCAGTTTTGAACTCTGTATGCCTCCAGGAAGAAACGGCCGCCACTAACCATGAAAGTGGCGCTTGGTTTATTCCTATGTGGATTATTTGGGTAAGTACTGATAAAATGATTAAGTGTACTTCTATGGGTAAGTGGCGCCGGATTTTCTAATGAGTTTAAGGCGGCTTTGACTACGTAATTATCATAATGTTCACAGATAATCATGCATCGTAAAAATACAACATGCCATCTTTCAGTTGATTGTAAAGATTTTTCTAGATTTTTCATATTAATACCTGTATATATGCAGGTGCTTACGTTATACTACATGTAGAATCACCATAAACCAGAACCTGTGTTGGTGCTTGCTATGAAACTGATGAACTCAACGACCATCGTCACTGCTCTTAGCAACCTCACTCCTCAGTCCACCTTCATCGTCGCAACGTTGAGCAGGTCGGCCACTGCATTATATATACTACTAGTAGCTCTGTACACTGAGTTGTTGATGACGCCATTTGCACAGGCTGGAGACTGTGAAGCTCGGGAAGGCCAGCGAGCGAGCAAAGGTGACGGGCACCCTGGTCGGCCTGGGCGGCGCGATGGTGCTCACGTTCTACAAGGGGCCGGAGATCCGGTTCGTCCACCGGCTCTCACGCACCAGCAGGCTGATCGGCGACGCCGGCCACTGCCCGGGCCAGGCGCCGTCGGCAACCGTCGCGGGCTCGTTCCTCGCCATCGCCAGCTGCTTCAGCTACGCCGTGTGGCTCTCCATCCAGGCGAGGGTGGGGAGGTCTACCCGTGCCACTACTCCATCGCGGCGCTGGTGTGCCTCTTCGGCGCAGCGCAGTCCGCGCTGCTCGCGCTCTGCCTGCACAGGGACGCCGCGCACTGGAGGCTAGGGCTCGTCAGGCTCTACTCCTCGGCCTACGCGGTAATAACTGTAATGATGACGAAGATGATGGTGATTTGACGTACGAGACAAGCGATGGGGAGGGGGCACTGCAGCATGTCTCTTTTGATCGCTTATTCTCATACGTACAGGGCACCGTGGCGTCCGGCTGCGCCTTCCCGCTCATGTCGTGGTGCCTGCGGAAGCGAGGCTCCCTCTACTCTACGTCGCCATGTTCGGCCCGCCCATCATTTTCTTGCTCGCCGTGCTCAGCTCCATCTTACGAGACGCTGCACTGTCACACCTGGTTTTCACTAACCCAATAGAGTGAATATACACACGTACCCAAGTATCGTTCAATGATAACATTATATATATTAATACCAAGTTCAACAAGTATATAAAGTCTTACATAAATATTTTTAAAGATTATTAAAGTGCTAGATACACCAATGACAACACAGCGGAATAAATATTGTGGAGCTCCATGTATACATGCGTTGCCCAGAAGATTCCGCAAGCCTAGTATAGGTCTTCCGGGTAGACGTCGTCTTCGTTGTATTTAACACCATCTCAAACAACAATTAAATTCAACAAAAGCAAACTTTAGTACCTAAGGTACTCAGCAAGTATATAAAAGAAATAACATGAAAGCCAAACCAAGGAAAAGCTTACATCATGGTTTTAGCACTACTCATTTATCCTAACACCTTAGCTTGAATTAGCACTTATATCACTACATAAATGAATTCATCCCATTACCATAACCACATCATCAATATTAAGTTTCTCACTTAACATTCCCAACCATTTCACTTCACATTTCACTAATCATAAATAAGTTCGAGCTGCTCTTGACCGTGAGCACGACTATCATGATAGTTTCTCAACTCTTCAGAGTTTGTGCCGCTTTACTCACAAGTAATAATTTTATCCCTCATTTTTGGATGTGATAGGAGGATGAGTCCCGATCTTCCGAGAGGTAGGGTAAACTTGATTGGGTGGAGATCTCGACGTTGATGATCCAAGGCTCCGAACGAACGAAACCCCGCAATCACTACACCACTGCTCCGTTGGTTATCATCCATGTCACACGAATGACCTCACCACGAAGGCTTATCCCTGCAAGCGCAATCAAGAACACAAGCAAGAACAGAGAAGTTGCAATCATAACTGAATTGATCACGAATTTGGGGTCTCACAACCGATGATCGGCGAACTGTTCAATGACAGATTATAACTAAGCAAAACCCAGCTGTTTGTGACGGCGGCTAGGGGGTATAAAGGAGGTGGAGGACGACAAGGGAGGTGCTGGGGTCGTGACCTAACCCTAAGACACGTACATAATGGACTTGGACTCGATACAAGGCCCAATGGCCCAACTAGGTGATGCAACACCCTGACAGACTCTAAACTTTATATTGTTTCAAAGTTTCCTGTCGACTCTGAGTGAATTTTGACGTGGGGCCAGTTCCATTGGAAAGTTTATCCTCTCAGTTTTCCGTGCATATGTAGAACGTCAAAAACGGAGTCCGTATGCCTCCTGTGCATCCATTTTAAGATGGACAGCTCCTGGTCCCGAGTTGGACTCGAGTTTGAGTTGGGCTCGGTCTCTAACTTCTTGTTGGTGTATTTTCTGGCCCTCCACGCCTCCAAACCCCTCTCCATGTATCTCCATATCCTCTCCATGGTTCCTAATCATAATTAATCCATTAGGTAGCAACATACTCTCAAAATTCACATATAAAGAATTGTTCAGGAACGAACTCACCTCTAAATTCAATTTTTATGCTCGAGCTCTAGTAATTGGACCTTGCATGTCTACCATGTGAGTGTTGTGTATATCTGTAGGAGTGATGTCCACATCAGGATGGACTAAAAGAACCTCTATTTTGCCCGTGGGAAACAACCACATTCACACTTTCATAGTGTGCGGCTAGAAGCTCACTACGAAGCCTTACAAAGGAATTTCCGACTAGCATGAGTCCACTGAGGTTTCACACCTAACAGCATCCAGGAGGCTACAACCTCCGTTGTAGTGGTCCCCTCTTGAGCCTTGCGGTTCCCAAGGTAGTCCAGCTGACTCTAATTCCCCGCACCTTTCAAACACTCATACTACGTCGGAAATGCACCTAATTACTTGGTCAAGCTGCCTCATCTCAGCATGTGGTGGCACGGTAAAACTAGGTTAAATGCTCCATGAACCGTTCCTTAAAATCTAGACAACACCATACACTAGCTCAAGTTCTCGTGCACATAATACCAACCAAAATCATTCCAGCCTGTCTAGATTCCTAACTATACAACAATTCATCATGTATCATTAGAATTCATTAAGATCAAATTGTAATCCATCTTCTAGATTTCCCTATAAAACTAAGCATGGCAAAGCATAAAGCACAATAATTCATATACCAATCAAATTCCCACCATGACTACAAGAAATAAATAAAAAAACTAGGGAGAGTATCCTATCATTGGGATTCATAATTAATGGCATAATGCAATTAATTTCTAGCTATTATTCCTAAAATACGAGCAAACTTGGTCAAGAACACTTGCCTTCCTCTTGTGGATGCTCAGGGATGTTAAGTCTTGCTCTTGGAGATTTAGAACCGACTCTAGGGCTGGATCTATCCATGCAACCACACACAAAACAAATGCAATAATACACAATAAGAACTCATCCAAGATAAACAGTCAAGCAATTCAACAATGCATAAAGACATAGATCCATCTATTTATTTGTATCTCTTATGTCAAGCTATCCTTATTCACTTTACACTCCATTTGTTATTCTGGCCTAGAGTCACTAAATTTACAATATATATGTCCATTTTTTGTTCCTTTTGATAAAACACTTACTTTTGTCATTATATCATTCTTATACTAAATTTTGGGGTGTATATGTGGATATATACTACCTTTTAACTTCACATTACACCAAATTTTCCACTACATGCATTGTCCATATGCATACATACACATTTTAAATATATATATATTGCTTCTATATTTGATTTTAGACTTAAAACTCACACCTAAACTGAAATTTGAGTTTAAATCAAATGTCTATAATGTTTACTAAAATTTCAGCCACAAGATTTGCACAAAAATGCATTTTCAGCCTAAAACCAACATTTTCGCTCTTAATTAAATATCCTAGTTTCCAAACTGCACCTAAACCATTTATATCTTCTTTCTACCTTGGATAGACTTTTTACATGAATGCAAAAGTTATTTTTGCGCCTAAAATTCAAGTTTGACATTAAAACAGATATTAAACTGTGTTTTCAGAATTTATTTATTGTCTAAAATACAAATACAGATTATTCTTTAGATTTCCTAAAAGTTAAACTAATTCAGAGCCAATTTTTATGATTCTTTGCTTTTGTAGTGAGTTTAAATGAACTTTAACCTCCCAAATACAAAAAATTGGTTTTTTACAGGGGTTAAATTATAAATATGCATTTCTGCAGGGTCAAAATTATATTTTCTATAATTATCAGTGACCTAGATATATAATACAGTATAATTTCCTAATTTACAAAGTTTTCAGGGGCTAAAACAGCTATTTAAATGTGTTTTCACAATTTATAGGAAGTCCAAGGGGTATCTCAGAAGATTACAGGATTTGAATCCAATTTCCTAAAGTCCCATGGGGGTAGATCACAAGAATCCCGGCGATAAAGGGGTGGGTTTGATTTGGGCCGTCGGATTTAAAGAGAAGGGCTCAGATTAAAAGAAACGAAGGGGTATGCTGATCTATTCGTGGCCGTATGATTTAAAATGAATGCTCCAGAACGGACCACGTCACCCCGTCGGGTGTGGGCGACGCGATCCGGCGGCGCACGGTGGCTTTTGCCGGCTATCTCACCGGAGATGCTCGAATTCTCGTCTACACTCGCTAAAAATTGTGTTTCTTTGCATATATCAAAGGAGAGGAAGTAGGGGAACACACCTAGGTAATATTTTTGGATCCCATGAGCTCGGAAAGTGGCCGACGACGGCGTTTGGTAGTGAGACTCGTCGGTGATCGTTGGAACGGCGGCCAATCAGCGGATCCTCAGGGTTTTTCTTTCGGAGAGCTTCCCTACAATGTTCCAAAGTCGTTTTAATTCTCGGCGAGGGAAGAGGAGAGGTACGTCGACGTGACGATGTCGAGAGGCGGTGGGTTCCGGCACACGTCGACTTCGGGTTTTCCGGCATCAATTCATCGCGGGGTGGCTGCCAACAAGTCGTGGGTGTTCCTGTGATGCACGGTGACACGTCAAACCAACGAACACGACGATAGATGATGTGAATTTTGGATGGCGGCGGCGGCTTATCGGAGAGCGTGTGGGCGCGAGCAAAGGGAGGAACAGAGAGTGTTTCGGGGTTTCAAAATTGAAGGAGACGGGGGAGGTTGCGTGCTGCGAAACAAGAGCGAGAAATTCGGAGGCGTGGGCTTGATCGCTTGGATTTTGGAGCCGGGTGGCGGGCGCTCGGCCGTGGGAGAGTCGGCTAGCGGTTTGGGGAAGGAGAAGCATCTGACGCGTGGGACCGGGCTGTCAACAAGGGGGAGAGAGGGGAAAGGACTGCGGGCTGCTAGGCTGCGGGGGAGATTTCGGCCCACGGTGAGTTTTCCTTTTCCTTTTGTTTTCTTTTCCGTTTCTAAATTTTCAAACTTAAATTCTGATTTGAATTTTCATTCTTTTGCACATGCACGACGTACTTTTCTTCACGAATTCAAACTTTGAAAATTTTGGATGTTACATGCACCTCGGAATGTGATGCCCCGCTCAATCGCTCGCGAGTTTTTCTATATCACGGCGGAGTGAACTGTACGCATGTGGTGCTATTTGCAGTGCCCACACGCCGTCCTGATCGTGGCTAGGGGTGAAATTCGGACGGAAATTCCTCGGAACATCGGATATCGATTTCACAAATTTTCGTACCGATTTCCGTTTTTGTCAAAAATTTTCGGAAATCAGTCGGAAATCGGAAATGCTTATTCGGAAATCGGATAGGAAACAAACTGGACAGATTTCTGACCGAATTATCAGAATTCCAAATTTGTTCAGAAATTTATTCAAAAATCTATTCGGTAATTTATTCAGAAATTTATTCGGAAGTTTATTCGGAAATTTATTCTGAAATGATAAAACAACATGATTGTGATCAGCAACAGAACTATTACCTAGCTTATCTTGACCCATAGGCTCACTCACGAACTCAACTAGATGAACCGGCAAATGAATCACACATATAGATATGATGCTCAATTTTTTGCAATTATAGTGGGAGCAAAAACCATGTCAACTACGCTCAATTACTAAAGAGATAACAACACTTGAAAAACTCTTTACTCTAAAAATTCATTATTGATACTCTTCTCTTCTACGTTGATTAGTGTGGTATGGGCGCATGTTGCTCATGTGCGTGTGTCTTACGTACTTATACAACTATTTTATCAGAGTATGTGTATATATTATTTAGTTTATTATAATTAGTTATGCAAAAATATTATTTTAATATTAACATAGTATTTTGGAGCACTATTTCCCAAAGATAAACATCCGAATCTGACCGATATCGACATGTTGCCGTTCCGATGTATCTGATTTCGATATTTTTGAAATTTCCGATACCGTGACCATTTTTGAAAGTATCGTTTTTTATTCTGATTTTGAATTTAAAATATGAAAATGAAAAGGATTTGATTATTTTTCCAACCGTTTTCAGTCCTAATCGTGGCTGGGCTGTACATGGTGCTCTGGGGCAAAGCGAGGGAAGCACGAGAAAAAGAAGCCGGCGGTGTGGCCAAAGATGACGAACTGGCAAATGGATCCACGCCTCCTGATGTTACCGGCGGTGATGCTGATACAAAATGAGTCGAAGAAGCGTTGTGCGGTAACATCAGGAGGCGTGGCGATACACAAACAAAAACCGATGAGTATGTCGACATCACTAGAGAAAAAAAAAGCACAGAGCTTCCAAATGATGATAGGATGATGGATGCTTGTGTTTACCCCATGGGAATGAGAGAGTGAGTGCTTCTTGATTCAGTCAGGGCTTCTAGCATCAGGATGCATGTTCCCGTTGCAGCCATTTTCATCCCTGTGTTCAGCCCGTACCATGATGAGGCTTTGCAAGTTGGGAAGTGACGCATCAGCGGGGATTCACATAAAACGAACTAAGAAATCGGAAAGGAGGAGACGCATGAACACAGGAAATCAGGGTTGAAGAAACAAGCATCGTGGCGTGACCTTGTTTACAGATTGGACCCTGGACATCACAGAACAGAGAGAATGAAAGCACTAGCGATTGATTACAGGAGAGAAACTATAGGTCTACAGCCAGTCTACCACAGGGCCCCAAGAGGCAGCATGATGAGGAGAGGGACGGCGAGCTGCACCCCCCGGGCTTGAAGTTGCAGGGCGCCCATCCCCACGTCGTCCTGCGAAAGCGTCAACAATGGAGGAAAAGAGGTCAGAGCAAGGCGCACGAAAGCAGAAAGAGAGAGTGATGGGAAAGCAGAGCGCTTGCAAAGAAGCTAATAAAAGCTCGTGATGGGAAAGTAGTAAAAAGGATTAGGTTAACAAGTCATGCATGCTACAGAAACTGTGTTCGCCAAGAAAACAGAGACGGAGAGCTGGCTGGCTGGGTGGGTTACCCGACGTTGTTGCCCGGGGGTGGGCATGGGCAGGACGGTGGCGGAGTCCGTGATGCCGGCGGGTAGCGGCACCGCGGGGCTGCTGCTGATGAAGTCGGTGCTGGTTGCCCCGGCCGGCGCGTCGGCGCCCGCGCTGCTGTGGTCGTTGGACGGCAGCCTCGGCATGCCGTCCGTGTCCGCGCCGGGCACAGGAGCCGGCGCCGGCGTTGGCGAGGGCGCCCCAGCGGCGGCGGCGGCGGCTTGCGGCGCTGGACGCGGCGAGTAGTCTGGCACGACGACGACGGTCATGGGCACCTTCTCCTCGCGGTAGCCGCGCGACTGGTCCAATGGAACGCACGCGATGAGGCTCAGGAGAAGCTCACAGGAAAAAAAAAACGACGCCAAAGAATGCCGTGACGCAATCAAAGTAACAGCAAACTCGCACCTGAGACCGAGAGGTGTAGCAAGCCCTGCGAAAGCCGGAGAAGAAGGACGCACGGCACGGCTGCGCGAGGAGGCAGCCGAGCGCCACCGCGAGGAAGAGGAGCGCGCGCCGCGCCTCGCCGCCCATTGCTCCGATCCGCTGCTCTCTCGCTGCCTGCTGCTGGAGCCGGGCCAATGCTCGCTGCCGCAGTCGCAGCGCACTACACTAGAACTACGCGTGCCGCTTGGGCTGGTGTCCGGTTGAGCCCGTGACTCGTCTTGGCACGCTGTTGAGCTGCGCGACTTTGTGGGTGGGTGGGTCGCGCTGCAGCAGTCAGCAGGTGAGAAAGGCAGAGCGAAAGCGCAAAGCCCAATGGCTGCAGCAGTGGCTGTGTACCGGCTAAGTAGTAGTCCCTGTGCAAACGAAAGGCTGCGACAAAGCGAGCGCCTTTCGCCACTTTCTCGGGCCGGGCGCGACACGACGGCAAGGAATCGCCGGTGGTGGCGGTAACAGAGCCCGTACTCCATTAGTAGCAGGTGATTACTCGAAGTAGCAGCCTTCACTCATGTGGACACAGTACGTGGAGGTGGCGCGCCTCATCGGCGACGGTGGCATGGTGTCGGATCCGCACGCGGGGACCGGAGCCGAGGCGTGAGGCCTCGGGGTTCTCTGCTCTGCTTCTGGTGCCGGTAATTGCAGCATCGATTGGCGGCACGACCGCCGAGGCACCTGCTCCCCGACGATGCTGCTGCTGCTCCCCTGGGGGGTCAAAGCCATTGGACTTGAGACCACGCGGCGACATTGCACGAGGTACCGGGACCGACGGTGGAGCGCACGCGCCGTGCAGCTAGCTTTGATTGAAGCTTCATCGGACGTTATTACTCATCTTTGATGCATCGTTGCTCTAAGCTCTGTTGATACTCCACGGTGAGGCTCGCTCAATCACGTTGCGTTGATATTTTATTGAAGTTTGTTAACGGATAATTGTTGATTTAAATCTTTTTACTGTTCATACCGTGTCTAACAATAGCTTCTTTAAATACTCCGCCAGTTACATTGACGAAGATATCAATAGGTTTACTAAGCATGTCTTCTGTTTCCGTCTGTTTACACGGAGTCTATCGAAAAATAAGTCAAACACTATAGCACACATCAAAAGTGAACGTACGTTAGTATGTACTCCATCTTTTCCAGTTACTTGTCACCCCTCTATCTATGAATTAAATGATGTTTAAGATAGCTAATCTAGTTCAAACTGAACTAGACTTTTTCTTAAGTGTCACTTATTTTAGAATGGAGAGAGTATTAAAGAATTATTCTATAATCAAACTGTTTAATCTTTGGCAATCATTCTTTTTAGAAATTTGTATAACTTTAATAGCAATCGAATTATTCTATAGTAAGACAATATCTTTTTTCACCTTGGGCCGGTCCAACCTCTGATGCCAATTTTGGCGAAGTTTTTTTTTGGCACTGTTGTTAAAGAATTTAATATTAATAACATCCAATATATTTTTTTTTTGCAAAATTAGCTACCCTATCATCCACGGTGTGGATGATTTGTCCACGTTGACATCCTTTCGTCCACGCCGTGGAAAACAGGACGGTGTCATCCACAGCGTGGACGACAGGACCCACGTGGAAGTACACGTCGGCCCAACGGTCACGGGACCATTGGACCGACGTGTCATGTCATCCACGCCGTGGACGACAGGTTTTTCTATATAAACAGCCGCTCCGGGGACCATCTCCCCACACCAAAAACAATACAAAGAGAGGAAGGGGAAGGCGAAGGAGAAGAGGAAGAGAAAGAGAAGAGGAAGAGAAGAAAAGAGAAGAAGAGGAAGAGAAGAAAAGAAAAGAAGAAAGAAAAGAAGAAAAGAAAAGAAAAAAGAAAAAAAGGAAAAGGTAAAAAATTGTAGAAACAAATAAAAAACTATGAAATTACTTATTTAATTGTGCATTTTAGATAGTTTATACTTAAATACTAGTTTATTCTTAGTTAGTTTCATATTAGGACTTAGTTAGATTGTTTTTAGAATTAAGTTAGATTGTAATTTTATTCATTAATAGGATTTAATTAGTTTGCAATCTAAATTTTATATTAGTCGTCAATTTTAGTTTATGTTATATTTAATTATTTATTTAGATCTTGTTTTATTATTTTAGTTATAGTGTACTTTATTTTTTTATAGGTTTTTAGCTTAGTTTATTTTTTATTACGTTTAGTTATCCTGTTGATTAGGTTAATTTAATCTATGTTAATTTAGTTCAAACTTTAAATTTTAATTTAAGCATTATTATTAGTTTTAATACAATTTTGTTTTAATTAAGTTTATAGTTAAGTTAAGTTACCCTGTTGATTAGGTTAATTTAGTTTATAGTTCAGTATAATTGATTATTATAATACAGTTTGTTTTAATTCAATTTTGGTTACTATTATTGTGGCAATTATTAAATTGCATATATACGTATGCTAGTTATGTCAAATAAAGTAGAATTTTAAATCTTCTATGTAGATGGTGAAATTAGCTATAATTCAAGTGGAGTAGATCTATCAGGACTCCCTTTTATAAATCGGAGAGTACCTAGTCCAACAGAACGGACATTTATGGGTATATACAGATGATTGTTGAAAGTTTTTAAGCTGAGTGAGGATGAATATGAGTTAAAAATAAACGGACATATCAGCCGTTGAAGTGACGTTCATTTTGGGAAACTACTGCCGCTAAACGGAACACCCGTGTGGCGTGCTTATGTTTCAAGAGCTATGCAATATGGTTGGCCTCTCATACTTCTTATTCGGGTTGAAGCCAAGGAAGTAGTCGATGAAACGTGGGATCAAAATGATGATGGGGAAGATAATAATGGTGGTGAAGCTGAAGAGGATGATTATAATGAATTGCCACATATGGTTGTTACTGAGGCAACTGATCAAGCAAATGAAGGAGAACATATAGAACATATAGTTCATCAGATGGTTGTTGAGGATAGGGATTATAATACTGTTCCTGATTACGATTCATCTGACGAAGAAGTTCAACCTCCTGTCCCTGCCGATTGGAGTAATCCAAATTTTGAAAACCTAAGCGTAACCGAAGATTATCATTTGACGTTGGATTATCACGGCAGTACGATAACAGTGGGGTCTCTTTTCAAAAATAAAGAAGCTTTGCAAGATGCTGTTAAATATTGGTCTCTTTCAATGAAAATATCATTTAAAGTTTCTCGATCCACTAAGAAACTTTATGATGTCGGATGCTGTCGAAGCGTCTGCGGTCGACACTTCCCCCGGACCTGCTCTGGGCAGCCCGCGGAGGTTCTTTTTCGGAGGGGCTAGTCCTCTCGCGAGGGTCTCGCCGGAATGGATGACGGAGGAAGGAGATGGTGGTCGTCGTGAGAGGATTGATAGAGAGATTTAAGTGGTTCGGGCCGCCGGAGCGTAAAACCCTACGTCCACGGGAGTGCTCAGAGCACTGGTTTCCTTGAGTGTGTGGATGACCTAGAGGGAGCTGGGCCAAAGTGCCCAACCCGTGGAGTCCGAAGCCTAAGAATGCTCGAACCTCTTGTAGCGTTGCCTACCCGAGCCTTTTATAGTCCAAGGCTCGGGCGACTTACAAGGTGGGGCCCCAGGACCCGACAGGTGGTCACGGGTTGATTTCCTACCAGCTACTATGTCTTGGCACTAGCGTCGAGGTCCTCATCCTGCTGCCCTGCCCATGCCGCAGGCTAGGTGTAGCGTGTGGCCGTTGGTGATGGTAGGGGCGACACGTCCTGTCCATGTATTGTCACTGCCTTCAATGGTCTGCAGCTTCAGACACTGCACGCCTGTCTTGACTGTGACTGGTCATAGCGCCTCCTGATAGGCGTGCACCGTGCCTCTTTGTCTTGGGAAGGCGCGGGTCTTGAATGCTTCATACGGTAAAGGTATGGCGCGCCTTTACTCCCACTGCCTACCGCGCCGGGCGGGCTGCGCTGCTCTGCTGGCCACATGTCGGGCCCGGAGCTCTCCTCTGAGGAGAGGGGGAGCTCTAGCCCCGCTGGACACGTGGAACCTTCGGAGCTCACCCCTGCGGAGGGGGGGAGGTCCGGCTCTGCTCGCCACATGGCGGGCTTGGAGCTATCCTTCGAGGGTAGGGGAGCTCCGGCCCCGCTGGACACGTGGCTCCTTCGGAGCTCGCCCCTGCGAGGGGGGCGAGGTCCGGCCTCCTGGGCCATGTGGCAGGCCCGGAGCTATCCTCCGAGGGGATCTCCGGCCCCGCTGGACACGTGGCTCCTTCGGAGCTCACCCCTGCGGAGGGGGCAAGGCCCGACCTTTTGGGCCACGTGGCAGGCCCAGAGCTATCCTCCGAGGGGAGAGGAGCTCCGGCCCTGCTGGACACGTGGTGCCTTCAGAGCTCGCCCGTGAGTATGGGGCGAGGTCCTTAGGCAGTTTCACCCTGTGCGCGGGGGTACCTGGTATTGAGAGTAACGACAGTGGCCCCCGGGTCCATCTCGAGGGAGGTAACGAGCCCGAGGTGGGGCCTTCTTCTTCCCGCGCACCTTATAGTCTTGAGTACTCCCTGTGCTGGCAGGGTCTCGACGGCTTCAGAGCTCAGCCTCTGAGGAGAGGGTGAGGTCCGGCTTCGAAGCTCACCTCTGAGGGCGAGGACCGGCATCGGAGCTTAGGCCAGCGGAGGGCGTGAGGTCCGGAGGTCATCAGAGCTCAACCTCTGAGGAGAGGGTGAGGTCCGGCTTCGGAGCTCGCCTTTGAGGGCGAGGGCCGGTATCGGAGCTCAGGCCAGCGTAGGGCGTGAGGTCCGGAGGTCATCGGAGCTCAACCTCTGAGGAGAGGGTGAGGTCTGGCTTTGGAGCTCGCCTGTGAGGGTGAGGGCCAGCATCGGAGCTCAGGCCAGCGGAGGGTGTGAGGTCCGGAGGTCATCGGAGCTCAGCCTCTGAGGAGAGGGTGAGGTCTGGCTTCGGAGCTCGCCTCTGAGGGCGAGGACCGGCATCGGAGCTCGGGCCAGCGGAGGGCGTGAGGTCCGGAGGTCATCGGAGCTCAGCCTCTGAGGAGAGGGTGAGGTCCGGCTTCGGAGTTTGCTTGTGAGGGCGAGGGCCGGCATCGGAGCTCAGGCCAGCGGAGGGCGTGAGGTCCGGAGGTCATCGGAGCTTAGCCTCTGAGGAGAGGGTGAGGTCCAGCTTCGGAGCTCGCCTCTGAGGGCGAGGGCCGACATCAGAGCTCAGGCCAGCGGAGGGCGTGAGGTCCGGAGGTCATCGGAGCTCAGCCTATGAGGACAGGGTGAGGTCTGGCTTCGGAGCTCGCCTCTAAGGGCGAGGACCGGCATCGGAGCTCAGGCCAGCGGAGGGCGTGAGGTCCGAAGGTCATCGGAGCTTGCCTGAGAGAAGAGGGAGATGAGGTCCGGCTTCGGAGCTCACCCCTGTTGAGGGGGTGAGGTCCGGTACTGCTCAGAGGTCCTCCTTTCCTTGCCTCTTAGTCTTATTTGGCTTACAATCCCGGGCTGGTGTGCAGGGCTTAGGGCAATCCGGTGCCCTTGGTCCCGGAGGTCTGGTTCCTGCTGTAGCCAGGGTGTAACCGTCCGACCCATAGTACTCAGACCGTAGCACTGGGGAGGCAGAGTACGCATGCTTTGGGTACAGGACCGAGCAAAGCAAGGCTCCTGGACCTCCCGCTCTGGCGTAGGTCCTTTCCTGGAGGAGACCGACTGTCGTCACAGTACCCTGACTGGGGGAGATTCGAGAGGCCCCCAGGCCATCGGCAGGTACCCTAAGCGCGACCGCACTCGACAGGATAGCAAATGTCGACTAGGCATGAGAGAAGGGAAGGAGAGCCGAGTGTACGGAGGGCATACACTATCTAGAGCTCAGGGAGGTGATCATATAAATTAATGCGTAATTTAAATGTACACCTGAGTAAGTGTGGTAGGACTTACAGAGGTAGGGCCGGAGCGCCTGCCTCGTGCTCCCATGCATGGACCGCCGGTGGTAGCGCTGGAGCTCCCGCCGGTTCCGTGCGATCCGGAGCATTGCTTGCCATCTTGCCTCGACGACGAGGTAGATGTGTCCTCACGCAGAGCGGGTCATGCGTGGTTTCATCGTACGCTCGAACACGGGGGGACCCCCATGGCGATCTCGGGGGGAAGCATGGCTTCGGACCCGCATACCATGTAGAAGGGTAATTCCCGTGACCCGACCCTGGGATGTCTGACTGGCCCCCGACATAGAGGAGCCGGTATCCCCCAACGGATCTGGGTGCAGCGTCTACACCGGTTGTGTGGGTCTGCTCGGCGTGGACCTGGCACGCCTTGCATCTCCTAACCGGCTTGATGCCGTCCAGGTGGCTCTGGGTCGGTAGGAGCCATGCCGCATGGCTTAACCAACCAGCGTGTGGGAAGATGAGATTCCCAGCACTCGCCTCCGTGGATTACTGCGAGCGGATCGCAGCCTTCCTCCTGGGTTATGCACCGCAATAGGATGTCATGGCGCCACACCAGTAAAGATATCAGCTGGTAGCACTTAGCCATCCACACAATCCGTTCAGCGAGTGCACGTTCATCAGGAAGGATGTCTTTCAAGGAGTCCCGGACCTCCGTGGTCCATGCATCGGGACTACTTGAGCTTCTGGATCTTAGGCGTTGTGTAGCACGGAGTCCCCAAGGTGCATACGGTCCTTTGGCTGGCACCATGGCTCTATGGCCGCAGGGACTGCCAACTTCAAGGTGCTGGTCTCGCCCCCTTCGGCCGGTCAGTACTCCGGGCTGTGAGTCGTGGCAACGTCCCTTGGAAGGCTCCTTGGAGCTCCGGGGCTCCGGTGGAGGTCTTTGTTGATAGGTTGTTGGCGATGGTGTCGTCGGCGCGCGGTACATGGCACAGGTCCAAGGTACCCGAACCGCTCCCCCGTTGGCATGAAGAGCAGCACGCCGTCGAAGTAGAACGTCCAGTGAGGCTCGGTGAAGGCTGGTGCTCGGGGCTCCGGTTCTCCACCTTCGGGGCCCCCTGGGATGCTTAGTGGTGGCGTCCACCTGACCACGAAGTCAGTCGGTGCTTGGCTCTTGATTGTCTGACGTGGTCGGGAGTACATCTTGAACTCCGCCATCTTCGGGCTGTCTTCCGGCTTCGGAAGCTGGCTGTGCGTGCCAGTGACGCCCTTCTTCTGCTCTGGCACACTTGTCTGCCAGGGTGAAGAGCTCTGAGATGTCTTGCACCTCTCTGGTGGCCAACTTCTCGAGCATTTTCTTGTCCCTCACACCCTGTCGGAATGCGACCATGACTGATGCATCCGGGATGTGGGGGATGGTGTTGCGTACTTGGGAGAACCGCTGGATGAAGGAGCGCAGAGATTCTCCCGGTTGTTGTTGCACGACGTGGAGGTCCAGCTCCGTGCTGGGGCGCATGTAGGAGCAGCTGAAGTTCGCCGTAAACCGTCTGCATAGCTCCGCCCAGGAGGTTATGGAACCCTAGGGCAGGTTCATGAACCACGACCGCACCGGGCCACTCAAGGCGATGGGGAAGTCGTTTGCCATGACCGCTTCATCCCCTCCTACCGCTAGGATGGCAGTAGAGTAGACCTGCAGGAACTACGCCGGGTTGATGCTTCCGTCGTACTTCTCTGGCAGGTGTGGCCGGAACTTGCATGGCCACACTGCGAAGCGGAGGTGTGGCGCCAGGGCCACACATACGGTCACTGCTGTTGCAGGTCTTGGTGCCGCGAACCCTTGGACGGCTGCTGGCACGGTGAAAGTGCATCTAGGGTATCCCTTGTGGGTTTTGGAGAATTGATGACAAGCATATGAGATCCTAATGAAATGATTGCAGGACAAACAAAGTGAACTAGCTCGTGCACACAAAAAGGTGAAAAATAAAGTGCTGCCCGAAAAGGAAGACTTTAATGGAATTTAGAAGAGCAAATTAGATGTAAATGTATAGGGTGTGTGTGAGAGACACATCCCAAGAGCTCAGGACTTTTCGTAAGGGTAAGGGGCTAATAATCAACTAAAATCCACAGGACACCGGACTAGTCCGGTCAGCTTACTAGAATGCAACCGGACAAGTCCAGTTTTGGACCGGACTAGTCTGCTCATGTCTCTGTTGTCCTCTTTAGAGGACTGCGGACTAGTCCATCCAAGCGACAAGACTAGTCCGCTGAACTTTCTAGAACCCCACTTTATATAGCACCGGACAAGTCCGGTTTTAGACCGGACTAGTCCGGTTAACCCACTGGAAGTAGACCGGACAAGTCCGATCATATACCGGACTAGTCCGGTATTAGGTTTTACAACGACAATCTTTTGGAAACCATATAAATGGGTGATCCACGACCTCCCAAAAGAAAAACACGACTCATACTGCTGGAAACAAAGACCCTAGCGCCGCCACCTGTCCCAAGAGCCCCAAAACACATCTCCCCACACATCTAAGGTGCAAAAAGGTGAAAATCAATCAAATACTTGGATTTGGGATTGGGAGATCGTCGTTCCTTCGTTGTGAGCTCTTGGGGTTTGATCTCTCTACACTCATATTCTGCATTGTAATCCTTTTGAGTGTATTTTGATCGCTTTCTCATTGTAATTCTTGTGGGAGCCCTCAACGTGTGAGGTTGCCCCACAAACTCGGTGATTACCCGTGCTAGTGGAGTCAAGTCGGCCTTGTGTGGTGACTTGAAGAGGGAAAGGGTTAGAGACCCGGCTCTGTGTGAGCCTCCTCAACGAGGATGTAGATCTCTTGGTGAGATCGAACCTCGGTAAAATTTGTGTCTCGCATGCCCCCTTGTTTTTTTGTTGATTATAACATTTAGTTACTAAACTTCATAGTTTGAGTTGCTAAGTCTCATTCACGGGCATAATCACACCTCACATTGTAAAATCAAAATAGAATAATTGTTGTTCTTATTTCCGCTGCTAAACAAGTGAATTCTCCTGCACAACACTTATACAATCTACACACTTCAGGCACACCGGACTAGTCCGGTCACACAACCGGACTAGTCCGGTCAATCAAGTTTTTGACAACTACTTTAAGTGTGCAGGAAACTCTATAAGGCCTATTCACCCCCCCTCTAGGCCACATTCAATTGGTATCAGAGCTAGGTTCTCCATCAACGAGACTCACATCTCGGAGAGATCAATGGCCTCTGAGAAGAACAACGATATCCCGAAGACGAACAACAACGATGAGGAGCAAGAAGCCAAAGCCTTCGATGTGCTGAAAGAAAGTCCACATGACGATGATGAAGTGATACAGCTAAAGGCATTACTGAGAAAGAAATTAATGGCACAAAAGGGAAAAGAGGAAGAAAAGACGATGGGGAGTGGTCATCACGACTACTCCCGATATCCTTACAACTACAACCGTCTCAATTCAAATAATCATTATCTCTCCATTCCTATGGGAAGGCCCCCGTAGTTTGACGGAAGTAACTATACCATGTGGAAGTACAACATGAAAATGCACCTAATATCCTTGAATCCTAGCCTTTGGCATATTGTCTGCACAGGAATAGATATCCCAGACACGGATGAAGAACTCACTCTGGAACAAGAACAAGAGATTCACAGAAATGCACAAGCCGTTGCAGTAATCACATCGTCACTGAGCAGAGAAGAATTTACCAAGATCGATGGACTAGAGAGTGCAAAAGAAATCTGGGATACACTCAAAACAGCTCATGAAGGAAATAGGTCTGTACGTGAAGCCAAAATTGAGATGCTTGAAGGAGAGTTGGGGAGATTTGCTACTGAAGAAGGCGAATCACCTCAAGACATGTACAATCGGATGAAGGCACTCATTAACAAAATCCGTGCCTATGGAAGTAAGAAATGGACTGATCACGAGGTGGTCAAAAGGATGATAAGAGCCTTCATGCCAAGAAACGTCACACTTTGCTCAATGATTAGAGAAAGCCCCGGGTTTCACAAAATGACTCCCGATGAGTTATTGGGGAAGATCATAAATCATGAAATGATGGAGAAGGAGGCTCAATACGTCAAAGACTTAGCCGAGCTCACCTCTTCTAAAAAGAAAGAAGTTGCTCTCAAAGCAACGTGCAGACCCAAACTCAAAGAAACCCGTGAAGACCAAGATGACGGAGATACAAGCGACGTGAGTACCGACCTAGATGATGAGGAAATGGTACTCTTTATCAAAAAGTTCAAGCGCATGATGAGGAGAAGACATGGCAACAACTCAAATGAAGGGAAAAGCAAGGATAAAGGAAAATCCAAGTCTCGACGTACTTGCTATAATTGTGGAGAGTACGGTCACTTCATGGTGGACTATACTTATGAGGAAAACAAGAAGAAGAAGAAGGAAACAAAAGCACATGAGAAGAAAAATTTTAGAAAAAGGGGACAAGCTCATCAGGCTCACATTGGCAAGGAGTGGGACTCAAACGATGAGTCCTCCTCCGATGAAGAAGAGGAGATGGCCACCATTGCCGTTAAGAAACCCACCATGAGAGCTACACTCTTCCCAAACATGAGAGGACGGGATATGAACAACCATACTTGCCTTATGGCTAAAGAAGGCAAGAAAAAGGTTCGAGCTTGAAAGAGAGAAGAACAAGTCACTTGAGGTTGAGCTATCCTTATGTAAGGAGACTTACTCAAAGCTAGAGGACTCACATATTGCAATCAAGGATGAGCTTGTTAGCTTGTCAAGAGTTAACAAGATCCTAGAAGTCCAAGTTGAGTCGCTAAAGCAAAGTGACTCATTTTCCTCCAAGAGCTCTTCCTCCAAAGATATGAGTTCGACAACAATTGGAACCTACACATGCTCTAGTAAGAAAAATATCATTTCTAATACTTCAACTTCTCATGTTGTGCATCCTTCCCAAATCGGCATCTTTGATAAGGAGAAGATCAAATATGCACGTAGCGCATATATGATCACTAGACCTCCCAACGTCAAAGATGGTCTTGGGTTTGACAGGAACAAACACATATCCACTCTTAATCATGCAAAGAAAAGAATCACCTTTGTTAAGGAAAAATCACATGAATCTAATTTACAAATATTGTTTCATACATTTGATGCTTCCTATGTTCTTATGAAAAACAAATATGGAGAAGTTATTGCTAAATACACAGGGCCACGCCACAGGAACTTGAAAACTTGTGTGTGGGTGCCCAAGACTCTTGTGACTAACCTGAGAGGACCCAAGCAAGCTTGGGTACCTAAAACCAAGGAATAATTCTGTTTTGCAGGCTTACTCCTCCGGTGGATCTAAGTGGGTGCTAGATAGCGGATGCACAAACCACATGACCGGAGAGAGAGATATGTTTGTGGAGTACGAGTACAACGAGGATCCAAGTGAAGGCATATACTTTGGAGACAACAGCCAAGGAAAGGTCCTTGGTAGCGGTAACATTGAAATATCTCCTCAACACACTTTATCTAATGTTTTACATGTAGACTCCCTAGATTATAACCTTTTGTCAATATCTCAACTATGCGACAAAGGTTATAACTGTTTATTCACTAATGAGGGTGTGACCATTTTTAGAAGAAGCGATGGTGCATTCAAGGGAATGTTGAAGGGAAAGCTTTATCTTGTTGATTTCAACAAAGATAAAGCCGGACTCAACACTTGCTTGGTTGCTAAAACCAACATGGGATGGCTGTGGCATAGACGGCTAGCCCATGTTGGGATGAGAAATCTGCAGAAACTTCTAAAAGGTGATCACATCCGAGGTCTAAAGGATGTGGTTTTTGAGAAAGACAGGCCGTGCAGCGCTTGCCAGGTGGGAAAACAAGTCGGAGCACCACACCCCGCCAAGAACATTATGACCACTACAAGATCACTGGGACTTCTTCATATGGATCTATTTGGTCCAATTGCCTACATAAGTATCGGCGGTAATAAATACGATTTAGTAATTGTTGATGATTTTTCAAGATTTACCTGGGTATTTTTCTTGTATGATAAATCAGAAACTCAGGAAATCCTCAAGAAGTTCCTGAAAAGAGCCCAGAACGAATTCTCATTAACCGTGAAAAACATCAGAAGTGACAACGGGACAGAATTCAAGAATACACAAGTTGAAGAGTATCTCGATGAAGAAGGGATAAAGCATGAGTTCTCGGCACCCTACTCTCCTCAACAAAACGGGGTGGCAGAAAGGAAGAACAGAACATTGATTGAAATGGCGAGAACAATGTTGGATGAATACAAGACATCAGATCGATTTTGGGCAGAAGCGGTGAACACTGCTTGTCATGCCACAAATCGGTTGTACCTTCACCGATTACTGAAGAAAACTCCGTATGAGCTCCTTACTGGTAAAAAGCCTAATGTTTCTTATTTCAAAGTTTTTGGTTGTAAATGTTTTATTCTGAACAAGAAACCGAGGGCTTCGAAGTTTGCTTCGAAGTCTAATGAAGGGTTCTTGCTCGGCTATGAATCGAATGCCTACGCCTATCGTATCTTCAACAAGGTGTCCGGTCTTGTTGAAGTAGCACGTGACGTAGTGTTCGATGAAACTAACGGCTCACAAGTGGAGCAAGTCGATAAGTGTATGCTAGATAAAGAGGAATCTCCATGTGAAGCGCTGAAGAAAATGGCACTTGGTGATATTCTACCACAAGAGCAAACACAAGACTCAAATGCACAAGGTGAACCTCAACGAGGAAGCAATGATCAAGGGGGAGCTTTCACACAAGATCAAGTGGAGGAAGATCAAGAAGATCAAGATAATCATGGAAGCAATGATCTAGGGGGAGACAATGAACATGAAGATGATGAAGAACAAGCAGCTACACAAGTTCCTCACCCAAGAGTACATCAAAGTGTACAAAGAGACCATCTTGTCAACAATATTATTGGTGATATTGCTAAGGGAGTAACTACTAGATCTCGCGTTGTAAATTTTTGTGAATACTATTCTTTTTTCTCTTTTCTGGAACTATACAGGGTAGACGAAGCCTTAAGGGATCCAGACTGGGTGATGGCAATGCAAGAAGAATTGAACAACTTCAAAAGAAATGAAGTGTGGGAGCTGGTGGAAAGACCAAGGGCGAACATTGTCGGAACTAAATGGGTCTTTCGGAACAAGCAAGATGAACATGGAGTAGTAACAAGAAATAAAGCGAGGTTGGTGGCCAAAGGTTATTCTCAGGTCGAAGGTTTGGACTTCGACGAAACTTTCGCTCCCATAGCTAGACTTGAGTCCATTCGTATTTTATTGGCATATGCTACTCACCATAATTTCAAGTTGTATCAAATGGACGTCAAAAGTGCCTTCCTCAACGGTCCGATAAAGGAGGAAGTTTATGTGGAGCAGCCACCAGGATTCGAAGACCAAGAGTATCCTAACCACGTCTATAAACTGCGTAAGGCTCTCTATGGCCTCAAACAAGCTCCTCGAGCTTGGTACGAGTGCCTTAGAGATTTCCTAACTCAAAATGGATTCAAAATTGGTAAAGCTGACTATACACTATTCACTAAACATTTTGATGATCATCTATTTGTATGTCAAATTTACGTTGATGATATTATCTTTAGATCCACTAACAAGTCTTTCTGTGAGGAATTTAGCAAAATTATGACAGATAGGTTCGAGATGTCGATGATGGGCGAATTGAAGTTCTTCTTGGGATTCCAAGTGAAGCAACTGAGATAAGGCACATTTATAAGCCAAACCAAATACACACAGGACATCCTCAAGAAATTCAATATGGACAAAGCCAAGCCCATCAAGACACCCATGGCAATCAACGGACATCTCGATCTCAATGAAGAAGGTCCAAATGTGGACCAGTATATAGGTCAATGATCGGCTCTTTACTTTACTTTATATGCATCTAGGCCAGATATTATGCTTAGCGTATGCATGTGTGCAAGGTTTCAAGCCGCACCTAAAGAGTGTCACTTAATTGCTGTAAAAAGAATCCTAAGGTATCTTGTGCACACACCAAACTTGGGCCTTTGGTATCCCAAAGGATCCAAGTTTAACTTGATAGGTTATTCCGATGCCAACTATGCAGGATGCAAAGTCGATAGAAAGAGCACTTCAGGGACCTGTCAATTTCTTGGCAGATCCCTAGTTTCTTGGTCATCTAAAAAGCGAAACTCTATTGCTCTTTCAACAGCAGAAGCAGAGTATGTTGCAGCAGGAAGTTGTTGTGCACAACTACTTTGGATGCAACAGACTCTTAAAGACTACGGCTACAATCTAAATCATATCCTGCTTCTATGTGATAATGAAAGCGCGATAAAAACTGCACACAACCCAGTAGAGCACTCAAGAACTAAGCACATAGATATTCGTCATCACTTTCTTAGAGATCAATCATTAAAAGGTGACATTGAAATTTCACATGTTAGAACTGAAAAACAACTAGCAGATATTTTTACCAAACCATTGGATGAGAAAAGGTTTTGTGAGCTAAGAAATGAACTTAATATTCTTGACTCTCGAAATGTGGCTTGAAACGTTGCATACCTGATTGCAACCTCAAATGTTGCATTTTATTGTAAAAACCGCTCCTCATCTCTTTTTCTTCTAAGAAAACTATTTTAATGAAGAAATCTTGCGAAATATGACCAATTTTTTATTGTTGTTTGCCTACTGGTCGTAATTACCAAGATTATTTACAAAAAATAGTGTCCTTGGATCACCTCTAAACTCTACTATCTGCATCAAGTCTACTGGAACCGGACTTGTCCGGTTGTCGACCGGACTAGTCCGGACAGATGACAATTAGGTTAACTCAGGGGCACCGGACTAGTCCGCTACCATGACCGGACTAGTCCGGTCAGTCGCATATAGAAGCAGTTGGCCGGACCAAACCCCTCCCTCTCCACTCATAAGCACTTTGTCTCACCCCTCTCCTAAACCCTAGCTCCCAAAGTGATTTTCGAGTTGAGCCCTCAAACTCGGAGTTTTCTCCGTGAAAAAGCCTCTTCTCGACAAGGGGATTCTACTTTCCAGACTCATCCGGATAGACTCTTGCTCATTCAACGCGAATCTTCAAATCTTGGTAAATCCCCCCTAAAACCAAAATCTCAACTTTTCTAGTTCTAGCTAGTTTCCTTTGATTTCAAAAGGATGTACATTGCCTAAATAGATGTATTCCTACCACTTTCTTGCCCTTGTGTCCTTAGATAGGAGATTTGATTCAAATGAAACATTAGGGTTCTTATGCTAGGCCGGACTAGTCCGGCGCTCAGATGCAGACAAGTCCGGTCCACCGGACAAGTCCGCACTCTGAAATCGGACAAGTCCGGTCTCTGACAGTTGAACCCCTACATTCCCATTTGAAGTCGATAATGCGTCCATTTGCATCTAATCCTTGAAATCCTTATTAGGCATCATGTCTTCAGGCTTAGATGACGGCTCTTTTCACCTTGACGAAGAAGTTCAACATGAAAGAGTGAGGAGAGCTAAGGAGGGAGTGATGAAGAAAAGACATGATGTCAATGTCCACTCTTCACCTTCCGACGAAAATTTGCCTAAGAAGAGGAAAGTAATTGTGAAGAAGCCTCGAGGGAAGGCTATGGCTGAGAGCTCCTCAGGACCTAAGAGGACTCTCAATAAAGGAAAAAGGCTTGCTAGTGGCCCCATTGGGCCTCTGAAAATAAAAAATCCCGTTCATCGCAACAGGCAACCTTCAGATAATGATTACACTGGAAAAGGGGGTGAACTAGCTGACAAATTCAGAAAAACAGAAGTGTATAATCAGCCTAGAGAGTCATCTGACCCCAGATTTTGGAGTAATTTTCATGCTGACTACTATGAACATGTGTATCGGAAGATGAAGCACCCCGTTGTCGAAAGTCAGTGGGTTGACATTGATTATCTTCAGTCCAAGAGATGTCAAGCTTATCAGGAGGTTGTGGCAGCCCTCGAGCTTCATGGGCTAAAAGAACTATTCTCTTTCCAGTGTGACCGGAATGATGAAGTCATCACACAATTCTACTCCACTCTCTACTTCGCTCGTGATGACAACAACAGGATGATCTGGATGACATATGGGTCTCAGTACAGTGTCACATATGAAGAATTTGCAAGGATCCTTCATCTTGAGCATACTTTGGACAATGAACTTGTGATTCACAACCTGAAACCACTGGAGAAGGATCAGCTGGACTTTCTCTATGATACAAGAATGCCATTCAGGCCTCCAATAACAAAATACATGAAGCCCTTCTTTGTAGTCCTCAATCGGATATTGAGGAACACTATAGCTCCCAAAGAGGGAGATGCAGGGACTGTTCAGGGCACCCTCAGAACATTAATGAAGGTCATAAGCAAGAAGAGGAAATTCAATGTGTTTGAGTACATTTACAATTATATTGTCAATATCTCTATCAATCCCATCCGGTCTTGTGGCTATGCACCCTACATAATGTTCATGATTGAGAAAGTGACAGGATTGGAGTCCGTAAAGGATGTGGCTCACACTAGACTTAGGCCCCAAAAGCCTACTATATATTCCGCCCCTTCTGCTCCTGCCTCACCCGGAGAAGAAAGAAGATCCAAAAGAGCTCAAGAGGAGCCAAGATCTAAGGCTGCAGCTACCACTCATGCAACCTCCTCTGCTCGAGAATCCTCAAGTGGCATCTTCAAGATGCTATCTTCTATCTTTGCCTCTTGCCGCAAAATTGAAGTTATGCAACATGAAGAGAGATTGGCCAGGAAGAAGCATCAAAGATATGTAAAAGCCAACATCCAAGCCATCTGTGCCAAACTGGAAATTGAGCCACAAGGATCACTTGAGGTTTCTGAGGACTCGGCTGAAGACTTCACTGAAATGCCAACCTTCACTGACCAAGAGTTGAGCTCCCTTGGGTTTAGTGGTGGTTCAGCTGCTAATCCTCTACATGGTCAAGATGATGAAGATCAAGGTGAAGAGGAAGATGAAGATAGGACTGAGAGTGAAAGTGGGAACGACGATGAGTGATTCCACTCGATTTTTTCCTTTTTGGTGCCTTGATGCCAAAGGGGGAGAGATTATCTAGGATAAGTTATTAAGGGCTTGTGATCGAGGACTTGTACTTATTTTTAAAACTATTGTAATATGACTATTTACCCTATGTGTGATGCTTACATCTATGGTTGTTATCTTTTATCCTCGTTCATCACATTTTTGTTGATCGCACATTTGTTAGGCACCCCACCATAAGGTGTGTGTATATGAGAGACGTTTTTCTTGTTTGTTATTCATTATTCTCATATATGCACACGTTATGAAAAATCAATTTTTCTCTTAATTGTGATATCTCGAATGGTTGTCATCAATCACCAAAAAGGGGGAGATTGAAAGTGCATCTAGGGTATCCCTTGTGGGTTTTGGAGAATTGATGACAAGCATATGAGATCCTAATGAAATGATTGCAGGACAAACAAAGTGAACTAGCTCGTGCACACAAAAAGGTGAAAAATAAAGTGCTGCCTGAAAAGGAAGACTTTAGTGGAATTTAGAAGAGCAAATTAGATGTAAATGTATAGGGTGTGTGTGAGAGACACATCCCAAGAGCTCAGGACTTTTCGTAAGGGTAAGGGGCTAATAATCAACTAAAATCCACTGGACACTGGACTAGTCCGTTCATGGACCGGACTAGTCCGGTCAGCTTACTGGAATGCAACCGGACAAGTCCGGTTTTGGACCGGACTAGTCCGGTTTTGGACCGGACTAGTCCGTTCATGTCTTTGTTGTCCTCTTTAGAGGACTGCAGACTAGTCCATTCAAGCGACAGGACTAGTCCGCTGAACTTTCTGGAACCCCACTTCATATAGCACCGGACAAGTCCGGTTAACCCACTGGAAGTAGACCGGACAAGTCCGATCATATACCGGACTACGGTATTAGGTTTTACAACGACAATCTTTTGGAAACCATATAAATGGGTGATCCACGGCCTCCCAAAAGAAAAACACGACTCATACTGCTGGAAACAAAAACCCTAGCGCCGCCACCTGTCCCAAGAGCCCAAAAACACATCTCCCCACACATCTAAGGTGCAAAAAGGTGAAAATCAATCAAATACTTGGATTTGGGATTGGGAGATCGTCGTTCCTTCGTTGTGAGCTCTTGGGGTTTGATCTCTCTACACTCATATTCTGCATTGTAATCCTTTTGAGTGTATTTTGATCGCTTTCTCATTGTAATTCTTGTGGGAGCCCTCAACGTGTGAGGTTGCCCCACAAACTCGGTGATTACCCGTGCTAGTGGAGTCAAGTCGGCCTTGTGTGGTGACTTGAAGAGGGAAAGGGTTAGAGACCCGACTCTGTGTGAGCCTCCTCAACGAGGACGTAGATCTCTTGGTGAGATCGAACCTCGATAAAATTTGTGTCTCGCATGCCCCCTTGTTTTTTTTGTTGATTATAACATCTAGTTACTAAACTTCATAATTTGAGTTGCTAAGTCTCATTCACGGGCACAATCACACCTCACATTGTAAAATCAAAATAGAATAATTGTTGTTCTTATTTCCGCTGCTAAACAAGTTAATTATCCTGCACAATACTTATACAATCTACACACTTCAGGCACACTGGACTAGTCCGCTCACACAACCGGACTAGTCCGGTCAATCAAGTTTTTGACAACTACTTTAAGTGTGCAGGAAACTCTATAAGGCCTATTCACCCCCCTCTAGGCCACATTCACACGGTGTACCCCGGCATGGGCAAAGGTGCGCCATACACCGGGGCACCGTTTGCAAGACATATGGTTGTTGCATATGTCGCATGGCGTATGCCTGGGGCAGAGGTTGCGTGGTGAACATCTGCGGCCCAGGTTGAGTCGAGGTGCTCGACATGCTGTAGTCAATCTCTTGCATGTGATGCCTTTGCCGCTGTCGCTCGATGGTTACGCGGGCGTCTTCTCCCCGGCAACGTCGCTCCAGTTCTTCCCTCAGGTCTACCGTTAGGAGCCTGGTAGAGCGGGAGTCTGCCGTCTGCCCGTCAACCGTTAGTGTGCGTGACAGTGAGACACCAGGTTGAGCAAGGCGTCTTCCCCGCTGCAGCGGAGGGTTGACGGCAGCAGCGACGAGGTAGTTGACGTCGCGGATCCACTGCTGGGTGGCCCCCTGGGGAGCGTCTTCAGCAGGTGGACTATCCAGGAGCGCTTCTGCGGCGGCTAGCGCACTTGCTTGAGTGGCGCTCTGCGCCGCGGCAGATCTTGAGATTGATGGAGTTCGCCGGGAATGTCAGGGTGAAGAGCTTGCCGCTGACGGAGGCTTGGTCATCTTCGTCGGCGTAGACTCGTCGGAGAGCGAAAATCCCCCTACCTGGCGCGCCAAATGTCGAAGCGTCTGCGGTTGACACTTCCCCCGGGCCTGCTCTGGGCAGCCCACGGAGGTTCTTTTTCGGAGGGGCTAGTCCTCTCGCGAGGGTCTCGCCGGAATGGATGACGGAGGAAGGAGATGGTGGTCGCCGTGAGAGGATTGACAGAGAGATTTACATGGTTCGGGCCGCCGGAGCGTAAAACCCTACGTCCATAGGAGTGCTCGGAGCACTGGTTTCCTTGAGTGTGTGGATGACCTAGAGGGAGCTGGGCCAAAGTGCCCAACCCGTGGAGTCCGAAGCCTAAGAATGCTCAAACCTCTTGTAATGTTGCCTACCCGAGCCTTTTATAGTCCAAGGCTCGGGCGGCTTACAAGGTGGGGCCCCGGGACCCGACAGGTGGTCCTGGGTTGATTTCCTACCAGCTACTATGTCTTGGCGCTGGCGTCGAGGTCCTCGTCCTGCCACCCTGCCCATGCCGCAGGCTAGGTGTAGCGTGTGGCCGTTGGTGATGGCAGGGGCAGCACGGCACGTCTTGTCCATGTATTGTCGCTGCCTTCAATGGTCTGCAGCTTCAGACACTGCACGCCTGTCTTGACTGTGACTGGTCACAGCGCCTCCTGACAGGCGTGCGCCGCGCCTCTTCGTCTTGGGAAGGCACGGGTCTTGAATGCTTCATACGATAAAGGCATGGCGCGCCTTTACTCCCACTGCCTACCGCGTCGGGCGGGCTGCGCTGCTCTGCTGGCCACGTGTCGGGCCCGGAGCTCTCCTCTGAGGAGAGGGGGAGCTCCGGCCCCGCTGGACACGTGGAGCCTTCGGAGCTCACCCCCGTGGAGGGGGGGATGTCCGGCTCTGCTAGCCATGTGGCGGGCCCGGAGCTATTCTCCGAGGGGAGGGGAGCTTCGGCCCCGCTGGACACGTGGCTCCTTCAGAGCTCGCCCATGCGAGGGGGGCGAGGTCCGGCCTCCTGGGCCACGTGGCAGGCCCGGAGCTATCCTCCGAGGGGAGGGGAGCTCCGGCCCCGCCAGACACGTGGCTCCTTCGGAGCTCGGCCCTGCAGAGGGGGCGAGGCCCGACCTTCTGGGCCACGTGGCAGGCCCGGAGCTATCCTCCGAGGGGAGAGGAGCTCCGGCCTTGCTGGACACGTGGTGCCTTCGGAGCTCGCCCCTGCGGATGGGGCGAGGTCCTTAGGCAGTTTCACCCTGTGCGCGGGGGTACCTGGTATTGAGGGTATCGACAGATGCTTATCAACCAGTTGTCCATTTCGTGTTCGCCGATATGCAGAGAAATGGGGTAGCCTTTGGAAGTGTTCTATTGTGATTGATCATTCGTGCGAGTTACAACATCTCGAAAAATGCAATACTGCTCTCACATCCAAGTTTGTTGCAAATCACATGTATGCTCGTGTCGTTGATAATATGACCCCTCGCATAGGACCACGCCATTTTTTCCGAATGGTAGACGTCAGGTAACATGTTTACTTCATGTATTCGTATTTTAGCTCTAATATTCATAACAACACATAACTAATCATGCAGTCTCCACCGCCCCTTTGTGAGTTCACACGGTATATCGACAACGAACAAACACCGGAAGACGTCGAGTACGTACACGCGATGCATAGAGCTGCTTGGGACAAGTTCCACTACGAGATGAAGTTCGAAAAGCGGGTTGAGCAGGAGAGGAAGGATGCGGCTGAACAAGCGGAGCGTCGACGCAAACATCAGGAAGAACTTCAAAGAATCGACGAAAAGTATCGTCGCCAGGCTCAGGAGGAAGAACGCATTGCTCGCAAGACGAGAGAGGATGAACGGGAGCGCTTACGCGAGAGAGCACGTCGCGCAAGGGATGCCGCACCGGATGCATTGCGCAAGGGAAAATATCCCCGTAGCACTCAGTAGAATCTATATTTGCAATTTAATAAATTTCATAATGTATCCGAATGTTTTAAATCAAGTGCTGCTTTATGTTGCTAAATTTAGTTACATTTACATCCATAACAAGAAATAATAAAATTTGTGATCGTGTTACATAATTCAAAATTCCATAACATAGAATCTATTAAACAAAAATCAAATTAAACAAATTACATAAAATCATAACACAATATACTAAATTAAATTCTATAAAAAATATTTTGTAAAAATGTCTCTAAGCATTTTTAAATGGATGCTAAAACCTAATCTTATAATATTTGATGCAGAGAGCAATAGCCTTCGTGGCCTGTTGTCCACGCTGTGGACGACAGGGCTGCATGTCCACGTGGACAAATCGTCCACGGCGTGAACGATAGGGTGGCTAGTTTTGCAAAAAAAATTGAGGATGTTATTAATATTAAATTCTTTAACAACAGTGCCAAAAATAAAAAAACTTCCAATTTCGGCTGCATTGAACAAACATCCAGCCCGATTGGCGCGTGTGCACGTCACGCCTCAGCCTTCTATTTCTTGGTGTTCGTCGAAAGGTAAGAATCAACTGTAGCGCGGAATAAAACATCAGGAATCGTTTTGGCGAACAGCAGAAATCATTTTCTCAAAATAAAACTATAAAAAACAGTGGAAATCATCCAAGATTGTTGAAAACACACTGGCACAAGACACTCAGGGGGGGACAGGGGCACGAGATCGTGAGATCTCAGACGCAACGGCGGAGTCATGGTCATATCTCCATCATCGCAGTACGTAGCTTGGGTATCATGGATGGTCAAGTTGTTCCGGGACTGGATCTTGTATAGGTTCGTGTTCCCCGGGCTTGCGGACACAACGTGGCTCAACTGTGGCGACCTGACGCCGCGCAAGGAAGGACGGACGCAAGGAACACACCGAGTGAAACAAAGGCACCTGCAGGATTAGCAGCAACACATGTGATGCATGCTTGCGAATCACATAATTTGAACCGTTCATGCTGTAGATGTTCAGTCGTCGTCCCACGCGCCGGCGTGGAGTGCAGGGGTTGGTCAGGGAAGAACACTAACGCGACAGCCTGAGTTTGAACAAGGTTTTTGGAGGCTAGTATGTATAACACCCGACATATCACAAGATCTTTATGTGTTCTGGTGCTTCAGTATAAAGCCTGAGCCTGGGCCGATGACCTTCGTTCAAGCTACGGCAGGCAAAGCAGCATACACTACAAGAATCGGGCAAACAAATATCGGCTAGATTAAAATCGTCGGGGCCGTCGACTTTAGGTGGCCTAAAATCGTCGGTCTTTTGTAACTGACGTCAATAAAATTAAAATCGTCGGCCGGCCGACGACAGAAATTATGGGCGTCGGTTAGGCGTGGCACAGCGACGTTCATAGACATGACCGTCGGTTTCAGCAACGTGGCTGACGGCTATAAGCTGGGCCCGACGGGCTCCGAATTTGACTCTCCCGCTCAAAAGTTATAGGCGTCGGCCAGGTCAGCAGTCTGACGGCCTTAACGTAAAAGTGTCGGCTAGGCCGACGGCCTTAACATGGGGTCCGCCCGGTAAATTAAATTCGTGGGGGCTAGGCCGACGACCATAACTTTATTTGCCACGTAAGCTAAGCTCCTCCCCGTAAACCCTATCAATCCCGCGCTTGTGCCTCTGCTCCGCCCGTGCCGCCGCTCCCGTCACTCCCCGCTTCGCCCGTGCCGCCGCTCCACGCTTTGCCCGCGCCGCGGCTCCCACCTGCTCCGCGCCCCACGCCGCCGCTCCCGCATGCTCCGCGCCCCGCGTCGCCGCTCCCGCCGCTTCCCGCGCCGCGGCGCTCCGCGCCCCGCACCGCCGCTCCCGCGTGCCGCCACCTCCTCGCCGCCGCCTGCGCCGCCTCCTCTCCGCGCTCACGAATGGGGCGTTGAATGAGTTCAAAAGTATTTCCAAGAGAAACCGAAGCAACCGGAAGAGCAAGCCTAGACTACGACGTTATGGGGCGGACAGACATGTGCGGATGGCACAACAAATGGTATGAACTATTACAATCACTTTTACATTGCTTCAAAAAATTGCATTAATTGAACTGATGTTGTATTTTGGTATTGCAGGAAGCTGAAACCGGTGTCACTCTTTCTTTTATCGAGGTTTACCTCAGGGGGCACAGAGGCACAGATCAAGAACGCCCGGAGCAATTGTGTGACGGGGCGGCAACAGAAAAAATGGTAAGTGTGTTGAGTGCTCTCTATCTATGACTGAATCTATCTTCTATTTCATCCACTCGTGAACTTAATTTATTCTTGCAGACAAAATATGTTGAGTGTCTCGAGAAAAAGCATGGAAATGACGTAGATTATCTAAGAGCGCCGTTGGATGTGGGTGCGGCGTACGAAGCCTGCGGAGGCGTACCACATGGGAGGTACGTGTAAAGATAATGATTGTTTAAAGGTTAATTGCCGCTGATTCATCACATTTGTGTTTTTTGTAGGCTTGGATTAGGCGGCACTTATGTGGAGCGCGATGCTTATGTGGGACGATGGTCTTCTACTTCCAGTTCCAGTCGATCCCGTGTTACAGAGACGGAGGAATTGAAAGAAAAATTAAGACAGTGCGAGGAGAAAGTGGAACAACAACTGCAGATGCAACAACAACAACAAATGCAGTTGCAGACGCAGATGCAGGTGCAACAGATGCAATATTTGTATATGGCGCAGGTATCTTGTAATCTTAACAATTGAATAGTATATTCGTTTACAAACTGTTTCTATTTAAGATCTCACGAATAATTTACTTCATGTAGTTCTTGGGTCAAGGCAATACTGGAACTCAGTTCAATATGCCACAACAGTCTCAGTTCGAGATGATGTCGCAAGTAAACTACTATTTTACTTAAGTTGGTGTACTTATTACCATATTTGTGTTAAAGTCAGTAACTGAATATTTTTACTTTATGCAGTTCTTCCCTCAAGGTGGTTTTAGATCGCAGTTTAGTATGCCTCGTCCGATGCAGCCCGGAAAACAAGTTGGCTCTTCTTCACAGGTATAACTATATTTCTTATTAACTCGACTTATAGTACAAAATACTAACCATATTTATCTCAGAGTTGCCAGAGTGGTCAAGCCTATCCTCCACAATCTCAGGGATTCATGTCAATGTTGGCCCCTAGATTGCAGCCTTACCCAGGTGTTCTCCCATCGTTGCCCTTCGCTTCGGGGCATAGTCAACCATCAACACCTCCGGGTGCCGCAGCGGTATGATTACTAAATCATTAGCTCTAATGAAAGCGTAGTCTAATTTTAACAATACTTAGCGACTTATTCAATTACATAGTTGGTAACACCTTTAACTCAATTACAATTGTGAGTTGGCCATTTGTGAATTTTAGAAAGATTGAGACATATGAATTGTAACTATTAATGCAAAGTTAACTTTTATTTGTTTCTTGTAGGGTTCCGATCATGTAACACCTCATAGTTGCGATGATTTCCTCAATTTGAACGCCGGAGGTGCAAGTGGTGGAGGTTTAAACTATGACATGGAAACGGATTAATCTTCACAATGGTCCTTTGGAGTAATTTAGATGTGAACTCGTTGTTATATCGAAGTTAGTTGTTGTATAACTATGTGAACTCGTTATTTTATTGTGTTTTGCTTATGACTATGGCTTCTATGCAATGTGTTTTATTGATGAATGCTGTAATGTGTTGATTGTAGCCTGTATGGCCGGGAGGCTCCCCACCCGGGGAGGTAGCGAAAGCAGGCGCGGTTTTTTTCTTAAAAAAAGCCAGTAAGGCCGTCGGTGTGGGACAAGCCGACGGTCATAACTGCCGTATGACCGTCGGTTTGGGGCCCAAACCGACGGCTATATGACCCAGGCGCGCACACATGTCCTACGTTTGAAAGCTCAATAAAGACGTCGGGACTAGTAGGCCGACACCTTTGTGGTGTTATGGCCGTCGGTTTGGACAGACCGACGGTCTTAGTTGGTTTTCAAAGTAAATACATCGGTTTCTGTTTACTGACGGCTTTAATGTCTAAGTTCGTCGGGGCCGACGGCTATAAGTCCTTAAGAACGTCGAACAAGAGTCAACGGCTATGACCGTCGGTAAACCGACGGCTTTACTCTATGGTCGTCGGTTACAGTACCTTACCGACGGCTATAGAGCCGACATTTCTTTGCGGGATTCCTGTAGTGATATCCGGATTGGATAGGCAAACAGTGCCGTCGAACGATCAAGGGCTTCAACTGCATGTGTGCTTCATCAGTTGCAGAAGAGATGGAGGTGTCGGCGCGCGAACATGAAGAAGGCTGCCTAGACATAGAGCAAGAGTACAACAACACTCTACGCGCGAGGTCCAACGTGCGCTTCCTGTCAAACAAACAACGCCGCGAGGAAGAAACGGAGGCGTTTCTTCAGACTCATCAGCAGGAGCTCGTCCTCCCGGCGGATCCACGACAAGTACTCTTCCGTGTTCCAAAGCGTCAGATCAAGCCACAGGAGGGTGGCGAGGAAGCTCAAGGGCGCAAAGGCATTTAAGGCTTCGTTTGGTAGCTCCAGCAGAAAAACCCAGGGCAGCAAATCCCCAGTGAGATTTTCCCTGTCCCGTGGGTGGAATTCTTACCCAGGATTTATGTCCTCTATATCTATTTGGGGATAAGAGGGTAGAAATCCCCAAATATAAAAATAGTCTTAAAAATCATGTAAAACTCAGAAAAATAGCTCCCTATTGAAAGGTTCTTTGTAGTTACCAGCCACCTGAACCTTGGCAGCAATCTTCCTCCTAAACAAATCACATAAATTGAATTCAACAAGGCAGGGTGCAGGGGAATCAACAAGAATAAGCAAACCCAACCTTACTTTGGTGATTCAGCGACGGGCAAGGTGCGGACCAGCACTGGGGGGGGGGGGGGGCGGCGGCTTCGCCTCGGGACGGGCGAGTGGGAGGTGAGCAACGCCGGGCGGGGGAGAGCTGAGCAGTGTGGGGGGGGGGAGCGGAGAGGAGGCAAGCGACGTGGGGAGAGAGACGAGCAACGCGCGAGGGTTTGTTGTCCGAGCTGGCGAGTCGGCGACTGAGGCGGGAGATGAGCATCGCGCGGGGCGGGGGGGGGGGGGGGACCAATGCAGGGCATCGCACGGGCGGGCGGCGGACCAACGACGGCAGAGCGAGCAGGGGGGCGACCGAGGCGGGAGGCGAGCGTCGCGCCGGGGGGGGGGGCTTCGCCTCGGGGCAGGCGAGTGGGAGGCGAGCGACGCTGGGCGGGGCGGGGGAGAGCTGAGCAGTGTGGGGGAGCGGCGGTCGGCGCGAGGGGGAGCGGAGAGGAGGCAAGCGACGTGGGGAGAGAGACGAGCAACGCGCGAGGGTTTGCTGCCCGGGCTGGCTAGCCCGGGATAGAAAGTGATATGCACCGAATTCGGTTCGGCGAAGGGTGGCCCGATCTTCACGACAGGAGGCTCAAGAACAAGATAACTTGCTGTAGAAACAGCGCGGATAACTAGCTTTATACCTGACCAAGGTTGGATGCGACCAAGCGACGGGGAGAGAGACACCGAAACCACGAAGACTTCGACTCGATCTCCGAATGACCGCAGAACCACAACCGGAGCTAATCCACACAAGACGGGGCGGCCGTACTGGAACCCGCAGAGCACGAATTAGTGGATCTCAGAGAGATCTCTCCACAAGTTCAAGAAGAACAAGGAAGAACAAGGGTTGAGTAAGAAACTCAAGCAGCTCGGCTGCAAATATCACTGGATTAATCTTAATTCATCCAAAAAGTCATTTTTGCTTACAAAAAGAGCGGTATTTATGCCAACAACTAGTCTAAAAATAGATGTGAATTGAAAAAGCCACGTGGGAAGGTGGAAGGCCAACTGGCTTGATCATTCATGCAGTGGTCATCAATTTCCCGCATGTCTTCTGGCCTTTTGAGTGGTCTTCAATGTTTTAATCATAACTCCACCTAGGGACATCCAAAATACACGGGACCAGATGCGTTGTAAAGCTAATTCGATAACCTTTCACACCATGTGTAGCATGCTTCACGAAATATTGTAGAGTGATACAGTTTCTCATGGAAACTTGGATATCAGGCTGACTATTGATCTTCTAAACAGTCTGCACCAAAAGCACTCGGCTGCCAAGCTGGGAGATCTAAAGCACTCGCACTTACTGGCATTAGAAAGTTGACTTCAACACCTTTCCAACAAGTACTCATGGACTTTCACAGCTTCTATGAATCAAGAGATATGACTGTTTCTTCATGACAGTTCTGCCAGGCTGAACTGGTTTGACGTAGTTCTCCTCTCTGGTTCAGTCTCGGCGTGTCCTTGTCATCCTCCTTGGTGAACCTGAGTAATAGAAACATGTATGATTTAGGAAGTATATAATTCTCATTAATAAATGGAATTTCACAAAGTAGCGCTGCACCTCTTGTTGTAGCTGTTTAGCTCGGCTACGAGTAATTGGTCCATCGAAGACATGAGCTGGTGCAGCTTGACTTGATGATTGTTCCATCTTGCTTGATGTAGTCGGTATAATTGATGGTGTGGTCGGCATATCATCCTCCCCCCTTGAAAAAGAGTCGTCCTCAACTCTTCTAATCCAAAGAATGGAGAGAGGTCGGACACATTGAAACTGGTACTCACACCATAAGTACTTGGCAGATGAATTTCATAAGCGTTGTCGTTGATCTTGCGTAGAACTTTGAATGGTCCGTCAGCCCGGGGTTGCAACTTGCTCTTGCGCGGCTCTGGAAAACGATCCTTTCGAAGGTGCACCCAAACCAAGTCCCCTGGTTCGAACAACACCTTCCTGCGACCCTTGTTAGCGTGCTTCTCATACTTCTTGGTCATCTTTTCAATATTGGCCCGAGCCCTATCATGAAAGTTCTTGACAAATTCAGCTCGCTTGCTTGCATTGAATTTCACACGTTCCTGCATGGGTAAAGACAAAAGATCTATGGGAGCAGTGGGTGTGAATCCATATACAATTTCAAATGGACAAAATCTAGTGGTCGAGTGTACTGTCCTATTGTATGCAAACTCAACATGTGGCAAGCTTTCTTCCCATAGTTTCAGGTTCTTCTTAAGGACAGCTCGGAGCAACATTGATAGTGTTCGATTCACAACTTCAGTTTGGCCGTCCGTTTGCGGATGACATGTTGTGGAGAACAACAGTCTTGTCCCAAGTTTGCCCCACAATGTCTTCCAAAAGTAGCTCAAGAACTTGGTGTCATGATCCGACACCATGGTACGTGGCATTCCATGTAGTCGCACGATTTCCCTAAAAAATAATTCAGCAATACGGGAAGCATCGTCGCTCTTGTGGCAAGGAATAAAATGTGCCATTTTGCTGAAACGAACCCAAGAACAAAATCCATTGAAATGTCCTCCCAAGGTGCATTAGGAATAGGAAGAGGAGTATATAAACCATGAGGGTTCAGACGAGACTTAGCTTTGTGGCAGTTTTCGCAGCGAAGAACATGTCTCTCTACATCTCGTCGCATGTTTGGCCAAAAGAAATGGTCGGCCAGCACTTGCTCCGTCTTCTTGGCTCTAAAATGGCCCATAAGTCCACCTGCATGAGCTTCCTGCACGAGTAAAAGTCAAACAGAGCAATCTGGAATACAAAGTTTGTTAGTGCGAAATAAAAATCCATCATGCACATGATACTTTTCCCATCCTTTGCCATTACGGCACTTGGCATATGGTTCAGCAAAGTACGAATCAGTGGCATATAATTTCTTTATACTTTCCAATCCGAGAATTTTAGCATCAAGTTGTGTGAGCAAAGCAAGACGTCAAGATAAAGCATCAGCTACAATATTGTCTTGACCTTTCTTATATTTGACAATATAAGGAAAGGACTCAATAAATTCACTCCACTTAGCATGTCATTTATTCAGTTTTAGTTGTCCCTTAATATGTTTCAATGATTCATGGTCTGAATGTATTACAAATTCTTTAGGATAAAGGTAGTGTTGCCAAGTTTCCAAACTCCGAACGAGAGCATATAATTCTTTATCATAAACTGAATAATTCAAAGTCGGACCACTTAGCTTTTCACTGAAGAATGCAATTGGTCTCTTTTCTTGCATCAGCACGCCTCCAATCCCAACTCCACTTGCATCACATTCAATTTCAAATGTCTTGTTGAAATCAGGAAGTGCAAGGACTGGGGATGTTGTGAGCTTCTTCTTTAATTCTTCAAAAGCCTTTTGTTGTGCTTCTCCCCATTTGAAAGGTACGTCTTTCTTGGTCAGCTCATTGATTGGAGCAGCGATCGTGCTGAAATCTTTCACGAAGCGCCGGTAGAAACCAACAAGTCCAAGGAAGCTTCTCACTTGGCTCACGTTCTGTGGAGGCTTGACTTTCTCAGCATCCACCTCCACGCCTTGTCCTGAAACAACAAAACCAAGGAAAACTACCTTGTCGGTGCAGAAGGTGCACTTCTCAAGGTTAGCGTACAATTTTTGTTTACGCAGGATAGCAAGCACGCTCTGGATATGTGCAACATGTTCTTCAAGAGTCTTGCTGTAGATTAGGATGTCATCAAAATAAACCACAACAAATTTACCAATGAAAGTTCTAAGCACATGATTCATTAATCGCATAAACATACTAGGTGCATTGGTTAAACCGAAAGGCATCACTAACCATTCATACAATCCAAATTTTGTTTTAAATGCTGTTTTCCACTCATCTCCTTCTTTCATACGAATCTGATGATAGCCACTTCTTAAATCAATTTTAGTGAAAAAATTAGCACCACTAAGTTCATCAAGCATATCATCTAAGCGAGGAATGGGATGCCTATATCTTACTGTGATGTTGTTAATTGCGCGGCAATCCACACACAGTCTCCAAGACCCATCTTTCTTAGGCACTAAAAGAACAGGGACAGCACAAGGGGAAAGACTTTCCTGTACATACCCTTTTTTCATCAATTCCTCCACTTGTCGCTGAATTTCTTTTGTCTCCTCTGGGTTGGTGCGGTATGCAGCACTGTTTGGAAGTGACGCACCAGGAACCAAGTCAATTTGATGCTCGATCCCTGTCTTAGGTGGCAGTCCTGGTGGTACTTCGTCGGGAAAGACATCTTCATATTCCTTCAAGACATTCAAAAGAGTACTCGGCAGGGTAGAGGGTAAGGCATTAGTAGAAAGAAAAGTGTCCTTGTATATAAGTACAAAGAACATGGCATCGGGTTCACTCAATGCTTTGATATCCCCCTTCCTAGCCATCATTACTAAACCCTCTTTTCCCGGTTTTTGGGTTCTTTGCAGCTGTGGGTTTGATTTGGCTGTGGACACTCTTCCTTACTATTTTTGTTGCTCACTCGCAAGTGGTGCACGCTCTCTCGCTGTTTCTTCCTGATATCATCCTTCAAAATTTCTTCCGGTGTCAAAGGAAGCAAGGAAATTCGCTCTCCTTTGTACACAAAAGACAGCTTGTTGGTCCTTCCAAAAATCTGGACATCACGATCATATAGCCATGATCGACCGAGCAGAAGCTGGCAGGCTTGCATAGGCACCACGTCGCACTCCACATGATCATTGTATTTACCAACAGAGAATGGTACAGTCACAGTGTGACTGACACGTAGTGCACCACAATCATTAAGCCACTGCATATTGTATGGACTAGGATGACCCTGTGGTTTCAGTCCCAATCTGTCCACCGATTCTTGGCTAGCAATATTGTTGCAGCTTCCATTATCAACGATGATGCGACACACCTTATCTTCGATTAGTCCACGGGTATGGAACAAATTATGTCGCTGCCCGTTGTTTTCCTTTTCTGCTGTTACACTAAGCACTCGTAGATAAATAAAGCAATTATGTTCTCCTTCTTCAGGCTGGATATCATTCCCTTCCTCCTCAATTTCTTCATCACATATCGGTCCAGCATCTTCCGGATCACTCTTGGATTCCCATTCACCTTTCTCATTCAACAACATGGCCCTCTTACTTGGGCATTGGGCAACAATGTGCCCACGGCCGTGGCATTTATGGCATACAATTTCTCTGCTTCGAGAAGAAGATGTAGCTCCCGAGACATTGCTGTGGGCTGCTGAACTTGCAGCGGGTCGCTGCTGAGTTGTTGGTGATGACGCGGTGGAGGCTGCCATCTTCGATGGAACAAATGATTGAGAAGACTTGGCTGCAGCCCCTTGAGATCGTCCACCACCATAGGAAGTACTTGACTGCTGTTTGCGCCATGGGGCAGCAATAGAATAACTGCCATAAGATTTTCCACGTGACTCTTGCTGAATCTTCTTCTCTGTTCGCATATCTTGATCAACAAGATCCTGCAATGTACGATATGGAAACATCTCCACAAAACCAGAAATTTCTTCATTAATACCTCCTAGAAATCTTGCCATTGTTGACTCTACATCTTCTCTTATTCCAGCCCGCACCAACAGTAGCTCCATCTCCTTGAAATACTCATCAACTGATCTCTTCCCATGCTTTAACATTTGCAACCGGTTCCTGAGATCATGTTGATAGCTAGATGGCACGAATCGCCTTCTCATCACTTGCTTCATCTCCTCCCATGTATTGATATATCCGTGTCCCAAATCACGTTGATTCTCCTGCACTTGGTTCCACCAAGTGAGAGCGTATCCAGAGAGTTCAACCGAAGCAAGATTCACACGGCGCTGAGCTGAAAGATTATGTACTCGGAATATTTGATCACACTGCTCAGCCCATTCAAGAAATTCATCAGGATTCTCCTTTCCAGTACACTTTGGAATACTCAACTTGACACGAGCGATGTTATCTGGGTTGTCATGAGGACGTCGACCACGATGGTATTCCCTTTCTTTAAAATCAGCAGGCCGGCGATGATGACGCCGATCAAACCTGCCACCTTGACCGAAAGGATTTTCATCATCATGAGATCCTTCTTCATGATCTTGATCTTCAAACTCTTCGTCTTCAAAATGCACGCGGCGACCATCAGCATTGCGCCTATGTGCGCGACGCCCACCATGGTAATTATTAAAATCAGCATGGCGACCACCACCAGATCCGTCAAGGCCATCTCCGAAGCGATTGAATCCATGGCCGAAACCAGAGTTCTCATCGCCGGACTCCTCTCAATGACGGTCCTCTTGATCACGACATGCTCGACGTCCTCCAGCCATGGGAAGACGCTCATCGAGGAGCCTGCCCATGGCCTCCATGAGTGAATCAGCCATGCGACGCATCTCATCCCATGAGACAGGGGGTTCCCTATCACCATGGTGTCCACCATGAACACTTGAATCTGAGTGCCATGTTAGGAGCAGCAAAAAAAATAAATATATATATATATATGTGGACACACTCGATCTCACCTCTTACTTACCCAAGTTCTTGCCTGATCTCAAGAACTGTGATGGTGCTGGTGTGACAGCTTCAATGGAGGTGGTAAAGGGGCCATAAGGAGTACAAATCAAAAGTCCCGGTTCAGGTTTTTGGTGGAGCTATAGGTGGCTGAACAAGGAGGGCTACGGTAGTGCCAATCAAGTGAAAAAGATGTGCTCAAAAGATAAAAAAATTGCTGCTATCAAGATTACCACCAACTTGGATATGAAAACTGAAAATTTCAACACCCAACCGTAACACAAAATTCTTCAGAATCTTTTCACTTGTGCTCTCTTTTTTTTTACTCTTCTTTTTTTTATAACACTAACAGGGGTGCTGATTACAAAAGATATAGGTAAACGGTGGTGACGAGCAACTGGAAGAACACAAACACAAGATAACAGTACCGTCAAAAGGGCTATAGGTATTTTTTTAGGCTTTGGACTATAGGACAAACAAATATATGTAAAAGATAAACACAGGGATGAATATGTGGATGGTGAAAACTGTAACAGATTGAAAAAGGGTGGGAGGGTGGGTGATAAAAAAAATGAACCTACCGTGACAACGATAGCTCTGATTACCACATGATATACACCGAATTTGGTTCGGTGAAGGGTGGCCTGATCTTCATGATGGGAGGCTCAAGAACAAGATAACTTGCTGTAGAAACAGCGCGGATAACTAGCTTTATACCTGACCAAGGTCGGATGCGACCAAGCGACGGGGAGAGAGACACCGAAACCGCGAAGACTTCGACTCGATCTCCGAACGACCGCAGAACCACAACCGGAGCTAATCCACACAAGACGGGGCAGCCGTACTGGAACCCGCAGAGCACGAATTAGTGGATCTCAGAGAGATCTCTCCACAAGTTCAAGAAGAACAAGGAAGAACAAGGGTTGAGTAAGACACTCAAGCAGCTCGGCTGCAAATATCACTGGATTAATCTTAATTCATCCAAAAAGTCTTTTTTGGCTTACGAAAAGAGCGGTATTTATGCCAACAACTAGTCTAAAAATAGATGTGAACTGAAAAAGCCACGTGGGAAGGTGGAAGGCCAACTGGCTTGATCATTCATGCAGTGGTCATCAATTTCCCGCATGTCTTCTGGCCTTTTGAGTGGTCTTCAATGTTTTAATCATAACTCCACCTAGGGACATCCAAAAGACACGGGACCAGATGCGTTAGAAAGATAATTCGATAACCTTTCACACCATGTGTAGCATGCTTCATGAAATATTGTAGAGTGATACAGTTTCTCACGGAAACTTGGATATCAGGCTGACTATTGATCTTCTGAACAGTCTGCACCAAAAGCACTCGGCTGCCAAGCTGGGAGCTCTAAAGCACTCGGCACTTAGTGGCATTAGAAATTTGACTTCAACACCTTTCCATAAAGTACTCATGGACCTTCACATCTTCTATGAATCAAGAGATATGATTGTTTCTTCATGACAGTTCTGCCAGGCCGAACTGGTTCGACGTAGTTCTCCTCTCTGGTTCAGTCTCGGCGTGTCCTTGTCATCCTCCTTGGTGAACCTGAGTAATAGAAACATGTACAATTTACAAAGTATATAATTCTCATTAATAAATGGAATTTCACAAAGTAGCGCGTGCACCTCTTGTTGTAGCTGTTTAGCTCGGCTACGAGTAATTGGTCCGTCGAAGACATGAGCTGGTGCAACTTGACTTGATGATTGTTCCATCTTGCTTGATGTAGTCGGTATACTTGATGGTGTGGTCCGCGTGGGCATATCAGAAAGTCCGGTCCTCCCCTGGCGATTGGGCGGGGAACTGAGTTACCAAGTGTATATGGGGGAATTTTCGGCCTAAAGTTTTTTGGCCCATGGATTTGAGAGGATTTGCCTGAGAACGCCATGGCGATGTGCCGATGTGCTGCGTGGAGAGAGCATGCAAGCGCGGGTTGCTCGGTGGTGGAGATGGTGAGCGAGCTGAAGAGGATCTACTCGAGCTAGAGGAGGCTCGCTGAGGAGCTGGAAGGGCACGTGTGCCTCTGCCTTGCCACCATTCATCGGGCTAGAGAGTCTTGGTGATCCTAGAGATCTCCAAGAGCATCGTTTGGGTTTAAACTACCGTGGTTTCTAGCATACATGGTGGTTGATAGCTAGATGTTTATAAGGGATGGCAATGGGTCTGGTTCGGTTCGGGTGGAGCAAAATTCCGCCCGAAATAGAAAAGGTTGCGGGTGAAATTTGAGACCCGCACCCGCACCAGCAAGTGAGAATTCGCACCCGCACCCGTCGGGTTTCGAGCGGGTTTCGGGTGCACGTCGGGTTTTGTGGTGGACCGAAATCCGCTCATCCAGGATCGTAGAGGGTGGTGCCGCACGATGCGACACACGACAGCACACATCATAAGGATACATTGTATTACATAGAAAACCAACTGAAACTGTACAAACTGGTACAATACTCAGTTACAAACAAGTGTTTATAATACACAGCAGAAGTTTAATTTGTACAACTCACGCCCGCCTATCTAGCAAAAGTCGGTTGCCCAGCCCTAGGGCAACCCACACTAGCTGCACTCCTCAGCTCAGCGCGGCATGTACAGCTCCCACTCAGCCGTAGTCCCTGACGGAGGGTAACCCTCGCCGGTGGACTCGTAACCCGAGTCCGTGGGTGGCTCCTCACCTGAAAAACACTTAAGCAGCAACCATGAGCACGATGGCTCAACAAGACTTAACCGACTCACCTAGGCATGAAACTCTACATGTAGTGTACAATGATCAAGGGACGGTAAAATGGCAGCAACCGGACACGCCTACCAGTTCATCCTTAGTTCATCTTTTAGCCACTAGTTAACAGTTCAGGAATCTAAAATTTAGTAAGCAATATTTGGTGGAACACAAGTAACAATACAATTTTAGCATATCAGCAATATTGAATCATCACGTTTCATATATTAGCCTACGTCACGACTCAGTGAACAAGCGGTGCTCGTCACCGCGAGGAACGGCGAGTCGACTCGATATACACCTGCAGGGATACCCAAAGAGCACGTCACGTACGCCCACCTGTGGAGCTGCACAGCACACTCACTCGATGTCGTACGGGACAACCTTTCACCCAACAGTTCAAACGTCAAACTGGTCGCACCGAAACGAGCAGGAGGTTCCGTACACAGAGCATCTCTCTATGCCCGTTAGCAGGTTTCCATCTAGCTGCCCTCAGCCTACACCTATAAATCGGTGCGTTATGCCTCGACGCCCGGAGGTATAGGTTACATCGGTTTATCGGGGCCCATATATCTGATATGCCTTCGGTACGTTCAATACTTGCTCAGCAGAGCCGCACACGGATCGGTCCTCAATTGACACGGACAGGACTGCGCACACAAGACTTGCTCTTGCTGCGCCCTAGCCCCTGCCTAGTCTCATTTTCATTACTAAAGTGATCTCACATCACTCGAACCAATCCTGTGTGTCCCAAAGCCTAACTCGCGAGTATATTCCAACTACTCGACTTGTACCAAAGTCCTATGAATCATTAAGAATGGCCTGTCTACTCGGGGCCTTAGACACTACCCTCACTCTTATGAGAAAATTCTGGTTATGCAATTGGGGTTTCATCCATCCTACACCTAATGCACATCCATACCACACACTAGGTATTCATAAAGCAAAACTTTATAAAAAGGTTAATGCAAACCGGGGCTTGCCTTGTTGCTGCTGTTCAGGGGTTAGGGCTTCATCCGAAAGAAGGCGGTCGAGCACTTCCGGAGTCTCCTCGCCTTCAGCAACTACACGTTAACGAGATACTATATGTCAATTTAAATGCAATGTTTAGAATTCAATAAGTAATTACTATACTCTAGCTAGCCCTCCAATTTTGGTTCTGCAATTTTTATGGTGGCTTGATAGGTCCTAACCAGAGTTTTGACCAAGTTTCATTTGAAATAAAGTTCATTTGAGCTTTGTACAAATAAAAGCCTATTTGGTCAATATTAGAGCCTCTAAGTAATTCCCGGGGTTTTCATGGCTCCAACCATTACTTTCTGGAAACTAGAATTTAATATGGTACTAATGGAATTGGTTTCATGTCATTTGAAGAATTCTATAGGAAGTTATGCCCTAAACAAGATTTGAGAAAATCTGAAAAATGTTTCTGTACATTTTTCTATTTTCTCAGGGAAGTTCACTTAATCACCCCATTAGGGGGACTAAATGAACTTGGATGAGTCTGAAAATTTTACTGTGACTCAAGGATTTTCCAGTGAACCTCTCAGCCAAATTTAAGAATTTTTCATAAAGCAATTCTCCAGATAAAATTCCTAACAGTTTAAACTTTAGGGAATTAATTCTGGAAAAATATTTAGTTTCATGAGATGAAATTTATGTTGCTGGAAAGTACACAAAATTCTGAGTTCAGCAAAATTTGGTTCACTGAATTTGGAGCTTCCTATACAAAGTTATGAATTTCTAAAGTTGGAGCTAATCCCTGAATTATTTTCCTACAGAAAATCGTTTCCCGCGTTTAACCCGTTCGACCTCTCACACAACGATTCTCCCAAATTTCTCCTAAACCTAATCGGGTCCCAAAATAAGCTCCCCACCCTAAACTGGAAAATTCTCCGCGCACAAAGGTCGAACCTTGGAACGGTTTGCGCGGTGGTCCCGAGGACAAGTTAGTGCTCCACTTTTCTATGGACGTCTAGGCGGCTGGTTGCTGAGGTTTGCGAAAACAGGAGCTCGCCGGCAGTTTTGTGCCTTTTATAGGCCACTGAGGGCGGTGGAGGGTGCAACACCTGCTGTGCCACCTCCCACGCCGAAGCAGGAGCTGGCCGGCTGAGGCGGTCGGGCGCCGACGCCGTGGATGGCTGGCGCGCGTGCTCGGTCGAGAGAAAATCGGCTGAGGATGCTTCTGTGTTAAGTCTGCTGACCAGTGGGCCCTCTTCTCCCCTCTAATTCTTTCTCCCCCTTCTGCTGCAAATATCCCAGCCACTAAACATTGAATGATAGACTTTGTCACCAAGTCACAGTTTGAATTTGGGTTCTCAAATTTGAAATTTGTTTGGCCAAATTTGCTTCACACTTAAACTGAAATTCAAATTCAGTTTTGAATTATTGCAAATTTAGCTCCCGACAAGATGAACTCCAATGGGGATGAAAATTGGTGGACTAACTCAGAAAAATGTGCTGAGTTTGAATATGAAGCCAACTTTTGAATCCAAGTGATGAAAGTTGCTGCAATTTGAATTTACACTCAAATTGGCCTATTTTTCAAATGCCTCCAAAAGTGCCTCAAAAAGTGTTGGATTTGCATGAAATTTGGCCTGAACATTCCCAAGACTATTTAAGTTCTAGGGGTGAGCTCAACCTCTCATGTTCATGTGTAGAAATCCTACTTTGTGAGAGTTAGGGCTTTCCCCTCTAATCACCCTCTTGATGGAGGTTACTTGCTCTTCACAAGTCTTCACAAGATATCCACAACAAAAGCTGTGGTGTTGTGAGGTGATGAAAAAAAAATTTGCAAGTCCCTTTTCTTGGGCTTTTACATCCCTCCCCCCTTAAAAGAATCTCATCCCGAGATTACAAAAGAAGAGACAACGATGTAATAGGAACTCACCCGTGCTGAGACGCCATGAACTCCGAGTAATTTGAGCAAAGGAATTCCTCGCTCTCCCACGTCGCTTCTTCGGCGGTGTGGTTACTCCAGAGTATCTTGTAGAACCACAACGTTCGGCTACGTGTGGTTCGAGCTTTCTCATCAATAATTGCCACCGGATATTCATCATATGTCAAATCCGGTTGCAACTCGCCGATGTCTTCGGTGGAAACAACAGCTGTATGCTTCAGACATTTTCTTAGTTGTGAAACATGGAAAACGTCATGAACACCAGCAAGAGATGCCAGTAGTTCTAGTCTGTACGCCACTGGTCCACACTTCTCGGTGATAGCATAGGGTCCAATGAAATGGGGAGCGAGTTTCCCCTTCACGCCGAACCGGTGCACGCCCTTCATCGGAGACACACGGAGATACACGTGCTCTTCAACGTCAAAGTGCAGCGGCCTACGCCTCTTATCAGCATAGCTTTTCTGCCGGGATTGAGCGGCCTTCAAGTTGGCTTGAGTCGTCCGAACGCGCTCTTCGGCGTCGTTCACCACATCAACCCTGAATGTGACCCTTTCACCGGACTAGCACCAGTTTAATGGGGTGCGGCACTTGGGACCGTAGAGAGCTTCATAGGGTGCCATCTTGATACTCGCCTGATATCCATTGTTGTACGAGAATTCCGCCAACGGTAGGTGATCATCCCAGTTCCTACCGTGGTGGATGGCACATGCTCTCAACATGTCTTCCAGTACTTGGTTCACCCTCTCTGTTTGCCCGTCTGTCTGAGGGTGATAGGCGGAGCTTCTAATCATCTTAGTACCCAAAGCAGCGTGCAACTGCTCCCAAAAGCGAGATACAAATAATGCACCTCGATCTGAGACGATGGTCTTGGGTACCCCGTATAGGCATAGAATCCTCGCTATGTACAGCTCCGCGTACTTGCTGGCATTGTAATGTGTATGCACCGGGATGAAGTGAGCCGTCTTGGTTAATCTGTCAAAGATTACCCAAATGGAATCATGCTTGTTGGAGGTCAGGGGTAATCCCACAATAAAATCCATGCTCACATCTTCCCATTTCCATGCCGGGATTTTCAGGGGTTGCAGCAGCCCTCTTTTTTTCATATGATTAGTTTTCACTCGTCTACACGTATCACACTCGGATACGTACTCAGCCACTTCCCGTTTCATCCGTGTCCACCAAAATTTCTTTTTCAAATCTTGGGTACATTTTGTTGCTGCCCGTATGAATGGAGTATTTAGACAAGTGAGCTTCATCAAGGATCTTTTTCCTTAGCTCCATATCCCGGGGTACGACTATGCAGTTATTGAACCATAGCGTCCCCTCATCATCCTTCTGGAAACATTTGATCTCCCCGTTGTCTATCCGTCTCCGGAGATGTGCCATGCCCTTATCAACCTTCTGAGCTGCAATGATGTCCTCCCTAATAGTAGGGATGAGGGCAAGGTTGTAGAGCGATCCATAAGGAACCAAGTATAAACTCGGCTCTCCCTCCTCCACAGGTGTAATGGTGAGGTTATAGACATGTGATTTCCGACTTAGCGCGTCGGCAACAACATTCGCCTTGCCGGGGTGGTAATGAATCTCAATCTCATAATCTTTGATTGATTCTAACCACCTTCTTTGCCTCATATTCAGCTCCTTCTGGGTGAAAATGTACTTCAAGCTCTTGTGTTTGGTGTAGAGATGCACCAAGTTCCCCAGGAGATAGTGCCTCCACATTTTCAGCGCCAACACCACAGCAACCAGCTCAAAATCATGAGTTGGATAGTGCTGCTCATGGTTCCGAAGTTGGCGTGAGCCATATGCGACCACATGTCCTTCGTGCATCAACACGCAGCCGAGCCCAATGCCGGACGCGTCACAATACACGTCGAAGGGCTTGGTTATATCCGGTTGAGCTAAGACCGGGGCTGTTGTGAGATGCTTCACTAATGCTTGGAACACTCCTTCACACGCTGTGTTCCAGACATATTTTGTTCCCTTTTTCAGCAACTCTGTCATTGGCTTGGCAAGCTTGGAGAAGCTTGAAATGAATCTCCGATAGTATCCCGCTAAGCCAAGGAAGCTTCTGACTTCATGGACTGAAGTGGGAGCTTTCCATTGCAGCACTTGTTCGATTTTGCTTGGGTCCATCGCAATGCCTTCCGCTGAGATGATATGTCCCAAAAATGGCACTTGGCTGATCCAAAACTCACATTTGCTGAACTTGCCATATAGCTTATGGTCCCTTAGGCGTTGGAGAACAATCCTCAAGTGTTCGGCGTGTTCTGCTTCTGTCTTGGAATAAACCAAGATATCATCAATGAACACCACCACGAACTTGTCCAGCTCCGGCATGGACACCGAGTTCATGAGGTACATGAAATGTGCCGGAGCATTAGTGAGACCAAAAGACATGACGAGGTATTCATATAAGCCATATCTCATCGAGAAGGCCGTCTTCGGGATATCCTCCACCCGGATTTTTATTTGATGATATCCAGAGCGAAGGTCCATCTTGGAGAACACACTTGCACTCACAAGTTGATCAAACAAAATATGAATGCGGTGCAGTGGGTACTTATTCTTGATGGTGATGGCGTTGAGCGGCCGGTAGTCCACACAAAGCCTCAAGGTTTCATCCTTCTTCTTCACAAACAACACCGAGCATCCCCAAGGCGAGGAACTCGGCCTAATGAAACCTTTGCTCAACAGATCATTGAGCTGTTCTTTCAGTTCAGCTAGCTCGTTCGGAGCCATTTTGTATGGCTTCCAGGAGATAGGAGTAGTCCCGGGTGCAAGCTCGATCTTGAACTCGACATCCCGCTCAGGGGGCAATGCCTGGAAGATCATCCAGAAACACGTCGGGGTATTCCCGGACTACGGGAATGTCCTCTAACTTGAGAGCTTCAGTATTATAGATTTCTGAAACTTCCCGGACTGGATTGTCTAATATGAGGGACTGAGGACGGTGTAGTGGGGAATTGAGGTGAACCGTCCGTGATAATGTTTCTAGGACTGCTCCATGGTAGCTTAGCCATGACATTCCTAAGATTGCATCAATCTTCTGCCCCTCAAGAATAATCATAGTGGTTTTGGTATATCTTCCCACCTAAGCACAGTGGTACTTTCAGAATCATCATAGTTGCTGAAATCTTTCCTCCCGGTGAGCAGATCATATAAGAACACTCGGTTGGAAAGGCTTCTAGTTGATGCTTAACCACATATGATGCACTTATGAAGTTGTGGGTTGCACCAGAATCAAATAATATGATGATGGCTTGATCGTTGAGAGTGAACGTACCAGCCAGCACGTTGTCTCCCTCTGGGGCGTACTCATTGTCGAGGTTGCGAACGCCCCCAGTCCGCTGACCAACCTTCTTGACCGGAGGTCGGCCTCGAGCACCACCCTGGAGCTGGGCTTGCCCGCTGCTCTGCTGCCCCTAGGGACAGCCCTTCGAGAAATGGCCGGCCTGGCCACACGTAAAGCACGCGTAGCGGGGCGGTCCTCCGCTGATCGGCGGACGGAAATCCGGGGCGCGTTGTGGCGGTGGAAACGCCCGGGGTACCATCTGCTGCTGCTGTTGCGGTCGCGATGGTGGCATCGGCGGTCGGAACGGGGTGCCTGGAAAGAACGACCCCTGAACTGTTGAGGTCGCGCCGGTGGATGCCACTGCTGTCCGGATGGTGTCCGATACACCGTGCGGTACTTCTGGGGAGCGCCACCACCACTGCTGGGTGGAGTGCTGCGCTTCCGTTGCTCAGCCGCCAATTCTCACTGAGCGTCTTCTTGCATGATTGCGGCATTAACGAGGTCGTTGAAGGTGCCTCGATTCCATTGAACGAGATGTGTCTTCATCTCGGGGTGTAACCCCCGATAGAAGTGCTCCCGCTTCTTCTCCTCGGTGGAGACGTAGTCCGACGCATATTGCGCCAGATGGTTGAAGGCACGGTAGTAGTCATGGGCACTCCTCCCACCCTGCTTCAGCTCCAAGAATTCTTGGAACTTCCTCTTCATTATCCCGGGAGGGATATGATAGGCACGGAACGCCTCTCGGAATTCTCCCCACTCCACGGCATGGCCAGTCGGACGTGAGGCGACATAATTCGCCCACCACGCACCAGCGGCACCGTGAAGCTGCTGCGCCGCGAACAGAGTCTTTTGCCGCTCCGTACATTGGAGCAGCCTGAACTTGGACTCGATTGTCCGCAGCCAGTTGTCGGCCTCCAGTGGTTCTGTGGCTTCTGTGAACACCGGAGGGTGCGTACTCATGAAGTCCGAGTACGTCACCTCACGGGCTCACGAGGCCCCCTCTCTTGACCCCCCCTCCCCCCCGCCTTGACGTATTCTGCACGATCGTGCGGAGCAGGTCGGTCTGCTCCTCACGATTCCCCACCAGTGCTGCTATCACATCCGCTAGGGTAAGCGGAGGCGGTGGTGGTGGTTGTTGCTGCGGGGTGCTGTCGTAGGCAGGTGGCTGGGAGTCATCGCCTTCCTGCTGGCTAGAGCCACCAACCTCATGCATGGTCCGAGTGTGAACCATCTGCAACCATACGACAATAAACATCAGTCCCGCCACATGTTTCATGCAGTCCAATAAAATGACATAAACATAATGACAATAAAACATGCGATACATCTCGTACGTAGATAATGTAATAACTTTGCACAAGGTACACCATTACCAGACCAAATACACGCTAGTTAAATCAAATTTGACGGACTTCCTCTTTGGAAGTACATCTAAACTAGCTTTGATCACTACGAGACGTTAATATCGCTTTGTCATCACATATACTACCCTTTTATCTTCAATACGACACAAACATGGTCTCTAGCAAAAGAGACTTGAGTAAGACATATACTCAAATTTTTCACTAGTTGAAGATAACCACTCATGAGTATGTTCTAACCCATTGGAAGTACTTAAACCCCCTAGGGTACAACAATCTCTTAATGAGTTCAACTGTCATCCCTCTGCCAGAATGACCAGTTTCTACATATCCCAGATTTTGATCTGGTTCTGGGCATTTTCATGACTCAAGCTGAATACCAAAGTTAAAGTCAACCTCAGTATCTATTCAACGTGTATTTATTTGCCCTCAGATCAGCTCTGGTTTAAAAGTTATGGTAATTCAAAGTCAACAAAATTTCTGGAAGAATTTCAACAGCACCTCCTTTGGGAAGTTACTGTTTTCAACTCACATTTCCACTGAATTCCGTGCTGAAAATACAGAAACTTTGAATTACAAAGATGTAATACATCTCCTCCTCTTTCTAGAGATGTATGATATGAAAACTTTTTATTTTTCTACTGGAAGTTATGCTTGAAAAACAGAACAGTCCAGAGAGTGTTTTGAATCTGTGCTGGTTCTGGACAGTTTACATCCCTCTGGAATTTAAGCCCTCTTAAGGTGTGATTCAGCTCTGGAAGTCTACAACAAAGTTGTAGAGTGCTCAAACACCTTTCCAGAACGATCTCCCACACCTCCATTGGCCAAATGATCTGTGAGTTATGCTCTGTTAAGGTTCAGCAAACTTGCTGCCTAAAACAGAGCACTCTGTTTTTCAATCCTTTAGAGCTACACTGATCCACTATCAAATTTTTCTACCCAACCAGGGTCGTAAATGTTGAAACTTAGTAATTTTAATTCCTTGTTATCCTCATTTTTCGTGCACATGCCTATAGTATGCCGGTACTACGTTCCTCATAAAAGGAACATCCTAACTGGATTATACCGGCATATACGTCTCAAGTGTGGCACTAAACGGGCTCCCGCACACGTATACTACACGAGATACATACGTGGTTAGTACCTGCAGAAGACCACACAATAATGATGCACTCAAAGGTCATTTTCATTTCAGGCACGTCCATATTTGAAAGTAAATACAAACGCCCGTATCATTGTCATACGACCGTCCTTGAGTTAAGTCACGTCTCAAGGTACGTGATCGTGTTTTAACACCACACGACAGGGAACCTGAGTAGACCATGAACGGGTCGTCACGGTTGGGAATGTTATCAACCCAACGGATACCACCTACTGCCCGACAGGACTTTCTCTTGTTGCGCCCTAGCCCCTGCCTAGTCTCATTTTCATTACTAAAATGATCTCACATCACTCGAACCAATCCCGTGTGTCCCAAAGCCTAACTCGCGAGTAGATTCCAACTACTCAACTTGTACCGAAGTCCTATGAATCATTAAGCATGGGCTGTCTACTCGGGGCCTTAGACACTACCCTCACTCTTATGGGAAAATTCTGGTTATGCAATTGGGGTTTCATCCATCCTACACCTAATGCACATCCATACCACATACTAGGTATTCATAAAGCAAAACTTTATAAAAAGGTTAATGCAAACCGGGGCTTGCCTTGTTGCTGCTGGTCAGGGGTTAGGGCTTCGTCCGGAAGAAGGAAGTCGAGCACTTCCGGAGTCTCCTCGCCTTCAGCGACTACACGTTAACGAGATGCTATATGTCAATTTAAATGCAACATTTAGAATTTAATAAGTAATTACTATACTCTAGCTAGCCCTCCCCTTTTGGTTCTAAAATTTTTATGGTGGCTTGGTAGGGTCCTAACTAGAGTTTTGACCAAGTAATAAAAGCCTATTTGGTCAATATTAGAGTCTCTAAGGAATTCCAGGGGTTTTCATGGCTCCAACCATTACTTTCTGGAAACTAGAATTTAAGATGGTTCTAATGGAATTGGTTTAATGTCATTTGAAGAATTCTAGAGGAAGTTATGTCCTAAATAAGATTTGAGAAAATCTGAAAAATATTTCTGTATATTTTTCTATTTTCTCAGGGCAGTTCACTTAATCACCCAATTATGGGGACTAAATGAACTTGGATGAGTCTGAAAATTTTACTGTGACTCAAGGATTTTCCAGTGAACCTCTAAGCCAAATTTCAGAATTTTTCATAAAGCAATTCTCCAGATAAAATTCCTAACAGTTTAAACTTTAGGGAATTAATTCTGGAAAAATATTTAGTTTCATGAGCTGCAATTTATGTTGCTGGAAAGTACTCAAAATTATGAGTTCAGCAAAATTTGGAGCTTCCTACACAAAGTTATGAATTTTTAAAGTTGGAGCTAATCCCTGAATTATTTTCCTACAGAAAATCGTTTCCCGCGTTTAACCCGAGGCTGACAGCGGGACCCGCCCGTTTAATTTGGACTAACCGTGCGCTCGCGCACGATTAACACAGCGGCTGACATGTGGGACCCATGCCTTCGTTTTTCCTCCCGACGCCGCCGCCCCGAGCCGCCGGAGCTCCGGCAAGGTCGGCGTTCCCGGCGATCTAGCTCGCCGGCGACGGTGAGACTTGCCGCCCCCACATAATTTTGGGCGCTGAACACGTTGAACATCATGCCACCGTCGGCTAACTGGCGTAGCTCGCCGGCGACGAGCGCTATTTCTCTGTGCCATCTCGGCAACATGTTCCTGCCCTCCTGACCACCTCCTTCGCGCGCTAATCACGTCACCACGTTCAGGGAGACCTCGGGAAACCAGGAATGACCTTGGTCGGGACCTAAACGGCTGGCAACCCGTACCTCACCGGCGACCCCTCTTCCGCCAAACTGTTCTATGGTGAACCTAGGGTTCCGGCGGTGGTTTCCTTCCGATTTTTGATCGAGAAGGGGCGCAAGAACCTCTAGATGCTATCTCACAGCTCTGTTCGACCTCTCACACAACGATTCTCCCAAATTTCTCCTAAACCTAATCGGGTCCCGAAATGAGCTCCCCGCCCTAAATTGGAAAATTCTTCACGCACAAAGGTCGAACCTTGGAACGGTTTGCGCGGTGGTCTCGAGGACAAGCTAGCGCTCCACTTTCCTATGGACGTCACGGGCGGAGGATGATCACAGCTCGGGTGTCGAGCGATCAGAACTTGGGCGATTAGGCGGCTGGTTGCTGAGGTTCGCGAAAACAGGAGCTCGCCGGCAGTTTTGTGCCTTTTATAGGCCACTGAGGGCGGTGGAGGGCGCGACACCTGCTGTGCCACCTCCCACGCCGAAGCAGGAGCTGGCCGGCTGAGGCGGTCGGGCACCGACGCCGTGGCTGGCTGGCGCGCGTGCTCGGTCGAGAGAAAATCGGCTGAGGATGCTTCTGTGTTAAGTCTGCTGACCAGTGGGCCCTCTTCTCCCCTCTAATTCTTTCTCCCCCTTCTGCTGCAAATATCCCAGCCAATAAACATTGAATGATAGACTTTGCCACCAAGTCACAGTTTGAATTTGGGTCCTCAAATTTGAAATTTGTTCGGCCAAATTTGCTTCACATTTAAACTGAAATTCAAATTCAGTTTTGAATTATTGCAAATTTAGCTCCCGACAAGATGAACTCCAATGGGGATGAAAATTGGTGGACTAACTCAGAAAAAATGTGCTGAGTTTGAATATGAAGCCAACTTTTGAATCCAAGTGATGAAAGTTGCTGCAATTTGAATTTACACTCAAATTGCCTTTTTTTCAAATGCCTCCAAAAGTGACTCAAAAAGTGTTGGATTTGCATGAAATTTGGCCTGAACCTTCCCAAGACTATTTAAGTTCTAGGGGTGAGCTCAACCTCTCATGTTCATGTGTAGAAATCCTACTTTGTGAAAGTTAGGGCTTCCCCTCTAATCACTCTCTTGATGGAGGTTACTTGCTCTTCACAAGTCTTCACAAGATATCCACAACAAAAGCTGTGGTGTTGTGAGGTGATTAAAAATTTTTTTTGCAAGTCCCTTTTCTTGGGCTTTTACAGGTTTCAATTTTTTTATAAACACACTGCAACGTTTAAAAAAATAAGTATAAAAAATCATCCATTTTAAATGACAATACAAAAAGTATTAAGTTGCTTATAAAGATTATAAATATAGGTCGTGATAAGTAAGATGAAACAATTAAATAATGTAACACAATTAAATTTGACTTTAAAATTATAAAATATAAATTATTTCGGGTGCCCGTCGGGTATCCGGGGTGCAAAATAAAACCCGCACCTGCACCAGCAATAAATCGGGTCGGGTGCGGGTTAGATTCGCGGGTGTAAAATCCCACCCGCACCCGCGGGTTGGATTGCCATCCCTAATGTTTATAGACAATATATAATGCACTTGAAGTTTTTTAATGAAAGCTATTTTTTATGTGAGATCACATCAAAGAGTCCCATTTTCCAAAGAATTTTGTCATGCTCAAGGTGGCACAAATCACTATTTTCTGCTGGGTTAACATCCAATCAAACGACACATCAAATTTGATTGCGGCGCGCCGTTGGTGATAGGATATTTTACCAATACACATATGTGCGCGACGACTTCGCCATTCCGCGGCCGCACTTGCCTTTGTAGTACCCGAGCCCGACCTTGATCTGGTGCCTAGCGTCATCGGAGCGCAGCTTGGGCGGGCAAGTGCTTACTGAACCGAACAGCGCGAGCACCGTGAGAGCTGCGAGCAGCTTAGCGGCCATACCGATCATCCTTTGCTCCTTCCATGCTCCGGCTGCGGATCGGAGAAGCTGATCTGTCTCGCATGTCTGTTTATAGCCCGGCTCGGCGTGGAAACCGTGGCAGTTCAGCCGCGGAATGTACTTTGAGCGCACGTTGTGAGGTGCCACTCGCTCGGCCAAGGGAACAGATTTCGCGAATCAGCGAGCAAATAAATGACCAAGAGATAGACAGCGCGAAGCAGATCCACTCAAGAGTTGACATGCTGGCTTTGCTGCTATTTTAATCCTGTTGAGACCAACTAATCAAATATTGTGGCTGTCGAAATGTTTTCTGTGGTACTTCCCCGGTCTGCTCTGGAGCAGTCCACGGTGGTTCTTTTTTAGAAAGTGCTTAGTGGTTTTGAGCGTCGTAGCACAATGACGAGATGAACACGAAGATTTACGTGGTTCGGATCGCCGGAGCGTAATACCCTACGTCCACAGAGTGATTGTTGTATTGCTTGCGCGAATGAGTGTGTTAGATTGCAAGGTTGCAAACCCTTTGCCGGAGACTGCCCTGATCCTTTTATAGCCCAAGGCCGGGGCAGTTACAATGTGTCCCGGGACCCGACAGGTGGCCCCGCGGCTGTGTGTACCCTATACATGTGCTAGGGAATTTACAGCTATATGTAATATCGTTGTTGGGGGAGTCAAAGGCGTGCCGCCTGATACGCCGGACGCCTCTGACCAGGTAGCACGTGATGATGAAGACCCCGTCTTGTTTCCGCGTCTTCTCGCTCTACTGAGCGGCCCTGTGCCGTTGGGAGGCACTGCTCCGCCGTCACGCCTCGTCGCTCTGTCTTGTCACTGTAATGGTGAACAGGCGGAGGACGGGGGCATGCGCCGTGAGCCATGCTTCTGGGGTAGGCGCGAGCCTTGAATGCACGGCCTGACACCGCACCTTCCTCTTTACTCCTTGGCTATCTACCCGTTGCTTGTCGGCGCTGCGTCCGGGTGGCTGACTCCTCGAGACACGCATCGTCACCGGAGCTGTCTTGCAGGGTAGCGAGGGGTCCGGAGTCGCTGGACACGTGGCAGCACCGGAGCCCTTCCATGCTGGAGGTCGGGCCCGGGGCCGTAGGACACGTGGCACCTCCGGAGCTCTCCTTGGCGGGAAGGGACGCCTAGAGTTGTTGTCCATGTGGCAGCACCGGAGCCCTCCCATGCTGGAGGTCGGGCCCGGAGCCGTAGGACACGTGGCACCTCTAGAGCTATCCTTGGCGGGAGACGTGGATCAAAGGCTCCGGACACGTGGCAGTGCTGGAGCCCTCCCTGGCGGGAGGTCGGGTCCGGCACCATCAAACACGTGGCGGCTCTGGAGCCATCCTCAGCCGGTTAGCGAGACTCAGAGCCTGAAGGTACGTGGCAGCCTCGGAGCTGTCCTTAGCAGGTGATCGGATCCGAGGCCGAGGGCACGCGCCTTCTCATGAGTGCTCCCTAGCTGGCGGTTGGGCCCAGCCTGCAGGCTGGGTCCCTGTCTTGTGCATACGCGCTGACGTATGTCTTATTTTGCTCTTATACGCGGGGGTACTCAGTCTTGAGGGTACCGACAGTGGCCCCTGGGCCCATTTGGACAGAGACGAAGGCTCTTGCGGATGGGGCCTCCGTCAAAAAATCCCACATGGTGGTCTTCTGATCTTGCTTCAGTCGAAGAGACTCCTGTGCTGTCACGGACAGGTGTCCCTTTATTGTTGGAGGGTCGTGGGGGCGCGCATTGCGCCCAACTGCCGCATTACTTGCGACGGTTCCCAACACGACCCCTGCTCTTCCTCTTGTCAGGCTTTCTCGGGGAACCTCTTTTACCTATTGTAGCCGCGGTGCTTTTTGCCCACACTACCTACTGAGTGGGCCTGGCACCTCTGCACTTGGCGGTATAGCCGATGCGGGCATGATTCATCGGGCACGTAGCGCTTGGCGGTTTGTGAAGAGTCAGGGGGGCAAATAAAGACGTCCTCTGTAGCTGGCAGGAGTCCCCTCCTTCATTTGCTTCCTTGTGCCTCTCCTTCCTTCCTTTTGCTCTAGACGCCTTGCTTCCTTGCCTTCTCTTCCTGCTCCAATGGCGACGAACCTCCGAGAGTCTCGTCTCTGAAGTGCTGCCGATGTGGAGCGCGTGAGGTGCCTGATCGGTTGGCAGGCGCCTCAGTACGATGGAAGGATTCATCTCCCACTCGTAAACCTTCAGCCCGGTGAAGTCATCGTCTTCACCGGGTACATGCTGGCGGGGCTCGCCTTCCCCGCTTCCTCCTTCTTCTTGACCCTACTAGAGTTCTACGGGCTTCAGCTGCAGCACCTGACGTCGCACTCCCTCGTGCTGGTGTCGATCTTTGTCTACCTCTGCGAGATGTTCGTGGGGGTGCGGCCGTCGGTGTGGCTGTTCCGGGTGTTCTTCGTCCTGCGATCGTCGAGGAGGAGCTCGAGCTTCCTTGGCACCTACTACTTCCAGCATCGCACAATATCTGTGGCCACGTACATCTCTCCCCTCTCCCCCAACAAGTGGGACAACTGGAGGGACGACTGGGTCATTGTGAAGATCGACGCCCACGACCGGCTGGATCTGCCGACTCCCCCCCCCCCTTCGACCACGCAGACCAGCTGGGAGAAGATGCCCCACCTTCAGAGAGCCTACTCCCCTGTGCTGGCAAGGATTAAGCTCCTGGCGGACCGGGGGTTGTCTTCGCTGATGGTGTTGGCCGACTTCCTGGGTCGACGCATCGCTCCCCTCCAGAACCGTTGTCGCGCGGCCTGGATGTACACCGACGAGAATGACTCGTCTTGCTTGGAGCGTGGTCCCGGGACCAACTTGAAGACAGAGCTCCTGGACGCCATGTTGGTGATGTTGTGCGTTGATGTTGGAACCAGCGGCGTCTCCGACGATCTCGTCAACCCACCGGCATCGTGCTTACACATCTTCATGGACCAGGAGTTGAGATTGCGGCTCATGAAGACTATGCCAACGCTGGACGACATCGACATCGCTCCCCGGCAGGTTGGTGACGCTTCACGAGGAGTAGCGATCCCTGGGGTGACTAGAGCGAGCGACGCGAGGGCTGCTTCCTCCGCTCCGGCCCCTGCTGCTCCAAGCACTACCGCGTCGGCGGCTCTGAACTCCTCTGCTCCAAGCCTGGACAAGGGAATGGGGAAGGCGCCGGCGGCCCCCCGGCCTAGCTCCCTTGGGAAGAAGCGGAGGCTGATGCGTGTAGACGGGAGCTTTACCTCAGCATCCGGCCCCGTGGCGCCTGTGGTGGTTGAACTGGAGGACAAGACCAGAGGCAGCGCGGCTGGTCCTGCATCCAAGCCCACAGAGGGATCCCCTGCAGCTCCACTGTCTCCGTCGTCAACGAAGAGTCCTGCTGTAGCCGGGGGGGGGGGTCCGGTGGCTCCGGAGGCCCGAGCAAACGTTTCCGAGCTGCTTCATGGAGCTTCATGGGCCCTAGGTAGATCATCCAAGGCCAGCTCTTGATGCTTTTGGTTATGCTTTGATGTTGTCTTCTGACCCATTCTTTACGCAGGGCTCCGTACGCAGGTGCTCCTAGGAGCGCTCCGGCGCCGGCAGTGTCCAGCGATCCGCTGGCGGCTTCTGGGAATGCTCCTGTCCAGAGTATGGACCCTCCAGCGCCGGTGATGTCCACGCCGCCTGCTTCTTATGAAGGTGCCTCCCCGGCGGTCCCTGGTGCGGAGCATCCCAGTCAGGAACCTCCGTCGGTCCAAGCTCCAAGGCCTGGTCCCAGGCCAGCTGAAGCTGACGAGGCTCCGCCGGCACGTGGCGACAAGCCCGCTCCTGCCGTTGACGAGGGTGCATCGGATGCTGCTGCCCTTATCCCGGAGGATAGCACTCCCCAGTCAGAAGCTCATCCGCCTCCTTACGATGACCAAGCTGAAGCTTCCCTGGGTCCCTGCGTCTTGGTGCCTACTCCAACGGCCATCGACATCTCGGATGATGACGCCCAGGAGGCTCCGGCCATCGAGCGGGTCCCCTTGTCTGAGGCTGTGGCCTCGGCTCAGGCAAGCCTCCACCGAGTTCAGCTGGCGCTGGACCAGGAGCAAGAATACATTCAGCAGGAGGAGGAACGCCTCAGTGGTTGGGAAAGGTTGCTCAACTTTTGGACCCAGGAGACACGGAGGAGGTTGGAGGCGAAGGAGGCTCGCTTGCGGGAGGAGCAGAAACTGACCAACCAGCAGCAGGACCTGGTTGATGAGTTGGACAAGCAGTCCAAGAAGCTCTGGGCAAAAGCCAACGAGATCCACCAGGCGGCCAATGCTTGCCTCACAGCTCTGGAAGAGCTACAACTAAAGCTGGCTCGCCTTGAGATTGTAGTAGGCGAGCGCGAGCGCGAGCTGGCGGAGAAGGAGGAGGAGTCTTCGCTGCGCTTGCAGCGGGAGCAGGACAAACTGAAGTTTCGGGCCGATGACTTCGACCGCCAGCAGGCCTCTCTGAACGAGGAGCGAGAGAGGAAGATGAAGGAGTGCTAGGACCTCCTGGCAGCAGAATTCAATGTTTCGATCTGCGAAGAGGGACTGCAGCGCCGTGCCCGTGAGCTTGATACCCGGGAGGCGACATTGGCTGCCAGCGAGAGAAGACTCTCCGAAAGCGACGCAGCAGCCTTGGCCGCGGCACGGTGTGAGCTTCAGGAGCTCAGGGCTTCGCGGATGGCGGAGGTCCAGCAAGTCTGGGACTTCTTGGGCTGTGCCAAGTCAGCACTTGTGCCCTTCGGCTTCAGCCCGGTGTGCGCCGGCGAGCCCTCGCAGGAGATGAGCCAAGTGCTCCCTCCACTTGACTCTACAGGCATGAAGATGGCAGCGTTGGAAGACGTTGTTGTCGATCAGCTGGAGGCGGAGGGAAAGGCCCTGGCTAAGGAGGCGGCAACACATGTTGACTTGTTTCAGAAGCTGGGACCCCAGTGTCTCCCTAGAGCCGGTCGTCCAAGGCCCCATTGCTGCGAGGGAGGCGGCAACTCGGTCCGAGCTCGAAGACTTAGGAGCCCTCATTGCTGAGCGGTTTAAGCGTGGTGCGGGCGAGTCCTAGGCGGGCCCTGGCCTTTGTATCTTTCTCTTGTGTCTTGTCTTGTACTCTTGTGTTGATGAATGGAAGACCTTTTGTTGGTCTCCCATCCTTCAGCCACTCATCATAGGGTCCGGTAGGAAAGACTTCTTTAGCTTTCGGGAGGTCCCCTAGTCCTTGATGTCGTAAGGACCGGAGGCTCTCTCATTTGCCAAAGAGGTTGGTGCTTCCTTGTTGCTTGCTGTAGATATCTGCACACTTCCTTCTTGCGTGTTGCAGGGGTTCGACCGTCTTGCTTGCCTTGACTAGTCGTGATGGCCCCCTGGTAGGTGTGCCCAAGTGTTTGGGGACGCCTTCCAAAAAGGTGTAAGACACCAGCTCCGGACCCTTAGGGAGACGCCAACCTTGGGGGTCCGAGAGTGGCCCCCTTGGAAAGATGGTGCTCCAGAACCAACCCCACGGACTAGATCCCCGTGGCCTGCACAAACACTAGAAGAAAGGGGTAACCGTACCGTGTAGTTGTATTTTTCGTGTTCGCTGGCCCCATTATGGTTTATGGTCCTCTGCTAAGCTACGGGGCCTAGGCAATTCCTTATAGTAGTGTCCGGACCATGGTTACCATCCTTCCCAGGGTGGTGTGTCATCCGAGCCCCCAACACTTGGGTGCTGCGCTGAAGAGGCAGAGTGTGCACGCTTAGGGTACAGGACTAGGCTAAGCAGGCTACACACCCTGGACCTCCCGCCGGCATGGCACTCTGAGGGGGGGGGGTCCTTCTGGCGCCACCGGACCCGAGCAGGAAGGTAACCAAGGGGGTACGGAGACAACACAAGTGCCTTAGGCGTTTCCGCCTTGTAGCTGGATGGCATATTTTGGCCAAGAGCGAGACAGAGAAACACAACTATGTACACGTCGAGAGGCACACAAAAATATACGCAAGCTTGAAAGGAAAGCTACAAAAATATAGGTGTGCATAAGGTAGGGCAAGACTTTGATTTATCATGGTGCTATATAGGAGGAGTCAGGTTGTACAGGAGTTCAACGACTGTCGGTACCCTCAAGACTAGGTACCCCCGCGTGGAAGGTTGAAGGAATTCCTGACCTCGCCTCCTTGTTGAGGCGGGCCCTGGCATGGCCATGTTTCCTTGGCCCTGGACCTAGACTCCCCGCTGAGGCAAGGTCCGACGCTACCACGTGTCTCCGGGCTCCGGGCCTGACCTCCCCGCTAAGGAGGGCTTTGGAGCCGCCACGTATCCTTGGCCCCGGACCTGGCCTCCCAGCTGAGGCAAGGTCCGGCGCTGCCCCGTGTCCCTAGGCTCCGGTACAGACCACCCAACTAAGGAGGGCTCTGGAGCCACCACGTGTCTTGGCCTCGGACCTGGCCTCCCCACTAAGGCAAGGTCCGGCGCTGCCACGTTCCCCAGGCTCCGGGCCGGACCTCCCTGCTAAGGAGGGCTCCGGAGCCACCACGTGTCCCATGACTAGTGGTGGGTCATAAAGACTCTGAAGTAAAGGAAGACGTGCGTCGTCCAGTCGCTCATTCAAGACTCGTGCCTTCCCTAGAAGCATGGTGCAAGGCGCACGTCTCCGTCCTCCGCATGTACACCACTACGGTGACAAGACAGGGCGGCGAGGCGTGACAGCGGAACAGAGCCCCCCAACGGCACAGAGCCTCTCAGTAGAGCGAGAAAACACGGTGACAAGACAAGGTCTTCATCATCGCCTGCTACCCGATAAGAGGCGCTCGGTGTGGCAGGCGGCGCGCCTTGACTCCTCCGACAGCGACATCACATATAGATGTAAATGCCTAGCTCATGTATAGGAGACAGATAGCCTTGGGGTCACCTGTCGGGCCCCGGGGCACATTAACTGCCCCGTCCTTGGGCTATAAAAAGATTGGGGCAGCCTCCGGGCAAAGGGTTCGCACTCTGTTCAACACCCAGCCAACACACCCATACGCGCAAGCAATACAACCATCACCCGGTGGACGTAGGGTATTACGCTCCGGCGGCCCGAACCACGTAAATCCTCGCCATCGTGCTCCGACGCTCAAAAGCACTAGCCCCTCCTAAAAAAGAACCTTCGCAGGCTGCTCCGACACACCGGGGGAAGTGTCGCCAAAAAACACTTCAACATTTGGCGCGCCAGGTAGGGGGCTTCTGGTTTTTGAAGTTGTTAGTGAAGCTCACGATGGTGAACATCCGGTCCTTCGGAGGCTCTTCCCGCCCCTCGCGTTGTCAGCAGCAGAGGGAGCAGAAAGCCTCATCCCATTCCATAGCGGGAACGACTGCGCCGGCGCCAGTCCCTACAGCTACGGTGCCCGTTGCCACCCGGCATCCTTCGGTTGCAATGGCGTCGCAAGCACCGACTGAGGCCAGCCCGGAGAGTGCATTGTTAGCAGCACGCACGCACCTCCACAACTCCCCGAGCGTGGGAGCTTCTCCGTCTGCCGCAGAGCAGTGGCGCAACGGCGTCGCTCAACTCGTCGTGCCACCGGAGACAACGACAGGAGACGGTGCAGCTGCCGCCCCGTACCCTAACAAGGGATTACAGGATGGCAGCAACCCACTCGACGGCGACATCCAGGCTCCCCACCACAGATCTCAAAGTCGAGCTGGACCGCCGCCACCATCAGAAAGAAGATGGCCGCGTCACCATCGAGCGACAGCGCGAGTGGCGTTGCAACCTCAAGGAGGAGTATGGTACCCCGGATGCCATACGCCCCATCTACGCGGGCCAGAACCCCGTCTCCCTAGGATCAGTGGGAGGATGCTTGGCTCTGGCCCCACACATTCGTATGGCAGTGTGGCCAAGGAAGTTTCGGCCGCACTTGCTGGATAAGTTCGATGGGACAGTCAACCCCGTCGAGTTCCTGCAGATCTACTCCACGGCCATCCTAGCTGCAGGAGGGGATGAGGCCATCATGGCCAACTACTTTCCCGTGGCCTTGACCATATCAGCCCGGTCATGGCTCATGAACTTGCCCCAGGAGCCTATAACCTCCTAGGAAGAGGAGTTCCTACACCCGGCCCGGCATGGAGGCCGACTTCCATGCTCTGCAACAGCAACCAGGAGAGTCGCTTCGCTCCTTCATCCAGCGTTTCTCCACGGTTAGGAACACCATCCCCCGCATCTCCAACGTATCCGTCTTGGTCGCCTTCCGGCAGGGCGCCCGCGACAAGAAGATGCTCGAGAAGCTGGCCACGCATGACGTGCAAGACATCTTAGAGCTCTTCAGCTTGGCGGAAAAGTGCGCCAGGGCCACGGAGGGCCGCAACTAGCACACACCGCATGGCAAGGGGAAGGCCAGTGGGTCCGGCACTGGAGCCACAGCGCAGAGCACTGGCAAGAAGAACAAGACCGGCGGCAAGGACAAGCCAAGGGCCGAAGCCCACACTGCAGCAGCAGTAGCAGCTGCAGGGGGCCGGGGGCCGCGCCCAGACAAGCACCCGCGGCTGTCGTCCACTAGCGATGACGGTCAGTGGTGCCCGGTACACAACACCGACAGCTATGGTGCTAGCGAGTGCCAGGAGATCAAGAAGCTAGCAGAGCGCTTCTCGGAGCTCCAACAGCAGCGCCGGGATGGCGCACCCTTCCGCCAGCGGGAGAGCAAGCAAAAGGCTGACCCGGAGGTCAGCAATGATCAGGGGATGGAGTTCCAAGACGCCAAGTGGGCGTTGAAGGTCATCTATGACCAAGAAAAGGGCCCCGACTCCGACTCCAGCACCGACAACGAGTGACGCAAGACGTTCTACGCCTAACCAGGCGTTCCCTCCCTCCGTCGTGCGACAAGGGAAAACACCCTCTTACATTTGTTTAGGCGGTCGAGGCCACCCTCCCCCCAGAACACACCAGGGGCTCACCCAACATCCAGACATAAGATGAAGCCACGCAGAACCAGCTTCTTCGTGAAGACAGCCTGGCCTACCGAACCAGGCGAAGGGGGCGAGACCAGCATCTTGAAGCTGGCGGTCCCGGCGGCCCTGCAACCATGGCGCCCGCCAAGGATCATATGCGTCACCGGGGACTCCATGCAACCCCGTGCCCAAGATCCATAAGCTCAAGTAGGATTTTATGCATGGATCATGGAGCTCCAGGCCTACTTGAAGGACAATATCCTTCCCGATGAATATGTATCCGTTGAACGGAACGTTTGTATGGCTAAGAGATACACACTGGTAGATGAGGATCTCTACTGGTGGGGCCCCGACAGGGTCCTATTGCGGTGCATAACCCATGAGGATGGCTGCGATATGCTCGCACGAGCTGCTCGCAGAGATCCATGGAGGCGAGTGCGGCAACCCCGCTTCATCCCGCACGCTGGTCGGTAGAGCCTTCCGACATGGCTTATACTGGCCAAGAGCTCTCCTGGATGCTGTCGTGCGACAAGGGAAGACGCCCTCTTACATTGGTGTAGGGGGTCGAGGCCGCCCTCCCCCAAAAAACACGCCAGGGGCTCACCAGCTTTTGTGTGAAGAGATCAACCTCGTCGACGAGGTAATGTGGCTAGCGATTGTTCGAAATGCGCCGCACCACGGAATGCCCCGGCAATGGTATGCGCAGAGTAGACAGCCCAAGGTAGGGCCACGTGATGCCTCGACTAATACTTCTTCAAGGAGGGGGGACAAACCCTCCCCCAGCTGAGAGGGTCCCTCCCAAGTATGCCGCCTCAGGTGCACCCGCTAGCCACAGGCAATGGGTAAGTAGTATCCTTAACGCGGTAGAAGAATGTTTTTTCTTTTTCTCTTTCTTTTGAAGGTGTCATAGTGTCCAGGTACAGCGCTTTGAACAGCTAATCCCCAGAAGGGTCCTACTACTATTGTTATCTAGGGCGGGTCGTTGCCTTCCTGTACAGCCTGTTTCCTCCTATCACCCGAAGGAAGCCAGAAATAAGAAAAGTCATCCTACCCTGCGTACCTTCTTTATTGTGTGTGCTTGTTCATGCATATTAACTGTAAGTGGCATGTTCAGAGCTTGTACTACACACTTGTCCTAGGTCTCGTGCTTCTGAAAGGTCTCCCCGCTGAAAGGTTAACGCCCGCGGGAGGTCCACGGTGTGTAGCCTGCTATGCTTGGTTCCGTACCTCTAGCGTGCACATCCTGCCTCCCCTGCTACAACTGAGTACTCGGGGCCAGAAAGAACACGCCTATAGACAAGAAAAGTAACCGGACCTCGGACATTGCCCCAATACTTTTTACGTGTTTTCTATCCATACCGCTTTGGCTGTGTGGCCAGTCACTTTTTCCTGTGTTCAACTGTAGCAAGAACTGTGCTATCCTTCTACAGGCGGGTCTGCTTGAGGTATCTGTGGCATACCCAAGGTCTTGTGGTTGTCTCATTGCTTGGGGGCCCGATGGCGCCGAATGGTCCCTCCCCGGAAACACTTATGCCAGCGGGAGGTCCAGGTTGTGTAGCCTGCTATGCCTGGTTCCGTACCCCTAGCGTGCACACTGTGCCTCTCTAGCGTTACAGCTCGGTACAGGGGAACCGGACGGCTCATACCCTTGAGCAAGGCTTTAACCATATCCTGGACGACCCACATCGAATTACCCAAGCCTCGTGGCTCAGCTAAGGACCGTAAGCCACAGCAAAGCTACCAAACAAGGAGGAGTGACCAGAGAGCACGAGTACTCCCTCTTTTTGTCATGTCTGCAGGTCCGCACAGGTCCTTGGCGTCTCGGACCTCCCAGGGGGCTCGATGTTGACGTCTTGTCTCATCCAATGGACGTTGGATCTCTGCGGTAGCAAGCAGAAGACTCGGAGCGCTAGCTACGGCAAGCCGAAGACAAGGGCCGAACTTCCCTCGGGTGCCCTATGCACGTCTATATTTTTCCAGCTTCTCTTTCAAGCTTGCATATATTTTTTGGTGCCACTCGACGTGTACAAAGTTGTGTTTCTATGTCTCGCTCTTGGCCAAAATTATGTCGTCCCGCTACATGGCGGAACGCCTAAGGCACAAGTGTTGTCTCCAGACCCCCTTGGTTACCTTCCTGCTCGAGCCCTGTGGCGCCAGAAGGACGCCCTCCTTTCAGAATGCCATGCCAGCAGGAGGTCCATGATGTGTAGCCTGCTTAGCCTCGTCCTGTACCATAAGCGTGCACACTCTGCCTCCTCAGCGCAGCAACAAAGTGTTGGGGGCTCGGACGGCACACCGTCCTAGGCAGGCTGGTAACCAGGGTCTAGATACTACTACACCGAATTGTCCAGGTCCCGTAGCTTAGTCAAGGACCTTAAGCCATAATGTAGCCAGCAGGAAGAGAAAATACAACTACACAGCATGGTTACCCCTTTCTTCTAGTGTTTGTGCAGGCCACAAGGCTCCGGTCCGGGGGGACGGTTTTGAACACCAGCTTTCCCAGGGGACCACTCTCGGACCCCCAAGGCTGGCGTCACGTGAAGGGTCCGGAGCTGATGTCTCCCCAAGGCAAGACCAGAAGACCACAATGCGGGAGAGATGGAGGCCCCACCCACGGGCTCGCTGACTCCCCCGAGATGGGCCCGGGGGCCACTGGTGGTACCCTCGAGACTGGGTACCCCCACGTGGAAGGTTGAAGGCATTCAATACCTTTCCTCTTTATCGAGCCGGGCCCTGGCATGGCCACATGTCCTTGGCCACGAACCTGGCCTCCCCGCTGAGGCAAGGTCCAGCGCTGCCACGTGTCCACAGGCTCCGGGCCGGACCTCCCCGCTAAGGAGGGCTCCGGATCTGCCACGTATCCTTGGCCCCGAACCTGGCCTCCCTGCTAAGGCAAGGTCCAACGCTGCCACGTGTCCCCAGGCTCCAGGCCGGACCTCCCCGCTAAGGAGGGCTCCGGAGCCACCACGTGTCCTTGGCCCCGGACATGGCCTCCCCGCTAAGGCAAGGTCTGGCGCTGCCACGTTTCCCCGGGCTCCGGGCCGGACCTCCTCGCTAAGGAGGGCTCCGGAGCCGCCACGTGTCCCATGACCAGTGGTGGGCCGTAAGACTCTGAAGTAAAGGAAGACGTGCGCTGTCCAGTCGCTCATTCAAGAGTCGCGCCTTCCCAAGAAGCATGGTGCAAGGCGCCTCTGTCCTCCGCCTGTACACCATTACTGTGACACGACAGGGCAGCGAGGCGTGACAGCAGAACAGAGCCGCCCAACGGCACAGAGCCGCTCAGCAGAGTGAGAAGACACGGTGACAAGACAGGGTCTTCATCATCGCCTGCTACACGGTCAGAGGCGCCTGGCATGGCAAGCGGCGCGCCTTGACTCCTCTGACAGCGACATCACATATAGCTATAAATGTCTAGCTCATGTATAGGGGACAGATAGCCTCGGGGCCACCTGTCGGGCCCCAGGCCACATTGTAACTTCCACGGCCTTGGGCTATAAAAGGACCGGGGCAGCCTCCGGGCAAAAGGTTTGCACTCTGTTTGACACCCAGCCAACACACCCATACGCGCAAGCAATAGAGCCATCACCCCATGGACGTAGGGTATTACGCTACGGCGGCCCGAACCACGTAAATTCTTGTGTTCATCATTACCATCGTGCTCCAACGCTCGAAACCACTAGCCCCTCCTAAAAAAGAACCTCCGCGGGCTGCTCCCGCAGACCAGGGGAAGTGTCGCAGGAAAACACTTCGACAATGACCCACTCCGGGATGACAGGGGTAGATGGACCCCCCCCCCCGGAGTTTAGTGATCCGAGCACTGGTCCTAGGCACTATGGCCCTTTTACAGAAAAAGACTGCCCTACCCTAAGCTACGGGTAAAACTTACGGAGGTGCTCAATGTTCCAAGGATTTTGAATCGGGTCGCCATCCTCCGTCGCCAGGCGGACGCATCCTGGTCAGAACACTTGTGTCACCCGGATGGGTCCTTCCCAGTTGGAGAAAGCTTGTTGGACCCTTCCCGGGAAAGTATTCGCCGGAGCACCAGGTCGCCCCCCTATAGCTCTATGCTTCGCACAGATCGCTGGTGGTAGGCGCCGGAGCACCTGGCAGTATCGTGCGTTCCATATTGCTGCCTGCCATCTATGCTCGTCGACGATTTCGAGATCCTCACGCCAGATCTGGTCCTGTGTGGCTTCGTCAGATGCCTTGACACGAGGGGAGCCCAAGGTGATCTCCGGAGGGAGGACGGCTTCAGCTCAGTAGACCATGAAGAAGGGAGTCTTCCCTGTTGCTCGGCTGGGTGATGTGCGGCTAGCCCATCATGCGCACGGAAGCTTATCAATCCATCTGGCGCCACGCTTTTCCAGGTCAGCGTAGGTACACGTTCTGAGGCCCCTGAGTATCTCAGCATTGGCTCTCTCGACCTAGCCGTTGCTCTCAGGGTGAGCAACAGATGCATAGCAGACCCGGATACCAAGGTCCTCACAGTACTCTTGGAATGCTGCACTGGTGAATTGGGTCCCATTGTCGATGATGATCCTGTTTGGGACCCCAAACCTATAGATGATTGACTTGATGAACTTTAGTGTGGACTTCTTGTTTATGGTGACCATAGGGGGTTGCTTCCGGCCACCTGGTGAACTTGTCTACGGTAACGTCGAGGTACTGGTACCCTCCGATGGCTCTGGGGAATGGCCCCAGGATGGCCAGCCCCCATACTGCGAATGGCCATGAGGGCGGGATCATCTGCAGCGTCTGCGCCGGTGTGTGGATCTGCTTGGTATGAAACTAGCACGCCTTGCATCTCTGGACCAGATCGACGTCATCTAAGTGAGTTGTCAGCGAGTAGAAGCCATGCCGGAAGGCTTTACCGACCAACGTGCGGGACGAAGCGTGGTTGCCGCACTCGCCTCCATGGATCTTTGTGAGCAACTCGCAGCCCTCCTCCCGGGTTATGCACCGCAATAGGATGTTGTTGGCGCCACGCCGGTAGAGATCTCAATCTACCAGTGTGTATTTCTTAGCCACACGAACGATCAGTTCAGCGGATACATGTTCATCGGGAAAGATATTGTCCTTCAAGTAGGTCCGGACCTCCGTGATCCATGCATCAGGACCTACTTGAGCTCCTGGATCTTGGACGGCACACTGCACGGAGTCCCTGGTGACGCATACGATCCTTGGCGGGTGCCATGGTTGCAGGGCCGCCGGGACCACCAGCTTCAAGGTGCTAGTCTCGCCTCCTTCGCCTAGTTTGGTAGGCCAGACTGTTGGACGCAACAGCTTACTTTCAAAGACACCTTTAGGGATCGGAGCCCATGTAGAGGCTTTCGTTGATAGGTCGTCTGCCACCGCGTTGTTGGCGCGAGGGATAAGGCACAACTCCAAGACATGAACCTCCTTCTCCATCTTCTGCACATGGATAAGATAGGCAGCGAGCTAAGGATCATTACATGAGCACTCACGCTTGACTTGCTTGATGACGAGTTGTGAGTCTCCTTTGACTAGCATCTGCCGCACGCCTAAAGACAGGGCAGTACTCATCCCAAATATGAGGGCTTCGTACTCCGCCATGTTGTTTGTAGCCTTGAAGTTGAGGTGCACCATGTATTTGAACTGCTCTCCCGCTGGCAAGATGAGCAGGATCCCCGCTTCGGCACCTTGCTTGCGTGAGGAGCCGTTGAAGTAGAGTGTTCAGTGGGGTCCGGTGAACACCGGAGGTCTCGGCTCCGGGTCACCGTCATCTTGGCCCCCTGGGTGACATGGAGACGGGGTCCATTTCGCTATGAAGTTTGCCAGCCTCTGGCTCTTGACGGTGTGACGCGGCAGGAAGTCGAGGTCGAACTCTGCCAGCTCAGCTGCCCACTTTGCTATGTTCCCCGTTGCATTGGGGTTGTGGAGCACCGTCTTTAGTGGGTAGGTCGCTACCACCGAGACCTTGTGAGCTTGGAAGTAGTGGTGGAGCTTCCTTGACACGATCAGCACTGCGTAGAGCAACTTGTGGACCTCCAAATACCGTGTCTTGGCATCATGGAGGACCTCGCTAATGTAGTAGACTAGTCGCTGAGTGGTCCGGACCCTTCCGGAGGGTTCCGGGACATCTTCCTCCATTGGCAGGAGGCCTGCAGTTTCTTGGTCTTGGGGTCCGGCCTGCGGGAGCTGGGACCCTAGGGCATCCTGGCCCGGAGCTACCCCAAGATCTCCTGCGGGGTCCGGGTCCTGAGACTCGAGACTCGCAGTAGGATCTTTGCTTGGTGTTTGGAGTCGCTCAGGTTCTGGCCGCTCAACGACCAGGACCATGCTAACGACTTCTTCCTTCGCGGAGATGTAGAGCAGTAGGTGCTCACCCGGCTCCGGAGCTACCATGATCGGTAGAGAGGTGAGGTACCGTTTCAACTCTCGGAAGGCCTTGTCAGCTTATTCAGCCAGACAAAGGGCCCGATCTTCTGCAGAAGCTTAAAGAATGGGAGAACACGCTCTCCTAGTCGGAAGATGAACCGACTGAGAGCGGCCAGGCATCCCGTGAGCTTTTGTACGTACTTGACTCGGGCAGGAGGACGCATCATCTCTATAGCCTTGATCTTGTTGGTGTTAGCCTTGATTCCTTGGTGCAAGACCAAGAAACCGAGGAGCTTCTCGGCAGAGACTCCGAACACACACTTATCTGGGTTCAGCTTGGTGCGTGTTATGCGTAGCTTGTCAAAGACTAAGGCTAAGTTGTCTAACAGAGATGTAAGCGACTTGACCTTCACTACGATGTCATTGACATACACCTCCACTAAGTCCCTTATTAGGTCCCCGAATGTCTTATTCATGGCACGCACAAAGGTAAGCAAGACGTTTTTAAGGCCATAAGGCATAGAGACATAACAATAAAGGTCGTCTACTGTTATAAAAGCAGTGTGCTCTTCATCTTCTCTAGACATTGGTATTTGATGGAAAACAGAATAAGCATCTAGGAAGCACAATAGATAACAACCAGAAGTAGAATCTACAATTTGATCTATTCGTGGGAGGGGAAAGGGGTTCTTAGGGCATGCTTATTTACGCTGGTGTAGTCGATGCACATCTGAAGCTTCCCGCCAGCATTGGGTACCATGACAGGGTTGGCCAACCATCTTGGATGGTGGACTTCTCGGATGAAGCCGGCGTCGAGCAACTTCTTGATTTCTTCACGTATGAAGTTCTACCGTTCGACGGACTGCTTCCGAGGCTTCTGTATCACCGGCCTAGCATCGGGGTGGATCTTCAGATGGTGCTCCATCACCTCCCTGGGGATCCCGGGCATTTGCGATGGTTGCCAAGCAAACACATCGAAGTTAGCCCGGAGGAAGGTGATGAGTGCGAGTTCCTATTTGCTGCCCATGTTCCTCGTAATGCAGGTAGTCTGGGCAGCATCCTCGCCGATCTGGACAACCTTGACCGGGACGTCCTCCGCACCCGAAGGCTGAATGCGGGGCGCAGAGGACGAGCCACGATGCCGTGTGCTGGGTGGCTTCTTGCTCGTCCCAGCACTCCCGGAGGCCTCCACCTTTGATGCTGCCAGAGCTTGGAGCTTCTCCAGCGCTGCGACTCCGGCGGTCCGGTCTGCTCGGACCCTGAGGACGCCACTCGGGATCGGCATCTTCAGCACCAGGTAGCCGTAATGAGCTATGGCCACGAACTGGTATAACGCCGTGTAAAAGCCCAAGAAAAGGGACTTGCAATTTTTTTTCATCAGCTCACAACACCACAGCTTTTGTTGTGGATATCTTGTGAAGACTTGTGAAGAGCAAGTAACCTCCATCAAGAAGGTGATAAGAGGGGAAAGCCCTAACTTTCACAAAGTAGGATTTCTATACATGAACATGAGAGGTTGAGCTCACCCCTAGAACTTAGATAGTCTTGGGAAGGTTCAGGCCAAATTTCATGCAAATCCAACAATTTTTGAGGCACTTTTGGAGGCATTTGAAAAAGAGGCCAATTTGAGTGTAAATTCAAATTGAAGCAACTTTCATCACTTGGATTCAAAAGTTGGATTCATATTCAAACTCAGCACATTTTTCTGAGTTAGTCCACCAATTTTCATCCCCATTGGAGTTCATCTTGTCGGGGGCTAAATTTGCAATAATTCAAAACTGAATTTGAATTTCAGTTTAAGTGTGAAGCAAATTTGGCCAAACTAATTTCAAATTTGAGAACCCAAATTCAAACTGTGACTTGGTGGCAAAGTCTATCATTCAATGTTTAGTGGCTGGGATATTTGCAGCAGAAGGGGGAGAAAGAATTAGAGGGGAGAAGAGGGCCCACTGGTCAGCAGACTTAACACAGAAGCATCCTCAGCCGATTTTCTCTCGACCGAGCACGCGCGCCAGCCAGCCACGGCGTCAGCGCCCGACCGCCTCAGCCGGCCAGCTCCTGCTTCGGCGTGGGAGGTGGCACAGCAGGTGTCGCGCCCTCCACCACCCTCAGTGGCCTATAAAAGGCACGAAACCGCCGGCGAGCTCCTGTTTCCGCGAACCTCAGCAACCAGCCGCCTAATCGCCCGAGTTCTGATCACTCGCCACCCGAGCTGTGATCATCCTCTGCCCGCGACGTCCATAGGAAAGTGGAGCGCTAGCTTGTCCTGGAGACCACCGTTCAAACCGTTCCAAGGTTCGATCTTTGTGCGCGGAGAATTTTCCAGTTTAGGGCGGGGAGCTCATTTCGGGACCCGATTAGGTTTAGCAGAAATTCGGGAGAATCATCGTGTGAGAGGTCGAACGGAGCTGTGAGATAGCATCTAGAGGTTCTTGCGCCCCTTCTCGATAAAAAACCGGAAGGAAACCACCGCCGGAATCCTAGGTTCACCATAGAACAGTTTGGCGGAAGAGGGGGTCACCGGTGAGGTCCGGGTTGCCGGCCGTTTAGATCCCGACCAAGGTCATGCCGGGTTTCCCGAGGTCTCCCTGAACGTGGTGACGCGATTAGCGCGCGAAGGAGGTGGTCAGGAGGGCGGGAACACGTTGCCGAGGTGGCACAGAGACATAACGCTCGTCGCCGGTGAGCTACGCCGGTTAGCCTACGGCGGCATGATGTCCAACGTGTTCAACGCCCGAAATTATGTGGGGACGGCAAGTCTCACCGTCGCCGGCGAGCTAGATCGCCGGGAACGCCGACCTTGCCGGAGCTCCGGCGGCTCGGGGCGGCAACGTCGGGAGGAAGACGAAGCCATGGGTCCCACGTGTCAGCCGCTGTGTTAATCGCGCGCAAGTGCGTGGTTAGTTAAAATTAAACGGGTGGGTCCCGCTGTCAGCCTCGGGTTAAACACGGGAAACGATTTTCTGCAGAAAAATAATTCAGGGATTAGCTCCAACTTTAGAAATTCATAACTTTGTTTAGGAAGCTCCAAATTCAGTGAACCAAATTTTGCTGAACTCAGAATTTTGAGTACTTTCCAGCAACACAAATTTCAGCTCATGAAACTAAATAGTTTTCCAGAATTAATTCGCTAAAATTTAAACTGTTAGGAATTTTATCTGGAGAATTGCTTTATGAAAAATTCTGAAATTTGGCTGAGAGGTTCACTGGAAAATCCTTGAGTCACAGTAAAATTTTCAGACTCATCCAAGTTCATTTAGTCCCCTAATGGGGTGATTAAATGAACTGGCCTGAGAAAATAGAAAAATGTACAGAAACATTTTTCAGATTTTCTCAAATCTTGTTTAGGGCATAACTTCCTCTAGAATTCTTCAAATGACATGAAACCAATTCCATTAGAACCGTATTAAATTCTAGTTTCCATAAAGTAATGGTTGGAGCCATGAAAACCCCTGGAATTCCTTAGAGGCTCTAATATTGACCAAATAGGCTTTTATTTGTACAAAGCTCAAATGAACTTTATTTCAAATGAAACTTTGTCAAAACTCTGTTTAGGACCCTACCAAGCCACCATAAAAATTTCAGAACCAAAAGGGAGGGCTAGCTAGAGTATAGTAATTACTTATTAAATTCTAAACATTGCATTTAAATTGACATATAGTATCTCGTTAACGTGTAGTCGCTGAAGGCGAGGAGACTCCGAAAGTGCTCGACTTCCTTCTTCCGGACGAAGCCCTAACCCCTGACCAGCAGCAACAAGACAAGCCCCGGTTTGCATTAACCTTTTTATAAAGTTTTGCTTTATGAATACCTAGTATGTGGTATGGATGTGCATTAGGTGTAGGATGGATGAAACTCCAATTGCATAACCAGAATTTTCCCATAAGAGTGAGGGTAGTGTCTAAGGCCCCAAGTAGACAGGCCATGCTTAATGATTCATAGGACTTCGGTACAAGTCGAGTAGTTGGAATCTACTCGCAAGTTAGGCTTTAGGACACACGGGATTGGTTCGAGTGATGTGAGATCATTTTAGTAATGAAAATGAGACTAGGCAGGGGCTAGGGCGCAGCAAGAGAAAGTCCTGTGTGCGCAGCCCTGTCCATGTTGATTGAGGACCGATCTGTGTGCGGCTCTGCTGAGCAAGTATTGAACGTACCGAAGGCATATTGGATATATGGGCCCCGATAAACCGATGTAACCTATACCTCCGGGCGTCGAGGCATAACGCACCGATTTATAGGTGTAGGCTGAGGGCAGCAAGGTGGAAATCTGCTAACGGGCATAGAGAGATGCTCCGTGTAGGGAACCTCCTGCTCGTTTCGGTGCGACCGGTTCGACGTTTGGGCTGTTGGGTGAAAGGTTATCCCGTACGACATCGAGTGAGCATGCTGTGCAGCTCCACGGGTGGGCGTACTTGACGTGCTCTTTGGGTATCCGTGAAGTGTATATCGAGTCGATTCGCCGTCCCTCGCGGTGACGAGCACCGCTTGTTCACTGAGTCGTGACGTAGGCTAATATATGAAAGGTGATGATTCAATATTGCTGATATGCTAAAATTGTATTGTTACTTGTGTTCCACCAAATATTGCTTACTAAATTTCAGATTCCTGAACTGTTAACTTGTGGCTAAAAGATGAACTAAGGATGAACTGGTAGGCGTGTCTGGTTGCTGCCATTTTACTGTCCCTTGATCATTGTACACTACATGTAGAGTTTCATGCCTAGGTGAGTCGGTTAAGTCTTGTTGAGCCCTCGTGCTCATGGTTGCTGCTTAAGTGTTTTTCAGGTAAGGAGCCACCCACGGACTCGGGTTACGAGTTCACCGGCGAGGGTTACCTTCTGTCGGGGATTACGGCTGAGTGGGAGCCGTACACGCCGCGCTGAGCTGAGGAGTGCACCTAGTGTGGGTTGCCCTAGGGCTGGGAAACTGACTTTTGCTAGATAGGCGGGCGTGAGTTGTACAAATTAAACTTCCGCTGTGTATTATAAACACTAGTTTGTAACTGAGTATTGTACCAATTTGTACAGTTTCAGTTGGTTTTCTATGTAATACAATGTATCCTTATGATGTGTGCTGTCGGGGTGTCGCATCGTGCGGCACCACCCTCTGCGATCCTGGATGAGCGGATTTCGGTCCACCACAGCCTGGTATCAGAGCCACATTGGGGATAGCACGCTAATTAAGAACTGTATTACAGGAAAACGTAGGTTACAGTGAGGATTCGGTAGTTCGCCCAAGTAAGGACTATATTAGCATAGTTACTTAAAGTGACAAGACTAACCTATGTGTTATAATTCTGAATTTTAATTATGTAACGATGCACCTATGCTCTGGTAAGAATGGTAAGGAACGCCATCGAAAGCGGTTCAATTTTGTTAGCTCCCCTGACGAGGAACGTGGTTCAGAGATAGGTCTCACAGCTTGGTGTGAGACGTCAATATGAAACTCTTGGACTCTTCATGTTCCTGAGTTCATATGAAACGCTGATCCCTACCGTGCATTAGGCAAGTAAGTGGAGACCCTATCGTGTGGTCAGTAACGCGAGAGTGTTTTCGTCTGGAAATAGCCCAGGAGGACATACGCAGTGCTTGCCATCGGCGTGCCCTGCCGGGCAGTAGGTGGTATCCGTTGGGTTGATAACATTCCCAACCGTGACGACCCGTTCATGGTCTATTCGGGTTCCCTGTCGTGTGGTGTTAAAACACGATCACGTACCTTGAGACGTGACTTAACTCAAGGACAGTCGTATGGCAATGATACGGGCGTTTGTATTTACTTTCAAATATGGACCTGCCTGAAATGAAAATGACCTTTGAGTGCATCATTATTGTGTGGTCTTCTGCAGGTACTAACCACGTATGTATCTCGTGTAGTATACGTGTGCGAGAGCCCGTTTAGTGCCACACTTGAGACGTATATGCCGGTATAATCCGGTTAGGATGTTCCTTTTGTGAGGAACGTAGTACCGGCATACTATAGGCATGTGCACAAAAAATGAGGATAACAAGGAATTAAAATTACTAAGTTTCAACATTTAGGACCCTGGTTGGGTAGAAAAATTTGATTGTGGATCAGTATAGCTCTAAAGGATTGAAAAACAGAGTGCTCTGTTTTAGGCAGCAAGTTTGCTGAACCTTAACAGAGCATAACTCACAGATCATTTGGCCAATGGAGGTGTGGGAGATCATTCTGGAAAGGTGTTTGAGCACTATACAACTTTGTTGTACACTTCCAGAGCTGAATCACACCTTAAGAGGGCTTAAATTCCAGAGGGACGTAAACTGTCCAGAACCAGGACAGATTCAAAACACTCTCTGGACTGTTCTGTTTTTCAAGCATAACTTCCAGTAGAAAAATAAAAAATTTCATATCATACATCTCTAGAAAGAGGAGAGATGTGTTACATCTTTGTAATTCAAAGTTTCTGTATTTTCAGCACGGAATTCAGTGGAAATGTGGGTTGAAAACAGCAACTTCCCAAAGGAGGTGCTGTTGAAATTCTTCCAGAAATTTTGTTGACTTTGAATTACCATAACTTTTAAACCAGAGCTGATCTGAGGGCAAATAAATACTCGTTGTAAAGATACTGAGGTTGACTTTAACTTTGGTATTCAGCTTGAGTCATGAAAACGACCAGAACCAGATCAAAATCTGGGATATGTAGAAACTGGTCATTCTGGCAGAGGGATGACAGTTGAACTCATTGAGAGATTGTCGTACCCTAGGGAGTTTAAGTACTTCCAATGGGGTAGAACATACTCATAAGTGGTTATCTTCAACTAGTGAAAAATTTGAGTATATGTCTTACTCAAGTCTCTTTTGCTAGAGATCATGTTTGTGTCGTATTGAAGATAAAAGGGTAGTATACGTGATGACAAAGCGATATTAACGTCTTGTAGTGACCAAACCTAGTTGAGATGAACTTCCAAAGAGGAAGTCCGTCAAATTGGATTTAACTAGCGTGTATTTGGTCTGGTAATGGTGTAGCTTATGCAAAGTTATTACATTATCTACGTACGAGATGTATCGCATGTTTTATTGTCATTATGTTTATGCCATTTTATTGGACTGCATGAAATATGTTGCGGGACTGATGTTTATTGTCGTATGGTTGCAGATGGTTCGCACTCGGACCACGCATGAGGTTGGTGGCTCTAGCCAGCAGGGAGGCGATGACTCCCAGCCACCTGCCTACGACAGCACCCCGCAGCAACAACCACCACCGCCGCCTCCGCTTACCCTAGCGGATGTGATAGCGGCACTGGTGGGGAATTGTGAGGAGCAGACCGACCTGCTCCGCACGATCATGCAGAATACGTCCCAGGCGGGGGGGGGGGGGGGGGGCGTCAAGAGAGGGGGCCTCGTGAGCCCCGTGAGGTGACATGCTCGGACTTCATGAGTACGCACCCTCCGGTGTTCACAGAAGCTGCAGAACCACTGGAGGCCGACAACTGGCTGCGGACAATCGAGTCCAAGTTCGGGCTGCTCCAATGTATGGAGCGGCAAAAGACTCTGTTCACGGCGCATCAGATTCACGGTGCCGCTGGCGCATGGTGGGTGAATTATGTTGCCTCACGTCCGGCTGGCCATTCCGTGGAGTGGAGAGAATTCCAAGAGGCGTTCCGTGCCTATCATATCCCTCGCAGGATAATGAAGAGGAAGTTCCAAGAATTCTTGGAGCTGAAGCAGGGCGGGAGGAGTGCCCATGACTACTCCCGTGCCTTCAACCATCTGACACAATATGTGTCGGACTACGTCTCCATCGAGGAGAAGAAGCGGGAGCACTTCTATCGGGGGTTACACCCTGAGATGAAGATGCATCTCGTTCAATGGAATCGCGGCACCTTCAACGACCTCGTCAATGCCGCAATCATGCAAGAAGACGCTCAGCGAGAATTGGCGGCTGAGCAACGGAAGCGCAGCACTCCACCCAGCAGGGGTGGTGGCGCTCCCCAGAAGTACCGCATGGTGTATCGGACAACAGTGGCATCCACCGGCGCGATCTCAACAGTTCCGGGGTCGTTCTTTCCAGGCACCCCCCTTCCGACCGCCGATGCCACCACTGCGACCGCAACAGCAGCAGCAGACGGTACCCGGGCGTTTCCACCGCCACAACGCGCCCCAGGTTTCCGTCCGCCGATCAGCGGAGGACCGCCCCGCTATAAGTGCTTTACGTGTGGCCAGGTGGGCCATTTCTCGAAGGACTGTCCCCAGGGGCAGCAGAGCATCGGGCAAGCCCAGCTCCAGGGCGGTGCTCGAGGCCGACCTCCGGTCAAGAAGGTTGGTCAGCGGACTGGGGGCGTTCGCAACCTCGACAATGAGGACGCCCCAGAGGGGGACAACGTGCTGGCGGGTACGTTCACTCTCAACGATCAAGCCATCATCATATTATTTGATTCTAGTGCAACCCACAACTTCATAAGTGCATCATATGTGGTTAAGCATCAACTGGAAGCCTTTCCAACCGAGTGTTCTTATATGATCTGCTCACCAGGAGGAAAGATTTCAGCAACTATGATGATTCCGAAAGCACCACTGTGCACTATGATTATTCTTGAGGGGCAGAAGATTGATGCAATCTTAGGAATGTCATGGCTAAGCTACCATGGCGCTGTCCTAAAAACATTATCACGGACGGTTCACCTCAATTCCCCACTACACCGTCCGCAGTCCCTCATATTAGACAATCCAGTCCGGGAAGTTTCATAAATCCATAATACTGAAGCTCTCAAGTTAGAGGACATTCCCGTAGTCCGGGAATACCCCGACGTGTTTCCGGATGATATTCTGGGCATGCTACCTGAGCGGGATGTCGAGTTCAAGATCGAGCTTGCACCCGGGACTACTCCTATTTCCCGGAGGCCATACAAAATGGCTCCGAACGAGCTAGCTGAACTGAAAGAACCTCAATGATCTGTAGAGCAAAGGTTTCATTATGTCGAGTTCCTCGCCTTGGGGATGCTCGGCGTTGTTTGTGAAGAAGAAGGAAGAAACCTTGAGGCTGTGTGTGGACTACCGGCCGCTCAACGCCGTCACCATCAAGAATAAGTACCCACTGCCCCGCATTGACATTTTGTTTGATCAACTTGTGGGTGCAAGTGTGTTCTCCAAGATGGACCTTCGCTCTGGATATCATCAAATAAAAATCCGGGCGGAGGATATCCCGAAGACGGCCTTCTCGACGAGATATGGCTTATATGGATATCTCGTCATGTCTTTTGGTCTCACTAATGCTCCGGCACATTTCATGTAACTCATGAACTCGGTGTTCATGCCGGAGCTGGACAAGTTCGTGGTGGTGTTCATTGATGATATCTTGATTTATTCCAAGACAGAAGCAGAACATGCCGAACACTTGAGGATTGTTCTCCAACGCCTAAGGGACCATAAACTATATGCCAAGTTCAGCAAATGTGAGTTTTGGATCAGCCAAGTGCCAGTTTTGGGACATATCATCTCAGCGGAAGGCATTGTGATGGACCCAAGCAAAAGCGAACAAGTGCTGCAATGGAAAGCTCCCACTTCATCCATGAAGTCAGAAGCTTACTCGGCTTAGCGGGATACTATCGGAGATTCATTTCAAGCTTCTCCAAGCTTGCCAAGCCAAAGACAGAGTTGCTGAAAAAGGGAACAAAATATGTTTGGAACACAGCGTGTGAAGGAGCGTTCCAAGCATTAGTGAAGCATCTCACAACAGCCCCGGTCTTAGCTCAACCGGATACAACCAAGCCCTTCGACATGTATTGTGATGCGTCCGGCATTGGGCTCAGCTGCGTGTTGATGCAGGAAGGACGTGTGGTCGCATATGGCTCACGCCAACTTCGGAACCATGAGCAGCACTATCCAACTCATGATCTTAAGCTGGCTGCTGTGGTGTTGGCGCTGAAAATGTGGAGGCACTATCTCCTGGGGAACTTGGTGCATCTCTACACCGACCACAAGAGCTTGAAGTACATTTTCACCCAGAAGGAGCTGAATATGAGGCAAAGAAGGTGGTTAGAATTAATCAAAGATTATGAGATTGAGATTCATTACCACCCCGGCAAGGAGAATGTGGTTACCGACGCGCTGAGTCGGAAATCACATGTCCATAACCTCACCATTACACCGGTGGAGGAGGGAGAGCCGAGTTTATACTTGGTTCCTTATGGATCGCTCTACAACCTTGCCCTCATCCCTACTATTAGGGAGGACATCATTGCAGCTCAGAAGATTGATAAGGGCATGGCACATCTCCGGAGACGGATAGACAACGGGGAGATCAAATGTTTCTGGAAGGATGATGAGGGGACGCTATGGTTCAATAATCGCATAGTCGTACCCCGGGATATGGAGCTGAGGAAAAATATCCTTGATGAAGCTCACTTGTCTAAATACTCCTTTCATTCGGGCAGCAACAAAATGTACCAAGATTTGAAAAAGAAATTTTGGTGGACACGGACGAAGCGGGAAGTGGCTGAGTACGTATCTGAGTGTGATACGTGTAGACGAGTGAAAGCTGTTCATATGAAAAAATCAGGGCTGCTTCAACCCCTGAAAATCCCGGCATGGAAATGGGAAGATGTGAGCATGGATTTCATTGTGGCATTACCCCTGACCTCCAACAAGCATGATTCCATTTGGGTAATCATTGACAGATTAACCAAGACGGCTCACTTCATCCCGGTGCAAACACATTACAATGCCGGCAAGTACGTGGAGCTGTACATAGCGAGGATTCTATGCCTATACGGGGTACCCAAGACCACCGTCTCAAATCGAGGTGCATTATTTGTATCTCGCTTTTGGGAGCAGTTGCACGCTTACTAAGCTGATTAGAAGCTCCGTCTATCACCCTCAGACAGACGGGCAAACAGAGAGGGTGAACCAAGTACTAGAAGACATGTTGAGAGCATGTTCCATCCACAACTGTAGGAACTGGGATGATCACCTACCGTTGGCGGAATTCTCGTACAACAATGGATATCAGACGAGTATCAAGATGGCACCCTATGAAGCTCTCTACGGTCGCAAGTGCCGCACCCCATTAAACTGGTGCGAGTCCGGTGAAATGGTCACATTCGGAGTTGATGTGGTGAACGACGCCGAAGAGCGCGTTCAGACGATTCAAGCCAACTTGAAGGCCGCTCTATCCCGGCAGAAAAGCTACGCTGATAAGAGGCGTAGACCGCTGCACTTTGAGGTTGGAGAGCACGTGTACCTCCGTGTGTCTCCGATGAAGGGCGTGCACCGGTTCGCTGTGAAGGGGAAACTCGCTCCCCGTTTCATTGGACTCTATGCTATTACCGAGAAGTGTGGACCAGTGGCGTACAGACTAGAACTACCGGCATCTCTTGCTGGTGTTCATGATGTTTTCCATGTTTCACAACTATGAAAATGTCTGAAGCATACAACTGTTGTTTCCACCGAAGACATCGGCGAGTTGCAACCGGATTTGACATATGATGAATATCTGGTGGCAATTATTGATGAGAAAGCTCGGACCACACGTAGCCGAACGTTGTGGTTCTACAAGATACTCTGGAGTAACCACACCGCCGAAGAAGCGACGTGGGAGATCGAGGAATTCCTTCCTCAAATTACCCGGAGTTCATGGCGTCTCAGCACGAGTGAGTTCCTATTACATCGCTGTCTCTTCTTTTGTAATCTCGGGACGAGATTCTTTTAAGGGGGGATGGATGTAAAAGCCCAAGAAAAGGGACTTGCAATTTTTTTTCATCACCTCACAACACCACAGCTTTTGTTGTAGATGTCTTGTGAAGACTTGTGAAGAGCAAGTAACCTCCATCAAGAGGGTGATTAGAGGTGAAAGCCCTAACTTTCACAAAGTAGGATTTCTACACATGAACATGAGAGGTTGAGCTCACCCCTAGAACTTAACAGCGAACCTTCCAAGTTCTCCTTGTATCATCTCAATCTTAGCTTCCCTCACGGATCGGTTTCCTTCATGTGCGATCTTGAGGGTGTCCCAAATATCTTTGGCGAGCTCCAACCCATCTACCTTGTTAAATTCTTCAATGCTCAGAGATGAGTTGAGTACGGCTGCTGCTTGTGCATTGCGATGGATTTGTTGTTCTTGTTCTAGGGTGAGTTCATCCTCATCTTCGGGGATATCTATACCTGTACACACCACATGCCAAAGACTTGGGTACAAGGAAATTAGATGCACCTCCATGTTGTGTTTCCACATTGTATAGTTAGTTCCATCAAAGTGAGGTGGTTTGCCTAGAGGAATTGATAAATAACTGGAACGAGAATTTAGTCGTTCATAGTTAAAAGGATATCGCGAGTAGTCTTGTTGACTACTATTGAGTTTCTTCTCCAACTTCTCCTTCTTTTTCTTTTTAGCCTCCTCCTTCTTCTTTTTGAGGAGTGCCATGAGACGAAGAACTTCTTCATCTTCTTCTGAGCTTGTAACGTCTTGTGGAGGAGCAACTGCGGGAGGCGGGTTAGAACCTTATTCTTCAAAGTTGCTCGAACTTGCTCCTTTTCCCTTGTTGAGATCAATTTGGCTACCGACCTTGTCCCCCATCTCCTCTCCATGCGGTTAAGCTTTTGTGGAGAGTTAGGCTCTGATACCAATTGAAAGTTGCCTAGAGGGAGGGGTGAATAGGCTAATAAAACCTGAAATTATAGTAAACAATGGATAAAACCAGAGGCAGGCCGGACTAGTCCGGTCTGAGGTCGGACTAGTCCGGTCTAAGTCTAAATTTGTGTTTTAGGTTTCCTTTTAAGTTTGTTTGAGCGGAAAATATGTGGTAGTCAAATGATATCACTAATTAGTTTGAGAATGATTAGATTGCGAGATAGTAGAACAATTTGCGGGCACTAACACAATGAAAGCTTAACAAGTAATTCAAGTGAGCAAGTGAGATAGTAAAGGAACCAATAGACACGATTTATCCCGAGGTTCGATTCCACACAGGAATCTATGTCCTCGTTGAGGAGTCCACCAAGGACCGGGTCTTTTCCAACCCTTCCTTCACCGAGCGATCACCAAGATCAGGCCCGGGCTTTCTCACTATCAATCGAATGTGAATAAAATGCTCTTAGGGGCTACTCACACCTTGAGGCTCCCTACACCAACCAAGTAGTTCTAGAATTCAAAGTACAACTGTTAAAAACTCAAAATAACAGTTAGAGTGCAAGGGAATCAAACCGAGAGCTCAAACATCGATCACCACGTCTTTCCTCTCACAAAACCACTAACTCCTTAAGATCCAATCTTAGGGGTCTAGAAGGTGACGAAAGAGGCTTAGAAGAGCTCTAGGAATGAGTTTTCAGTGCTTAGGTTCGTGTCTTACCAATTCTTAGCCGGTGGTCTCCTTTTATAGAAATCCCGACATTTAGCCGTTACCAACTAAAGTCCGGACTAGTCCGGTCCCAACCGCGGACTAGTCCGTTCTTGAGGGACCACTCACGTCACAGGTTACCAAATAAAGTTTTAGTGACCATTGGATTCAAACGGTCATGAAACCCCGGACTAGTCCGGCCAAGAGCGGACTAGTCTGATCTCAATCAGGAACCTTTGTTCCGTATGAGAACGGACTAGTCTGGTAAGGGCGGACTAGTCCGGCCTTACCAGACTTAGTCTAAAAACTCTCTAAACTGGAGCTGCAGACTAGTCCAGCCAACCTCGGACTAGTCCAAGCTCACACAGGAACCTTTGTTCCGTCCTAATTCGGACTAGTCTGAAAAGATCAGACTAGTCCGGCCTGTGGAGCGAACTAGTCCGATGGCACTCAGAGACTTCTTCTCCGAACCTAAGCGGCTTAGTCCGCTTAGCGGACTAGTCCGACCTCTTGGGCGGACTAGTCCAGCCTTCTGAGACTTAGTCTCATAACTGCTCAGACTCACACAACAACGGACTAGTCCGGCCTTGAACGGACAAGTCCGAAATAACTCAGAGACTTTTTATCCGGTCCAAAACGGATTAGTCCGGGTCTGGACGGACTAGTCCGGCCAGTTGTCCTGACAAGTCTGGTCTCCCTTTTTCTTCGTATCTATGACTACTTCGTTTCATGATTCTAACTTTCTACCCTTCGTTTGAGCTCTCTAATGATTCTCAACCACTCTAAAAGAGAAGACCCTGTACACAACTAGAAAAATGTGAAGATTAATAGAAAATGTTATTTTCTACTCTTTCAAGTCTTCTTCTTTTACTTTTGCTTCTTGAGAGACTCCATATCCATTTTTTTGATAAGCACCTATGCTCATACTCTGTAGAAACTTATTAGTATCTTAATTGTCGTCATCAATCAACCAAAACCCACAGGGATTACCTAGATGCACTTTCAATGTCCCCCTTTTTGGTGATTGATGACAACTCATTAAGATTTTCGAAAAGTAGATATAGTAGATTATTTTCATAATACATGTGTGTATGATTTACTCCCCTAGATGTGTGCACAATGGATTATCAAGAAAAATATGCACAAGAGTGAGTTCTTGGGGAATTCCATGCTTACATGTGTTATGGTGGGGTGACTAAGTGTGATGTAAGCAGTAACCACATTAAGAAAGATATAACATTTACGAGCAAGCATATTTCAATATGGCATAAAATGAAGACATAGAATTGCATAGTCATTAAAAAATAACATATCATGGCATAATATAGCATAGTTATTACAAACCAGCATAAAATGGCATAAAATGAGTTTAAAGAGCAAGACTATGACTATGACTAGACTACTCCCCCTTTGGCATCAAGGCACCAAAAAAGGGAAAGAAAAAGGAGAAAACCTAATCACTATCATCTTGATCTTCGTCGTGGTCACTCTGAGTCTCCTTGTCCTCATCCTCATCTTCATCTTCATCTTCATTGTCATCCTCGTGATGAGTGTGGGAGGTAGGAGGAGCAGCTGAGGAGGATCCAAAGTAGGCAAGCTCATCCTCCGTGAGAGTGGGGAACTCTGTCACTTCGTCATCATCTGATGACGGTGGAGACATAGGTATCTCCATCTTGTCGCACATGGCCTTGAGATACTTCTCTTGGCGTTGCTTCATCTTCTGCGTGTGAACTTCCACCTTCCGACACGAGGAGAATATGGCCTTGAAGATTTTGAGCAGTCCACTCGAGGAGCCATTGGATGATGGAGGGATGGATGGTCCGGCAGAGGAGGATGGAGCTGCAGTGGATCCCCTGCCCAAGGATGTAGGAGGGCGAGGAATAGGAGTCGGCATCTGAGGACGTAGCTTCCTGTGCTTCACATCCTTTGCAAACTCTAGTCCTGTGACTTTTTCGATCATGCACATTATGTATGGTGCATAGCCACAAGATCTGTTCGGGGTGTGAGAGATGTTGAAGATGTCATTGTAGATGTAGTCAAAGACATTGAATCTCTCTTCTTCATTGAGCATCTTCAACAGGTTTCTGAGATACCCCTGTATCATCCCCCATCTCCATCTTTTGGAGCTAGAGTCTTCCTTAGAATCATGTTCATCACTCCAAAGAAGGGTTTGATGTTGTGGGTGGAGGATGCCTCATAAGAGAGATATGAAGGATACATGAAGTCCAAGTCATCCTTTCCCAAGGTTCTCTCATTGTGAACTATGATCTCATAGTTCAAGTGCTCCCCAAGTCCAAGGATGCGAGCAAACTCATCATATAGAACAGAGTACACCACACCATTTGTCATCCACGTGATTTTCCTGTTTCCATAGGTGTGGAAGTAGCATGTGGTGTAAAACTAGACTATGACCTCAATGTTCCAATCATATTGAAAAGCCATCAAGTCTTTGATCCCATGGCGTTTTGTTGCTTCAATTACTGCATCAAAGGCTTGATGTTTCTTGTTGGCCATGTATGACCAGTCCACCCACTGAGCATCAACTACCGGTGTCTTCATTGGGAGATAGACAAGCCGGTAGTAGTCACAATGGAAGTCACAACGGAAGCGAGGGTCTGGTGTGGACTTCTCGTACTTATAAACTTCCTCCTCCTAGAACCTTCTCGCTTTGTCGGGTCCTTTCCCCTTGAAGGTTGCACTTGCCAAATTGGGTTGGCGGTTTGCGTTGTGCATGGGAGGTGCCCTCTCAAGGGGCCCAACAGGTCCCTGTGGGGGATTTTCCCTTCCCCGTCTAGGGTTGTCACGAATGACGAGTCCCCTGTTGGCTAGAGCCTTTTTCTGGAAGGATCAGCTGTTTTGCCTTTTCCTTTGTCTTGGGTCGATTTTTGTGGCTCGGCAGGCTGTTTGTCCTTCAGGGTGACTAGCCTCTTCCTCCTTGGAGGATCAACGGACTGGGAGGCTTGTGCTTCCCTGTCAGCCCGTTTCTTTGTCCGAGCCTCCCTTGCAGCATCCTCTACTGCCTCTGCCTCGGCTGCCGCACAATAAGCGGCTTGACGAGCCGCTTCGGCCTCGGGGTTTGGAAGAGGACTGTCGTTGGGTCCTGACATGATCTGATGAGAAAAGAAGTATTTAGCTGATGGAGTATTGCGTTTAAATTAGTTTAGAAACCCAAAGTTAGGGGCTAAGACTGTATCGGTCGGACTTGTCCGGGCGAGAGCCGGACTAGTCCGCTCCGGCCGGACTTGTCCGGTTGGAGTCCGGACTAGTCCGGACCCCATAGTTTTAAACCCTAACTGATTTGATTTGATTACTAATTCAGCAAAGTAGTCGCAATACTATGGGAATTGAAATAATATGGTATAGGAATCTCAGAGAAGCCCTAAGGTACTAAAGGTATGTCCTGGAGATAAGATTTTTGTGAAAAGTCAAGGCTAGGTTAAAAAGTACCTTAGAGTGAAGAAATTTGATGAAATCGACGGTTTGAAGGAGCGGAGATGGTCGGAGAAGGGTTCCCCGCACTCCACAAGCCTTGAATCGAGAATGCCTTCGAGGGATTTGAGGGAGGACTCCAAAATCGCCAATGGGGGCGAGTTTTGGAGGAGAGAAGTGGAGTGGAGGTGAATGAGGGAGAGGGAGGGGGTCAGCCCGACCCTTGGAGGTTAAGTCTCTAGGGGCCGGACTAGTCCGGTCCTCAGTCTGGACTAGTCCGGTCTGTCGGACTAGGTCCGGACTAGTCTCTAGTCCGGACTTGTCCGGGTGCCGGACAGACTAGTCCGTTGTGGACTTGTCCGCTGCATCTCAGACTTCTTAGGATGCCCGGACTTGTCCGGCCTCTAGGTCGGACTAGTCCGGCTCTTAAAGTCTAAAGATTCTTATATATATATATATATATATATATATATATATATATATATATATATATATATATATATATTAGAACTTTGCCTTTGTTTGCGGTGGATTTACTTGCACCTGCTATATGGTCCATATATATATATATCAAACACATAATTACATGATGACCACGATATAGCCAAAAATAATATGAGAGAAGAAATAGAGGAGGAACAAGTTTTTCACAATCGTGCACATTTTTGAAAGTTGTGGAAGAATTTGGAGAACTTCTATTTGCACAACTTTTCAACTCACATTCCTAGAGTCTAGTATATTCAGCTCATTTTGAAGTTCACAAAATCGTTTTTCATCTAGTGGTTTGGTAAAAATATCGGCTAGTTGTTTTTCAGTTCTTACATGTGAGATAGCTATGTCCCCCTTTATAGAATGATCTCTCAAAAAGTGATGCCGGATGTCTATGTGTTTGGTCCTAGAGTGCTCAACGGGATTGTGTGCTATCTTAATGGCACTCTCATTGTCACAAAGGAGTGGAATGTGGTTCATATTGTGACCATAATCCCTTAGAGTTTGTCGCATCCAAAGAAGTTGAGCACAGCAACTCCCGGCTGCAACTTACTCCGCCTCAGCTGTGGAGAGCAATGGAATTTTGTTTCTTGGATGACCATGATACTAGGGACCTACCAAAAAATTGACAAGTCCCTGAGGTGCCTTTTCTATCTATTTTACATCCGGCGTAATCCGCATCGGAGTATCCGATGAGATTAAACTTAGACCCCCTTGGATACCATAATCCTAGGTTAGGTGTGTGAACTAGATATCTTAGGATCCTTTTAACGGCTGTTAAATGACATTCTTTAGGTGATGCTTGAAATCTTGCACATAAACAGACACTAAGCATGATGTCGGGTCTAGATGCACAAAGATAAAGTAATGAGCCAATCATGGAGTGATATACCTTTTGATCCACGCTTGGTCCATCTTCATTGAGGTCAAGGTGCCCATTTGTTGCCATTGGTGTCTTGATAGGTTTTGCTTTGTCCATGTTGAACTTCTTGAGTATGTCTTGTGTGTACTTGGTTTGACTAATGAACGTGCCTTCCTTGAGTTGCTTGACTTAAAATCCGAGGAAGAACTTCAACTCTCCCATCATGGACATCTCAAACCTATCTGTCATTATCTTACTAAACTCATTACAGAAAGATTTGTTAGTAGAACCAAATATAATGTCATCGACATATATTTGTCATACAAAGAGATCGTTGTCTACATTCTTTGTGAATAGTGTATAATCTGTTTTGCCTATCTTAAAACCATTATCAATGAGAAAGTCTCTAAGACATTCATACCAAGCTCTAGGAGCTTGTTTGAGGCCATAGAGAGCTTTATGCAATTTAAACACATGATCAGGATATTCTTGGTCTTCAAAGCCGGGTGGTTGCTCCACGTACACCTCCTCCTTGATTGGACCGTTTAGAAAGGAACTTTTCACACCCATTTGATAGAGTTTAAAATCATGATGAGTAGCATAGGCTAATAGAATACGAATAGACTCAAGCCTAGCTACGGGAGCAAAAGTTTCATCGAAATCCAAACCTTCGACTTGAGCATATCCCTTTGCTACAAGTCTGGCCTTGTTTCTCATCACCACTCCGTGTTCGTCTTGCTTGTTGCGGAACACCCACTTGGTGCCTACCACGTTTGCATTTGGTCTTTTCACTAGCTCCCATACTTGATTTCTTGTAAAGTTGTTTAACTCTTCTTGCATAGCTACCACCCAATCCGGATCCTTGAGTGCATCTTCCACCCTAAATGGTTCCAAGGACGACACAAAAGAGTAATGTGCACAAAAGGTAGCTATTCGAGAACGTGTTGTTACCCCTTTTGTGATATCTCTAAGGATGTTATCAACGGGGTGATCTCGTTGAATGCTTTGATGAACCCTTGGGTGAGGCACTTGATTTCTTGAGTGGTTTTCTTCTTCTTCTCCCCCTTGATCAACACCATGGTTTCGATTTTCGTCTTCCTCAAACTGATCGTCTTGATCTTGGGGTGCTTGAGTTTGATCTTGAGTGAGAGGTGTCAATTGTGATGAGCTTGTGGCATCTTGTCCTACATTTTCTTGGGGATGGATTTCTCCAAGCCCCATTCTTCTTAGTGCTTCACTTGGTGCTTCTTCTTCATCTAATACACATTGATCAACTTGCTCTGCTTGGGAGCCATTAGTTTCATCAAACACCACGTCACGTGCAATTTCAACGCACCCGGAGATTTTGTTGAAGACACGATAAGCGTAGGTGTTTGAGTCATAACCAAGTAGGAAACCTTCATCGGATTTCGAAGCAAATTTTGAAGTCCTAGGCTTCTTATTGAGAATATAACATTTACTTCCAAAAACTCGGAAGTAGGAGATATTGGGTTTGTTACCGGTTAGGAGCTCGTACGAGGTTTTCTTCAAAAGTCGATGGAGGTAGAGGCGGTTTGTAGCACGACAAGCGGTGTTGACTGCCTCCGCCAAAAATCGATCCGAGGTCTTGTATTCATCGAGCATGGTTCTTGCCATCTCTATGAGTGTTCGGTTCTTCCTTTCAGCCACCCCATTTTTTTCAGGAGTATAAGGGGCTGAAAGCTCATGTTTGATGCCCTATTCATCCAAAAATTCTTCTACTTGAGTGTTCTTGAATTCAGAACCGTTGTCACTCCTTATCTTCTTGGTTTTTAAGGAAAACTCGTTTTGAGCTCTCCTCAAGAACTTCTTGAGGATACCTTGAGTTTCTCCCTTATCATGCAAGAAAAATACCCAAGTGAAACGAGAATAATCATCAACAATTACAAGACCATACTTGTTACCGCCAATGCTTATATAGGTGACAGGGCCGAAGAGGTCCATGTGAAGCATCTCCAATGGTCTTGTTGTCGTCATCACATTCTTGGCGGGGTGAGCTGTTCCAATTTGTTTTCCTACTTGGCATGCACTACATGGTCTATCCTTTTCAAAAACAATATCTTTTAGTCCACGGATGTGATCCCCCTTTAGAAGTTTTTGTAAGTTCCTCATTCCAACATGGGCTAGTCTTCTATGCCACAGCCATCCCATGTTGGTTTTTGCTATTAAGCATTGTCAGGCTGAGCTTTATCTGTGGAAAAATCTACCAAGTAAAGCTTTCCCTTTAACACACCCTTAAAGGCAATTGAGTTGTCACTTCTTCTAGAAACGGTCACATCCTCGTTAGTAAACAAGCAATTATAACCTTTCTCACATAGTTGAGATATGGACAATAGGTTATAATCCAATGATTCAACGTGTAGAACATGTGAAAGAAAGTGTTGAGAAGAGATTGCAATTTTACCAATACCTAGTACCCTTCCTTGGCTGTTGTCACCAAAATAGATGCCTTCATTTGAATCATCATTTTCTTCATACTCAATAAACATTTTCCTCTCTCCGGTCATATGGTTAGTGCACCCACTATCTAGCACCCATTTAGTGCCACCGGAGGAGTAGGCCTGCAAAACAATTTAAACTTTGCTCTTAGGTACCCAAACTTGGTTGGGTCCTTTGAGGTTAGTTACTAGGCATTTGGGCACCCACACACAAGTTTTTGGACTCTTGTGGAGTGGCCCAACATATTTTGCATAAACTTTACCATACTTTATTTTCATAAGAACATAAGATGCATCGAAATTATGAAATACTATAGATTTTACATTTTTGGTAATCTCATGTGAGGTAGATGCAAGGTTGTTACTCTTGTCTTGACTTGAGTTTTCTTTCATGAAGGCTACACATTTGCTATTGTTTTTAAGGATTCTAGCATTTTGCTTTCCTCCCCTAGTATAACCAAGTCCATCTTTGATGAAGGGAGATCTTGTGATTGTGTATGCACTACGTGCATATTTGATTTTTTCTTTATCAAAGATCCCACTCTTGTGTGTATTGTTGCTTTGTGCCTCTTTGAGCTCATCTTTTAAGTTTAAGGCAATGCTAGCACATTTACAAGTTTTAGTGTTGGATTCTATATTTGTTGAGAGAGAGTTTTTGGAGGATGAATTAGTTGAGACACTTGACTTAAGTGAGTCAAGTTGTGCTCCAAGATTCTTGTGAGCTTTGGTTAAACTTACAAGTTCATCTTGAAGTGCTACATTCTCACTTTTAAGCTGAACGCATGTCTCCTTGCTCATGACAAGTTCGCTTTCAAGTGTTCTACTCTTTTCTCTCTCAAATTCAAGAAGTTTCTCAATCTCAAGGTTTCTTTCCTTTTTAAGGATAAGCAATTCTTCTTGTTGATTGAGAAGCTCTTCTTGTTCAAATATTTCATCTGATAACATTTTCATTTTAGCTACAGCCTTTTTGTTTAATCCTCTAAACATGAATTCGTTTTCACTACTACTATCAAAGTCACTATCATCTTCAATATGTAACTTAAAAGGTTTAGTCATTACCTTGCGCTTTCCTTCCTTTGCCATGAGGCATGTGTGACTTCGGCTCTTCCAATCACCCTTATTTGGCAAAAGTGATTTCTTCATGGTTGGCCTCTTGATGGCTACGGTTGCCACTTTTTCTTCATCTTCGGAGGAGGATTCTTCATTTGAGTCCCATTCTTCTCCGATGTGGGCTTGTCCATACGTCTTCTTCTTTGTGAAGAATTTCTTATCTTGAGGCTTCCCATCCTTCTTCTTTCTCTTGTCATCTTCCTTGCTATGGGGGCAGTTCACAATGAAATGCCCATGTTCTCCACAGTTGTACCAAGTCTTCTTTGTTCTTGACTTGCCCTTGTTTTTGCTCTTGTTCTCATAGTGATGGCTTCTCCTTCTCCTCATCAACCTTTTGAATCTTTTGATGAAGAACGCCATTTCTTCATCATCCATGTCCGTGCTCTCATCATCACTTTCTTCATCTTCACTTGTGAGTTGTGTTTCTTTTGCCTTGGACTTGGATGTGGCCTTGAGTGCAATGCCCTTCCTCTTGGATGAAGTGATCTTGGCTAGGTCATTGACGTGTTGGGCTTCCTTTTCCATCATCTCGTGGTTAATGATCTTCCCTAGCACTTCATCCGGAGTCATCAAGTGAAAGTTTGGACTTTCCCGGATTAGGGTGCATAGGGTCACATTGCGAGGCATAAATGCTCTTATCATTCTTTTAACCACCTCATGGTCATTCCATTTCTTGCATCCGTACGCCCGACTCTTGTTGATAAGAGTTTTGAGTCAGTTGTACATTTATTGAGGTGTTTTGCCTTCTTCCATGGCGAACCTTCCAAGTTCTCCTTCTATCATCTCAATCTTAGCTTCCCTCACGGATCGGTTTCCTTCATGTGCGATCTTGAGGGTGTCCCAAATATCTTTGGCGAGCTCCAACCCATCTACCTTATTAAATTCTTCAATGCTCAGAGATGAGTTGAGTACGGCTGCTGCTTGTGCATTGCGATGGATTTGTTGTTCTTGTTCTAAGGTGAGTTCATCCTCGTCTTCGGGGATATCTGTACCTGTACACACCACATGCCAAAGACTTGGGTTCAAGGAAATTAGATGCAACTCCATGTTGTGTTTCCACATTGTATAGTTAGTTCCATCAAAGTGAGGTGGTTTGCCTAGAGGAATTGATAAATAACTGGAATGAGAATTTAGTCGTTCATAGTTAAAAGGATATCGCGAGTAGTCTTGTTGACTACTCTTGAGTTTCTTCTCCAACTTCTCCTTTTTTTAGCCTCCTCCTTCTTCTTTTTGAGGAGTGCCATGAGACGAAGAACTTCTTCATCTTCTTCTCAGATTGTAACGTCTTGTGGAGGAGCAACTGCGGGAGGCGGGTTAGAACCTTGTTCTTCAAAGTTGCTCGAACTTGCTCCTTTTCCCTTGTTGAGATCAATTTGGCTACCGACCTTGTCCCCCATCTCCTCTCCAAGCGGTTAAGCTTTTGTGGAGAGTTAGGCTCTGATACCAATTGAAAATTGCCTAGAGGGGGGGGTGAATAGGCTAATAAAACCTGAAATTATAGTAAACAGCGGATAAAACCAGAGGCAGGCCGGACTAGTCCGGTCTGAGGTCGGACTAGTCCGGTCTAAGTCTAAATTTGTGTTTTAGGTTTCCTTTTAAGTTTGTTTGAGCGGAAAATATGTGGTAGTCAAATAATATCACTAATTAGTTTGAGAATGATTAGATTGAGAGATAGTAGAATAATTTGCTGTAAAGGTCCCAAAATTATGAATACAAAGAAACACTTGTTTTCAAAGTTTTGTTTCATGTGTATGAAATTTAGGACTTGTTAAAACTTTTTCCCACATGTGATAACACACGTGAGGGCTTTCTTCACACAAGTCAAATGTTCATTTGAGAACATGGAACCCTAGAGGGGTCTAAAACAAAGATGGGAAGTTCCCATATGTGTGAGGAAGCAAGAATCAGATTTAGAACAATGGTTCAAATTCAAAATTCAAATGAGAGCAACACTAGGAATTTCCAAACTGTTGTGCTAAAAATCTCATTTGCAGCAGCCAAAATAAAAATCAGATTTCATATTTGAATTCCTTGAGTCCAAATTAAGGGGTGTGCAAAGTTTCATGATTTATGGAAATAGTTTGCAACCCATTTTGCAAAATGGACTTTAAAAGACAAAGAATTCAAATGCATGTTTGAATTTGGATGAAACTTGCCCAATTATCCAAATGCATACCAGATTTGAATTCCCACAATTGAATTCACCTAATATTCAAACCTGGGAGATATTTGGAGGGGGATAAGGAGGGACTGATCAGTGGGTCCCACATGTCATTGAGTGAAGTGAAAATTGCAAAAGATCTCACAGTGTTAAGTCTCTGTTTGCCTTCTTCAGTCGGCACCCGACACCGACGGGCGCAGCACCGGGCGACACCGCGATCAGCCGACGCCTCCACCTCCTGCTGGATTTCGTCGCGCTGGAGAAGCCGCCCGACCGTCTTATACCCTCTGCCGTGCTCCTCTTCGCTCATTCCCGAAGACCAGCGCCGCTCTGTTTCTTTTCCTCGCGTGAGAAACAGCCGCAGCGGCCGACGCCGTCCGCTCGATCGGCCACCGCCATAACGTGCGGGTGAAGCCTCGGTTGAGCAGACAAACAACACCACCATCGTCCCCACGACCCCCTCGTGCACTCACCAAGGGCGTTCGTGCTCTCCATACTGAGATAACTCGGTTTCAGCGGCGGCCGGAAGAAACCGCCATCCACGGCTCCCGTGGACAGCCTCCTCCAGAGCTTGTCACGACCAAGTGAGGCCACCCTGGGACGCGCAGGAGCTCCGTGCAGCTTCTACCCGAAGCACAGAGCCTGTCTCGGCCTCTCGACAACGAATTTCGAAGATCCTCTCCAGCCGGTGAAAACTGACCCGCGGGTATGAATCGATGAAATTCTCGGGTTATATTCATTTAGAGCTCTGCAAATTTCGCACATAGAACCTAGACTGGTGTAGCAACTTTTCTTCTTCACAAAACGTCGCATGAAACCCATGGTAGACGGCTTGTTTCAAGCTTTTCCATCGGCTACCACAATAAGGAGCATCGGGTGCACGATGAAACCTAGGTTGGAGCCGTTTCCGAGCCCATATGCGGCCATGCCGAGCAGGGCAAACCTCCACTAGTTCTGTAGAACCTTTCCAGGGGACTTCTGGCGGGCTAGAGCATCGGGGCAACGTTGCCGGACTCCCTCAGAGCCGCTGCACCGGTGCGGGGTGGTTTAGGAACCTCGCCGGTCTAGGGAAGTCCCACCATCGTGTTCCTCGGGTTAAAATAGGGCCTGGCGGCGAGTGACAGCTCGGGAGTTGGTCGGAGCGACGAAAACCGGCGAACTCCGGCGAGCCCGGCGGCGCAGAAGCGCGGGGGCGGGAGGTAGACGAAGGTGCTACCGGCCCCACGCGTCAGTCGCACGGAAACAGTGGACCGGATATTCTGTGGCGCGGGATCGGCTGTGACAGCGTGGGAAACAATTCTGTAGCCCGTGTGGCGCGCTCCCGGCAGCAGACACGTGTCCCTGGTCCCACAGTCAGGTTTAAACTTTTCCCCGGATTTATTCAAATCCCAGATTTTTCCCTAAACTTTAGAAGAGCATAACTTTTGCTAGGAACCTCCAAATTTAGTGATTCAAATTGGGTTAGATTCAGATTGACAAACTCTATCCAAATATGCAACCCAATTTGTATGAAAGTCTTTATTTAATTCTGGAAAATTCTTTAAAGCTTTTCAGTAAAAGAATTTTAGAGGGAGTTTGGGTTATCCAAAAATCCTCAAATTTTGCCAGAATATTCTATAGGGTGTTATTAGACTCCTGTAAAAGTTTCAGCTCATTTGGAGTTGAATTAATCAGGGTAATTCAGATTGTAAGTTCCTGTATTCAAATAAATACAGAAACATTTTCAGAGAATTTCCAAAACTTGTAAAATTCAGTTCTGGGAAATTCTTAGCTCCAAAAAAATCCTAGGAAAATTCATGTAGACTCTATAAACTATAATTGAAATTGTGGTTCACTGAGTTTAACATGAACATGGATGTTACCTCAGAATTAATTCATCTTTGACTAAACACTTAGAGAATTATTCTGAATTAACCATTCCATGAAATGTGCTAAATTTTGGTCCAGAGGACTTTCTTGTGACAAGGAACTCACATGAAAATTCTCAGCTCCATTAGAGCTCTGGATCACCACTGTCATGTGTGATCTCTTAAGGTGATCAACACTTAAGTGGGAAGAAGCACTCAACACTTGATCTTAGTGTTTAAGCCCAACCCAAACCACTAGCACCAGTGTCATTTTAAATTCTTAAACAAAGTTCCAGTTTTAAAATGGTCTTTAGATCTTATGAGCAAAAGCTTTTCAATTAAATACATATGCATGATCATATCGTATAGCATATACGTGAAGAAGGTGAGAAGGACTTGAAGTGAAGATCAAGGAGGAAGGAGAACAAGTGATCAAGCTCCAAGTGATCGTCACTAACTGATTGTAACAGTAGTCACCTGCAAAACAGGCAAGCCCCGGTTTGCATTTGAACCGTTTTATAAAGCATTTTCATTTGTAGAAATCATAGCTTTGCATCGTTGCTTGCATTACGTCTAGATGATATTGAAAACCCCACTTGCATGACCAGAAACACCTATGAGAGAAAGGGTAGATTAGTAACTCCTCAAGGGAATTTGGCTACGCTAATGTTAGTAGGAAAGGTCCGGTAGAAGACGAGTAGTTGGAATCTACTCGCGAGTTTAGGGCTGGGGTACTCGGAAGGGGTCCAATTTAGAGAAGATGAGGAAAGTTCACACATAAGAAATGGAGACCGGGCAGGGAGGTTTAGATGCAGCAGGTTGCAGGCCGTGCGTGCATAGCCCTGCCTGTGTCGGTTAAGGCCCGTCCGTGCTTGGCCCTGTTGGACAAGTTTGAGTTGTGTACCGGGCACATACTGGCTATATGGGACCCAGGAAACCGATGTACCTTGGGAGATCCATAGTGGAACTTTTCCAACTGCCTTAGGCTTTCGGCGTCAGGGTAGCAGGAGGTAACTCGCTCAAGAACATACCACAGCGGGTATGTACCTTGAGGGAGCTTGCGTACTCGGGGCAGTTGGACTGCATCCAATGTGGAAGATCTTGGGAAAGGTGGCCGCGTACAACGTCAGTCGAGGTTGCTGCCGGCAACTCGGAGTACGGGTGTACGTGTCGTGTAGTCCGGGCGTGTACTGATTCGAATCACCGTCGCTCGCGGTCATATGAGCATACTTGCCCACTGCGTCTTGACGTAGTAACAACTGGAATTATTCTTTTGAACTTGATGAGGATGTGCTATAACTTGTATTGCAACCATGATTGCATTAGAGATAGGCTCATTAAAATTTACTTTCACTTTGTGCAAGGAGCACCGCAACAAAGCGTTTCTTGTTTGATTGTGGAGTTGCGATGCTTTTCGGCTCAAGGTTTGCACAATGAGGCTTAAAATCTGAAAGTTAAGGATCGACTTTAGGCGAGTCCTTTATGCAAATCTAGCCAACCCAATTGCAACCATCGTGCATGTAGAGTTTCTTGTTTAGGAGAGACGGGTCAGACTTGCTGAGCCTATGTGCTCACGCTTGCTATATAAGTGGTTTTGCAGGTTAACAACGATGCTGAAAAGAAGGGTGTTCCGGTGAGACTCGGGGACTTCCGAGTCAGGTAACACATGGAGAACCCAGCCGCTGCTGCTTGTCTTCGTGTTGCTAGCGAGAGGAGTCCGCGGGCTGGACTTCATCTCAAGTGCTCTTAGTTATTCGACGTGAGTTGATATAGACTTCCGCTGTAGTTACTTGATGTAAAGTATTTACAAAGAAAAACTTGTAAGCTTCCGCTATTGTTTTATGTAATACATTGTTCCTCATATGTGTGTTGTTGGGTGCCGCACAACACGGCACCACCCAATGCGATTCCCGGGCGAGTGGCCTGTCTCGGCTGAGCGGGTCGCGTCAGCGTGGTATCAGAGCTGAGCCCTGTCTCAGTCGGTACCACGCCCGTCTCATTTGCGGACACTAACACAATGAAAGCTTAACAAGTAATTCAAGTGAGCAAGTGAGATAGTAAAGTAACCAAGAGACACGATTTATCCCGAGGTTCGATTCCACACAGGAATATACGTCCTCATTGAGGAGTCCACCAAGGACCGGGTCTTTTCCAACCCTTCCCTCACCGAGCGATCACCAAGATCAAGCCCGGGCTTTCTCACTATCAATCGAATGTGAATACCATGCTCTTAGGGGCTACTCACACCTTGAGGCTCCCTACACCAACCAAGTAGTTCTAGAATTCAAAGTACAACTGTTAAAAACTCAAAATAACAGTTAGAGTGCAAGGGAATCAAACCGAGAGCTCAAACGTCGATCACCACGTCTTTCCTCTCACAAAAACCACTAACTCCTTAAGATCCAATCTTAGGGGTCTAGAAGGTGAGGAAAGAGGCTTAGAAGAGCTCTAGGAATGAGTTTTCAACGCTTAGGTTCGTGTCTTACCAATTCTCAGCCGGGGGGTCTCCATTTATAGAAATCCCGGTATTTAGCCATTACCAACTAAAGTCCGGACTAGTCCGGCCCCAACCCCGGACTAGTCCGTTCTTGAGGGACCACTCACGTCACAGGTTACCAAATAAAGTTTTAGTGATCGTTGGATTCAAACGGTCATGAAACCCCGGACTAGTCCGGCCAAGAGCGGACTAGTCCGATCTCAATCAGGAACCTTTGTTCCGTATGAGAACGGACTAGTCTGGTAAGGGCGGACTAGTCCGGCCCAAAGGGTGGACTAGTCCGGTCTTACCAGACTTAGTATAAAAACTCTCTAAACTGGAGTTGCGGACTAGTCTAGCCAACCTCGGACTAGTCCGAGCTCACACAGGAACCTTTGTTCAGTCTGAAAAGATCGGACTAGTCCAACCTGTGGAGCGGACTAGTCCGATGGCACTTAGAGACTTCTTCTCCAGACCTAAGCGGCTTAGTCCGCTTAGCGGACTAGTGCGGCCTCTTGGGCAGACTAGTCCGGTCTTCTGAGACTTAGTCTCATAACGGCTCAAACTCACACAACAACGGACTAGTCCGGCCTTGAACGGACAAGTCCGAACTAACTCAGAGACTTTTTATCCAGTCCAAAACGGATTAGTCCGGCCAGTTGTCCGGACAAGTCCGGTCTCCCCTTTTCTTCGTATCTATGACTACTTCGTCTCATGATTCTAACTTCCTACCCTTTGTTTGAGCTCTCTAATGATTCTCAAGCACTCTAAAAGAGAAGAACCTGTACACAACTAGAAAAATGTGAAGATTAATAGAAAATGCTATTTTCTACTCTTTCAAGTCTTCTTCTTTTCCTTTTGCTTCTTGAGAGACTCCATATCCATTTCTTTGATAAGCACCTGTGCTCATACTTAGTAGAAACTTATTAGTATCTTAATTGTCGTCATCAATCAACCAAAACCCACGGGGATTACCTAGATGCACTTTCAACCTAGCACCGGAGCTAGCAAAAACAAGTCGCACCTAGCCAAAATAAGTCAGACCTAGACAAAGCAAGTCGGACCTTACGTCGGACCTTGCCGGAGCTACCCAAAACAAGTCGGACCTAGAGTCGGACCTTGTTAAAAAGGTGTTTTGGTAGTATTCAAAACTTTTATCGTCAAAGCCAATGTATTCAGCACACATAGGTCTCACAATCTCCCCCTTGATGAATGCATTGGCAACACCACTTAAAATCCGAACATTGGCTTATTCACATGAAAAGTTTTGAAAACAATTTCTCCCCCTTTGTAAATTAGAAATAAAATGAGAAGAAAAACAGAAATACCAAAAATTCTCCCCCTAAGAAGAATCGTGCCAAAACACTTGTGAATGTGTGCAATGTGTGATCAATTTCTCCCCCTTTGACAATGTATTCAGCAAGGTACAAAAGAGAAATTTTAATTTGTTATGAGCACATTATAACATATACATATAAAACAAAGCTCATCCAAATTATACTATCAAGTAACTTACACTATCACATCAATGAGATACATAAAGTAGTGTAAGCCATGCTAGAGATCAAGTGTAATTTTCAATTTAAACAAGTCATGATCTCACAAACTTAACTATTTCAAGACATGAAAGTATGACACTTGTTGCTGCATTTTATTTATCATTTAAAGCACAAATTTTGATCTTATGACATTTGCAAGAGATTATATGCAGCATCAGCCTTATTCTAACCAACCAAGCCAAGCCTATGTCATTTGACAGTCAGAAGCTTAATGACATGGTTTTAGTCATACACAACTCCTTTCAAGTTCATATATAAGTGCAATGATAAGCCATCTCAAAAGAACAAGTGTGATGCATGCATATTCTCTTGATCTTTTCTTTTTTTATTTGAACATAAAAACTCAACATGTGAGTTGATTACTTGATTAATTCTTTATGATTAAAAGCACTTGTGAGCCTTCAACAACTTGAAAACAGCAAGAAAGTTCAACCATGACCAGATTTAGTGTAAGTAATTATTTCAGTAACTAGACATGGTAAAAACTACAAAATGTATAACACGAGTATTGTAGTAAGAACTTTCAGCATGAAAAAGGAATCATAAAGTCATATATGCATTAAATATTATGCTCATATTATTTTAATTTCAGATTCACACATAGACTTCCCAAGTTTCAAAATTCTCCCTCAATTTAAGCCATGAGGATGCATAACCCCTATTTCACTACGAATGTAACAAAAACGAGTGAAATCCAAAGGTTTTGTAAAAATGTCAGCCAATTGTTGTTCAGTATCTACATGGTGAAGCACAATATTCCCTTTTTGGCACTAGTGTTATCACAAAAAGTGAAACACTATCTAGATCAACCCCATAGTCCTTAAGTGTTTGAACAATCCAAAGAATTTGTGAGCAAGCACTAGCAGCAGCTACATATTCAGATTCGGCTGTGGATTGTGCAACTAAACTTTGTTTTCTAGAGGACCAGGCAACAAGTGAATTAACAAGAAAATGACAAGCACTAGAAGTACTTTTCCTATCAATCCTACAACCCCCAAAATCAGCATCGGAAAAAGCTTTCAAAGTAACGGTTGAGGAAGAAGGAAGAAAAATGCCAAATTCTTGAGTTCCATGTAAGTACCCGAGAATCCTTTTGACGGCTTGACGATGTGAAGCACGTGGGGAGGCTTGAAACCGTACACAAAGACATACGCTGAATTGTATGTCCGGTCTTGATGCCGTGAGATACAAAAGTGATCCGATCATGCTTCTATATTCTTTTTGATCAACGGGATCACAATCTTCATCAAGTTCAAATGTTGTTGTTGTTCCCATTGGCGTCCGAAGAGGCTTGCTTTTGTCCATGTTGAAGTGCCTTAGGAAATCTTTTGTATACTTTGTTTGATACACAAAGATACCCTCCTTGGTTTGCTTGATTTGCAGCCCCCAAAAGTACGTGAGTTCTCCCATCATACTCATCTCAAATTCTGAACTCATCATAGCTGAAAACTTGGACACAAGATCATGAGAAGCACAACCAAAGATAATATCATCCACATACACTTGAACGAATAATAAGTCATTGCCATGCTTAAGCACAAAAAGAGTTTTATCAACCTTGCCCATGGTAAACCCCTTTTCAAGTAAGAATGTTTTTAACCTCATACCATGCTCTAGGGGCTTGTTTGAGACCGTACAAGGCTTTGGACAGTTTGTAAACATGATTAGGAAAATTTGGATTTTCAAAACCAGGTGGTTGTTTAACATAAACCTCCTCACCTATGTAGCCATTAAGAAAAGCACTTTTAACATACATTTAATATAGCTTAAAACCTTTAGATACAGTAAAAGCTAACAAAATTCTTATGGCTTCTAATCTAGCAACACGAGCAAAAGTTTCATCAAAATCTAGACCTTCAACTTGTGTGAAACCTTGAGCAACCAACCTAGCCTTATTCCTAAGCATAACCCCATCCTCACTTTGTTTATTTTTAAACACCCATTTAGTTCCAATTAAAGTGTGACCTTGAGGTGGAGGTACAAGTTTCCAAACATTATTTCTTTCAGAATTTTCTAACTCTTCTTGCATGGCAATAATCCAAGATTCATTAGTGAGTGTGTGTATCTTTGGGTTCAAAAGAAGCAACAAAAGCATAATGAGCATGAGAATTGGGGTCAAAAAACCTGGATATTGTAACTCGTTCATGCAAGCTTCCAATAATTTGTTGTGGAGGATGACTTTTGAGAATCCGGAGGGGAGTGGACACTTCACAAGCTTCTTCTTCATGTTCATCACAAATAGATGAGCTTGTGACGTGAGGAGGATCTGGACCAGCAATGGTGGTCGTTGGTGCTGGCTGTGAATCAAGATCAGGAGCTGGAACAATGTCATTAGCTGCTGAATTTTCGGGCAGTAGCACCACTTCTTCCTCTTCTTCAACGAAAATACTCTCCCCCTGCGGATATGGATCCGGACCTGCAATATTTAAACTAGTACCTAGGCTATCTTCATCAAAAGAAACCTCACAAGTCTCCACAATTTTGTTAGTATCAAGTAAAAGCACACGGTAGCCTCTAGTATGAGATGGATAACCAAGAAACATGTCATCAACAGATCTAGCTTCAAATTTATCAAGATTACCATGTTTCTTAACAAAGCATTTGCAACCAAAGACCCTAAAGTGTGTGACACTAGGCCTATGTCTAAACCTGAGCTCATATGGTGTTTTACCTAGCTTAGCACGCAAGAAAACACGATTTGAGACATAACAAGCGGTTGCAATTGCATCATCCCAAAATTTCCTAGGAGTTTGATATTCATCAAGCATAGTCTTAGCCATCTCAACTAAAGTTTTGTTCTTTCTCTCTACAACACCGTTTTGTTGAGGTACATATGGTGAAGAAAATTGATGATCTATTGCATTTTTCAGCACAAAAGTGATCAAACGATTGATTTTTAAATTCGGTTCCATTATCACTTCTAATTGCTCTTAAAGATCCTGGGTGATCAATTGATAATCTAAGAAATAAAGTTCTAAAGTGACTAAAAGCTCCATTCTTAGATACCATAAAGTAAACCCAAGAGTATCTAGAATAGTCATCAACAATCACAAGAACATACCATTTACCTCCGAAGGATTGAACACGTGAAGGTCCTACGGTGTCAAGGTGTAAAAGTTGACCCGGTTCAGTTGTCATGGTCATTGTGAGAGGAGCATATGAACCTGCAACCATCTTAGCATGTCTACAAGAAGAGCAAACAATTTCTTTGTCCCCTTTAAGCTTAGGCAGCCCACGTATGCGATCAAGAGCACTACGTGACCAAGTCTAGGATGCCAAAAATATAAATCTTTGGAATCATTTGCAACTAGACATCTATGCTTAGAGGAAGACATATCAAAATCAGCTTTAAAAACTCTTCTAAACCGAGACATGTTAAAAATAAGCTCACTATTTGAACCTACGACTTTGCAGCAGTTTTTATAGAAAATAATTTTCAGATTTTCATCTAGCAATTGTGAAACAGAAAGCAAGTTGTATTTTAAATTTTTGACAAGTGCCACATCCTTCAAAGTGTAGTGATCATTTACTCTAACCGAACCCTTAGCAATTATAGGAGTTGAAGAATTATCGGCAAAAGTAACATTGTGACACCCTCATTTCGGGTGTCAGCATATGTTCATGTTTTATGAAGAAGAAAAACATTTTAAGAAAAGTAGGAACAGAGACAAGTATCAAAAGGATAGCCAATAAAGCTCTTCGAGAGCACCGAAGGCAACTTCCACGGCCAGCAGACCACGTGGCGTGTTCGGAGCTCATCCCCGAGAAATTTGGGAGAGGTCCACCGCTAAACTAGCTACGTGGCAGGCTCGGGGGTCACCTCCGCAATTGGAAAGAGGTCCGACCCAATGGGACACGTGCTGCCGCGGAGCTAGCCTCTGCGGAAGAAGCAAAGGTATTTTTCAGAGGGCACGTGTCATCCTCGGAGCTAGTCCTCGCGGAAATAAGAGGACCAGTCGCGCGGGATACGTGTCAATCTCGGAGCTCATCTCAGAGAAGTCCGGATCTATCGAACACGTGTCGCCACCGGAGCTTATCTCCGGAAGGTCCATCGCAGCTAAACACGTGTCGACCTCGGGGCATGTCCCTGAGGAAAGGAGAGCGGAAAGACTGGCACCCACACGTGGCGTGCGCGGAGCTCACCTCCGAAGAAGAGGGAGGTCTCGATCGATTGACACGCGGCACAACCGGAGCTCGTCTCTGCGGATGAGGAGATACCAGGCCCGGAGGACACGTGGAGCTTCCGGAGCTCATCATCACGGAGGTAACGAGTTCTGGAGCAGCTGTTACGCGTAAGGACACCGGTACGTAGCAGAAACCGATCTAAAATCCACGATGGTTACCGAAGATAAGACGTCAGGATCTAACAAAGATCTGAATAAGACTCTTATTCGGGATCCAATCAGATTAGGACTCTTCTCTTCCTGATTATAAATAGAACCCAAAACCTCTGGCCGAAACCACGAACTTCTCTTTCAACTCCTGAGCCGACGACTTAGAGCCCTAGCCCTAACTCGCTGAGCAAAACATCGCCAAAGCACAACAAGGGAGATCATCGGAGGAGAACCGAGCGGTCTGAGGAGGACCTCGAAGACAAGAAGAGCGTGAGGTAGGACTTCAATACCACCTTACGACATCATTGTGTTCATCTCTTTGCATCTGTTCTTCGATTCCTTTCGAACAGAAGCCTTTTCATGGGCAGAACACTCGATGATCAGTTTGATCTAAAGACAAGATCATCGCCACGTTCATCTTTGATCCGAACACCTCTGACCATGCAAGCCATGCAAGAACAACAGATCAATCTAATAAACTAATCGTAGGATAGCATGCATGTGCATCATCGCATCTAGTTTAGGGTTTGTGCATGATATTGATTGCTGTGAATTTTGTATGCACGTGAATCCTACATAGCAGGACAAACTCAGGAAGCTGTCTACGACGAGTTGCAGCAACAAGGTTTTGAGAATCAAGAACAACCGGAACCGCAAGAACAAGGCACGTGCTCCTTGACCATGTTGATCCTATGTTTTGGGTAAAACAATTTTGTTTTGCGAAAAGGTGTGTGTGCTGAGTCAAACATGATGGGAAACCCTTTTATAGGAGTTTACTAGTTTTGGTTGAACCACCCTTGTCGCCTGGGAGGTTTATGAGTCGGGTATGGTTTTTGCTTTATGCTTCGCTGAGTCTATGGGATTGGGAAGCGAGATAGATGTGTCTAGCTAACTGCACTCGTATTGATAATGAGAAACTGATGTTAACAATGGATATGGATCGGAGGGAGATCTAGGCAAGCCCGAGTTTGTGAATGAGGTAGCTTGAGATGGTGGTTTTACTTGCCATAGATCTAAGGACCGGTTCATGCATGCACATGCCAGGATAACAGTGCCACCACAAGGCCAAGTATGGATGCGGCTTAGCTGAGTAATTAGGTAAGTTGCTAGGGTGTTATGGACTGTGGAAGGTGCGGGGAATGGGAGTCGAGTGAGGACTGCCCTGGGAACTGCATGGCACAAGAGGGGGCCCGTGGGTGGGAGAATTGGAGATTCTAGCCTACCGGTGAAACCTTAGTGAGTCCATACATCTAGTAACCCCTTTGTAAAGGCTATTTTGTGATATCTTGACCATACACCGACGATTGTGTACTGGTAAAATGGAGGTTCTGCAGTCGCCGACAGGTGACGAAATCACAAACTTGTGGGTAAAGAGGTGCAAACTCTGCAGAGTCTAAAACTATCATGGTAGCCGAGCTTACGGTCATGAGCACCTGGCTAAACTGCCATGATTAGATGGGATGGTTACTGGGATGGTTATTGGAATGGTTATTGGGAAGGTTTTTGGTTATGGTTATTGGTTATGGTTTGGTTTGGGACTGTTGAGTCCGGGAGATGAGATGGTTGCATGACTGATGGGTCATGACATGAGATTGGTCTCGGTGCGAGATGTGGTTGTTTTATGAGGAGAGATGGTAGCAAATACGAGGAGGTATTCGCGAGTATGAATAAAAGATTGGTTAATGTTCGGATGGAACACGGGAAGTGAAGGAGGTATGTTGGTAATTTAATACATGTTGGGATTACATTTAAACTTAAGTTGTTGTTTTATCATGGTTTCACAGAACTGCTTTTCTGCAAATAAACCTTTTATGCCCACCTTGTTTAATGAGCTGCATATCATGTGTTTTCCCGCACTTGCTGAGTACATCATTGTACTCAAACTTGCATTATTATTTCTTCATCAACAGCAAGAGAAGACTACTATGAAGACCGAATAGAGCATTATGGCGTGTGATCTGTTCTCAACCTTGCCTGTGGAGGGAGTAGAGATGGAGTCACTTCTGCATAGTTTTGCTTCCGCATTAGTTTTTGCTTCCGCATTTAAATAAGGACTTCCGCTGCATAGAATTAAGATTTCCGCTGTGAGCATGGGTCCAAGACTCATGAGGTGTTGTAATAAACTCTCTTATTCGTGGTAATATATAATCTGAATTCTGTTTGTGGAACGTATGTGTATGTGTGATGAACATCCTGGGCACACATATGCATTAGTTCTCGGTTCCGTGGCTTTCCACAGAATTGAGGGCATCACAAACATTCTCTACACGTGACACAAAAGAGAGAGGGGAGAACCATTCTTTGTTACCGGTCATGTGGCGTGAGCAACCTGAATCCACAATCCAAATGTTCTCCTTCCTCAAGCGTGTAACCTACATAGAAGCACAATACGTCGATGACTCAATACTGGGGTTAGTTAAAAGGCATTTAGGAATCAAGTACTGAGTCACACGATGTCCAACAGGAATAACATGCGAAAGTTGAGATAAAAGAGCAGATTTATGAGTCAAAGTTTGAGATTTTTTGTTCTTAACTACTGACCTATGAGGTGTTACTTGAGTAGCATGAAAATCAGTAGCTCCGGAGGCAAAAACAGAAAGTCTGGAGGCAAAAACTGAAGCTCCGGAGGTAAACTTTGAATATTTCTGACTCATAACAGCAGGTTGCATGTTCCTGACATTCGGTTTAGTATGTGCAGCAAATTTTGCATGAGAGTTATAGGATCTAACTTGCATTCTTTCCTTTTTATGTTGTTTAGCTAGTCTATAACAAAAATCTATGACATGACCATCTCTACCACAATAGGTATAATGAAATTTAACTTTGTGTTCATGTCTAGATGAGCATGCAGTATATTTATTTGAACACGAATGTGACAACACTCCTGCAGATTTAAAAACCACTTCTTTTTGTTTAGGAACTGTTTGAATCAAACCACTTCCTAATGATTTTACAATTTTAGGTGGATGTTCCTTAGCATGAGCATGTGAATCAAAACCTAAACTAGTTTTATCATTGCAAGACTTGGAAGAATTCAGCAGCAAGTTTAGGTTCTTATTCCCATTACAAAACCGATCTAATGTCTTATGCATGTTATCAAGTTTATTTGATAGATCAAGGCAATTTTCACATGAAGTTTTTCCTTTTAGTTTGCAATTGGAACAATATTTAACTTCATGAGAACGTAAAGCATTGTTCAATATAGAAAATTCTTTCATAGCATCTTGTAGTTTCTTATCAAGATCATCGCAAGTAGAACAATGCAAATCAATTGTAGAACAACAAGCATCTTTCAAGTTTTTATCATTAAGTGCAGCAAGCTTTTTGTTCTTTTCGATTTCAAGTTCAAGTTTATCAAGTGTGGAGGTGTGTGCACTTCCTGGAGATGACAATTGTTCATATATTAAATCACATGAGGAACAAGAATCATCACTAGGAATCAAGAATTTTAAATGATTAATTTCAGATTCTAGTGACTCAATTTTAACAGTATTGTCCCTAAGCTTTTTGTCCTTTTTCTTAACAATAATAGTGGCACGAGAAATAGCATCACACATTTCTTCGCAAGTAGGACATACCTCTTCGTTGTCACTGTTGTGTTCTGCATCCTCTATACTTGATTTTGATTTGCCCGCCATGAAGCACAAGTTTGCCAGATCATCTTCATCTTCATCACTTCCAATGTCTACATCACTCGAGCCAAGTTCTTGAAGTGCGGTGATGAAACTGTTTATCGGTTTGCGTCCTGTAAAACCCTTCTTTTTCTTAATGGTGTTGCCAAAAGAGGACTTGACTTTATTCTACTTTTCATCACGGTTAGAAGGACCTGAAAGGTTAGGGCAATCTGTACGAAAGTGTCCTGTCTTACCACATTCAAACCATCGTTGAGGTCTGGAGCTTCCTCTCCTTCTAGTTCTCACATTTTGCAATGCTTTTGAGAACCTAGTAGAAAGAAGTACTAGCTCCTCCCCTGGAAACTCCTCAATCTGTTCCAGGGTTAGTGAAGACAGCAAAACAAGTGTATTGCTAGATGATTGGCCAGAGCTAGGCATATCACGCTGTGAGACAAATGCAATAGTCTTATTTGGTTTCTTACATGATATAATGTCAATTTCATGAGTTTTTAGCTTAGAATAAAGCACATCTAATGTAAGAGTACTCATGACAGTGGATTCACGTATGGATGTTACTTTCATCTCCCAAATTGACATGTCTAATGCACTTTGTAATTGACTAGCATTTTCAGCATCTGAAAAATTAACATTGACGCTACGCAAGTTGCTGAGAATTTTATTAAAACGAGCAAAGAGGTCATCAATAGACTCACTGGGTTGCATCTCAAAGCGCATGTATTCTTTCTTGAACATATCCTATCTTAACTCCTTGATTGTGTTGGATCCTTCGTGGTAGTCTCAAAGTGCTCTCCACACATCGTACGCCGATCGGAGGTGTGCAACACGGTCGAAGTCGCTTTGAGTTAGTCCTTGTATGATCAAGTTCCGAGCCTTGTTGTTGTTGTTGACATCTCTCATGTTTGTAGCCGTGACTTGATCGTTTGAAGGCACATCGTAAGACTTGTACACCTTTTTCCATATTGCAAAGCCTTGCGCCTGGATGAAAGCTTCCATACGTGCCTTCCAAACCTGAAAATCAATACCACTAAACACACAAGGTTTGGCGGAGAATTTCTCCATGATGATTAGTCAAAACACGTGCAAATCACAAAGATTAGAGCAACCTGGCTCTGATACCAATTGTAGGATCAAAGTACACGTGTAAAGCTACCAGAGGGGGGTGAATGGTAGATAAAAACTTTTCAGCGGAAGCAACAAAACACCCCTCAGTAGAAAACCGATCTGTTAAAGAAACCGTGTGTGCGACTAATCTAAATGTGTTCGACTGTGACAAAACTAGTATAGATTGTAGAGAATCAAGTCACGAAGACGTCACAACAAGAATCATGAAAATCCGTTGAGAGAAACTCAAGTTACGATCGAAAGATCGAACAAAGGTCAATCTGTCCTACGCGAGAAAAACAGTTCTGGAATACTGCAAAGAAACTCGTGTAGATCAGAAACCACAAATTCAATGACCGTGAAATTTCCACAGATGATAGATAATCAAGTTGTGAATACAACCCAAAAACAATCACATCAATTGGATCTGTAAAACTAGAGTTATGATAAAACCACCGAAGCAAGGTAGTGCTGAACAGAAACTCGACGAGAAAAACTTGTCTGAAACAAGTCAGACGAACAAGGCACAAAAGTTCTTTTAGAATACGAATTTTCTTTATAAAAACACAAGAGGAACAGCCCCAAAGTCGTGCACCACGAGCTCTGGCCTCCCTTGCTTATATAACCAGCCCGAAGGCAAACTCAACTCAAACTAGGACTCCTACTCCTACTTGGATTCAAACTGTAACTTTCTAATACTGATTAGGACTCTTCTATACGCAGATAGAAGCAATCTTAAGACTTCCAAACACCTTAGGAACGTATCCCACATTCCTAAAATAGCTCAAATTCGTGACCCACATGAAATCCTATCATAACCAACTCAAAACTTTCCATATTTGAGTCAAACACGACTTGGCCTGAGTCCATAACCTAGTCGGTTGGACCTTTCCGACCAATTCTTTACGTCCACATCTCTTCATCACGCCTTGGAACCATGCATCCACGTCCATGCACTCCTTGCATACGTGCAAACATCTTCCAACGATGTCCAATATACCTTCATATGCATTGTTCTTGATTCAAACATATTGCGCAACCACCCGATCAACTCAACCACAATTCCTCCCGAACTTGGTTGTTGAACCTCATCTTCTCCCTAAGACTAGTTCAATGGATCCCGTCACCAGCCATGTCTTGAACTCAAGCAACACCTGCACATGAATAAACAACCAATACTTCGGAGCACAAGTCCTCGACTTGACACTCGTTAGTTCCGAAACTACAACATCTTACGTGAGCACCTCACATAAGCATGTTGTAAACCATAGCAAAATGATATCAGCCATAACCACCAAAACACACCAAAAACTTAGTAAAATAATACTAAACAAATTTTTCATAAGAGTAAAGCAAGTTCGAAACATTGCAAGTTAAAAGCAGAATCATTGCAATCAAGCTCCGAACCTTACCAAAGCTAAACAGACCTTGAACCGGAGCTTACCAAAGCTAGTCGGACCCCACGCCGGAGCTTACTAAAGCTTAGTCGGACCTAGCACGGAACTTACCAAAGCTAGTCGGACCTAGCACTGGAGCTAGCAAAAACAAGTCGGACCTAGCCAAAATAAGTCAGACCTAGACAAAGCAAGTCGGACCTTACGTCGGACCTTGCCAGAGCTACCCAAAACAAGTCGGACCTATCGTCGGACCTTGCAGGAGCTCGGACCTAGAGTCGGACCTTGTTAAAAAGGTGTTTTGGTAGTATTCAAAACTTTTATCGTCAAAGCCAATGTATTCAGCACACATAGGTCTCACAAGGGCCCACTGGTCAGCAGACTTAACACAGAAGCATCCTCAGCCGATTTTCTCTCGACCGAGCACGCGCGCCAGCCAGCCACGGCGTCGGCGCCCGACCGCCTCAGCCGGCCAGCTCCTGCTTCGGTGTGGGAGGTGGCACAGCAGGTGTCGCGCCCTCCACCGCCCTCAGTGGCCTATAAAAGGCACAAAACCGCCGGCGAGCTCCTGTTTTCGCGAACCTCAGCAACCAGCCACCTAATCGCCCGAGTTCTGATCGCTCGCCACCCGAGCTGTGATCATCCTCCGCCCGCGACGTCCATAGGAAAGTGGAGCGCTAGCTTGTCCTCGAGACCACCGTGCAAACCGTTCCAAGGTTCGACCTTTGTGCGTGGAGAATTTTCCAGTTTAGGGTGGGGAGCTCATTTCGGGACCCGATTAGGTTTAGGAAAAATTCGGGAGAATCTTCGTGTGAGAGGTCGAACGGAGCTGTGAGATAGCATCTAGAGGTTCTTGCGCCCCTTCTCGATCAAAAATCGGAAGGAAACCACCGCCGGAACCCTAGGTTCACCATAGAACAGTTTGGCCGAAGAGGGGGTCGCCGGTGAGGTCCGGGTTGCCGGACGTTTAGGTCCCGACCAAGGTCATGTCGGGTTTCCCGAGGTCTCCCTGAACATGGTGACATGATTAGCGCACGAAGGAGGTGGTCAGGAGGGCGGGAACACGTTGCTGAGGTGGCACAGAGACATAGCGCTCGTCGCCGGCGAGCTACGCCGGTTAGCCGACGGCGGCATGATGTCCAACGTGTTCAACGCCCAAAATTATGTGGAGGCGACAAGTCTCACTGTCGCCGGCGAGCTAGATCGCCGGGAACGCCGACCTAGCCGGAGCTCCGGCGGCGTCGGAAGGAAGACGAAGGCATGGGTCTCACGTGTCAGCCGCTGTGTTAATCGCGCGCGAGCGCGCAGTTAGTTCAAATTAAACGGGTGGGTTCCGCTGTCAGCCTCGGGTTAAACGCGGGAAACGATTTTCTGAAGGAAAATAATTCAGGGATTAGCTCCAACTTTAGAAATTCATAACTTTGTGTAGGAAGCTCCAAATTGAGTGAACCAAATTTCGCTGAACTCAGAATTTTGAGTACTTTCCAGCAACACAAATTTCAGCTCATGAAATAGTTTTCCATAATTAATTCCCTAAAATTTAAACTGTTAGGAATTTTATCTGAAGAACTGCTTTATGAAAAATTCTGAAATTTGGCTGAGAGGTTCACTGGGAAATCCTTGAGTCACAGTAAAATTTTCAGACTCATCCAAGTTCATTTAGTCCCCCTAATGGGGTGATTAAGTGAACTGCCCTGAGAAAATAGAAAAATGTACAGAAACATTTTTCAGATTTTCTCAAATCTTATTTAGGGCATAACTTCCTCTAGAAATTCTTCAAATGACATGAAACCAATTCCATTAGAACCATCTTAAATTCTAGTTTCCATAAAGTAATGGTTGGAGCCATGAAAAAACATGGAATTCCTTAGAGGCTCTAATATTGACCAAATAGGATTTTATTTGTACAAAGCTCAAATGAACTTTAAACATGGTCAAAACTCTGGTTAGGACCCCACCAAGCCACCATAAAAATTTTAGAACCAAAAGGGGAGGGCTAGCTAGAGTATAGTAATTACTTATTAAATTCTAAACATTGCATTTAAATTGACATATAGTATCTCGTTAACGTGTAGTCGCTGAAGGCGAGGAGACTCCGGAAGTGCTCGACTTCCTTCTTCCGGACGAAGCCCTAACCCCTGACCAGCAGCAACAAGGCAAGCCCCAGTTTGCATTAACCTTTTTATAAAGTTTTGATTTATGAATATCTAGTATGTGGTATGGATGTGCATTAGGTGTAGGATGGATGAAACCCCAATTGCATAACCAGAATTTTCCCATAAGAGTGAGGGTAGTGTCTAAGGCCCCGAGTAGACATGCCATGCTTAATGATTCATAGGACTTCGGTACAAGTCGAGTAGTTGGAATCTACTCGCGAGTTAGGCTTTGGGACACATGGGATTGGTTCGAGTGATGTGAGATCACTTTAGTAATGAAAATGAGACTAGGCAGGGGCTAGGGCGCAGCAAGAGGAAGTCTTGTGTGCGCATCCCTGTCCATGTCGATTGAGGACCGATCAGTGTGCGGCCCTACTGAGCAAGTATTGAACGTACCGAAGGCATATCGGATATATGGGCCCCGATAAACCGATGTAACCTATACCTCCGGGCGTCGAGGCATAACGCACCGATTTATAGGTGTAGGCTGAGGGCAGCAAGGTGGAAATCTGCTAACGGGCAAAGATAGATGCTCCGTGTAGGGAACCTCCTGCTCGTTCGGTGCGACCGGTTCGACGTTTGGGCTGTTGGGTGAAAGGTTGTCCCGTACGACATCGAGTGAGCGTGTTGTGCAGCTCCACAGGTGGGCGTACGTGACGTGCTCTTTGGGTATCCCTGCAGGTGTATATCGAGTCAATTCGCCGTCCTCGCGGTGACGAGCACCGCTTGTTCACTGAGTCGTGACGTAGGCTAATATATGAAACGTGATGATTTAATATTGCTGATATGCTAAAATTGTATTGTTACTGGTGTTCCACCAAATATTGCTTACTAAATTTCAGATTCTTGAACTGTTAACTTGTGGCTAAAAGATGAACTAAGGATGAACTGGTAAGCGTGTCCGGTTGCTGCCATGTTACCGTCCCTTGGTCATTGTACACTACATGTAGAGTTTCATGCCTAGGTGAGTCGGTTAAGTCTTGTTGAGCCATCGTGCTCATGGTTGCTTCTTAAGTGTTTTTCAGGTGAGGAGCCACCCACGGACTCGGGTTACGAGTCCACCGACGAGGGTTACCCTCCGTCGGGGACTACGGCTGAGTGGGAGCCGTACACGCCGCACTGAGCTGAGGAGTGCAGCTAGTGTGGGTTGCCCTAGGGCTGGCAACCGACTTTTGCTAGATACGCGGGTGTGAGTTGTACAAATTAAACTTCCGCTATGTATTATAAACACTAGTTTGTAACTGAGTATTGTACCAGTTTGTACAGTTTCAGTTGGTTTTCTATGTAATACAATGTATCCTTATGATGTGTGCTGTCGTGTCGCATCGTGCGGCACCACCCTCTGTGATCCTGGATGAGCGGATTTCGGTCCGCCACAGCCAGCCTACCGAGGATGGCGTTGAAGGGGAGGTTGACCTCCGCTACGTCGAAGACGACGCTCTCGGTGCGGTAGTTCTGAGGCGTCCCGAATGTCACCGGGAGGGAGATGGTACCGCGTCGAAGGATGGACCTCGAGCCCACTCTAGAGAATGGGCGCAACGGGGCCAGCTTTCCCATCAGGATCTGCATTGATAGGAGGATGAGTCCCGATCTTCCGAGAGGTAGGGTAAACTTGATTGGGTGGAGATCTCGACGTTGATGATCCAAGGCTCCGAACGAATGAAACCCCGCAATCACTACACCACTGCTCCGTTGGTTATCACCCGTGTCACATGAATGACCTCGCCACGAAGGCTTATCCCTGCAAGCGCAATCAATAACACAAGCAAGAACAGAGAAGTTGCAATCAAAACTGAATTGATCACGAATTTGGGGTCTCACAACCGATGATTGGCGACACTGTTCAATGACAGATTGTAACTAAGCCAAACCCGCCCCTAATGTGGTGACGGCTGCTGTATAAAAAGGAGTTTAGGGACGTGCAAGACCCCTGGACGCAACCCTAATGGGCTTCCACACGATACACGGGCCAGCAGCCCAAAAGGCGGTGGCGCAGCACCGGACAGATTCTGGATGCCCACTTGTTTCGCTGATTCCTGTCAACTTAGAAGGAATTTTGAGGTGGGGCTGGTTCAATTGGAAGCTTTATGAAATCACGGTTCCAACCATATATAGAACGTCCAAATCCAACTCCGTATGTGTCCGGGACGTCAGTTTTGGTGAAGGCAGCTCCTGGAACCCGAGGTGGAGTCGAAGTTGAGTTGTACTTGGGCTCATCCTTGGTGTGCACGTCCTATCTCCTCCTCCTTGACTCCTTGGACTCCTCCCAGCCCTTGCTGGTCCTCTCCATTGTTCCTAATCAATAAATGCATGGAAACAAGCGTAAGTTCTGAAAAACAATTGACAAGGTTACAACGTACCTGGAGATCCAATTGTCGTGCACGTGCTCTAGTGATCGGTCCTTGCATTGTATGCAAAGGAGAGATGTCCTAATCATCCTCGCCCTCTTGAATTGGAGTCGTCCTCGACTCAAGCTCATCTTCCTCACCCAAGTATGGCTTCAAATCTGAAATGTTAAATGTGGGACTAACCCCAAACTCGGGAGGCAACTCAAGTTTATATGCATTGTCATTTATCTTCTCAAGAACCTTAAAAGGTCCAGCAGCACGTGGCATGAGTTTGGACTTTCTCAAATCCGGGAACCTATCTTTTCTCAAATGAACCCACACCAAATGACCGGGTTCCAATTTTACCTCCTTCCTACCTTTACTAGCAGCAATGCGATACTTTTCATTCATTTTTTCAATTTGTAACTTAGTAGTTTCATGCAACTTAAGAATAAATTCAGAACGTTGTGTAGCATCTAAGTTCACAATTTCAGTATGTGGTAAAGGTAGCAAATCAATTGGAGCACGAGGATTGAAACCATAGACTACCATAAACGGACTTAACTTGGTTGTGGAGTGAATAAACCTGTTATAAGCAAACTCAATATGTGGCAAACACTCCTCCCACAACCTCAAATTGTCTTTCAAAACAGCCCGCAACATAGTAGATAAGGTACGATTAACTACCTCTGTTTGCCCATCAGTTTGTGGATGACAAGTAGTAGAAAACAGCAACTTTGTTCCCAATTTATACCATAAAGTTCTCCAAAAGTGACTCAAAAACTTAGCATCCCTATCAGAAACAATAGTATTGGGAACACCATGCAAACGCACAACCTCATTAAAGAACAAATCAGCAACATGTGAAGCATTATCGGTCTTGTGGCAGGGTATAAAATGAGCCATTTTAGAGAAACGATCAACAACCACAAAGACACTATCCCTCCCCCTCTTTGTTCTAGGAAATCATAAAATAAAGTCAATAGAAATATTCTCCCAAGGTGCACTAAGAACCGGAAGAGGCATATAAAGACCATGTGGGTTAAGTCGAGACTTAGCTTTGTTGCATGTCGTGCAACGTGAAACGTAGCGCTCCACATCACGCCTCATTAGTGGCCAAAAGAAGTGAGCGGCCAGCACATCCTCTGTCTTTTTAACACCAAAATGTCCCATCAAACCACCTCCATGCGCTTTCTGCAACAAAAGACGAACGGAGCTAGCTGGAACACACAGCTTGTTAGCACGGTAGAGAAGGCCTTCACGCAGCAGGAATTTTTGCCACGTTCTTCCCTCTCTACAATTTTCGAAGGCATCTTTGAAGTCCAAATCAGTAGCATATAACCTCTTTATGGTTTCCAAACCAAAGATTTTATGAGAAAGTTGGGACAACATGGTATAACGTCTAGATAAAGCATCGGCAATCACATTGTCTTTCCCTTTCTTATGTTTAATGATGTAAGGAAATGATTCTATGAACTCAATCCATTTAGCATGACGTTTGTTCAGATTAGCTTGTCCTTTAAGATACTTCAAAGACTCATGATCTGAATGTATGACAAATTCTTTAGACCATAGGTAATATTGCCAAGTTTGCAAGACACACACTAAAGCATAAAGTTCTTTGTCATATGTAGAATAATTCAGCGAAGGCCCATTTGCAATTTTTCACTAAAGAAGGCAACAGTTTTACCTCCTTGAATTAGCACTCCTCCAATGCCAATACCGCTCGCGTCACATTCAAGCTCGAAGGTCTTCTCAAAATCAAGAAGTTGCAGCAATGGTGCTTGTGTGAGCTTCGACTTGAGAACATCAAAAGCTTGTTGTTGTGCTGGTCCCCATCGAAACGGCACTCCATGCTTTGTCAACTCGTGGAGAGGTGCCGCAATGGTGCTGAAATTCCGCACGAAACGCCGGTAGAAACCTGCGAGACCAAGAAAACTCCGAACATGTGTGACCGTAGTCGGAAGTGGCCAGCTCGTGATGGCAACAATCTTTGCCTCATCCACCTCAATGCCCTGTGAAGTAACAACATACCCAAGAAAAGACACACGATCGGTGCAAAAGGTGCACTTCTCAAGGTTACCATATAAACATGCATCGCGCAAGACATTAAAAACAACACGCAAATGTTCAAGATGCTCATCATATGACTTGCTGTAAATAAGGATATCATCAAAGTAAACCACCACAAATTTACCAATGAAAGCACGTAAAACCTCATTCATCAACCTCATGAAAGTGTTGGCGCATTAGTTAAACCAAATGGCATGACTAACCATTCATAAAGTCCGAATTTAGTTTTAAAAGCAGTTTTCCATTCATCACCTAAAGCCATACGAATCTGATGATACCAACTACGCAAACCAATCTTGGAGAAAATAACAGAACCACTCAACTCATCAAGCATGTCATCCAATCTTGGAATAGGATAGCGATAACGAACGGTAATGTTATTGATGGCTCTACAATCAACACACATGCGCCAAGTGCCATCTTTTTTTGGAACCAAAAGCACAGGAACAGAACAAGGACTAAGGCTCTCACGAATGTACTCGCGGTCCAGAAGATCTTGGACTTGTCGCTGAATTTCCTTAGTCTCGTTGGGGTTGGTCCTGTAGGCAGCACGGTTTGGCAAGCTCGCTCTGGAACCAAATCAATCTTGTGCTCAATGCCTCGCACAGGTGGTAATCCAGGGGGTATCTCTGATGGAAAAACATTCATATATTCCTGCAAAAGGTTAGCAACAGCAGGTGGCAAGACAATGGATGTATCCTCAATGGAATATAAAGCATGTTTGCACACTAAAGCATAGCAAGTTCCATTAGAGGCATATAAATCATCAAGATCAGATTTAGTTGCAAGCAAAATAGGATTTTTCAACTTAATAGGTTGCTGAATTTCAGAATTGAAAACACACTTTTGCTTAGCATTATTCTTTTTCTCCTGCTCAAATTGTATAATTTCAGTGGGACTCATAGGAAGCAACACAATTTTCTTGCTCTTATGCATGAGAGTATACTTATTAGATCGACCATGGTGAATAGCATCAGTATCAAACTCCCAAGGACGTCCCAACAAAAGAGAACAAGCATCCATAGGTACCACATCAAAATCAGCAAAATCATGATAAGAACCAATGGAAAAATGTATCCTTGTTGTTTATGTTACCTTAACCTTACCATTGTTGTTAAACCATTGAATGTGATAAGGGTGGGGATGCTCCCGTGTGGTCAAGACAAGCTTCTTGACCACCTCAACATTCACCAAATTGTTGTAGCTACCACCATCAATGATGGTATGTACACGGCAGTCCTTGACGACGAGAAACATGTTGAAAAGGTTGTGACGTTGGCGGTTGTCGTCCTCTCGAACCGTGGCACTCAAAGCTCGCTGCACAATCAAAGTCCTATAGTTGTTTGTCGCAGATGTACCAAGAACCTCCTCAGCACCATCATCCGAACCTGAAATGTTAGTTGCAATAATATTTTCATCTCAATATCAAAAGCACTAACATACTCACCATCAGCAGTGGCAATGATCGCCCGTTTGTTGGGGCAATCTCGTTGCATATGGCTAAGTCCCTGGCAGCGGTGGCACTTGATGTCGGAGCTGCGACTTGTCGAAGTGTTGGGTGTAGCCGCCTTTGCTGCAACACCTGGAGGCATCTGGGACTTGCTGCTATCTTGTCCCCGTGATGTAGAAGGTGCGATGCTGCTGCGTACAACACTCGTGGAGGGTGGTGTAGAAGCACGTACGCTCGAGGAGGGTGCTGCTTTGGATGGCACCGGAAATTATCGTGGCGTGAAGGTGTTGTTCCGCCGCTGCTGTTGGCGACCCTGCACTTCTTTTTCTGCTAACATAGCAAGTTGAAATAAACGTTGAATAGAATAATATTCCTTGTAGTCAACTATGTCCTGGATCTCACGCCGCAAGCCCCCATAAAACCTAACAATTTGGTCTTTCTGATCCTCAGCTACCCCACAACGAAGCATACCTTTCTGCAACTCTTGGTAGTACTCTTGGACAGTCATGTCACCCTGATAAAGCGTTGCAATTCTTAAGAACATCACGTCTATATGAAGGAGGAACAAACCTAGCGCACATCTCTTCTTTTAACGCAGCCCATGTCTGTGGTGCATTACGTGTATTGGCAAGTTCATTCCACCAAATTATAGCAAAATATTTGAACTCACTAGTGTCTTGTCTAACTCTATGTCGCTCAAGAACAAGATGAGAGCTAAATTTTTGTTCTACCGTCATCTCTCAATCCAAGTAAGTCTCAGCATCATAAGATCCATAAAATGTTGGAATAGAAAACTTAATCTTAGCATAAGGATCATTATCTTGTTCAGGAGCATGAGGACGAGGTCTACCTCCCATACCTTGACCATTTCGTCGAGGGCGACGGCGTTGTTGTGCATCAACCTCATCGTTATTGAAGTCATCCTCTGTGTCATAGTGAGCATGTGCATCACCATCAAGGATGATAGAGGGTGTAGCTTGTTGGGGAAGACGAGTCTCCATCTCGTCCAACCGTGTGGTCAGACCAGCAACACTTGTATGGAGCCTCTGAAAGGTGGTTGTTGTAGTGGTCTGGTAATTGTTGAAAGCTTCGGTCATTGCCCGCATAATGTCCCTTAGTTCCATATGGGACACACACTCATCATCATCCAGAGGTGTAGAACCAGAGGTCTTATCCATAGGCTTCTTTCCTATCATTGTTAGTATAAAACAGAAACGAAGATAAAAAGATCGTGAAGAACCCTATTACTATGCTCTCCGAAGTGGGTGCAAAAATCGATCAGTAAGATGCGTCTTACCCCGCTCTTACAAGTTTCTTACTAGCACTGCAGGTGGCCAACGGTGACCGGTGTGAAGCAAGCAGAGAGTGGGGGTGATTGTAAAGGTTACCTGTTCTGCTCGAGAGAAGGTGGAGCTTGGAAGGCTCAAATGCAGTATATGTATGTGGCACACAAATTAGTAGCAGATAGCAATGCTGAATAAGTGTCCAAACAATTTCACCTAGTTGTTGGCCTAAGAATGTATTAGAACAGTTGTGGCAACAAGCAAGGACAAGGATGAATGATGATGAACAACAAGGATAATATCATCAAGTATCCAGCACTCACACAAAAATAGCACAACTAGAAAACCCCTTAGCCTCCTGTTTTTGTCTTGAAGCACTAGTAGAAATCAAAATCTTTTTTCTCTTTATTTTTTTGATATTTTTTCTCAACCAGGGGCACAAGAATAGAAACAGCACCAAGTATTAGCTCAAACCGATGAAAGACGAGATCGGCACAAATTCAGGAGCAATTGGAAAAACTGGTGCTGGAACTTTGGAGTTCGAAACGAGGGTCTTCTTAATTTTTTTAAATTTTTTTAAAACGCTGTGACAGGCGTAGCTGGTGTATCGTACGTGGACTTTTTTGAGACCTTTTAGGGAAAAAAATGTGCCTCAATCGGAGTTACGAGCGAAAAGTTATGCCCGTTTTAAGAAGGATACCCCGAATCAGGTTTTGGTGGTGGTGGAAACTGCAACAGAAATGAATCGGTGGATGGAATTTTTTTGTAGATTGGTTTTTTGTAGATGGCAGCGGATGGAAGAAACAAAACTGAACCAAAACAAATCTAAACCAGCAACCAGACTCAACCTAGGACACGAACTCAGAACTACGGACTCAGAAACTAAATTGTGCAAAAGGTTGAGCGGGGGTTGTAGGTCAGGGAAACTAAAATTTTTTTTGTGGCTTTTTATGGACGATAAGACTGAAACAAAATAAATCTAAAGGGCACACAAGTATACCTCAGGGTGAACCTGGAAATCTGATACCAATTGATAGGAGAATGAGTCCCGATCTTCCGAGAGGTAGGGTAAACTTGATTGGGTGGAGATCTCGACGTTGATGATCCAAGGCTCCGAACGAACGAAACCCCGCAATCACTACACCACTGCTCCATTGGTTATCACCCATGTCACACGAATGACCTCGCCACGAAGGCTTATCCCTGCAAGCGCGATCAAGAACACAAGCAAGAACAGAGAAGTTGCAATCAAAACTGAATTGATCACGAATTTGGGGTCTCACAACCGATGATCGGCGACACTGTTCAATGACAGATTGTAACTAAGCAAAACCCGTCCCTAATGTAGTGACAGCTTCTGTATAAAAAGGAGTTTAGAGGCGTGCAAGACCCCTGGATGCAACCCTAATGGGCTTCCACACGATACACGGGCCAGCAGCCCAAAAGGCGGTGGCGCAGCACCGGACAGATTCTGGACGCCCACTTGTTTCGCTGATTCCCGTCAACTTAGAAGGAATTTTGAGGTGGGGCTGGTTCCATTGGAAGCTTTATGAAATCATGGTTCCAACCATATATAGAACGTCCAAATCTGACTCCGTATGTCTCCGGGACGTCAGTTTTGGTGAAGGCAGCTCCTGGAACCCGAGGTGGAGTCGAAGTCGAGTTGTACTTGGGCTCCTCCTTGGTGTGCACGTCCTATCTCCTCCTCCTTGACTCCTTGGACTCCTCCCAGCCATTGCTGGTCCTCTCCATTGTTCCTAATCAATAAAACATGCATGGAGACAAGCGTAAGTTCTGAAAAACAATTGACAAGGTTAGAACGTACCTGGAGATCCAATTGTCGTGCACGTGCTCTAGTGATCGGTCCTTGCATTGTATGCAAAGGATAGATGTCCTCATCATGCAGCTTTTGGAAAGCTGCAAGACTGATGAGGTTGAGGCCCGCTCCTCCATCGAGCAGCACGTGCTAGAGCTTCACGTTGGCTATGGTCGGGGAGACGATGAGCGGCAGCTGCCCGGCTTCGGCCATGTTCTTCAGGCAGTCGGATGCGGTGAAGCTGATCTCCGTATCCATCCACTTGCGGTAGGGAGTCGGAGGCGGTGAAGCTGATCTCACTCCCCTTGCCAGGTGGTGTGTGCCAGTTGCGCCCCTCCGCGACCCTGGCGCACTTAACCGCCAGGATGAAGAGCTCCGAGACGTCTTGCACGTCGTACGTGGCCAGCTTCTCGAGCATCTTCTTATCTCTCACACCCTGCCTGAAGGCAACTACCACAGAGGCATTTGAGATACGGGGTATGGTGTTCCTGACCTGAGAGAAACGCTAGATGAAGGAGCGCAGCGACTCTCCCAGTCGTTGTTGCAGGGCGTGGAGGTCAACCTCCGTGCCCGGTCGGGTGTAGGAACTCCCGAAGTTGGCATGAACTGACGGCACAACTCTTCCTAGGAGGATATAGACTCCTGGGGCAAGTTCATGAGCCATGACCGGGCTGACCCGGTCAAGGCCACGGGGAAATAGTTGGCCATGATGGCCTCGTCCCCTCCTGTAGCTAGGATGGTCGTGGAGTAGATTTGTAGGAACTCGACAGGGTTGACTGTCCCGTCGAACTTCTCCGGCAAGTGCGGTCGGAACTTGCGCGACCACATCGCCATACGAAGGTGTGGGGCTAGAGCCATGCAACCTCCCACTGAGCCTGTGGAGAGAGGGTTTTGGCCCGTGTAGATGGGGTGCATGGCACCTGGGGTACCATACTCCTCCTCGAAGTTGCGACGCCGCTCGCGCCGTCGCTCGATGGTGACACGACCATATTCTTTCTGACGGCGGTGGCGGTCTAGCTCGGCTCTGAGATCTGCGGTGAAGAGCCTGGACGTCGCCGTCGAGTGTTGTTGCCGTCCTGTAATCCATTGTTAGGGTACGGGTCGGCATCTGTACCATCTCTGGTCGCCGTCGCCGGTGGCACGGTGAGTTGAGCGCGGCCACGACCAGGTGGCCACGTTGTTGCGCCATTGCTCAGCGGCGGACGGGGAAGCTCCCGCGCTCGGGGGGTTGTGAAGGAGCGTGCGAGCTGCCAGCAGCGCACTCTCCGGGCTGGCTTCGGTCGGCGCTTGCGACGCCGTCGCAACCGAAGGCCGCTGGGTTGCAGCGGGCACCGTCGCTGTAGGGGTTGGCGTCGGCACAGTCGTTCCCGCTCTGGAACGGGATGAGGCTTCCTACTCCCTCTGCTGCTGGCGGCGCGAGGGGCGGGAAGAGCCTTCGAGAGACTGGATGTTCACCATCGTGAGCTTCACGAATAGCTTCAAAAACCAGTAACCCCCTACCTGGCGCGCCAAATGTCGAAGTGTTTTCTGCGACACTTCCTCCGGTCTACTCTGGAGCAGCCCACGGAGGTTCCTTTTTAGGAGGGGCTTAGTGGTTTTAAGCGTCGTAGCACTACGGCGAGATGAACACGAAGATTTACGTGGTTCGGACCGCCGGAGAGTAATAATACCCTACGTCCACGGTGTGATATTTGTATTGCTTGCGCATATGAGTGTGTGAGATTGCAGGGTTGCGAACCCTTTTCCCGGAGGCTGCTCCGATCCTTTTATAGCACAAAGCCGGGACAGTTACAATGTGGCCCGGGGCCCGACAGGTGGCCCCACGGTTGTCCGTACCCTATACATGTGCCAGGGCATTTACAGCTATATGTAATGTCGTTGTCGGAGGAGTCAAAGGCGCGTCGCCTGACACGCCGGACGCCTCTGACCGGGTAGCAAGTGATGATGAAGACCTCGTCTTGTTGCCGCATCTTCTCGTTCTGTTGAGCAGCCCTGTGCCGTTGGGCGGCACTATTCCGCCGTCACGCCTCGCCGCTCTGTATTGTCACCGTAATGGTGAGCAGGCGGAGGACGGAGACATGCACCGTGAGCCATGCTTCTAGGGAAGGCGCGAGCCTTGAATGAACGGCCTGACACCGCACCTTCCTCTTTACTTCTTGGCTATTTGTCTGTTACTTGTCAGCGCGACTTCCGGGTTGCTGGCCCCTCGAGACACGCGTCATCACCGGAGCTGTCTTGCGGAGTAGCGAGGGGTCCAGAGTCGTTGGACACGTGGCAGCACCGGAGCCCTCCCATGCTGGAGGTCGGGCCATGGGCCGTAGGACACATGGCACCTCCGGAGCTCTCCTTGGTGGGAAGGGACGTCTGGAGTTGTTATCCATGTGGCAGCACCAGAGCCCTCCCATGTTGGAGGTCGGGCCTGGAGTCGTAGGACACGTGGCACCTCCGGAGCCATCCTTGGCGGCAGACGTGGCTCAGAGGCTCCAAACACGTGACAGTGCCGGAGCCCTCCTTGGCGAAAAGTCGGGTCCGGCACCATCGGACACGTGGCGGCTCTGGAGCCATCCTCGACCGGTTAGCGAGGCTCAGAGCCTGTAGGTACGTGGCAGCCTCGGAGCCCTGCTTAGCAGGTGATCGGACCTGAGGCCTAGGGCACGCGCCTTTTTATGAGTGCTATCTAGCTAACAGTTGTGCCTAGCCTGCAGGCTCCCCTGTCTTCTGCATACGCGCTGGCGTATGTCTTCTTTTGCTCTTACACGCGGGACACCTCATACCCGGCCTTGAGGGTACCGACATCAGCGCGTATGTCTTCTTTTGCTCTTACACGCGGGGCACCTCATACCCGGCCTTGAGGGTACCGACAGTGGCGCTAATTAATCATGATTTCCCTGCAGTTGCGACATATATCTATGATTTCTGGCAGCACCAAAGTCGAAGTGACGTACATTTCTGTTAATACATGCTTTGTGCAACAAAATCAAACCGACTAATATCGACCTTAAAAGACGACATAGTTTTCCCCGATTAATCTCGTGCCAGATGTGTTAAATCCGGATGCATACAACCCAGGGGAAAAGGTTGACTTCAGTTTCAGGGGCTTCCTATTTCCTACAAAACACTGAATCAACCGTCGCTGGTCATTGTGAAGGCGAGCAGAACACAGGACAGGGTGAACATGATCGTCACGGCCGCAAAGGCAAGGATGGCCCTCTGCGAGAATCCCTGCCTTTCTTGCCCCGCCACCTCCACCTGCTTCAGCAGGCCCCTGATCTCCTCAATGTCCGAATCCTTGGCGGCATGGGTCAGCCTGCTCTGGACCTCCTCAAGCTTGGCCAGCCGTCTGGCCCGGCTGGCGCCTCTGGCAGACCAGATGAAACCTGTCATCCTCCACAGAAGCACGCCGACGTAGATAGCCACGACACAGTCCACACTGTAATGGTGGCGTTCCCGTATCTCCCTTTGAGCGCTGTGCAGGACTAGAAGCCATATCACGACAGAGATCCAGCCCCCGTAAGCTTCCTACAAGTGCAAAACAGATGGAAATGAGTTAAGAGGATGTATCAGGCATGCCAGAATGAAGTGATAGGGGATATAGAGAAATTGCTATTGTAGGGCAAGAAAGGAAATAATCTAGGTCATACCGTCCATGCCATTGCAGTAAGAACAGCAACAAGCATGTGTCCACTATACATAAGATCATTGCAACCACCACTAGCTTTCTTCAACAGATGGTACCATGAAGGTCCCTCTCCAGGAGTTGGTCTCAAAATGTCCACCAGGAAGCTCATCCGCCCCCAGTCAGGTATATGCTCACTAGGGTAGGTTTGAACAGCAGCTGTAACAATATAAAAGGAAACTTTAATCTCCAATATCTTGAACCTAATATATCAATCAGTGATAGGAAAAAAGGAGCTAACCATAGGCCATGTCATCTGTTATGACCCTACGAATAGCACTTGAATCAGAAGCATACGGAACATAATATTTTTGTGCCCAAGGATGAGGATGCTCAGGTATCTGATAACGAGCAGCAGCACACCAAGGTCTTGCAGATGGGAGAATAGTAGCAATGAATGTTATAGTTCGAAGCAAACGACCAATTGCCATAGTGAACATATATCTTGTGGCTATGCCAAGACCAGGGGCTTTGATACAGTCAAACAGCACTGAGAACCCCAGCATAATAAACAACATCAAATAATGGTGAAGAGTGATAACATGAGCTCTCAGTAGATCAACCACACTTCGAGGAAGCTTCTCGTTCAGAGCTAGAAGCAGCCATTGACCAGTGTCAGGAAGCGGAGCAGCAGATCTGTTTAAAGTTTAAACAATTGAAAATACTTCAGTTTACAAGTAGTTGCATACATTTTGAGAATTTTGTGTATGTATTAATATTTGGGAAAGGGGGTGCATGGACACAAATAAAGTACTTGCAGATGTGTATGTGACAATGCAAGCAGATAAAGGGCCTGGACACCATGGCCAGTCACCCAGGCTGGCATCCAGGTGCCCTTTTAAAACACTGGCTGCAAGTCATGACTCATGACTAGATAGAACTAGAAAATATAAGCATCCAGTCATCAGAGTTGTCCTAAGGTTTCACAACATGTATTCATGATACCATTAGACTAAATCAGGTAAAGGGATGGCCTCACTTATGTTTGGATTGATACTTAAGTCAGGAGGAATCTACTTGCCCCAAATATGAAGTGATGCTTATGCCTTTCTACTCAACTTCTAGATTCCCCTTTATTGCAAAGATTATTGATTCTTTACTTAGGCATAATTATCAACAGAGGGGGTATTTAGCAAGCCAGTGATCTTTGAATTAGAACAAAAAATACACAACTAATAAACATCCTATGAAGCTCTAAACCACTGGTTCATTGAATTGAAAGCTGGACTAACAGCACTACAAGGTAAACAATGATCAAGCATTTGTTCTCACAATCTCACAAGTCAATAGCAACAATCAATAACAAGGTCCATTTTAATCAACTGCACAGATGCTCATCACTAAGAACGTCACTTTCTAGAATACTCAACCGATCTCCATCTACAGTCATCTACTATAGTCTATAGGTAAGATTTTGGGCAGTTGTTGCAATAGTCGCATACTTTGCGTTCCTCCATCATACTACAAAGTTTACCAAATATCACCCAAATTGCTACTCTCTTCATATATGTTCGTGTCATGACCAGCCCAAATCGGAGTCTTCAAGGCTCCAGCCATTTCCCATTCTTAATACTAAAACCCCTCCACAGCTGCAAGAGTTTAGAAGAAAATCTCTACGAGATCATTCCATCCTTCCACTGGTGACTCAAAACTTGTACCTTTCATAAGCAAGATCCGCCCAGACATACATCACAATTGGCACCCCGAAAGATGAAATCACTCCGAGATCCAAGTCACCTCGGCCTCCCAGGCAACTCGAAAGCTAAAACCGACGTCTCTGAGGAAGCGCCCCGGTCCCCAGGATGAAACTGACCTGTGCCACTGGTGCCCCATGACGGCGGAGACGAAGCGGACGGAGATGGCCTCGCAGAGGAAGGCGGCGAGCATGAAGGCGATGGAGCCGAGGAAGGGCAACGCGGATCGAAGCTCCGCGGCCCAGTTGCGGTAAAACGGGGCCCTCGCCGCGGCGGCGAGCGCCAGCGCCGCCCAGAGCGCCGGCTGCAGCCGATCGTGCCATGCCGGGGCGAGGTACCGCAGGTAGTCCACGCCCACGTACGCCACCGCCGCTATGCCGAGCCCGCCCACGCCGAGGAGCCGACACCGGACGCCCGCCCGCGCCGGCCTAGGCCTCGGCCTCGGTGTCTTCCCCTTCGCCATGGTCGCCCGGAGGGTCTGCTCGAGGTGGCTTGCGCATGGACTGATGTCAGTGACTGGGGATCCGGAGCAGGGTAAAGGACAAGATCAGGTATCGGAGATTCTCGGTAGCGTCCGATATAATATCAACGGCCAGGATGAGGTCACGCAATCTCCCTTTCCCTTTCGACCTCGATGGTCTGGTTTCTGGAACGCAGGTCGTCTTTTTGCAAGAGATCCCTGACTTAGCTAAGTTAAAATAGACCCCAAAACTCGGAGCGGTCCGAGTTTTTGCTAAGTTAAAATAGACCCCAAAACTTGTTTTGAACACAATACAAGTTGGTTCATACATTTTCACTCCCGTTATGATGTAGTCCTAAACAACAGATCTACAAACTAATTCAAAATTTATGGTGGAATGGTGAGCAACAAGCACGATGATGCTACACAAAAATTTGATCCATTTAAAGATAAACACAGGTTAAGAACAACTCGCAACTTCGAGCGATCGTGTCATTCAATTTGATGGCAATTTCATGGATAAGAGATAGACTATTAGAGCTTAAAACAAGATGAAATAAAATAGGGTTTATTGTGTTTATACCCTTGATTATAAGTTCAGTTGTGATTTTACCCTTTAAAATTAGAGTGATTTTACCCCTATTTTTTTGAAACGAAGACTAAGTATGCCCCTACTCCGTTATGAGTTGTTAACGGTGTTAAATTATACTAATAAAAGACAGTAATACCCTTTTAATTTTACCTTAATCTTAATATGTGTTTGTGATTTTACCACTTTTTTGCATAAACACGGATTAATATGTGACTATATTAAAAAGGGGTAAAATCATAAACATAGATTAAAAGTAGGGGTAAAATGACAAGGGCATTTTTGTCTTTTTTCATCATAATTTAATGTCATTAACAACCATAGCAGAGTAGGGGTATAATTTGACTCCGTTTTAAAAAAGCAGGGGTAGAATCACAAACCTTAATTTTAGAGAGTAAAATCGTAACTGGACTTGTAAAGCAGGGTATAAATACAATAGCCCCAAAAAATACTCTCCACCAAATTATGGATTAACATAATTTAAAGGTTTATTTCACAAAAAGGAAGATTATGAGGTTCAGATTCTATAGAAGATAGTTGTTTGTCACAACTTGTATCAATAAATTAGTTTATAATGATCTATTGATATACTCTAAATAACACATACAGATTGCGTGTTGTAGCTAAAGCATAGTGGCATGTGTTCACGTGAAAAAAGAACGATACGGCCAACTTATTTAAATGCTCGGTTGAACTATATGTGAATTGAAAACTTTAGCACTTCAATGACAAAACACATATTAGCAACGGTTGAAAAGGCACAAAGAGTAGGTTATTTGGCTTAGATTATACGTCGTAACGCACGTGTGAGCGTCTACGCCTCCATGGCTGAGCTATGACTTGTGTGGCCGAATTGTGTTTCGGGCTTTTCTCCATGACTCGCCCAAATGCAGTCGAGCACATTCAGCACCCACGTTGCCCGGCTTGCTTCGGGCTGTCTGGAAATTTTACTCAACTGCTTTATGATTCGTGTCATTCGTGATAGAAATCTAGAAGGTGTTACACAAGCAATAATTTACAACACCGTTGAATATAATTTATTTCTGTCCGAACGCCTGAAATTTCAGGTTCTATGTGGAAGTCAGACTGTTTCACCTAAAGGATCAGAGTAATCTCAGACGAACTCTTGCATTTCAAATGCGACTTTGGTTGTTTGGGACTAGTAGCATCTTCCCAATCGTGCCCTGTGAACACATGTCGATTCCGACGACAGGCGCAAAACAACGCGACATCATCTGCAGGTGAACTAGTTATGAAAGTATTTTACGGGGGAAAACCGAAGCCTTTCCGGTGACAAAGCCAAGCCGAGCAGATGCGACCCCCTTCTTCTCTGTACGTGGACTTGAGTGGGTGAGCTCAACACACGCGTAGTGCAGAGGTTGTACTTGCCTGCGCAGAAAGCTCAATGGAGGAGGTGATAACGGAGCTGGAAAGCGACGACTCCCTCGATCCGACTAATTGTTCCGATCAGTATCAAGATGGTTGTTTAATCATGTTCATCATTCCATTCCATTTCATACTTGGTCCCTATAAATACTTGCGCAATTCCCGTTTCTTCATATCAGCACAAGCTAATTAACCAATCTTCTAGCTAGTTAGCTAGTGCCATCACCTGCAAGTGTGTGCATCGACGTAAGATGGCACGGTGTCATTGGAGCAGCGGCCTCGCGGTGGCCGTCGTGGCGCTGGCCGTGCTCTGCTCGGGGCACCCGGTGCCGGGACACGGCGGCGGCTTCGTCCCACTGAACCCGCACTTCTACGACCGCTCGTGCCCGCAGATGCAGGCCATCATTGGGGCCGTCGTGGCCAAGGAGCACGCCAAGGACCCGCGCATGGCGGCGTCCCTGCTCCGGATGCACTTCCACGACTGTTTCGTGCAGGGCTGCGACGCGTCCGTGCTGCTCGACGCCGACGGCAGCGGCCGGCGGTTCGCCACCGAGAAGCGGTCCAACCCGAACCGCGACTCGCTCCGCGGGTACGAGGTCATCGACGAGATCAAGGCCGTGGTCGAGCACGCCTGCCCCCGCACCGTCTCCTGCGCCGACATCGTCGCCGTCGCCGCCAGGGACTCCACCGTGCTGGTACGTGTCACGCTGCAATGCATGCTTCTGTTGTACGTACATGCGTCACCGTCGATCGTCTCTGAGATCGACTCACTAATAATGGCGTTCTTGATGAACGAACACACAGACCGGCGGACCCGGGTGGGAGGTGCCGCTGGGGAGGAAGGACTCGCTGACGGCGAGCCTGAGCGGCTCCAACAACCTGATCCCGGCGCCCAACGACAGCCTCCCCACCATCATCGGCAAGTTCCGCAACCAGGGCCTCGACGTCGTGGACCTCGTCGCGCTCTCCGGCGCGCACACCATCGGCGACTCCCGGTGCGTCAGCTTCCGGCAGCGTCTGTACGGCCAGAACAACAACGGGCAGGTGGACCGGACGCTGAACTCGGGCTACGCGGCGCGGCTGCGCGCGCGGTGCCCGGCGTCGGGCGGCGACCAGAACCTGTTCGCGCTGGACCCGGTCTCCCAGTTCCGGTTCGACAACCAGTACTACCGCAACATCCTCGCCATGGATGGCCTGCTCAGCTCCGACGAGATCCTGCTCACGCAGGGCCGCGAGACCATGGGGCTCGTCCACCGCTTCGCCGCCGACCAGGGGCTCTTCTTCGAGCAGTTCGCCAAGTCCATGGTCAAGATGGGCAACATCTTGCCGCTCACCGGGAACGCCGGCGAGGTCAGGAACAACTGCAGGAGGGTCAACCACTTCTAAGAAATATGCCTTGTGATCAATCCGTCGTGCGCTCTTGCGTCTCTCCACGCCTCGAGTCTCCATCACTTCCTGAGTCTCGCGTCTGCTGTTTGATCTTGTCCTGGTAAAAGTGTGCAGTAAATGATTACGATTCAGCTATTTCTGTTTTGTTTGTTGTTACTCTCTTTTGCTTTCACCGCTGTAATTTGTTATTCGTCTTGTACCAAGAAATGATCCAATAAAGCTTCAGTCTCTTTTGTCGATCTTTCAAGTTAGAGATGACACACGCTTGATTTTCAATGGATCTCTTTCAAGTTGAAACAAAAAATTGGTAATGTCATCAGTCCAACTGAACAACAAAATTTCCTCCTCACTAAGACATTAGAACCTCTCTAGGAGGTGGAAGAATTGACAGAAAAAGTCAACCTCTCTCGCTTTTGCGCTCCCGATCAGGACACGTTATTAGTTAGAAGATCCCAGGAACCTGAGTTATCGGGCCTACTCTTTTATATTTATTTCATCTATTTCTTATTTCTTGATTGACCCAGTTAAATTAAAATCAACCAACAATTAAAAAGAAGAGAATATCTTCACATTTTTTATTTACGTCAGGATATGTCATTTAGTTCAAATTTATATTAAATACTTGTTTTAAATTAACAAAATAAAAAAAATATACTCACCTGTTCCTTTTTTATGCTGGTTAATTTAAATGAATAAATCAGCGTCAAATAAAACGGAGGAAGTAGTAGTTCTAACTGTCGCAATCCAAATCACAGCTGTTTCTATATATGGGCTCAGGCCTACGCTTAGCCCAACACAGCCCATTAATAGCCAGGAGAGTGAGCCCGTATCCGCCACCGGCACCAGCATCTTGCTTCCTCTCCCCCTTGGGCCCCGGGCGTTTCCAGCTGCACCGTCGTGGTCTCACTCCCCTAAACCCAACAAAACCTCTCCCGCCGGCGCCGCGCCTCTCTCCCCCCCATGGCGGTGGAGAAATCCGGCGGCGGCGGGGACAGCTCGGCGTCCTGCTCCGCCGCCTCCACCATGGACCGCTTCCACAAGATCGTCCTCAGCTGGGACTACCTCCGCCTCGTCGCCGACTCCAAGGTACGCGCTAATCCACCCTTCGCGCCAGCTACAATTCGAGCCGAAACTAACCTTCTCCGGCTCCGCGGGGCAGGGCGGGAAGCAGGCCAAGGGGCTGGAGCGCGTGAAGAACACGTACGAGTCCGTGGCTGAGTACCTCGGCGTCTTCGAGCCGCTGCTCTTCGAGGAGGTCAAGGCGCAGATCATACAGGGACGCAGCGACGAGGTGGAAGGTTGGGCGCACGCTGCTGGGCTTCGTTTCTTTCTAATAATCTTGTTGCTGGGTTGTTTAGGATTTTTTTTTTGCTGCCTTTTACCTCGTGTGGTGTGTAGAGGTTGGGATGGACTGGCAGAAGGGGGCGGTAGCGTCGTCCGCGGAGTCTGAGGAGTTCCACAAGGTGTCTGTGGCTGTGCTGGACGATTTCAGGGAGAATGTGTCGGAGAATGACCTCCTGCTGCTCTCCAAGGAGAAAGTAAGTGATGTGCAAGTAAACTCTGCAGTTTAAGTGGTCCTAGTTTGCAAATGTTGTGATTGGCTGGAGAGTTTCAGGAGCGAAGTGTGTCAAATGCTTTACTCTGTTGTTTGGCACACCGTTATGGCAGCATAATTGAACTTGAAACTCACAATCACTGGAATTATGTTCCTGAAATTTCTTAGTTCTTACCTTTTAAGCTATTTGCTAGGGGAAAAATAATTGGTCCTAAGTTATGTGTACTGTATTGATTACTGTAATTATTGGATCTGGCACTTTTGCAGTTTGAGGAAGGAGTAACCCCTACTGCATATGCTTTTGCATTGGTGGAACAACGTGGTGGTAGAGAAACAATTGCTCTTAGGACATTTGTGCAAGGAGAAATTAAAAATTTTAATGTTGCAAAGCCTGTGACTTCTCCAAGGCTGCAGCGCATCGCTTCCATTTTTTCAACAACAGAGAGCTTTCTGTGGATACTAAAGGTGACTACTTGTTTTAAGAAAAGTGACTGATTTCCTTGTATTGTTTAGTGTCAGCTTGTACCTCATGGTATGAACTTGCTAAGTTGCTATGCCCTTTTCATGTCATCATTTTCAGATATGCAGCTTGTCAACTATAATGCGAGAGTACACAGCTATGCATTCTATAGCTTCTCTTCCTTTTAAGGATTTGATTCTTTCGGCTGCTGAGAAGAATAAAGATGGTGATGATAAAAGCCGTGCGTGGAATGTCCCCGATCCACTTATGGATTATCTCAAAACAAATCTCAATGATTCACAGCTGGATGCAGTTAATGTGAGCATCCTGTGTTTTTTGTAGCTCTATACTATCTTATATCTATTCTGTATTTATGTGTGTTTCAAAACCATTTATCTGATAAATTTTTGTATTATCTCTAGGCAGGTCTTTCTCGCAGGTCTTTTGTTCTTATTCAGGTTTGTTACTTTTTACATGATTAGTACTGTCAAATAGTGCAAATGTCTGGCAAATTTTGAATTTTTAGAAGGATGTGCAGATTGTCACTGTTCAAACTAGTTTAGATTGATGTGAAATTTACTGATTCATCTCATTTGTTGTAACTATTTCTGTGCAGGGTCCACCAGGAACAGGAAAGACTCAAACAATTCTTGGACTTCTCAGCGCTGTTCTTCATTCTGCTCCTGCAAGAATGCAGACCAAGTAATAAACTCATTTATTTTTTATTCCATGAACATGGGAGTGTAGTTCCAACTTTTTTTATCAGAGATGATATATCTAAAATATAAACAGTAACCACAATTCGTGCTTAACCTGGTGTATGTATCTGATCCTGTAATGCAGAGGAGGATTTGATGTTCAAAAACACGGGCCAGAGCTGGACATTGAGGGCAAGTATGTTAAAAATGCATATTTCCTACCTAAATTGTAGGATACTTATTTGACTTTGGGGCATGGAAACTGGGAGGGATAAGAAGCTAACTAAGAACATCTAATAGCTTCATAATTTAGTAGGAATCTGTGTACGAGTTTTGCCTGCAATTGTATAAATACTCCATCCTTGGCTGATCGTAGTTCTGCATGGTTTGTGGTAGTAGTAACTAAAATTATCTAGTTCTTCACTATATTTAAAATTGATCAAGCAAAACTAGGTGTTGTTGGAAGGACACAATCATTATTATTTTGCATGCCACTATTATTTCTAGCCATCTTAGTTTTCTTGCTTTGGTGTGTGGGAACTGTTAAGTATCTGATTAGTTTAATGCTACTTATGGTTTCTATTGTGAGTTCTGCGGTTCTGGTTTTACATGCATGATGCTACTTCAAGTTTTGTTGGCACTACCTGACTACCCCACTTGTGTCCTGAGGTCTTGGGTTCGAACCAGCCTCTTTGCAAAAGTGGGGGTAAGGCTGTCTAGAAATAACCCTTCCCCAGACCCCACAAAGTGTGGGAGTCTTCAGCACTGGGTACACCCCTTTTTTATTTAAATGCGGAGTTCACATACCAGACGTGCACATTGGATGAAAGCATCTCCGTGGCTACTTGGTGTAAATCCTCGAGATCTTATCGTGCCTGTTGATGGTGATGATGGTTTTTATCCCACTGGAAATGAGCTGGTACTCTTCTATATTATGTGCATGTTAAATTTCCCCTGGTGCTCAGATGATTGTACCCCTTTTTACATGGTAAAATATTTCCGTATAGAAACCTGAAGTTGTAAGTTCGAATCGGAAGTATCGGGCCCATGTGTTGGTCTGCGCTCCTTCCAATTCAGCACTCGATGAGATCGTGTTACGTGTTCTTCAAGCAGGTAAAGGTTTTGGTGCTAAGTCATCCAAATTTAGAAACTGTATGTCCACTGTTAACTTTTTTACATCTAGTGCATTACTGTACACTCTTAGACTTATGCTATCATTAGATTGCGTCATGACCAAATTAAGTACTGAAGTAATGTTTTTTTCCAGGTATAAGAGATGAAAATAACAACACTTACAACCCCAAAATCGTGCGCATTGGACTAAAGGCGCATCATTCCGTTAAAGCAGTTTCCATGGATTACCTTGTACGTGAATTAAAGTTGCAAACACTGTTTTTAAGTCGTCGGACTAATCGCGATTAGTCGTCCTTATCGGTCACTGACGCGCGATCAGGGCAACCGACGCGATCAGGGCGACTAGAAAACTAGTCGTCCGACTAGTCGGCCGATCAGGGCGACTAATCGGACGACTAGGACGATTTGAAGTTCTGCACTGAACTGTTGCTGGACAAGTTTGAATTCTGCACTGTGCACTGAGTATTTTTTTCTCCTAATAGACTATTGAATGTTCCATATTATTTATTACGATACTGAACAATTATGTATAAATTTTGTTCAGAATCTAAAGCCTCAATTTGGTAGACAATAATTTTTATAAATCTAGAGCCTCAATCTGGTATGCAATTTCTGTTTGCTAAGCTAATTCTGCACTGAACTGTAACAACACTGAACTGTTGTTACAGTTGCTGATCTGAAATTTTGTATGCTAATTGCAATGCTCGATCTCTATTACTGCTAAAAACTGTTGCTGATCTGTGTATTACTGCTACCATAGTATTATATGTATATATATATATATATATATATATGTGTGTGTGTGTGTGTGTGTGTATATATGCATGTATGCCTCTCTCTCTCTCTCTCTCTATATATATATATATATATATATATATATATATGTATGTATGTATATATAAAACACACACACACACGCACACACACACACGCACACACGCGCACGCGCGCGCGCGCGTGCGCGCCCACGCGCACGCCCACGCGCACGCGCCATCGACTAGAAGCTGCTAAAAATGACCAGGACGACTTGGAGGTCGACTAGTCGCCCTAGTCTACGACTAGTCATCCTAGTCGCCCCGGTCGATTAGGCGACTTAAAAATATTGGTTGCAAAGCATTTTCTATCTAACATCTGTGGATTACAATGAGTTCATACATTTGCAGATACAACAAAAACTTTCTGGCGTAAGCACACTAGATGGTGGGAGACGAGGAGCTGGCGAATATGATCGAATCAGAGCTTCAATACTGGATGAAGCAGCCATTGTACATGTCATATTCTATTATGAACTTTAGCAGATCTATTTTTTCGGATTTTATTCTCACTGTCAAACAATACTCGTAGGTATTTTCTACTCTGAGTTTCAGTGGTTCATCAATTTTCAGCAGGATGGGTAGGGCCTTTGATGTTGTTATAATTGATGAAGCTGCACAAGCGGTGAGGCTATTTGGATAATGACATTTATTTATGTTTCTATTCTATCAATTGCTGTTTCTGAAGTTTGACTCCTTTTCTTTTTCTTTTTCAGGTGGAACCTGCAACTCTTGTGCCATTAATTCATGGATGCAGACAAGTTTTTCTTGTATGCCTACCTTCTCATGTTCCCTGTGTCTTTTTTGCTTTATCGTTAAGTAGTGCACTCTCCACTTGCATATATGTATATTACTCATCAGCATGTTGATGCGTTAGAGGCTATGCTCAGGCATTCTATTTTCAATATATCCACTTGCCTCGGTTATACAAGGGGATATCCCTTGGTGCATGCTCTTTGTCGATGATGTAGTGCTAGTAGATGAAACTAGAGATGGTGTTGATAAGAAATTAGAGTTATGGAGACAAACCTTAGATTCCAAGGGGTTTAGACTTAGTAGGACCAAAACCGAGTATATGAGGTGTGACTTTAGTGGTGTTGGTACTGAAGAGGGAAATGTTAGTCTATAAGGACAAATAGTACCTAGAAGGGACTCTTTCCGATACTTAGGATCAATATTGCGAAGCAATGGCGATATTGATGAGGATGTTTGCCACAGGATCAAGGTAGGGTGGATGAAATGACGACAAGCCTCTGGAATCCTATGTGATAGGAAAGTCCCACAAAAGCTAAAAGGGAAGTTCTATAGGACGGTGATCAGACCCGTGAAGCTCTATGGGGCAGAATGTTGGCCAACTAAACGGCAACATGTCCAACAAATGAGTGTCGTAGATATGCGCATGCTACGGTGGATGTGCGGGCACACGAGAAGAGACCGAATAAGGAATGAGGCGATTCGTGATAGGGTAGGGGTGGCGCCGATTGAAGAGAAGTTAGTCCAACATCGACTTAGGTGGTTTGGACATATCCAGCGGAGACCTTCAGAAGCACCGGTTAACAGTGGGATTTTAAGAGGTAGAAAAAATATTAAGAAGGGTAGAGGACGACCAAGGTTGACCTGGGAAGAGGCGGTAAAACGAGATTTGAGAGATTGGAATGTATCCAGAGACTTAGCTCATGATAGGATCGCATGGAAAGTAGCAATTCATGTGCCAGAATCCTAGTCTTGTTTTTTTTCCTTTTTTCTTTTTTCTTTTTTTTTCCTTTTTTCTTTTTTCCTTTTTTCTTTTTTTCTTTTCTCTTCTTTTTTTCTTTTTTCTTTTTGTTCTTTTTCCTTTTCTTTTCTTTTTTCTTTTTTCCTTGTTCTTATATCTCTTCCTCTCTTTTACTTCATTGATATTGGGTTTCATGTCTAGCCGACCCCAACATGCTTGGGATAAAGGCTTGGTTGTTGTTGTTGCCACTTGTCTCGGTTATATCACGTATAGAAGCATTTTTTCCATTTTATCTTTATGTTAACCACTTGCTTTTGTTTCATGGTGTGCGAATGTGTCCAGTCTCACCAGTTTTCTCTTAATATCTTAATACATGAACATCCACTTTATCTTTTGCTAATGATGATTATGTCATCTCTTTATGATTGCTCTTAATAACGTTATCAGGTTGGGGACCCAGTTCAGTTGCCTGCAACTGTCATATCATCAACTGCTCAAAAGTTGGGGTAAGTAAAATATTATTTCTTTGTACTGGTAATATTGTTCAGTGGTTGTAGTATGTTAATGTAATGCTCCTTTATCCATTAGATATGGTACAAGTTTATTCAAGAGATTTCAAGGTGCTGGTTTTCCGGTGCAAATGCTTAAAATTCAGTATCGCATGCATCCAGAGGTAATCTCCCATCTTCTAAGTACCTTAAGCTGGGAACTGGAACGATTGTTGTAATTCATATTCATTATCCACCGCAAAACAGATTAGTATCTTCCCTTCGAAAGAATTTTATGAAGGGGCACTGCAAGATGGAGAGGGACTCAGCAAGAAACGTCCGTGGCATTCTTACAGCTGCTTTGGGCCATTTTGTTTCTTTGATGTTGATGGGATTGAATCCCAGCCATCTGGAAGTGGTTCTTGGGTGAATCAGGATGAAGTGGAATTCATTACTCTAGTATATCACCAATTGGCAATGCACTATCCAGAACTCAAATCTAGTCCTCAAGTGGCTGTTATATCACCATACAGACATCAAGTGAAACTCTTAAAAGACCATTTCCGGTCGACCTTTGGGGATCAATCAAAGGAAGTGATAGATGTAAACACTGTCGATGGATTCCAGGTAACTAGTTTGAATTTATGTGTTTGCAAATGGGATTTGTCACAAACTAGTTCTATGCTATGTATATTCTTGCGAATGGCAGTCATTATGATCTTGTATCTCACTGCCTATATGTAGGGTCGTGAAAAAGAGATAGTCATTTTTTCATGTGTAAGATGCAATAAGGAGCAAAAGATTGGGTTTGTTTCTGACTTCCGAAGAATGAATGTTGCCATCACTAGAGCAAGGTCGGCTGTACTAGTAAGTGTCTCTCAACCTTCAAAGACTATCATTTACTACAATTTGCATGCTACATATTGCATATATGTAATCAGTTCTCAACTTAGAGATAAATGTGGGTTGTAAGTTCAATAATTTGAGTTATGGGCTCTATGGCATAATATGATTCATGAAGGGTAGATTCTCTCACATGCATCAATAAAGTTGATATGCTTGTTCATGGTTTCTGTTTCTTGTTATGGCATGTGATATGTTAAATGCTAGAATTCCTTTTCGGAGATCAAGGAATGGTGCAATATGTAACTAGAAGTAGGTCCATCTAGTCTTTAAACATCTACATTTTTGTAGCTGTACCATTATTTTCTACTGTTAGTATACTATACTTTCATGTTAGTAACTCAATAAAATGTTTCATTTGATTATCTGTGAACCCAAAAAACAATCTGCATATCACAGGTTGTAGGTTCTGCTTCAACATTGAAGCAAGATAAACACTGGAACAACCTTGTTGAGAGTGCCAAAGAGCGTGGCCGCTATTTCAAGGTGTGAATTTGATTGCTACCATCTTTCTTTTATTGAAGAAAGGCAAGTATTTGTGCTTTATCTAACAATGAACATATTTGCAGGTTTCAAAGCCATTCACTGCATTCTTTGCCGAGGATAATCTGAAGACCATGAAAGTAGAAAGGCTTCCTCCTCCAGAGCTAATGAATAAGCTGGAAGCAATCAATGAAGTGGCGGTAAGGCAAGAGCTCATGAATGTGGATGATGCTGCCGACCAAGCAGATGGAGGGGATGACGATGATGCCACCGTTGATGCTGATGATGGAGGTTACGATGATTGATTGCGGGCTGCCGTAGAGGCACCGCTTGGGTAGAGAAATTGTATTACGAGAACTAGTATGTAGAGTAGGCTTAAGTGGACATGGATGTTGCCTTAGTTCAGGCTGCAAAATAGATATCCCAAGCATCGATTCTTTTCTCCAGTCCAGTTTTGGTAGCCATCTGTCAGGCGCTTGATTTTATGTGTAGAAGTTTTGCATGCTACGAAAACAAAGCTAGATAGTAAATTCAAAGTAATGATCATTGATGTACTGTCTCGAACATGAACCGGAGTTAGGCGATGTGGGTGGGGGTGAAGTTTCCAGCTATAAGAAATACAATGAACACTAAAAATTTGTCATCGTGGCAGTTCACTTTAAAACCATGTCACTTTAGACAGCAAAAAAGATCTGGAGGCAGCACATTGATAGCAAACACGTGCAATCGTATATGAGGCCGTGCTATATATGGGGTGTCTATGGTCGTTGTTACACAATGAACCTAGGACAGTGTTTAAAAAAGCGGTAGAAAAAAGCGAGCGGGGGAGCTCCGCCTAGTGCCTAGGCAACGCCTAGGCTTTTCTAGGCGTTTCGCAAAAATCAGAGTCAAATCCATATAATATATTATATATATCTATACTTTTAAATTTAAAAATATTTAATCAATCAATAAAATGAGATGAGATAGAGTGTGACACTATCTTGTGTCTGCAGCTAGACACTAAGGGCATTACCACCTTGCTAACAGCAACCGCCACCGATAGCGATGAAAAAAGAATTAGAGTTAGTTGTCCTTTTTATATGGACACACAAAGCGGTGGAAAGCGGAATTAAGCGGAAGAAAGCAGAAAAAAACAGACCAAAGCGGAAAAAGGCGGTCCAACCGCTTAATGCTGCCGCGTAGGGAAAATCGAAGCGGTCCGGTGCCGAGCAAATGCTGCCTTAAGCGGCCTAGGCGACCGCTTTTTTAAACAGAGACCTCTAAAGGCAGAACAAATGTCCGTTACCAAGCAAAAGTGCACCCGTGAAGCGTGTATAATGGGATTGGGAGGCATTGAGTGATGTAAGTCTTGTACTGTTGCTTTTGTTTGATCTTTGTGCCACTAACTAGTACAACATCTTAGACTAGTATTGATGGAATAAGTCTTGTATTGTTGATCTTTGTGGTCTCAACTAGGACAACATATTAGGACAACATCTTAGGACAATATCTTATACTAATATCTCGGCATATGTTTGGTTGTCTTGGGCCAGCTATAAATATGTAACCCCAACCCCTCAGGTTGGGTATGGTATTATATGAGAAATAAGCCAGAAAAATTGTTCTAACTCCTAGTGTCATTCTCTCTCTCAATGAGAGTAAGAGTCCATGTACTAACATTTGATATCAGAGTCGTTCTATCCTGCAACCTAAACATCTTCTGCTCATCTCCTTCCCACGCCTCTCTCTATCCTCAGCCGACAATAGGAACACCGACTATTCCAGCTCATCCATCATTTCCTGCACAGACGAGCAGCAACTTCTCTGAGGCACCCCCTTCCCCACACAGCAGACCCCACTAGCGCGCCATGTCCGAAGGACAGTCTCAGCGCTCGGTCGTCTCGAGCGCGCGACATCCGTAGGAGGCCAAGGTCGTCGCGGCAGAGAAATGCGAGCGAGCGGCGGCAGAGACTGCAACGACGGCGGCAAGGCTAGTGATGACGGAACTGGCAGCAGCGAGGGCGAAAGTAGAAGCAGCAGCGACGGATGTAGCGCGTGTGGCGATAGCAGAGCTCGAGGCTCTGCGCGGCAGTAGCACCAGCCGCTCTGTTTCTGCCGACGGCGGCACCAACAATGAGCTCAAGCTAGCGAGGGAGGCAGCGCGAGCGTAGTGGGTGCAGTGGGCAGCCGCCCACCCCCATGTGCGCGATGACGGCAACCTAGACGGGCACGGACGCGCCGGCGGCACTCCTGGCAGCGGCGGTTGGGTTGACGGAGATCGCGGCCTTTACAGGCGGTACATCTCTCTCTCCTCGGACAGGTATCATAGTCACTACGAGATCTAGGCTATTGTCAGGGACATCGGTCCCGGCGATGGGTGGCCTACCCTCACCAAGACCAACTACGTCGAGTGGGCTGTGGTGATGAGGATACGGCTCCAGGTGCAACACATGTGGGAAGTAGTTCGGTACGACGTCGTCGACTACTACGAGGATCGACAGGCGCTGGATGCCCTCATTGCTGCAGTCCCGCCCGAGGTGCAGTTCTCGCTTTCCAAGAAGCGGGCTGCCAAGGAGGTCTGGGATGTCATCGCTACGGCACACATTGACAGCTACCATGGCCACAAGACCATACTACGAACACTTTGCAAGGAGTGGGAGAACATGGCCTTCAAGCCACGTGAGGACGTTGATGACTTTGCTCTCCGTCTCAACACGCTCCTACAGAAGATGGTGCAGTTCGGTGACAACACCTACGACGAGGAGAGAACCGTCGAGAAGCTCTTCCGTTGCATCCCCAGAAGTACAAGCAAATCACTCACTTGATCGAGTCTCTGTTGGACCTCTCCACGATGTCGATCGAAGAGGCGATAGGTCGCCTCAAGGTCATCGACAACGACGAACCACAATATCTCTCGGGGCCTATCACCATTGGCGGGAAGCTACATCTCACTCGAGAGACGTTGGAGGTCTGCCAGGGTGACAGGAAGAAGGGGGAGTCCTCTACCTCGATAGGCGGCCGCAAGCACGACAAGCCGCGCAAGGTGCGTGGAGGTGCCCAGGCTAGGGTGCAAGAACGTGCCGAGGGTGGCGCCCTTAGAGGTGCCCAGGGCGGTGCCGCCGGCAACCAGAAGCCGACACGAGACGACGCCTGCCGCAACTATGGCAAGCTTAGTCATTGGGCCAAGGAATGTCGACAACCACAACGCGCCAAGGCCCACGTCGCACAGGTGGAGGAGGAGGAGCCGACTCTGCCCATGGCACACGCAAGCATCGAGCTACCTCCAGTGGCATTGGCCGCAGCGACTCTTCTCCACCTTGATGATCCGAGAGCACACGCCTTCCTTGGTGACGGCTCTAGCAATGACAAGACTGACAGGTTGTGCCTTGACACTGGCGCCACCCATCACATGATTGGTCGACTGGAGTTTTTCACTGAGTTTGACCCCAATGTACGAGGCTCCATCAAGTTTGGGGAGGCCTTCAGTGTGAAGATCAAGGGCGTCGGCCTCGTCATCTTCACCGCCGAGTATGGTGAGCATCGGATGCTCATCGGAGTCTACTACATCCTCGCGTTAAGAAACTCTATCATCAGGCTGGGACAGCTGGATGAGAACGATTCGCGCCTGGAGATTAAGGACAGAGTCATGAGGATTTCGGATTTCCATCGTTGGCTTCTTGCCAAGGTAACCAGAGGCACCAATCGACTCTACGTCCTTAACGTGCATATAGCACAACCCCTCTGCCTTGTTGCTCGCCGGGACAACGAAGCATGGAAGTGGCACGAGCGCTTCGGGCACCTTCACTTTGAGGCCCTGAAGCGGCTCAGTGCAAAGGAGATGGTATGAGACCTGTTGTGCCTTGACCACATGGAGCAGTTCTTTGATGTTTACGTGTTGACAAAGCAAAGGCGGCTTCCCTTTCCCCGGCAGTCGAGCTTCCGAGCCAAGGAGCGGCTCGAGCTCGTGCACAGGGACTTGTGTGGTCCGGTGACACCGGCTACACAGGGAGGACTATGCTACGTTCTGCTGCTCGTCGACGACCTCTCCCGCTACATCTGGGTGACGATCCTCGGCAGCAAGGGAGAGGCTGCTAACACCATTAGGCGTGCGCAGGCCACTATGGAGGCAGAGTGCGGCCGCAAGCTGCGCATGCTACGCATCAACAATGGCGGCGAATTCACGCCGGATAAGTTCGCGTCGTACTGCACAGATGAGGATGTTCAGCGCCACTACTCCACGCCATACAACCCATAGCAGAACGGTGTCGTCGAGCAGCGCAACCAGACGGTTGTGGGAGTGGCTCGGACCCTCCTCAAGTAGAGGGGATTGGCGACTGTCTTCTGGGGAGAGGCGGTGGTGACAACTGTCTACATTCTCAACCTCTCGCCCACCAAGGATCTCCATGGCAGGACGTCGTACGAGGCTTGGCATGGGCGCAAGCCTGCAGTCTCTCTCCTATGGGCCTTCGGCTGCCTCGCGTTCGCCAAGGAGCATGGCCACATTGACAAGCTCAATGGTAGGAGCACTCTGGGGGTGTTCATCGGCTACGCGGACGGCTCGAAGGCCTACTGCATTCTAGACCCAGGGACACAGCGCATGCGCATGGCACACAATGAAGTGTTCAACGAAGGACGAAGATGGGCATGGTACAAGGCGGTGGATGATTGCTCGACTCCGACGTACGACGACTTCACCGTCGAGTACGTCTACTTCAAGGGAGCTGGAGGAGTAGCCAACTCTTTTCCACCGAGCATGTCTACCCCAGTTCCTGAGCTTCCACCGACTTCAGCGCCACGATCTCCAACCACGACCTCAGATGCAACGAGTTTTTCGCCACCACCACCACAACCGTCGACCCCACACACTCCAGCATCGACGGCCAACCCTCCGGGCACGTGTACTTCGACACTAGCTCATGTCGAGCACAACCCAATGGAGTTCGCTACTCCGCTCTCCCACAACGAAGAGCGCATCGACGCATACCACGATGATGAGCCGTTGCGGAATCTTATGGTGGAGGACCTCGACGACCAGCCGGTGTCGACACTGGTTGTTCACGATCTGGAGGCGCAGTTGTATCTTGCGTCCGATGACGGCGAGCCTCGCTCTTTCACGGAGGCCAAGAGACACGTGGCATGGTGTGCCACAATGCAGTCAGATATGGACACGGTTGATAAGAACCGCACCTGGGAGCTTACTGACCTCCTTCATAGTCACCGTGCGATCACCCTTAAGTGGGTGTTTAAGTTGAAGAAGGATGAAGCCGATGCCATCGTCAAGCACAAGACTCGCTTGGTGGCACGCGGTTTCATGCAGCAGGAGGGAATCCACTTCGACGACGCCTTCGCCTCCGTGGAACGGATGGGATCTGTGTGACTCCTCCTCACGATGGTTGTCCAGGAAGGTTGGCGTGTTTAGCACATGGACGTCAATTCCACGTTCCTTAGCGACGATTTAATGGAGGAGGTCTACGTGCACCGGTCTTCAGGATTTGCGATCCCTAGCAAGGAGGGCAAGGTGTTGCGTTTGAGAGGCCCTCTATGGCTTGCGGCAGGCACCAAGAGCATGGATTGTCAAGTTGGACTCCATGCTCGAGGGGATGGGTTTCGGGTAAAGCTCGCACGAGGCGGTCATCTAACGGCGGAGCAATGGAGGAAACACCCTACTCGTGGGTGTCTACGTCGATGACTTGGTGATCACTGACACCAAGGATGCGAGGTGGCAACGTTCAAGGAAGAGATGAAAGATACTTTCCAGATGAGTGACCTGAGATCTCTCTCCTTCTACCTAGGGATCGAGGTGCAAAAGGCTGACTTCGGGATCGTGCTTCGACAGACCGCCTACGCCAAGCGCGTATTGAGCTTGCTCGGCTCACAGACTGCAACCCAGCTCTCACTCTGATGGAGGAGAGGCTTAAGCTGAGCCGCGACAGCACGACGGAGGAGGTGGACGCTACGCAGTACGAGCGTCTTGTGAGGAGCCTTCGCTACCTCGCCTACACACGGCCCGGATTTGGCACTCTCTATCAGCTATGTTAGTCGGTTCATGTAGCGACCGACCATGGCCATGGCCTCTACTACCCGAGGTGCCCTGGGGAGGCACACTTTGTTGGGTACAACGATAATGACCACGTCGGCGACATTGGCACCAGCAAGAGCACGAGAGGGATTTTCTTCTTCTTCGGCAAGTGGCTCGTTAGCTGGCAGTCAAACAAGCAGCAGGTGGTGGCCATGTCCAGCTGCGAGGCCGAGTACATAGCGGCCTCCACCGCTTCGACTCAACCGCTCTGGCTTGTTCAACTTCTTGGTGATCTCCTCGGCAGTGACACTGGAACGGTGGAACTCAGGGTGGACAACAAGTCCGTTGTAGCCCTGGCAAAGAAACCTGTTTTCCATGAACGGAACAAGCACATCCGGGTGAGGTACCACTTCATTCGAGGCTACTTGGAGGAAGGGAGCATCAAGGAGCGCTATATCAACACCAAGGACCAACTTGCAAACCTACTCACCAAACCCCTTGGGAGGATCAAGTTTCTTGAGCTTTGCTCCAGGATCGGAATGGTTCAACTTCCCACAAGACGACGCACAAGACTTAGGGGGGGATGATGAAATAAGTCTTGTACTGTTGGTCTTTGTTTGATCTTTGTGACCCCAACTAGGACATCATCTTAGGACAACATCTTAGATTAGCATTGATGAAATAAGTATTGTACCGTTGGTCTTTGTTTGGTCTTTGTGACCCCAACTAGGACAACATCTTAGGACAACATCTTAGACTAACATCTCGCCATATGCTTGACTGTCTTGGGCCAGCTATAAATATGTAACACCAAATCCTCAGATTGAGTATGACATTGTGTGAAAAATAAATAAAAAAATTGGCCAACTCGTAGTGTCATCCTCTCTCAATGAGAGTAAGAGTCCAACTACTAACGTTGGGACTCCAAGCTAAGCTAACAGCACAAACCTTTACAAAAGGTTGCACTGTGTTCGTAATGCACAATGATGTATTTTCCCCACATTGACTATTTTTTGTATTTATGCTAATATCTATGTCTGGTTCATTCAATTCTCTGAATCTCACAAATTTCATGACAGCACTGAAATTTGTTATATAGGAAAAACTTTAACTTAGAATGAGTGCATGTCACTTTCCTTCTCCATGACGAAGTCCTACAACTTGTATCATCTAAGATTCATGTTCTGTGCTAATGTGTCCGATTTGCATCTTCTATAATTTTTTCCTTCTGAAACTGTTCCGAGTGCTCTTTTCTTTAAGACGATGCAAGCACGTCTTGGACTAACCCAACGATGAACATATTGCAGTGTCTGAAGTTGATACCCCCTGACGTAATCCATCAGTGTTATGTAACCTATCTTTGCTTCATCACCGATAAATAAAAGTTTAAGTTTTTTCTTAGATCGACATAGTTAAAATTCTATGTATACAAAGTTCTCTACACTATGAAAATAGTTTAATTACAAAACAGTAAAATTTCTTCACAATAATCTATTTCCAGTAATGATGTATTGTTTCTTGCTCACATATAGCAGCATTATTCAGGCGTTGTAACATAGTGACAGGGACTGTAAATTGTAGTGAAAGAAAAAATAATGATGGTAACACAATAGTAAGTTAATGACACATTTATAAAGATAATATAATGTTAGCTAGAGTTAAATTATTGATAAGCCACGTGAAACCGCGGGCCAACCTACTAGTTCTAGTTCTAGCTAGGAGACGCTATCTGCCGTTCTAAGAATTTAATTAGCTATAGTTAGATTATTGATGATCACATGAATGTGCGGGTCAACCTATTATTGTTTCAGTTATAGAATACGCTAGCTGGATGCCGTTCTAAAAATTCTATGTATATACAAGTTTTTCACCTAATGAAAATAATCATTTACTACCAAACTGCTAACCTTCACGACAATGTCCATGCATGATGTACTCTCACGTGCACTGTCATTTATTTAGGCGGTGTACATACATTGTGAATTTGTGATAGGTCCAAGTTCAAACCCAGAGAAATGCTTGATTTCCCACTGAGAAGAAACTTGTTCTATGCGCCCAATAAGAGAAACTATATATAGTCACGGTCCACATTTCAAAAGGCACATTTTACGACTGCATGATGTAATTAATGAAGTCTTGGTAAGGAAAGGGCACATGAATATTTGGTGAATGTACAGTGATAGGCAATTAAGAGAAGTGCAATACCCACTTTACTGAGAGAAGAATTTTATTCTATGCGCGCAGAAGAAAAACCATTGTCACAATTCACTTCAAAACAGAATGGCAGCAAACACGTGCAGTGGTAAGTGAGACTGCATTATATGTAGCATGGTTGCTGGCTGCTGCCTCATTGCACGAACAGATAAATCTTGACGTTAAAAAATAGAGCAACAACGAAGCTGAGAGCGTGTCATCAGCCGAACGAAGAAAAGGCTTGATGACTTGATCGTTCATTAGCGTAGTGGTGAAAGTTGCATGGAGAGAGTATCCCTTTCTAGTGAATATCTAGTGTACGTATCGTGGGATCCGGAGGCACCGGAACTTTCTATGCCGATAATATACCATCAGCCACCCATACTAATCCGGAGCGCTGCTCGATGTAGATGACGAGAACAATTTTTTCATGCATTACTACACTGTAACATGTTAGGGTAGACCGACACAACTTTCCACTTGGTTTCACTCTATTCTATTGCGCTTCCATCTAAGAGTTTGGTGTTTGAAATGTTAACTATCCACCTTCTTTCATTTCTCAGTGTGTGACATGCCATCTATATTTTAGGGCTTCATAGATTCCACGCACTAATTAACGCCAAATATAAAGGAATGAAATGAGTAATTAATAAAGCTCTGTAGAGGTAGTTGCACTTGCACCTCCAGTTTTTTCAACAAAAACGTTAAAGGATGATAGCAGCAATGAAAATCACACCTTTGACATGAGGTGGTACAGCCCATTGGCACTTTTAACGTGGTTATTTTGGTCAGTTTCTACTTTCATGCAGTGACTAAGACCTATTGTATATTGATTAGTACTTAACATAATAATGTTGTACTGTTTTTATCAGTTAACTAACTGGCCTCTTGTTCTCCTTATATTGTATCATGATGGTAAACCATGACTAAAGGTTTTCTTGACAACACTTATTTGCAACACCATCTAAGTGTGTCAAGCAATAGGGCTCTGAAACCACTTGCTAGAAATAGTGTTTTGTTGGCTATTTATAATGTTGTTCAACATGCTAGCCCATTGTAAAAGGGCATAGAAGTCGTGTAAGTTATCTGTTCTTGATGAACATGTCCTGTGTTTGCATTTGACTACTCATCAATATTGTATTTGTTTATGTTTTTTTTCTTATAGTGGAGTTCCGCAAGGTCATTTCATTTGCATTTATCTGTTTTGTATAACAATAATATGCTCAACTATGCAATCTGCAGTTTTCTCGCGTAGGTATTATAATTAACTAGGTTTTTCTACTACCGTAGTATATAAGTAGTAATAGTTACGATTATGGCTGCTTCGTATCAGGATTTCTTTGATGGCCTGATTAAAGAGGCCCACAACATTTATCGGTTCTTTATCAGGAGGACTAAGCATATAGCGGCCCATTATCCAACTAACAACAAAGAGTCAGCAATCAACGTGGGCTATTGGATTGGAATCCTGTGGAGAAATTTTTTCGACTGATGCATATGCTAGGAATCCTGTGGAGAAATTTCAGCAATCAACGCGGTTGCTTACGTCATCTATTTATACAAATGCATTTCTACAAGTGGTTGATTACGTTCTTTCAAGAGGATATATGTCCAGGTTGAATCCAATCTAAAAGTCCCACAATTTTTTCGCGCACTTAGGCTTCCAGATATTGGAACAGTATACAACTCGGTCTGCGTATGGAATACAATTTGTAGGAACCACTGGATGGTGGCTCCACAAGAAGCTTTGGAAAGTTTGGGCCCCTAGCAGATGTAAGATTTTTATATGGCTATTATTACAAGACCGGCTCTCGACAGCGGCAAGGTTGCAGGCCCGAGGGTGGAAAAATCAATACTTTTGCTCGATGTGCCGCAGGAGCCTAGAGACGTCCACCCACCTATTCATGGAGTACCCTGTGGCGAGGGAGGTCTAGGAGCGCACAGGAGTTACCTTCAAACATGTGGGGCTGCGACCGGCAAGTTAGAAATGTGGTCTTGACATTGCTACGTGGTATGAAAATCTTGTTAACGGACAAGCACGATTAGCCATCGGCTCACTAGTCATTCTTGTTTGCTGGTGCTGTGGAAGGAGAGAAATGCACGCGTATTTATATCCGAGGAAAGGACAACGGATCAGCTTCTTGGGATAATTCATGATGCCTCTCTTTGGTCGCAAGCAGGGGCAAAAAACCTGTTGCAACAAACGCCGAACTCTGCCCAATAGGTTAATCTCGGAGACGGCAGCCAGCTGCTGCTGAAGTTTGATCAGTTGCTGAAATCGAAGTGCTTAGCTGCGTTTTGGAAATCAGGATGTAACCTGTAGTGTGTGATGTATAAATTAGCCTGGCCCTCAGCATTTCTTGTGCTATTTCCTTTCTTTTCAGTCTTTTCTGTAACACTCTATTCCTCTTAATGAAAGATGCTCAATTAGCTTTCTAAAAAAAGATATTGGAACAAGATCAGGGTGAAATCTCGAGGAACCGATACGCATGAGTTAAGGTTCGAGACCCACCACGAACAAGGAAGCCTGGAAGCAACCTACCTGCTGCAGGTAATGGTCACGGTGCGAGTTGTATCGGTCGTGGCAGGAGCCTTCGCTGCCCGTATGGTCCACCTCGAGGCTTCCTACCCTATCATGACTTAGTAACACAATATCGATCACTAATGGAAATTTGTACGTAGGTTAAGACATTCCTGATTCTTCATCTATTCATATTTCAGTCCGTCAGCTCTGTTTGGCAGTCAAAGCCATGAACAAGCACCGGCAATACAAGATGAACGACTCGTTTGGCAATTTGGACTGTTAGTGAAATGCCAAATTGGGCATATGACTAACTACCGAGAGTCTAGATTCCTCTAAAAAAACTATCTAGAGTCACACGAATCTACTTCTGTTCAAGGCAAAGAAGATTAGCCAAGCAAAATCGCATGTAGGCGGTCTTAAGTTGCCACCTTCCTCTGCTTTATCGGCAGTGGCAAATTCATTTCTAATCTCTCAAAATGGTCACCAAAAGTTGTGAAAATATTTCTAAGGGTGTTGATTGTAGGCTTACACAGCTAAGAATCGTCCTTAATGTTACACTGATGAGAGATGACGCTGGGTTCTTGGTCCAGCAATGTGCAACAAGCTAGTTTCTTCTCACTAATTGCATTCAGGCTTGAGATCGATTCGTCAGGGATCCATGACGTCTAGACCATGAAATCCTTGGTTAAACGCCTTAATTACTTTGACAGGCACACTATTCACCCTTGCAGACGATATGGGAGCGCTTGTGTTGAAGCATGACTGAACGCTGCCTAAGTTGCTGCTAGTTGTTAACCACGATAGGTTGGCGCCAAGCCATTAACAGTGGTCTACACTGCGATGTGGTGGTTTTATTACAACAAATTTCCTCCTCAACATATACTCCACATCGTGATTTAAGTTTGTCCCAAATAAACAAGCTTACAGAAGGATTTACACACCTATAAACTTGTACAGTTAAATAATCAATTAGTACAGAGTTGTGATTTATGCTTGTCCGTAATAAAGACAGACCGCTAGTGTTAGCACCACGTCTTTTTTAAAGGTCTCTTTGCTTCAGCTGCACCAACCAAATTCTCTACCAAAAAATTAGAAATTTGAACCAAAGGAGTTCTGATGAGAATCAAATTCTCCGAAATCTAAGATTTTTCTAGTGCAAATGAAAATATGCCAGAACTCTAGATTTTTCAGATTCCTCTTCCAACTTTTTCCAAAAAATAGCCACCATGCCACTGATTACACAATCTGAAACGTTATTTTTTTGTAACACATATTTATTACAGAATCCATAGTGATAGTTGTTTCCAGCCAAACAAATTTCAGTTTCCCGGAGCTCTCAGTTCACAACAACTTTCTCATATCTCATAGCTATAATTAGATTTTCAAAGATCCACAAGTGAACTAAACACACTCTAAGTTTTGCTAATCCCGCAATACCTCGCAAGCTAAGAGCCAATTCATGTAGGATTCAATTATTGTGGAGGAGAAAATGGGAGGAAAAAGAGAAGAGCTAGCTCTTCATTATGAGCTAGACTCTAGCATTTATGCGGTATCAGTTATTAAGTTGCAGCGAGGATGAACCTTTGGACACGCTGCTCTTAGCATCGCACCTGCTACACATATTTTTGCCCTCTTTTAAAGGCAGCCATACTACACATCAAGCAGCAGGGTAGCAGTCACACTACCGAGGCTGTAGTTCCGAAATGCAGAATGCTGCATGAGCTCCTGCCCTAGGGTATTCATATATAGGCTCGGGAGGTATCGGAATTTCACAATATGCAACCTCGATCTCTACGTCTTTCACGTCTCTGCTGTAGACAAATACACTATAGCTTTCATTTGTCGCAGAGGACCATTTGCTTGCTTGATACGAGCGACTCGCTTCTCTGAAGGAGCGATGGTGGACTGCAGAGGCAAGCGAAGTTGTTGATCCGTTTGGAAATGACTCGGTTGTTAGTTACAATTCTCTTCCACATCGTGGATATTTTGCCTCGAGTCGAATGTATGCTGGATCATAGAAGTCTCTCCAAGAGGTGACATGAGCTCCGAGAGGTTTTATTTTGACACCGTTGAGATGTTTGTGCAGTGAATTTTTATAATATTTTCTTGTTAGGCTATGAAGATTGTTTAATTAGATATATTAGATTCAGAATATTTTTAGTGTATATTTTGTATACACTGGATTATACTTCTACATCTCTTAGTGAAAAATGTACACAAACTATAGAGATATCGAATTGTGGAAGTACAATCGAGTATACTGCACATGTATCCCATACAACATATACTAGATCTTCCGTTTTATATCTAACAGGGAACATGATCTTTGAGTTTGAATTAATTATGGATAACTGGTTTATTCTTTTTTGAGAAAATATCGCAAGGGGTGCCTATGCGGTGAAATGGTGCAGCACCCTGGGTCAAACTCGGGCAGCCGCCCTCTCAGCCGATAGGCGTAACCACCTGCGGTGAGCGCCTTCATATTTTTCTTTTCTAATAGCACGAAAAATAATTGATGGGTAATAAAAAAGCATGTCTGCAGAATACTAATAAAGTTTTGCGCAAGTATTCTATATAGTTCTAGATCGGTGGGTGCTGCCATAAAATGTGAACTGCGCAATGGGCAGGAGCATACAGGAACCAGAGTTACACTGCCGATCGAGAGGCTACATGAGCAAAAAGGTAGAACTTCCAACCACCTAAATGCATTTAGGCTTGAGAGCCATCCGGGATCCACAATGTAAAAATCTAATTCTCCATTTCTTTCGTGCCCCTGCCGTAGATATAGGTACATCGGCTATATAGGCTTAACAGAAGGTGAATGCTTGTGTATAGACGAAGCAGTAGTCTATGAGAATGTTGAATGGTAACGAGGATTTTTCATGGAAATCAGAATGAGCTGCAGTCTACCAGTCTTCACAATGTACTGCAGTTCGTGAGCCTGGATGAGCACAAGTTTAGTCAATACGGCTCAAGCACCAACCCCCACATGTAACAATGCATAATCATTTTTCATACACGCTCCGAGAACGAGCACCAAGATTTGTTGATGTATTAATAATTAATTGTGGAATTTAACAACTGACAATTGTCCATTAAAATTTCAGACTAAATGAATTAGCTTGGTCAAGAGGTGGAACTGAGATATTTAGTAGGCCTCAGTTGGTGCTCTAAAACATCTACAAAGGCAAAGCACTTCCTCTGTGCCCTACCCATGAAATATGTACAAGATGCTAAGAAGAAGTTCTAGGAATAGACTTTATACAGAAAAATCATACTGCAGAATTTCGAACTTAGAAGCACCCCACAGGGAGAAATTAAAGGATTTGCACTTGTGATTTTAAATTCAAACAGTGATGAAGCTAGGAGATGAAGTATCAAAAAGGAGAAATCTTGGTACTAGTCACTTCACTCACTAGCAGCATAGTTTTCGATGTAATCTACATATTAATGATTCGCCAAATCCAGCGTATTATGCAACTTCATTCTATGCCATTTTGCTTTTCATGACGTTAATGTTTACCTTTTAATGTACATGTAAAAAAATGTTGATGAGAGAGAGTGAGAGAGGAGAGCATGTGCTCGCTGGCAAACTGAGCTCTGAATTAATCATTGGTAGGTGATTCTTTATTTGGTTGACTTATATAAATAATGGTTGATCGAGTATACACGGTCAAGCGCGCGTCTATATAAGGCCAGTCCTGCACAAGGATGAGCAGTTCCGGCTCGCTAGTTTGTCACCAATACAGAGATGCAGACTGGAAGAAAAGGAATGAGAGTTTGTACGCTCGCAGCTATATGCATTCTAGTATCCAAAGCAGAAAAGCCTTCTATTACTTTGCTCTTTAACAAATGCATTTATGCTTGAGAGGCATCAGGAATTTGCCATGTCCTTGCTCGCATCACCTTTCCTTGGTGCCTATATCTAAGGCTGGTATGCTAGCTTCCACACATTGGTGGTGATGTAAGAGGAGTACATGCGTTCTTGCAGATGCATGATGCTATTCGAATCCTAGGTTAAAATCTCGAGATGTCTACTATGGATAGGGTGAGTTTTGAGACCCTCTAGTAGCAAAAGAACTACATTTGTTTGAAATCCCTTGAAAAGAGAGGATGTCATGAACAGAGGGACAACTACAGGTCAAGGTGCATATCGTACCCCGGTCGTCCCATGATCTACATGGGTCAAAATCGATGTCTTCTGCCCTTTTACAACTCTGTAGCACAATCTATATCATGAATATGAACTTGCATGTAAGACAAGAGATTCTCACATAATGTTTCAAATTTCATTCCACCAGTTGTGTTACTATAGGGAAAGCCATGAAACACATAACACACATTAACAATACAAGTTGAACGCCTTGCTAATCTCTTATTTTGGACGGTTAGTCAAGTTTAGTATGATAACATACTTTAGCAAAATAGAGGATGAACTAACTAGCTAGCATAACATGGAGTGGAATCCACTTTAGTGTAAGGCAATAAGAGTAGTCAGGCGACAACATACACTTTATCAACACTCGCAAATTCATTTCTAATTTCCCTGCAATCAAAATGGTCTCCAAGAGTTGTTAAAGCACTTGTAAGGGCGTCGATTACATCTAAGAATCATCCTCTTAATGTTTCAAACCGAAATAAGCTTGCTTGAGTGAGAAATTGAGGAATAGAGAAACTAAATCTTGGCAGATCTATATCCGTGTTTGAAACCACTTCTAGGGCTCTACCGGTGGTTGAAACTCCTATTAAGGCCCTATTTAGCACAACTTATAAAGTTGTACCAAACAACAACCTTCTAAAATAACTTATTAGTTCGGTTGTTTCTCAGAATGAATTAAAAATAAAATATAAGCCCAAGCTAATTTCACGAGCATTTCAAATAAGTTGCTTTTTCAACATGCTTAAACTCTACCAAAAAGGGTCTAATGCTTAGACGATTGTCACCTGGTAAAATTACGAAATGTGGAAGGAGTAGGATTTTCAAATTAGCATCTAGTATTTCAAGCTTTGAAATAAAAATATGGAATATGCTAGTTTATACCATATTTATGTCAAATTGCCATTCATTCTAACTCACTTGCTTCAAGGTCGACTATCTTGTAGCAAGCCTAAGCTATATTCCTTATGGTGGAATATATGGGAGAAAAGAAGTAGGTTATATATAAAATACGATGGTATATATTTGAGCCGACGTTTGTTATTAAAATCGATAACATATTGTACTCACAATTTATTAATTATACTACATATTACGGTTTATCCGTGATCAATTGGTTCCTTGGGGTTTTGTTAGCACATCACCAACACTTCCATGAAAACGTACTTATTGAAACACATGTCTTAAATATAGTCCTGTATGCAAAAAAATAATATAGTATTGAGATATGTAACACCCTACTTTGAAAAAAAAAACTTAACCCACTCCTAGCCCCCGCCCCCACTCACCCCACTCTCGCCCGAGCCCCGAACTCTCCGCGCACCCCCACCTCCTTCCCCGAGCACCGCCCATCTCCCCCGCCCTCGCTCCAGTGCCCCAAGCGCCACCCCCGCCTCCTTCCCCAACTTCCTCCGTGTTTCCCCCGCCGACCTCTCTTCGCCGCCGGATGCCAAAGAACTAGCCGCAACCATGGCCACCCGAGCCTTCCTCCTTCTGTCTACACTGCCCCGCGCCCGCACCCCTGACCGGCGCGCTCCTTTCGGCATCCACTCCGCTTCTAGACCCCGACGCCCCACGCCCTGGCGGCCCAGTCAGCTCGCCGCCATCGCCCAAGCCACGACCATGGCGGCCGACCCCCACCTGCTCAGACTCCTTGCGGGCGCCCTACTGGTCGCCGCGTTCGCCACCCCGACTGCCGACGCCGCTTCGTGTCCGCACACCAACCTCACCATCAAGGCGCCAACTTCTCTGCGCCTCCGCGCGTCCCCCCCTCCCGAGGCCACCACACCCATGGAACCGCGGCGCCTCCTTCTCCGAGCCGCACCCCAAGCGCCGTCATTCCCTCACGGCCTCTGCTCCGTGGCGCCAATCGAGCCGCCGGGTCCGTGCCTCGACCTCACGGACCCAGACCCGCAGCTCGTGGGTGCGGTCTGCCGCGTGCTCACCAACTTCCGCAGCCTACGGCATGACCTCCTCGCCGCGCTGCGCGAGGCCGAAGCCCGCCTCACCCCCCCCCACCACGATGGTATATATTTTTGAGCCGACGTTTGTTATTAAAAATTGATAACATATTGTACTCACAATTTATTAATTATACTACATATTACGGTTTATCCGCGATCAATTGGTTCCTTGGGGTTTTGTTAGCACATCACCAACACTTCCATGAAAACGTACTTATTGAAACACATGTCTTAAATGTAGTCTTGTATGCAAAAAAAATGATATAGTATTGAGATATGTAACATCCTACTTTGAAAAAAAAAACTTAATCCACTCCTAGCCCCCGCCCCCACTCACCCCACTCTCGCCCGAGCCCCGACCTCTCCGCGCACCCCCACCTCCTTCCCCGAGCGCCGCCCATCTCCCCCGCCCTCGCTCCAGTGCCCCAAGCGCCGCCCCCGCCACGTTCCCCGCCTTCCCCAACTTCCTCCGTGTTTCCCCCGCCGACCTCTCTCCGCCGCCGGACGCCAAAGATCTAGCCGCAACCATGGCCACCCGAGCCTTCCTCCTTCTGTCTGCACTGCCCTGCGCCCGCACCCCCGGCCGGCGTGCTCCTTTCGGCATCCGCTCCGCTTCTAGACCCCGACGCCCCACGCCCTGGCGGCCTAGTCAGCTCGCCGTCGTCGCCCCGGCCACGGCCATGTCGGCCGACCCCCACCTGCTCAGACTCCTTGCGGGCGCCCTGTTGGTCGCCGCGTTCGCCACCCCGACTGTCAGCGCCGCTTCGTGTCCGCACACCAACCTCACCACCAAGGCGCCAACTTCTCCGCGCCTCCGCGCGTCCCCCCCCCCCCTCCCGAGGCCACCGCCCCCATGGAACCGTGGCGCCTCCTTCTCTGAGTCGCACCCCAAGCGCCGCCATTCCCTCACGGCCTCTACTCTGTGGCGCCAATCGAGTCGCCGAGTCCGTGCCTCGATCTCGCGGACCCAGACCCGCAGCTTGTGGGTGCGGTCTGCCGCGTGCTGAAAGTGCATCTAGGCAATCCCCGTGGGTTTTGGATGATTGATGACGACAATTAAGATAATAATGAGTTTTACTGAGTATGAGCACAGGTGCTTATCAAAAGGAATGGATGTGGAGTCTCTCAAGAAGAAAAAAGGAAAAGAAGACTCACAAGAGTAGAAAATAGAATTTCTCTATTGAGTTTTACATTTTCTAGTTGTGTACAAGGTCTCCTCTTTTAGAGTGCTTGAGAATCATTAGAGAGCTCAAACTAAAGTTAGAATCGTGAGAGGAAGTAGTCATAGGTATGGCTGGAAAAGGAAGACCGGACTTGTCCGGATGGGGTCCGGACTAGTCCGTTCTAACCCGGACTATTCCGTTTTAGACCGGACAAGAAGTCCCTGAGTGAGTTTGAACTTGTCCGTTCTAAGCCGGACTAGTCCGTTGTCGAGTGAGTCTGAGCCTTTACGAGACTAACTCTTTGAAGGCCGGACTAGTCCGCCCATGTGGCCGGACTAGTCCGCTGAGCGGACTAAGCCATTTAGGTCCGGAGAAGGAGTCCGTGAGTGACCGCGGACTAGTCCGCTCCATAGGTCGGACTAGTCCGGTCCCTTCAAACTAGTCCGGTTTAGGACGGAACAAAGGTTCCTGTGTGAGCTCGGACTAGTCCGAGTTGGCAAGACTAGTCCGCAGTCCTAGATTAGAGAGTTTTCGAGACTAAGTCTGGTAAGACCAGACTAGTCCACCCCTACCAGACTAGTCCGTTCTCATACGGAACAAAGGTTTCTTACTGAGATCGGACTAGTACGCTCTTCACCGGACTAGTCCTTCGGACCGGACTAGTCGGAGTTTAGTAGGTAACAGCTAGATGCCAGGATTTCTATAAAAGGAGACCCCCTGGCTGAGAATTGGATTGACAACAACCCTAGCCCTGAAAACTCATTCCTAGAGCTCTTATAAGCATCTTTCCTTACCTTCTTGACCCCTAAGATTGGATCTTAAGCGGTTTGTGGATTTGTGAGAGGAGAGATGTGGTGATCGACGTTTGAGCTCTCGGTTTGACTCTCTTGCACTCTAATTGTTAATTTAAGTTCTTGACGGTTGTATTTTAATTTCTAGAACTCCTAGGTTGTTGTAGGGAGCCTCAAGTTGTGAGTAGCCCCTAAGAGCATTGTATTCACAATTGATATATAGTGAAAGAGCCCGAGCTTGATCTTGGTGATCGCTCGGTGAGGGAAGGGTTGTAAAAGACCCCGTCCTTTGTGGACTCCTCAACGAGGAAGTAGATTGCTGTGTGGAATCGAACCTCGGGATAAATCATGTCTCTTGGTTCCTTTACCTTCTCGCTCGCTCACTAGAATTACTTGTAAGATTTCGTCTTGTTAACACTTGTGAATTGTTCCGTTGTCTTGCAATCTAGTCATTCACAACTAGTTAGTGAGATTGTTTGACTACTACATATTTTCCGCTTAAACAAACTTAAAAAGAAAACCTAAAACACAACTTTATACCTAGACCCGACTATCTTCAAGTTTAATCCACTGTTTGCAATAGTTTCAAATTTTATTAGCCTACTCACCCCCCCTAGGAAACTTTCAATTGGTATTAGAGCCTAACTCTCCACAAAAGTTTAACCGCTTGGAGAGGAGATGGGGGACAAAACCGTAGTCAAATTGATCTCATCAAGGGAAAAGGAGCAAGTACGAGCAACTTTGAAGAACAAGTTTTTAACCCGCCTCCAGCGATTACTCCTCCACAAGACATTTCAAGCTCAGAAGAAGATGAATAAGTTCTTCGTCTCATGGCTCTCCTCAAGAAGAAGGAGGAGGCTAAGAAGAAAAAGAAGGAGAAATTGGAGAAGAAGCTCAAGAGTAGTCAACAAGACTACTCAATGATTAAATTCACTCTAGTTATTTATCAATTTCCCTAGGAAAACCACCTCACTTTAATGGAACTAACTACACAATGTGGAAGCACAACATGAAGTTGCATCTAACTTCCTTGAACCCAAGTCTTTGGCATGTTGTGTGTACAGGTATAAATATTCCCGAAGACGAGGATGAACTCACCCAAGAGCAAGAACAACAAATCCACCGCAATGCACAAGCGGCAGTCGTGCTCAACTCATCTCTAAGCATTGAAGAATTCAACAAGGTAGATGGGTTAGAGCTCGTCAAAGATATTTGGGACACCCTCAAGATCGCACATGAAGGAAACGATCCGTGAGGGAAGCCAAGATCGAGATGATAGAAGGAGAGCTTGGAAGGTTCACCATGGAAGAAGACGAAACACCTCAAGAAATGTACAACCGGCTCAAAACTCTCATCAACAAGAGTCGAGCGTACGGATGCAAGAAATGGAATGACCATGAGGTGGTCAAGAGAATGATAAGAGCTTTTATGTCTCGCAATGTGACCCTATACACTTTATTCCGGGAAAGTCCAAACTTTTGCATGATGACTCTGGATGAAGTGCTAGAGAAGATCATTAATCATGAGATGATGGAGAAGGAAGCCCAACACGTCGACGACCTAGCAAAGATCACTTCATCCAAGAAGAAGGGCATTGCTCTCAGAGCCACATCCAAGTCCAAGGGAAAAGAAACACAACTCACAAGTGAAGATGAAGAAAGTGATGATGAGAGCACGGACATGGATGATGAAGAAATAGCATTCTTCATCAAAAGATTCAAAAGGTTGATGAGGAGAAGGAGAAGCCATCACTATGAGAACAAGAGAAAAGACAAGAGCAAGTCAAGAACAAAGAAGACTTGCTACAACTATGACGAACATGTGCATTTCATTGTGAACTGCCCCCATAACAAGGAAGATGACAAGAGGAAGAAGAAGGATGGGAAGCCTCAAGACAAGAAAATCTTCACCAAGAAGAAGGCTTATGGACAAGCTCACTTTGGAGAAGAGTAGGATTCAAACGAAGAATCCTCTTCCGAAACTGAAGAAAAGGTGGCAACCGTCGCCATCAAGAGGCCAACCATGAAGAAATCACTCTTGCCAAACAAGGGTGATTGGAAGAGCTCAAACCACACATGCCTCATGGCAAAGGAAGGAAAGCGCAAGGTAATGTCTAAACCTTCCAAGTTACATACTGTAGATGATAGTGACTTTGATAGTAGTAGTGAAAATGAATTCATGTTTAAAGGATTAAACAAAAAGGCTATAGCTAAAATGAAAATGCTACAAGAAGAGCTTCTCAATCAACAAGAAGAATTGCTTATCCTTGAAAAGGAAAGAAACCTTGAGATTGAGAAGCTCCTTGAACTTGAGAGAGAGAAGAATAGAGCACTCGAAAGCAAACTTGCCATGAGTAAGGAAACTTTTGTTGAGCTTAAGTGTAAGAATGTAGTATTTCAAGATGAACTTGTGAGTTTAACCAAAACTCACAATAATCTTAAAGCACAACTTAACTCACTTAAGTCAAGTGTCTCAACTAATTCATCCTTCAAAATCTCCCTCTCAACAAATATGGAATCCAACACTAAAACTTGCAAATGTGCTAACATTGGTTTAAACTTAAAAAATGAGCTCAAAGAGGCACAAAGCAAGAATGCACACAAGAGTGGGATCTTTGATAAGGAGAAGATCAAATATGCACGTAGTGCATACTCAAACACAAGATCTCTCATCAAAGATGGACTTGGTTATACTAGGGGAGAAAAGCAAAACGCTAGAATCCTTAAAAACAATAGAAAATTCGTAGCCTTTGTCAAAGAAAACTCAAGTCAAGTCAAGAGTGAAAACCTTGCATCTACCTCACAGGAAATTGCCAAAAATGTAAAATCTATCGTATTTCATAATTTTGATGCATCTTATGTACTTATGAAAAATAAGTATGGTAGAGTATATGCAAAATATGTTGGGTCACTCCACAAGAGTTCAAAAACTTGTGTGTGGGTGCCCAAATGCCTTGTGACTAACCTCAAAGGACCCAACCAAGTTTGGGTACCTAAGAACAAAGTTTAAATTATTTTGCAGCCCTACTCCTCCGGTGGCACTAAATGGGTGCTAGATAGTGGGTGCACTAACCATATGACCGGAGAGAGAAAGATGTTCGTTGAGTATGAAGAAAATGATGATCCAAGTGAAGGCATCTACTTCAGCGACAACAGCCAAGGAAGGGTGCTCGGTATTGGTAAAATTGCAATCTCTTCTCAACACTCCCTTTCTAATGTTCTACATGTTGAATCACTAGATTATAACCTATTGTCCATATCTCAACTATGTGAAAAATGTTATAATTGCTTGTTTACTAACGAATGTGTGACCATCTCTAGAAGAAGTGACAACTCGATTGTCTTTAAGGGTGTGTTAAAGGAAAAGCTTTACTTAGTGGACTTTTCCACGAATAAAGCTCAACTTGACACATGCTTAATAGCAAAAACTAACATGGGATGGTTGTGGCATAGAAGACTAGTCCATGTTGGCATGAGGAACTTACAAAAACTTCTAAAGGGGGATCACATCCGTGGACTAAAAGATGTTGTTTTTGAAAAAAAATAGGCCATGTAGCGCGTGTCAAGCAGGAAAATAAATTGGAGTAGCTCATCCCGCCAAGAATGTGATGACGACAACAAGACCATTGGAGATGCTCCACGTGGACCTCTTCGGTCCTGTCACCTACATAAGCATTGGCGGTAACAAATATGGTTTAGTAATTGTTGATGACTTTTCTCGTTTCACTTGGGTGTTTTTCTTGCATGATAAGGGAGAAACTCAAAGTGTCCTCAAGAAGTTCTTGAGGAGAACTCAAAACGAGTTTTCCTCAAGAATCAAGAAAATAAGGAGTGACAACGGCTCCGAATTCAAGAACACTCAAGTAGAAGAATATTTGGATGAAGAGGGCATCAAGCATGAGTTTTCGGCCCCCTACTCTCCCAAACAAAATGGGGTGGCCGAAAGGAAGAACCGAACGCTCATAGAGATGGCAAGAACCATGCTTGATGAGTACAAGACCCCAGATCGGTTTTGGACGGAAGCGGTCAACACCGCTTGTCATGCCACAACCGCCTCTATCTCCATTGACTTTTAAAGAAAACCCCATACGAGCTCCTAACCGGTAACAAACCCAACATCTCTTAGTTTCGAGTTTTTGGAAGTAAATACTACATTCTTAACAAGAAGCCTAGGACTTCGAAGTTTGCTTCGAAATCCGATGAAGGTTTCTTACTTGGTTATGATTCAAACACCAACGCCTATCGTGTTTTCAACAAGACATCCGGTTGTGTTGAAATTGCACGTGACGTGGTGTTTGATGAAATTAATGGCTCCCAAGTGGAGTAAGTTGATCAATGTGTGCTAGATGAAGAAGAAGCACCATGTGAAGCACTAAGAAGAATGGGGCTAGGAGAATTCCGTCCCTAAGAAAATGTAGGACAAGATGCTACAAGCTCATCACAATCGGCACCTCTCATTCAAGATCAAACTCAAGAACCCCAAGATCAAGAAGGTCAATTTCAAGAAGGAGAAAATCGAAACCATGATATTGATTAAGGGGGAGAAGAAGAAGATCACTAAAGAAATCAAGTGCCTCACCCAAGGGTCCATCAAAGCATTCAACGGGATCACCCCGTTAACAACATCCTTGGAGATATCACAAAAGGGGTAACAACACGTTCTCGAATAGCTAACTTTTGTGCACATTACTCTTTTGTGCCGTCCTTGGAACCATTTAGGGTGGAAGATGCACTCAAGGATCTGGATTGGGTGGTGCCCATGCAAGAAGAGTTGAACAACTTTACAAGAAACCAAGTATGGGAGATGGTGAAAAGACCAAATGCAAATGTGGTAGGCACTAAGTGGATGTTACGCAACAAGCAAGATGAACACGGAGCGGTGACAAGAAACAAGGCCCGACTTGTGGCAAAGGGATATGCTCAAGTCGAAGGTTTGGATTTCGATGAAACCTTTGCTCCTATAGCTAGGCTTGAGTCTATTCGTATTCTTTTGGCCTATGCTACTCACCATGACTTCAAACTCTATCAAATAGATGTGAAAAGTGTCTCCTAAACGGTCCAATCAAGGAGGAGGTGTACGTGAAGCAACCACCCGGATTCGAAGATAAAGAATATCTTAACTATGTGTTTAAATTGTATAAAGCTCTCTATGGCCTAAAACAAGCTCCTAGAGCTTGGTATGAGTGTCTAAGAGACTTTTTTATTGATAATGGCTTTAAGATAGGCAACTCTTTTCACAAAGAATGTAGATAATGATCTCTTCGTGTGCCAAATATATGTCAATGACATTATATTTGGTTCTACTAGCAAATCTTTTTGTAATGAGTTTAGTAAGATAATGACGGATAGGTTTGAGATGTCCATGATGGGAGAGTTGAAGTTCTTCCTAGGATTTCAAGTCAAGCAACTCAAGGAAGGCACGTTCATTAGTCAAACAAAGTACGGACAAGACATACTCAAGAAGTTTGACATGGACAAGGTCAAACCCATCAAGACACCAATGGCAACAAACGGGCACATTGACCTCAATGAAGATGGATCAAGCGTGGATCAAAAGGTATATCGCTCTATGATTTGTTCATTGTTTTATCTTTGTGCATCTAGGTCCGATATCATGCTTAGTGTATGTTTGTGTGCAGAATTTCAAGCATCACCTAAAGAATGACATTTAACAGCTGTTAAAAGGATCCTAAGATATCTAGTTCACACACCTAACCTAGGATTATGGTATACAAATGGATCTAAGTTTAATCTCATCGGATACTCCGACGCGGATTACGCCGGATGTAAAATAGATAGAAAAAGCACCTCAGGGACTTGTCAATTTTTGGGTAGGTCCCTAGTATCATGGTCATCCAAGAAACAAAACTCCATTGCCCTCTCCACAGCTGAGGCGGAGTATGTTGCAGTCGGAAGTTGTTGTGCTCAACTTCTTTAGATGCGACAAACTCTAAGGGATTATGGTTACAATATGAACCACATTCCACTCCTATCTGACAATGAGAGTGTCATTAAGATAGCCCATAATCCCGTTGAGCACTCTAGGACCAAACATATAGACATCCGGCATCACTTTTTGAGAGATCATTCTATAAAGGGGGACATAGCTATCTCACATGTAAGAACCGAAAAACAACTAGCCGATATTTTGACCAAGCCACTAGATGAAAAACGATTTTGTGAACTTCGAAATGAGCTAAATATTCTAGACTCTAGGAAGTGAGTTAAAATGTTGTGCATCTGAATGCTAACAATTAGAAGTTCTTCCAAAATTTTCACAAATTTCAAAAATATGAACGATTGTGAAAAACTTGTTCCCTCCTAATTCTTCTCTCATATTATTTTTGGCTATATTATGGTCATCATATAATTGTATGTTTATATATATATATATATATATACCTAATAGAAGGTGCAAGTAAATTCACCGCAATCACGAGCAAAATTCTAATATATAAGAATTTCTCAGCCTCTAAGAGTCGGACTAGTCCGCCCTAGAGGTCGGACAAGTCCTGGGTATTCTAAATAGTCCGAGATGCAGCAGACAAGTACACAACGGACTAGTCCAGACTGCACCCAGACAAGTCCGGACGGTGGACTAGTCTGGACCTAGTCCGACAAACTGGACTAGTCCGGAGTGAGCACCGGACTAGTCCACCACTGGAGACTTAACCTCCAAGGGTCGGGCTGACCCCCTCCCTCTTGCATTCATCTTTTCTCCACTCCTCTCCTCCAAAACTCGCCCCCATTGACGATTTTGGAGCTCTCCCTCAAATCCCTCGAATGAATCCTCGATTCAAGGCTTGTGGAGTGCGGGCAATCCTTATCCAACCATCTCCGCCCCTTCGATCCGCGGATTTCATCAAATTTCTTCACACTAAGGTACTTTTTGACCTAACCTTTATTTTTCACGAAACTCTTGTCTCTAGGTCATACCTTTAGTGCCTTAGGCCTTCCCTGATGTTTCTACGTCATATTGTTGCAATCCCTCGTAGTATTGCGTCTAATTCGCTGAATTAGTGATCAAATCACTTAAGTTAGGGTTTCAAACTATAGAGTCCGGACTAGTCCGGACTCCAACCGGACAAGTTCGGCCAGGGCGGACTAGTCCGTCCCTGGCCCGGACAAGTCCGGCTGATGCAGTTTTAGCTCCAAACTTTGGGAATGTAAACTATTTTAAACACAATGCTCTCATATCTAAGCCTTTTCTTTCATCTATCACCAGATCATGTTAGGATCCTGCGACAGTCCTCTTCCAAATCATGAGGCCGAAGCGGCTCGCCAAGCCGCTTATCGTGCGGCAGTCGAGGTAGAGGCAGGATAGGCTGCAGCAAGAGAGGCTCGGACAAAGAAACGGGCTAACAGGGAAGCACAAGCTTCTTAGTCCGTTGATCTTCCAAGGAGGAATAGGCTAGTAACATTGAAGGAGAAACAACATGCTGAATCCTAAAGAACAATCCAAGACAAAGGAAAGTGAAAAGCAGCTGATCCTCCCTTAAAAAAGCCTTTGGCCAATAGGGGACTTGTCATTCGTGACAACCCTAGACGGGAAAGGGAGAACCCCCTACAAGGACCTATTGGGCCACTGGAGAGGGCACCTCCTATGGACAATCGAAACCGCCAACCCAATTTGGCGAGTGCAACCTTCAAAGGGAAAGGAGCTGACAAAGCCAAAAGATTCAGAGAAGAGGAGGTTTACAAATATGAGAAGTCCATACCAGACCCTCGTTTCTGGTGTGACTTTCATTGTGACTACTACTGGCTCGTCTATCTCCCAATGAAGACACCGGTAGTCGATGCTCAGTGGGTGGATTAGCCCTACATGGCCAATAAGAAGCATCAAGGTTTTGATGCAGTAATTGAAGCAGCAGAACGCCATGGGATCAAGGATTTAATGGATTTTCAGTATGATTGGAACATCGAGGTGATAGTCCAATTCTACACCACCTGCTACTTCCACACGTATTGAAACAGGAAAATCACTTGGATGACAAATGGTGTGGTATACTCGGTGTTGTATGATGAATTTGATAGGATCCTTGGACTTGAGGAGCACTTGAACTATAAGATCATAGTTCACAATGAGAGGACCTTGGGAAAGGATGACTTGGACTTCATGTATCCCTCATATCTCACCTATGAGCCATCCTCAACCCACAACATCAAACCCTTCTTTGGAGTGCTAAACAGAATACTGAGGAAGACTCTAGCTCCAAAATATGGAGATGCGGGGATGATACAAGGGTATCTCAGAAACTTGTTGAAGCTACTCAATGAAGAAGAACGATTCAACGTCTTCGACTACATCTACAATGATATCTTCAACATCTCCTACACCCCGAACAGGTCCTATGGATATGCGCCGTACATCATGTGCATGATAGAGAAAGTCACAAGCCTGGAATTTGCAAAGGATGTGAAGCATAGGAAGCTACGCCCACAAATGTTGATTCCCCTTCCTCGCCCTCCTGCGTCTTTGAGCAGGACCTCCTCTGCAGCTCCATCCTCCTCAGTTGGGCCATCTACTCCTTCATCATCGAGTGGCTCCTCTAATGGGTTGCTCAAAATATTCAAGGCCATTTTCTCCTCGTGCCGGAAAGTGGAAGTTCGCACGCAAAAAATGAAGCAACGCCAAGAGAAGTATCTCAAGGCAATGTGCGACAAGATGGAGATACCTATGTCTCCACCGTCATCGGACGATGACGAAGTGATAGAGTTTCCCACTCTCACCGAGTACGAGCTTGCCTACTTTGGTTCCTCCTCAGCTGCTCCTCCTACCTCCCACACTCATCAAGAGGATGACGATGAATACGAAGATGAAGATGAGGACGAGGAAACACGGAGTGACCAAGACGAAGATCAAGAGGTATTTCTCTCTTTTCTTTCCCTTTTTAGTGCTTTGATGCCAAAGGGGGAGAGAATAAGGGGGAGTAGTCTAGTCTAGCTCTTTAGTCCTTAGTCTCGCTCTTTAACAGTCACTTTATGTTGGTTTATAATATCTATGCCACATTATGCCACGTTATGTTATTTTAATGACTATGCCATTTTATGTCTTCATATTATGCCATACTGAGATGATTTTGTTCGTAAATGTTATATCTTTCTTAATGCATTTAGTACTCACTTTATCACATCACACACTTAGTCACCCCACCATAACACGTGTATGTATAAAATCCAAAGAACTCACTCTTATGCATATTTTTCCTTGACAATCTTTTGTGCACACATTTAGGGGGAGTGAACCATACACACATGTGTTATAAAAATAATTTATTATATCTATTTATTGAGAATCTTAATGTGTTGTCATCAATCACCAAAAAGGAGGAGATTAAAAGTGCATCTAGGTAATCCCCGTGGGTTTTGGATGATTGATGATGACAATTAAGATACTAATGAGTTTTACTGAGTATGAGCACAGGTGCTTATCAAAAGGAATGGATGTGGAGTCTCTTAAGAAGCAAAAAGGAAAAGAAGAAGACTCGCAAGAGTAGAAAATAGAATTTATCTCTTGAGTTTTACATTTTCTAGCTGTGGACAAGGTCTCCTCTTTTAGAGTGCTTGAGAATCATTAGAGAGCTCAAACTAAGTTAGAATCGTGAGAGGAAGTAGTCATAGGTATGGCTGGAAAAGGAAGACCGGACTTGTCCGGATGGGGTCCGGACTAGTCCGTTCTAACCCGGACTACTCCATTTTAGACCGGACAAGAAGTCTCTGAGTGAGTTCGGACTTGTCCGTTCTAAGTCGTACTAGTCCGTTGTCGAGTGAGTCTGAGCCTTTACGAGACAAACTCTTAGAAGGCCGGACGGGCGGACTAGTCCGCTAAGCGGACTAAGCCGCTTAGGTCCGGAGAAGAAGTCTCTGAGTGACCTCGGACTAGTCCGCTCCATAGGCCGGACTAGTCCGGTCCCTTCAGATTAGTCCAGTTTAGGACGGAACAAAGGTTCCTGTGTGAGCTCGGACTAGTACAGAGTTGGCAAGACTAGTCCACAGTCCTAGATTAGAGAGTTTTCGAGACTAAGTCTGGTAAGATCGGACTAGTCCGCCCTTGGGGCCCGACTAGTCCGCCCCTACCATACTAGTCCGTTCTCATACGGAACAAAGGTTCTTGACTGAGATCGGACTAGTCCGCTCTTCACCGGACTACTCCGGGATTTTATGACCGTTTGAATCCAACGGTCATGAGACTTTAATTGGTAGCCTTGTGACGTGAGTGGTCCCTAAAGAACGGACTAGTCCGGACTTTAGTAGGTAACGGCTAGATGACAGGATTTCTATAAAAGGAGACCCCCCGGCTGAGAATTGGATTGACAACAACCCTAACGCTGAAAACTCATTCCTAGAGCTCTTCTAAGCCTCTTTCCTCACATTTTTGACCCCTAAGATTGGATCTTAAGGGGTTTGTGGATTTGTGAGAGGAGAGATGTGGTGATCGATGTTTGAGCTCTTGGTTTGACTCTCTTGCACTCTAATTGTTAATTTGAGTTCTTGATAGTTGTATTTTGATTCCTAGAACTGCTAGGTTGTTGTAGGGAGTCTCAAGTTGTGAGTAGCCCCTAAGAGCATTGTATTCACAATTGATAGATAGTGAAAGAGCCCGGGCTTGATCTTGGTGATCGCTCGGTGAGGGAAGGGTTGGAAAAGACCTGGTCCTTTGTGGACTCCTCAACGAGGACGTAGATTACTATGTGGAATTGAACCTCGGGATAAATCGTCTCTCTTGGTTCCTTTACCTTCTCGCTCGGTCACTAGAATTACTTGTTAAGCTTTCGTCTTGTTAACACTTGTGAATTGTTCCGCTGTCATGCAATCTAATCATTCACAACTAATTAGTGAGATTGTTTGACTACTACATATTTTCCGCTTAAACAAACTTAAAAAGAAAACCTAAAACACAACTTTATACCTAGACCAGACTAGTCCGCCCTCACACCGGACTAGTCCGGCTTCCTTCAAGTTTAATCCACTGTTTGCAATAGTTTTAGGTTTTATTAGCCTATTCACCCCTCCTCTAGGCAACTTTCACGTGCTCACCAACTTCCGCAGCCTGCGGCACGACCTCCGTGCTGCGCTGCGCGAGGCCGAAGCCCGCCTCACCCCCCCCCCCCCCGGCTGCTGTCCCTCGCCGCACACCCGACCGTCGGCACCACCCCTCCTTCCGTCTCTAAGTGGTGCAATGAGGAGCAATCAGCAGCGCTCTCCACAACTACAGATTTCACCGCCCAGGAGTTGGCAGAGTGGAACGCAAGGTACAGAGAGAGGTTTGGGTTCGTGTTCATGATTTGTGCATATGGGAGGACTACAACTGAGATCTTAGTTGAGCTTAAGAGATGTTATGTAAATAGGCGAGTTATTGAACTTGAGGTTGCAGAACAGGAAGAACTTAAGATTTTTTAATTGCGTCTTGCAAAGATTTTCTCAGCAGAGCTTACTGATCCCTCCACTAGAACTGAAGGCCCCACCATCAAATCTGATAAAGCAACAGGAGCTGCTAGTGTCTTCGACGAATCTCACGAAACCCTTGTTGAGTGAAATTAAATCCGGTATCCTCGAACATGTTCTTTACTTTTGTTCCATGATCCCTTGCCCCCGATGCGCTTCAGCAACATCTGAACTTGTCCATGCATATGTATGTTTGCACTATAGGTCGCCGCCTCGTCGACCGGTGGCCAGCTCAGTTTCTCCAAGTAGCTAAGCTCATGCATCGAGGGAGACAGGAGAAGAAGAAGAAGCCTCCGGGGTGCTCCTCCGCAAGCTTCTGTCCCTGCCGCCCTCCCTCTCGGGTTATTGGAAAGCTCTCCAGGAAACTCCTCGGTGCGGATGGACACCCCAACCCCATCTTTGTTGATCACCGTTGAGTTTCTCCGCCCTTGCCAACGTCCTCTCATTTCATTCATCTCTCCTAGCCCCTGACGATGCTAACGTCTTTGCCATTCACCGCAACACGGGTCGGACCTTAAGAACGTGTGGGAAGGGCATCCCAACGATGATCTCGACGATGCCCGAAGAACGTTGCCGCTCCTCCATGCCGTGCGCCGTCTTCCTATCCTTCCTGTGCCGCACAAACCCTCTAGGTTATGCGTGTACAAGTGACGATCAAGAAATAACACGAATACTTTGAAGATCAAGAGTTTAACCGGTGGACTGAGCAACTATATAAGAAAAAGGCAAGTGTCCTTGACCACTTTACACCTAAGCTAGGATGTGTAGTTAGAATTATTGCATTGTCATATGAATTATGAAACCCATGACAGGAAGTTTTCCTAGATTTTCATTATCTTATTTCCTTGTAGCCTAGGTTGGGAGTTATTTAGTATGCTTATTTTGGATATTTATTTATGCTTAGCCATGCTTAGAATTGGGATGGGATATGAATAACAAATCTTGATTATTTACTATTGATGTTTCATGATGAATCATGGTAGAGATAGGAATCAAGGCAAGTTGGATGCTTTGGTTGGTGCTGCGTGCACGAGACTCGGGTTCGTGTTAGTGCTGACCTGGATTCTAAGGATTGGTTCATAGAGCATATCTGGCTTTACCGTGCCACCACATGTTGAGATGGGGCATCTTGCCAATTAATTAGGTGTATTTCTGGTGTAGTGTGGGTGTTTGAATGGTGCGAGAAATAGGTGCCAGCTAGACTACCATAGGAACCGCAAGGCTCAAGAGGGGGCCACTGCAGCGGAGGTTGGTGCCTTCTGGATGCTTTTAGAGATGAAACCTCAGTGGGCTCATACTCGTCGGGAATCCCTTTATAAAGGTCTCATAGTGATCTCCTGGCTACACACCTGGGAAGTGTGAACATGGTTCGCGGCCACAGGCATAATGGAGATTCTTAGTCCACCCGGTAACGGGGGATGAAATCACTACTTGTGGTAAAGGATACAAACTCTGCAGAGTTAAAATTGTCATGACAGTCGTGCTCACGGTCAAGAGCGGCTTGGACTTCTTCATGATTAGAGGATGGTCAAGTGAGAGGTTGAGGATGTTAAGCGGAGAGTTTAACAATGTAAATGAAGTTATGAGATTGGGACTACTTTACTCATGTAGTAAAATAGGTGCTTAATAAAATAAGGTGATAGGATTTAATTGCCTAGTGCATTAACCATGATTTCAGCCTTTCCTTATTAAATGTCTGCATGTCATCAATTTCCCACACTTGCTGAGTACTTTATATACTCATGCACTTTCCTTTTTTTCCTTTATTATAAATGTTGCTCAGTAAAAAGAGGATCAGATGAAGACGGTGTGAAGGTCACGTTGTCGTCAGTCGATTTGCCATGTGGACGGCCCTACAAGTTTTTCCTCTTTCGCTGACATTCAAAACTCATTTAAGGTATAAATGACATTTATATTCGATATAGAAATGTTTATCACTAATTATCCTACATGTATGATTAAACCAATCCTGTCATACATATAGATTGCGACCGGTTTTACTTTATATAAAACCTGACATTATACCATACAACAAAAATTAACTTATATATGTGTTGCAAGATACATTTTGATCAATATAAACAATATACAATATGAATGGATTGCACAATACATAGTGTATGTTTAACTAATGGTAAAGTGGACAGAGAGCATTAGATATTTGACAAATATGATTAAAAAACAGAAGTTAGTTTCTAAAGCATGGTTGGATTGTGACGACTGCATATTGTTAAGCTGTCAGTTGTTTTTCTAATAATGACGATAAATATAGAATTTTTTGTCGATTGTGGAAAATGAGCCAACAACATTTTCTGTAAAAATATATTGTCTATAGTACTACTGCCTTTGTCACAAAAAATAATAGAGGATGATTAATCAAAGATGTTTGGACAGGATGCAGGTGAAGGCTCGCAGCCTTCCCACTAATCCGAACCTAATCTGAATTAGACCTGACAGCTTTCACCAAACCATTCGTAGTTGGGCATGTTCCTACCCTGAAAAAGTGCAGAAGCCAGCCACGAACAGTAGTCCTGAACGTATGACACCTAATAGTCTTACTCCCAACAGTGGTCACATTCGTGGCACGACGATACAGGAGCAGCCGAGTGGGAATCTCTGCATGGCTTCTGCGGGTACTAGGTACGCAGCTCATCCAAAGATGACGCCTGACTGGCACAACAACAGGAGCAGTCGGGTGTGATTGTGTGAACCTGTGTATGACTCAGAATACAGATATTTGAAGGTTAATTTGGGATGGTCAGCATGAAAGGAGCGCTGGTTTCCGGCGGCGAGAAAGCAGCGCTTTGTTTTTCTTTTCTGGGATGGATACTTCCTTGTTTCAAGTAGTATAAGCCACTGTAATGTGCCTCTACTTGAATCACTGCATAGTGTGTGGAAACAGGAAACATAGTTGAGTTACTCTGTTATGAGGTAATAGAATCCTAGATAGAAAATGATTAAGCAAAATATCCTGCGAAAAGTAGCAAAATCTTTCTTCGTTTAAGGTACTTAGGCTGGAGAGTCGTAGAGAATCTACAATGTCCCAATTGTGATTCGTTTCCACAAGCCTGAGAGATACAGTGGATCTGCACTGTCGTGCTTGAAACCCTGTGATAAGTAGCGTGGCAGATTTCACATATAGAGAGCGTATGAATACTGCAGCTCAGTAGCTTCTGGCAATACTTCTGCCGCATAAGTGGTACACACTGTCGGTTGATTCATCTAGGCACCAGCGATAGTGAAACACCATAGTATCCTCTCATTGCCAAATTTTAAGTACTTACTGTATGGCATACATGTTAATATTCTTCTATGGCACTTGATGCATGATCAACAAGGTAAGAAACTGCAAACCTTAAGCATATGCACAGACGTGTTGCTCCAAAACTGCAGTTGGCAGACAGAGAGAGCTTTGAGAAACAAGAGAAAGATCCAAAAACAAAATTGCAGTCTGTTCTTTTGTCAGGGAAAGATCTCTGTTCTCTCTGCCTTTTTTGCTCCGTGTTACTAACATTGAATCCTAATCATACGTACGGCACTGTTATCTGAAAATATTAAGTGCAATCTGGGTTTCGTTTGTCTTTGCTCATGGCCTCTCCAGAGATTGTTATCCAACAAAACTCGTCAGTTATTTGTGCCCGTGGCTTTAGTGATCTCATATTATTTATGTGAGAAGATGCACGATGATTCTCATGGTTTATACATCATCGAAATATGCACGATATAGAGATTGGTTTGTCTTTGTTCATGCTATTGTAAGTTTTTTTTCTCCGTCAAGCCCATGTAAAGTCCTCAATATGAGATCGAAATCCAACAACATTCATACCTGGACTAACTTTTAGGCTTTTACCTTGTGCATTCCATAAACGATATATATAGATGTATGGCTGATACATGTAAGTCATTAACTTGTACTCCGTGGAGGGTAGTGGATTTATGTGGCGCTTAGCAGTTTTGATCCATCAGCGTTTGATCTTGGTGGCACATGTCAACCCAGGTGCTTACATGGGCATCTGCCTTGTCGCAGTATGAGTAATGACATGTCATTGAAAGGTGCAGCAGAAGCAGCAGAACGCATGTGCTTATTGAGGCTTGGGATATATAAAACGCCTTCTGTGGAACAAATATATCAACACCTCGGTGTAGAAGGCAAGTGAGAGAGGCCAAGCCCGTGCAATAGCTAACACGGGACTTGGAAATAAAAGAGGAAGACACAAGTTAAGAGGTTGTGACAATTGCCTACGGTAAATAAAGCTACGGGTTTAACAGGAGTTGTAGGATTGGGAGGCATCGATAATCCAGTTATATCAATCATTTTGCTAGCCTCAACTGTGTTAACATATGCTTGAACCATGTTGAAGCCATGCTTTACATATAGGATGGGTAGCTCTTTATACGCCTGTTCAACTCAAGTTTATGGAGACTAGTAAACTACAACCACGCTACAGGCTACTAGTTTTGTATTATATATTCGAGCAGTGGAGCATGTTAATATAAGTACTGATGCTTTACTTGGTACACGGGATTGCTAAGTTATTGTTTTGATACAATCAGTATGGTGACTAATTTAAAACAGTTGTCCTATAGTCAAATTGTTTTTTCCTCTGTTTAATTCAGGTTAAATGCTTGTGCATGCCATAAACCGTATATCCTTTATGTGCTAATGTCAAGCTCTTCAACAATCTTAATGCAAAATTAACTTCGCCATGAGCTCCATAGAGGGAAACCATCAGGATGATTTTCTATTTCACTAGATTAAAGATATGTTTGGTTCAACTATGGATTTCTAAATGTCTAATTCTTATTTTAAATTATGGAAAAACTGTTGTGACAACAGCAACAACCAAGCCTTTATTCCAAGCATGTTAGGATCGACTAGATTATATATATATATATCAATGAAGTAAAAAAGAGAAAGAGATATAAGAAAAAAAAAAGAAAAAAAAGACTAAGATTCTGACACTTCTATTAGGTTTTATTTTCATGAGAATGACTAAATGTAGTTATTGGCTCGCCAAGCCTATCACAATCCCTCCTCCTTTACCCGGACACTCGGGTTTAGAACCGGCTATATCATTACAACATAGGCAGAGTTTAAAAAAACTGCCGTGAGCCCTGAAAAAACTGTTATTAGATGAGAAAAAGAAAAATAAATAATTTGAATGTGTAAATAGTAACAGTTGATTTCTTCCGATAGATGAGAATTCTGAAAAACCTGGAGTGTAAGGAGATTTCAATTTATTATGAAAAATCTACATATTTTAGAATCTGTTTCACAGGAAAACCCTTTTGATTGAGATTCTAGACTGTAAATCTGTGTTATAAAGCTGAACCAAACAGACCATAATTTCAACTTGCAAGTACAAACAAGAGCAAAGATGACTCGTTTCAGAGGAAGAGCCACAAATACACAAGCAACGGGTACAGAAATGGCTAGCACTAACCATAAATCACTTTTCAGACGAATTTTCGTTCCTTCCCAGTCAGAAGACAACCTAGTTGATCAGGTATAGCTAGGTATTACCATGGACGGGTTCTTAACATTTAACATTGTGGGGCTACGAGTAATCGACCGCATCAGTTCTCCAGGTGGAAAACACATTCAGTTAAACGCTGCAATTTGCTTGCGTCAAGCTTCTGATTGGTCCGAACCTTTGGTTTTCTGACAGTAAGCATATTAGTTGCCGCATCCAAACTCCAATCATTTCCAACAGCATCTGCATTTGAATAGAGAAAAAATTGCATCATTGACAACTGTACAGGGGACCTCTACCTCATAATACAAGATATGCGTTGCCATTTATGAACACTGAAAACAAATCCCCAACACAAGAAAAGTCCTGATCAAGTAGGTAACAACACAACAAGTTACTCAAAATAATTGTCACTGGTTAGTGCAATTTTGTTGACACTGATTAGTGCATTTTTGCACATCAACGTATTAAAACCAGGGGGGTAAACGAGTTACTCTTATCAATCTAAATAGAGGTATCACAATAAGGAGTGATACACTTGAGAAAGGCAGAAAACCGTGGTGACAAAGTATTAGTGTTCACTACTCCCCCTGACTATGCTAAAGGGCAACTTGAAAATAGATATCATGGTAGGCAAGTGCATACTGAATTACTGACCTCATTGCCAATATTGAACCACAGAATCTAACATTATGTTTGTTATAAAATTAAAATAACAGCTAGCACACAAAAAACTATTGTCATATCAATCAATAATGTGAGCACAAAATTTAGTATGCCAACACAGAAAATAGCAGCACATAAGAATAGGGAAAGTCCAAACTAAACTAAGGATATGAGACTTTAGGGCCAGTATAGCAGTTCCCCAATTCCACAATTCATGCTGGATCTGGAGCATGTAAGGTAAAATAAACTGGTTTTACAACTAACTTTAGTCTTAATTGTGAACAAGATAGCACACTCAGATATCCACTATCCCCCAAGATTCAGCTCCATAGTTATTAAGGCGGTAAGGCGACATACCCCCTTTTCATATTTTAAGCGGTAAGGCATAAGGCGAGACAACGCCTTACTAATATATAAATATAGCAAAATATAGGAATAAAATTTCAAATGTAGTAGCATCTACTGATAAAATCTGTCAATTAAAAAAAGGAAAAAAACAAGAGAAGAAAAGGCTGCATGTGCCTTATTTCAGTGGCCCATCCAGCCCACTACCACCAGCCCAACACCCTTAGTTACCCTAACCCTAGTCAGACTCCACCTGCCGCTTCTCTCTCCCCATTTCTTCGCCTGGGCGCCACCGCCGCCACCTCCTCTGCGCCCGGCCGCCACCGCCGCCACCTCCTCTGCTCTCGGGCGCCACCGCCGCCGCCTCCTCTCCGCCCGGCCGCCGCCTCCCCCTCTACTCCCGGGCGCCACCGCCTCCTCCTCTACGCCCGGGCACCGCCTCCGCCGCCTCCTCTGCGCCTGGCGCCGCCGCCTCCCCTGTGTGTGGGCGCCGTCGCCGCCGCCGCCTCCCTGTGCGCCGGCGCTGCCGCCTTACGCCGGGATCTAAGGCGAAGGGACGCCTTACGCTTCCCTGGCGCCTTACCGCTTAAGCGACGCCTTAACAACCATGCTCAGCTCCAAGAATTTTGGAGCAAGGAATATCCAACTTTAAGAATTCTTGAAGCTTGAGCACTGCCAAAAAAACTGACAGAACTAGGGTCATAGACTGAAGATTTTAATTTTTTTTATAAGACCAGAACATCAAAATGCATCAGTTGACTTTTTAGATGGTCTAGCTAACTACTGCACATTTACACCTTAAATTCAATGCCAACACATAAACTAGTCTCTAGTTTTCAGCTTGAATGGACAACCGTTTAGACAAACATTGAAAAAAATACAACTTGAGCATATGTAATAGATCACTAGCTGGACATAAGAAAATATGTTTAGAACTACAATACCCGATCACAACATATACAACTACAAATAAGAACATTTTTTATTTTATATAAATTTGATGACATCCAATGTGCATATGCCATGTCAAATATATGGATATACCATAAAGAAGCTCATATCAGAATAAACAAGCATAAAAAGCAGTAGATGGACGGATATGACAGGAAGACTAGTAATGTTGTCTACCATACTTCATAAGTTACAGGGCACTAATGATTCTTCACAGAATGTTATTGGATCTATAACAATTTCGTGTCGTCAGCAAATATTTATGACTAGAAAGTATGCACTCTTTACAAACTCAGATAAACATCAACAATTTAACTTCGTAGTATTAGTAAAAATCACTGCACATCCAAAGATCTAACTTAAGCAGAAATCTAAGTGCAAAGTGGAAAAAAAATTGAATGCCAAAATCTAGGTAAAGGAACCTGAAAGTCTAACTGGATGGATCAAAACATACAGTTTGTAGCATCCTCTTCACTCATCCCCATGAAATGAGCCACATCAGCAACAGTGATGGTGGAATATGCAGAAGTCAACAGCTGGAATATCCTCTTCCTGTAGCTTTCTGAAGCATCAAAAAACAAAGATCAAATACCCACAATAACCAATTATACGATCATAAATAAAATGACCGGTGCTCAACAAATTCCTAATGATCAGGCAAGAAGAATTGCGGACAGTCAGAGAATCATTTCCAACTGGTGCATGCCTGAGCAGGAACATTATAAGAGTTTAATCTCTTTATTTTTATACCACAACTTTTGTGTTGAAAGCATTAATATTGGTTTTCAGCAGTTTTTAACTGCATTTGCCAATTGCAGACATAATGGCATGATAACCAAAGCTTTGCTCAAGTAAACGGTACCTTTAGCTAAGCATTACGGCTTAGTATGCATAATTGCAGTTTATTACTTTATTTACGCTTTCACTTAGAATCAGAAGGGAATTTCCAGGCAGCCTTCCCCTTGTTTTGAGCTTGAATCAGCCTCCTTGCAAAATAAGCAAGGGGAAGGCTGCCTAGGAACCCCCTTCCCCAGACCCCACAATGTGTGTATGCCCTTTAGAATCAAAAGGGTATAAACTTGCACTGGCATTAAATCACACTAATCATGGGGGCATCATTGAAATTACGCCACCTTGGATATATTTGATAGATAAGTTTGACGAACAAAATTCCACACTACAAGTTCCCCTACATCATTATATTTGTTGAGGTTACCTAACTATCAATGTATCCCCCAAAAGAAAGATTTCCCTACTGTTTAATTGGTGGGGAGGATATATCAATCAGTTTATTCCCTGCCAGTGCCACAAAATTATCATAATTCAAGCATGAGAAAAATCCTATGACATCTTAAAACAGTAAATAGAGGTACAATACCAAGGAAGGCGGTGATGAAGCCTGCAAGTTCAGGGCTCCACACAAATCCTTGCACGGCCGTGTAAACACCGGCGTAGTCCCTGTTCCAGAGGCACTTGCCTATCCTCCAGACGGCGGCGAGCTCCGGCTGGGCGTCCTTCACCTGCTGCGGCGACGACTTCCACAGGAACTTTGCGCTGTTCCTGCTCACACAGAATCACACCACACAGAGTCATCCACAGAACCCTAGCCCCCCAAAACGCAGGGGAAAAAGGATAGGCCGGGGAGACAGGGGGCGGCGGATCGCGTACAGGTCGTTGAGGTAGAGGTGGGCGAGGAGGTGGACGGCGTAGGGCCAGTCGTCGGTGGCGACGCCCCGGGCCGCGGCCTGCGAGTCGAAATCGAAAATCGCGTTAGTGTAGCAAGCTGTGGAGGAGGGAGACGCCGGGTCATTGGATGAGAGAGGCGGGTACCTGGAGGAAGAGTTCATCGCAGAGTGGGGCGACGGCGGAGTAGGACCCTTCGGCGAGCGCGACGTGCACGTCGGAGACATCCATCGGCGGCGGCGGACGAATTCACCTTTTCTGAGTTTTCGATGGAGGAAAGTTGGAAGGGAAAAACACGTCAATAACCCTCGCGTTTCCCTCTTCGATATAGCCGGGCCGGCCCAACCTGTCTATATGGGCTTTTGAAGCTGCATCCTTGTGTGACATCTTCGGCGTTGGACCAGTGCACTTTTGGAGGTTTGATCAGGAAACCCCGGCGGGCAATTGCGTCGTTATTTGTTAGTGCTTCTATTATTCGCCAGCCTCGCTGTCGTTGTAATAAAGTAGCGAATGATTTGGCTGGGTTAGGTAGGGTGTGTGCGCCTTGGATGATACGTCACACTGTATTCAGGTGATGTTTGCCAGCAATTTTACCGCTTATCTTGGTTAATGGAAGTCTTTCCATATTTTTAAAAATAAAAGTTTGTATGTAACAAATGTCTGTTATCGAAAAGCATATTTGGAATATATTCTCTGTATTCCAGAATTTTTATCCTAACGATATTAATCTGACAATATGATCAAGGTTGCGCATGAAAGGAAAAAAATCAGACAAACCCTATATTTTAAATATAGAGGAACGTTTACTAGCTGAAAGACCTGACTCTGATAAAAAATTGTCGATGTCTGCAAATATATGAAAACTATATATGTGCCTAATCCAAATTTTCTGATGATGACACGCAGAGGCTACACAATTGTCTGGATTAAAAGCAAATGGAAGAATAACCTAGCTACAAAATCATAACTAGCCTCATCCCTCACACAGGAGTCACTATTGTCAACATAAACCTAAATAGATAGGTAGTGGAGATTTCGGGAAAAACATTCCATCATTCACCACCACGCCCACCTAAATAGCCAGCCGATCTACTCTTGAGGAGGTCCACGGCCCCTGACACCACGTCCACCACCACGCCCGCGGCCCCGACCACGTCCTCGACCGCCATCTGTATTTAGAAGGATATTCTGGATCAATTACAGAGGGAAAGCAACTCCTATTTGAATAACTTAAAAGGAATAGAAGATTACTGAATGTGTTGACATCTTGATTTAATTTAACAATTTAAAAACAATCAAATAGGAACTGTTGAAACATAACCTAATTAATGAAAAAGATACTACAATAACAAGAACAAAGCCTTTGTTCCAAGCACAGTGAGGTAGGCAAGATAAGAAACTCAACATAAACAAGGTACGAGTAAACTAAGATTCCAACATAGGAATTGTTGATTTCCCTGTGGTCCTATCAAGAGTCAAATCTCTAGCTACATTACAATCTCTCAAATCCTGTTTTACCACCTCCTCCGATGTAAATCTTGGTCCCCCTCTACTTCTAACATTTTTTCTACCCTTTAGGATCTCAGTATTGACCAAGCTTAAGGGCGGAGATATGACCAAATCATCTTAGTCACTGTTGAACTAGCTTATTCAATCGGTGTCGCCGCTACCTTATCACGTACTACCTCGTTCCTAATTCGGTATTTTCTTATATGGCCACACAAGACCTAATGAAAAAAACTTCTGTACACTTAAAATCTCTATTTTGTTGTAAATAAAGAATTTCTACATTTAAAAGGCTCTAACTATTGCACCGGTACAAAATCTATGAACCGTCCATTCATTTATGGATCAATCAAATATTCAAATGTGGGATCAGATTAATTATAATTGATTTTTAAATTTTAATAACAAAGTGAAAGTACAATCAAAATAAACTAACAGATTGGTTGAGTTATAAACCCAGATCAAATTAAGAAAAAGACCAACCATGCCCTTGCACCAGTGGTGCGTTGTAATTATCCACATCATTGTATCCACCAGCTTCTTCCATTGCATAACCATTACCACCATAACCCCTTCCAGGCCCACGCCTTCCCCTACCTCTGCCACGATATCCCCGTGGTCCCTCCAGTGGGTATCCATTCTCATCATCATAATCTGCTCCTCCGTCGTTGTACCCTGCAGCAAAATCATCAAAATGTGAAGGACATCAGAAATCAGGACCAGAATCGATTAGCTTTGCAGCAGTCAAATGTAAGCAAATATTGCAGTAAGCAAATGTAAGAAGGCAGATTTACCTCTTCCCCTGCTCCTTCCCCCACGACCACGTCCCCTACCACGACCACTTGGTACTGCATCTGCGTCCTCACCGAGGTCATTTACTGGCCTGACCTGATCAGCTGGTATTGGTGGCTGGTAACTGCAGAATAAAAAGTGTGTTGCGCCACAAAGAGAAACAGCGTGAGATCTGTAAACAAGAGATTCATAGCATTTGCCAGGCATTATATTTGGAGTAAAATTGCTTAAGTAGATTTGAGGTTAGATTAAATTCATAACATCTGGCAGGCATTATATTTGGAGTAAAATTGTTTAAGTGAATCTGAGATTAGATTATAAATTTATTTAGCACATGTAATTTTGTAACCGTATGGAAGTAGGCATGGGATTTTGAATTGAGAAATGTAAACCAAAATTGGAGACGATATGCATGAAATACAATGAATTCAAGCTCTTTGTTGTTAATTCAATGTAACCATAACAGAGAACAGATTTGAGATTCAGTTTAGCATATGTAGCAGGCATGGTATCTAAAATTGAACTAAAAGCATGTGATACAATAAATCCTGTGCTCTATGAGCTAACCACAATGCAGGACAAACTCAAACAATGTATACGAATCACGACTCTCTTTGGAACACAGAAGTAGAGGAAAAAAAGCAAAATTCAACTAACCCAGGAGACAATGTATCAAGCTCCTTCTTTGACAGCTTAATGGTAACTAAGGAAACATGGCGAGTGGTCTCAAGACTGTCATATAAATAAAGAAAGGTATATGTCAAATCAAGCCATCCTCCAAAACAGAAACGGGTAAAAGAAAAATACTGATCGCTCCTTACGTGACAAGGCCTTCCTCTAACGGCTCCCATGTGTCAGTTATATCAAGTGACTCGATCGAGGTGTTCTGGTGGAGACCAGCAATCCTTCTCTGCTCATGCAGCATAAATAGTTCAATTATTTCTATAGCTACAATATGTATCTCTCCTATTGGAAAACAATTTGACAAGGTTAAAATTCACCTTGAGAAGCTCCACGATGATAATGGTCTTATTGATCGCCCTTCCCATAGCCTTGATGACGATTTCATCAGTTGTATCATCCTACAATAGATTGTGAACGCAAAGGTAGAAACGGTTACTATTTTAATTGAAGAAAAGGGTGTACCCAGTGCCGAAGGCTCCCACACATTGTGGGATCTGCGGAAGGGTTAATTATTGTTGTTTCTTCAATTAAATAGTAATTGAAGAAACAACAATAAATGTTATACATTGCGGTCCCAAACACGGGGTATCCTAATGACAAGAGTTCAGAAATCTAAAACAAGCAACCAAAGGCAACATTTTTCATGAGCATAGCCTTGGAACAGCGGCAAAAACTCTTCAAGCCCACATGGAACAGTAATAAATAATCCTATCCTATGGTGACAAATCATTTCATAACAGTGCCGATGTCACATCACATCCATAACACAAGAGACGCTTCGATTACAAAAATATACAGTAGTAGACCCCAGCTGAGTACTAGGTTCGTTAGGTACAGGAAGTCCTACCAATAAATATAGGAAAGATGCATCTCCTAACCCAACAGATCCACCATCCAGACTACAAACATAACGGGAGAAAATCCCTCCCTGAAGCAGTCCAAATTATAAATAGAAAATCCATGACCAAGGCGTACTTACTAGTTGCCTCTACAAGCAAATGGGTGCATAACAGTAACCGAGCCCTAGAACAGTAGTAATTAGAAATTTAACCAAATTAGAAACCATAACCACACGCGCTGCGGGGTTTTAAATGGGCTCCTGGTCGCCTAGGCGACTGGCCAGGTGCCCGGTGGATTGAGGAAGTGACGGCGTCCTGGGAGGCGGTGATGGCCCGAGAGACAGCGTGGAGGCGGCGGCGGCCTCGGAGGCAGCGAGCGGAGGCGACCTGGGTGGAGGGCGGCCTGGGACTGGGAGGCGGCAACGGCCGGCCAGGCGAGTCAACCGGCCATGGCGTCCAGACACTCTAGGTTGCGACTAGGTGACGCCTTCTAAATGTTGGTGCCGCCTCATTTGGCTCCCGCACTGTAAGGAACTGAAACCGCACTTAACCCTAACAAAAAAACTACCGTAATGGAGATTCTTTTGTCCCTCAACGCCAAGCTAGACCTTCATTTTTTTTACTCTTCTATCTGTTTCTTTTACTTCTTTTTTTCTAGGAATTAAAATTGTTAGATTTCACATTTAGCCTAGCTGACGTGCTTGACACGTAGGCTTTGTTGATGTCGTTGTTGCCGAGCATAGACCTCCACCGAACGGGCCCAATAGCAAGACAAAAAGAGGAGCGGAGGATAACCTGGAGCAGGGCGAGCGCGTAGGTGATGTAGTTGCGGGGCCTCCCCTGCGCGGTGATGCGGATCTCGTTGGGGCCGATAGGGGACTCCTCCCGCGGCTTCTCCACCCTCTGGTACCTGTCCATCGCCGCCCGACGACGGTGGCTTGCTGCTGCCCCTCCTTCCTCGCCGGGAGGACGAGACGCGGACGGCGGGGTCGAGGAGCGCTCTCGGCTTCGCGGAGCCGACGGGTGGTTTTGCCCTTTGCAGTTGCGGCGTTGAACTCGTGATGGTTTCGAGGAGGGGAGCTAGGCGTGGTGGATAGGGTTCGATGGGGTCGGTCGGGTCCGACAGGGACACGGCTTTGTGGGAGTCCGGGCCCGGCACGCTCGGTCCGCGCGCGTTAGGGACTTGGCCTTGGACCCGGGTTTTGCTGGTCCGTTTCCGCGCGGGCCGTGGTTGTTGGGGTACTGGGACCGTGCGAGGGGATCACGAGGCCTGGGGAGCGGCGTCGTGGCCTACTGGGCTTTCCCGCCGCATGCCTCGGTCCGTGGTCCGGCCAGATGTCGGCGTTCCCGGGGATTTTTTTAATTTAGCATGATTTTTTGAGAATTATATATTAATACCCTGCAAAAATATTTTTTGCCGAACTAGCCACCTAATCGTCTATGTCGTGAACGATTTGTCCACATGGACGACTGGTCCACGTGGACGTTTATCCACTTGACTACAAATCGTCCACCTCTACTGTATTCAGTTTTGGATAATGATTTAAAAATATTTAGACACATATTTAGAAAGTGATATTATAGAAATAAATATAGTACATAATGTTTACTATATTTACTTCTATAACAACACTTTCCAAATATGTCTCTAAATATGTTTAAATCACTGTCAAAAACTGAACGCAATAGACAATTGTATTGTATTCAGTTTCATTATGGTCAGTTTTCCACAGTGATTTAAAAATATTTAGAGACATATTTGAAAAGTGCTGTTATAAAAGTAAATGTAGAAAACTATTTCTCTCTGTAACAATACTTTCTAAATATGTCTCTAAATATATTTAAATTATTGTCTAAAACTGAATACATTAGAGCGCAGACGACTAAATCCAATCGTCCTGGACGACTGAGCGACCTGGCATGTCACGTCACCATGTCGTCCGCAAGGTGGACAATTTCTAGTCAAAATGGACAAATCATCCACGTGGACGATTAGGTGGCTAGTTCGGCAAAAAAAAATTCGTAGACTATTAATATAAAATGATTAAAAAATCATGCTAATTTTTTTAAAAAAAATCGCGTTCCCGTCCGCTTCTGATTCGTTGTGGCCCAGCGAGCAAGGCGCGGTCGTCCATGCAAGGCAAGATTTTTTTCCCTACGTACGGGGCACAACGGGGCTGAGACGCCTTCATTTGATTTGTCAATTCAACAGGGATCGTGCCGGCCGGTGGGCCTTTCGGCCCAGTCGCCACTAAACCGGTGACGCAAGCTCGCGCGCACGCGGAAATCAGAAAATGCTGGTACAGCTGCCTACCATATTTAGTCCCGTACAGGAAGGAGAGGCATGCGCGGGTGTGCAGAGATGGGTCGGCCGGGGCCGCATGAAGGAACGCCCCTAGCACGAGCGTGTGTACCTCGTGTGCTTGGTGGCACGGCGCGCTCGGTGGTGTATTGATGAGGAGCACCAGCATAACAAACTTATTGATTTCCTTTTATACGAACATAATCACCATGACCTCAACCGTTTCATCATCATGAGATGAATATGTATATGAGAAGCCAAGATGAGATATGATCCACCTTCAGAAGATAAATGGAATGGACTGTTGGTAACGAGTACTGAATAATTTTCACGATTCCATCACCTAAATAACATAATGAGGAACTACTTTCAGTGCAACTTGTATTGAGTACAGCAATCCCGTGTCATGACTGCCTGTGAAAGTGAGAATTCATTGCAATCAGTATTACAAAGTCACAATTCACAGATTACTAGGAGTTCTCAACAAAATTGTCTTAACCGATTTAGTACACTACCAGATATTGCAGGCAATCAGTGATGCAGGCATTCACTCAAAGAATAAAAAAGAGGCATCTTATGGCTGCTCTACAAAATCAATCTACAGAAAGAAATTAAGAAATAGCATAGCATGTTTGCTAAGCTGCAAATCATCGAAAACAACATAGGGTTTAAGTGAAGAGCTACGTCAAAGATGCCAAGTTTCCCTCATCTGCGCATCAGGTCACAGAATCAATTTTCCTGTCATTTGTTTCAGCTAGTAGCCATTCATGAAAGCAAATAGTCGTGAAGCTACCGAAATGCACCGAATAAACCAACATAGTGCGAATTAAGATTGTTCAACATAACCTGCTGCTTCCTGCTAGTGTAAAACTATGACCAAGTCAAAGTAAACCATGAGCCTACTGATTCCTGATGCTGTAAATGGCACACAATGACAGCAACAAACTGCAGGGCGTAGTGTGATTTTGCAAAGCTTAGAACTGAGCTTTTCAACAGTTAGTTGCAATTGGAAACCAAATTACTTCCCAATCGTTATCAATTGCAGGGATCAGTACTTCTAATTGCACGTCACGTGCGAAGTGAAATTGCGGGACTGGACAATAGGATATGGGGGCTCACCTCCATCACCAGGGACGCACGAACACGGAGGCGGTGTGGCTTGGACTCGCCACGCGTCACCTCCCGTTGGCCAGATCCGCCGCGCGCCACCTCCTTGTATCCCCTTCCACGCCGCGCTGCCGCCTCCCTTCCCTTCCGCGATTCCGCGCGCGCCAAGAAGCAACTGTCGCCGATTCGTATGCCATCCAGGACATAGAAAGAAACGGGGAGGGGAGAAGAACACTGTGCCGTCCGGGATCTCCAGGGAGCTGTCCCGTAGCTGCTGCAGCGCCGGGTCGCGTGGAGAAACGGGGAATCGCCCGTAACGGAAGGAATACCGGAACTGCTGCAGTTGGTCCTAGTGTTTGTCCAGACTGCATTTAGCACTGAGATGGCCTAGACTCCGTGGGACCCACATGTCGGTGGGGCCGGAAGGTCTCCGTCTTTATCGCGGTGCAAGCAGACTCCGTTCCGCCCCCCTTCCATCCCTCGCCGCCGACCCCATCTCACCCGCAGGTCCCCAGGCCCCAGCGGTCGTACACCGTCTCGCCGTACACCATCCCCGCTCGCAGGATCCCCAGGTAGCCGCCGTTCCCTGGCGTGCGCCGTGCCGCTCCCGTGCTGCCTCTCCACCTCCTCTGGATCCTTTTCTCGTCCTTCCGACGGCGAACTGCTACGCTTCTCTGTCACCGACGCCAGCCCCCTCCGGCTCCGGCTAGCCTCCGCAGGCCTCCTCCTTGACTGCTGATCCTGACGCTCTCGGTACGCCATTGCCACTTCTCCCCAATTCTTGAGAACCTTGTTTCACTCGTCCCCAAATATTTATTGGTAAGTTTCACTCGTTTCCAGTTTTATATGCTAAACGTACCCCTCAGTTGATCAATTAATATTTTTTTCAGGTTGCCCTATTGCTGTCTTGCTGGTCCAAAGCTCAAGACCTAGCGTTGCTAATGGTGTTCCTGCTGCTCAGAGCTCATTTCATCATGCTTCAATGCCCTTTTAGTGATTCTGTGATTTATGTGCTGAATGTCTTCTGTTGTTTGCCTCATAGGAGGAAGAGCGCCTCGAGCCGCCACAATACATCCATATTGAGAGCAATGAGTTCTCCTACAGAAGGTGATCAGTTTTGCGCTGCATTATTTTTTCCCCCAACCTGTCCACCGCGATTGGAATTTCGATGAGACAGTGAGACTGGGAGGCATCCAGTCCTGTCGTTTTAAACTGTTAACACAAACCTTATGGTTTCTGTCTTGATGTTTGGAGGCACAAGAGGCAGAAAGAGGAGGATATAGCTGTATGCGAGTGCCAGTATGATATTCTGGATCCAGAGAGTCCGTGTGGGGAGCGGTGCTTGAATGTCCATACAAACACGGAGTGCACACCTGGCTATTGCCGCTGCGGTGTGTACTGCAAGAACCAGGTTGGGTTTTATTGTTTTTGTGTTAGTGCTATTGTTGCGAACTCATTTGATTCTGTCATAGATTATTATTTGTATTATTGATGTTTGAGTTTGACTACTTTTAGCTAGGCTACTGTGATGGAAATAGTTTGGTCTTTGGTGTCTGTAAAAGTTTTTTACTTTCTTGCTTTAGTTGGTCTAGTCCTGGATTAGAAGCTCTGTTACTAGTTTGGGCTTTGGGGGGGGGGGGGGGGAGGGGGGCTGCTCTTGTGATTAGTAGGATAATACAGCAAAATCTCCAACTTATCTCACTGGATTAAACTTCTGTGGTATGAGTAACTTTTGAATCCACTGACTTCAAATGTCACAGTACAGACTGAGTTTTTTCGATTTTCAAAATGTCCAAACCCCTTCAATTGGTCCATTACTCCCAGTAGACCCAAATTCTAGAAATCCAAATTTAATTTGAAAGTTCCGGGCCAGTTCCAGAGATTTAAAATCCTAATAGGGTACTACATTAAAATGTTGGGATAGTAATTCCTTTCAGCGCTTATGTATTGTATCTGTTATCGATCCATGTATGTATTATTTCTGTAACATGGTGTTGCTCTTGAATTTCTTGTAATTCTGTTAATTTTGAAATGAATTGACACCCCCCCCTAAAAGAAACCTGGTTCTAGGATGTCTGCATGTAGATTTTTCCTTATTCTACAGTTTTGATGATACTTTTGCTGACTCTTCATCAATCTCTTTGTTGACAGCGGTTCCAAAAATGTCAATATGCTAGGACAAGACTGATAAAGACGGAAGGACGTGGATGGGGTCTTTTGGCTGATGAGAATATTATGGTGACTGAATTATACATCATGTTTATGTTTCTTACATTTTTGAATGTTTCGGTACATTTGATGCGCGGAGATGCGCAGCTACGGTGGATTTGCGGTCACACAAGGAATGACCGAATTAGGAACGAGGTAGTACGTGATAGGGTAGGAGTGACACCGATTGAAGAGAAGCTAGTCCAACACCGACTAAGGTGGCTTGGGCATATCTAGCAGAGACTTTTAGAAGCATCGGATAACAATGGTATTCTAAAGGGTAGAAAAAATATTAGGAGAGACAGAGAGCAACCAAGATTGGTATGGGAGCAGGCTTATGAATGGGCGCCTGGACGCCCAGGTGACCGCCTTGGCGGCCGGCCAGGCGAACAAGGCGGCGCCGGTGGCGGCAGCAGATCGGTGGCGACGGGCGGGCGGTGACTTGGGAGGGCGACGACGAAGGAGGCGGGCAGCGACGAAGGAGGCAGGCGGACGTGTCCGATTTGGGCCTGGGATGTGGCCAATTCGGCCCGGCTGATGTGGACCGTCGGTCCTCTTTTTACACTGACATATATAAAAACCCACCCATCCCCAAACCCTAACCCTTCCCTCACCCGCTCTCTCCCTCTCTCTCTCTCTCTCTCGGTGCACGTCGGCGCAGCAACCTAGCGGGCGGCGGCGACGGCAAGGCACAGCAGCGCTAGGGATCGGCGGCGGCGACGGCAAGGCACAGCAGCGCTAGGGATCGGCGGCGGTGAGGCGCAGCCATAGATATTAAGGCGTCACCTAAGCGTCGCTTAAGCACTAAGGCGCCCCGGGGATGTAAGGCGTCTGTGTCGCCTTAGATCCGGCCTAAGGCGATCGACGGGGGGGGGGGGGGGGGAGGGGAGGGGGGTGGCGCCGCCGGCGGAGGAAGCCAGCGCCGCGGGGAAGGGGGCTGGGGAGATCCAATCGGGGGGAGGGGGGCGGGCGCACTGACCTTCGCCTGGGGAGGCTGCCGCGGATCGGAGGGGGGCGGGCGCACTGACCTTCGCCTGGGGAGGCTGCCGCGGATCGGAGGGGGGCGCCGGTGGATCGGCGGAAGTCTCGGGGGGAGGCCAGCCGTCTGTGGAGTCCGCTCGGAATCGGGAGGGGGTGGGGCACCGGCGAAGGAAGGTAGCAGACCGAGCGGGGAGGCCGCGCCGCCAGGAGATCCGCCGGTGGGGAGCGCCGGACAGGACAGAGATGTGTGGCGGCGGCGGCTGCTCTCGCACGAGTGTGCGAGGAGGTAGGCGGGTGGGGACCGGAGGCTAGGGTTGGGGGATTGTTAGAGATGGGCTGGTGATGGACTGGTGCTAGTGGGCTGGATGGGCCACTGAAATGTAGTCTTTTCTTTTTCTTTTCTTTTCTATTTTATTGCTACTCCAATTTTTTGCTATATTTAAATATAAGTAAGGTGTCGCCTTGCCGCTTAAAAGATAAAAAGGGGGTGTGTCGCCTTACCGCCTTAATAACTATGGGTGCAGCGGCGCTAGGGAGCGGGTGGCGGTAGCAGCGGCGGCGACTAGTCGTCCGGCCATGGCGTCCGGGCCGGAGCGCCTGGACGCCTAGGCGGCAACTATGCGACGCCTGGTAAACGCTGCATGGGAGGAGGTAAAACGAGGCTTGAAGGATTCAAATGTACCTAGAGATTTGGCTCTTGATAGGACTTCATGGAAATCAGCAATTCATATGCTGGAATCTTAGTTTACTCGTACTTTGTTTACTCCTCTCTCTCTCTCTCTCTCTCTCTCTCTTTTACTTCCCTTTTTTAAAAATTTTAAAACTGTTCGGTTTCATATCTAGCCTATTCCAACGTGTTGGGACAAATGTTTTGTTATTATTGTTGTTGTTGTTATATTTGATACATTTGAAGTAGTAAGTTGGATTTAATTACGATTTTAGGCCGGCCAATTCATTATTGAATACTGTGGAGAAGTAATATCATGGAAAGAAGCCAAACAGAGATCTCAAGCTTATGAAACTCAGGGTCTGCAGTACTCTAATCCTTTCAATATTTGAACTATTGCACCTTTTGGCTAAGCTTCAACAGTTCTCTGTTACTGTTAGGACTAATGGACGCCTATATCATTTACCTCAATGCTGACGAGTCTATTGATGCCACAAAGAAAGGGAGTCTTGCCAGATTTATCAACCACTCATGGTATGTTTTGTAGTGAATGCTCAAGATCTTTATTCCTATTTCTTGTGTGCATGTCCTGATGATTGATTTTTTCCTGCCATGTTATTTAAGTAGTTAAATCTAACAGTTTGTTGTTTGAATCATACAGCCAACCAAATTGTGAGACAAGGAAATGGAACGTCCTTGGTGAGGTCAGAGTTGGAATATTTGCGAAGCAAGACATTCCGTACGGAACAGAGCTATCATATGACTACAACTTTGAGTGGTATGGTGGTGCAATGGTGCGATGTCTTTGTGGAGCTGCCAGCTGTTCTGGGTTCCTTGGGGCTAAATCACGTGGTTTCCAGGTGTGTCAACAAATTACACGTATATCTATGAAAGGGAAGAGGAAAACATGTACCTATTTCAGGCTTGACACTAGGATTTGGCACAATTTGCTACCTTGTTTCTGATGTTCATATTGAAATATCGGGCATATTCTGTAGCTGTTATTGTCTGTTATACTGATATTATTGAAGAATGCCATGATTGATGACCTTTTGGACTGTCACAATTGCTCATATTGTGGCATGATGCTTTTAGTCTTTGTGTGACTGTGCTCTCTATTTGTTGCCTGGAAGATTGACAGTGTTAAGTCTGTTCAATGTTGCATTTCTTCACTAGTTGACATTTGAAATCTTCAATACTCATTTGTTGTATGCATTGCTGATTGGTGTTTTTCAGGAGGCCACGTACTTGTGGGAAGACGATGATGACAGGTCTGTTGTGCTTGTTTATAGCTTTGTGTTAGCTTCTCTACAACAAAATAGTTTCACAGCTTTGTTTATAGCTTTGTTCTTTTGAAAATTTGTTTGATATGACCCGATGAAAATTTTACCCACCCAGTTAATTTTAGACTGAAATTGACTAGAACAATTTCTGAAGTTATATGTGTTTGATTCTGATAGCTAAATAATTTTGTCAGCAGTATCATATATCATATTCTTCATTGGTTTACCTAGATTGCTAGAAAGACTGATAATTATTAAATGACCGGCGCAGAATTTTAAAAAGATTAGTACTACTTCATTTCCTGATGTATCATCACCAAAAAGTTATCATTTTAATATGAATTGTGATCCACCTGTCATGATTAATGATCTTTATTACATGAAGTTCTGAAATGTTCATGAATGCAATAATTGAGTCCCAATGAAACAGAAATTACTTCCCATCTTAATTGGCAGGTTTTCTGTTGAGAATATTCCTCTTTATGATTCTGCGGATGATGAACTCACAAGCATTAGTAAGGACATCCTCTTAGTAAGTAATGGGTCAATTACTCAATATGGCAGTAGCAACACAATGCAGAGTACTGAGAATTCTGGAACTGCGAGCACAAATGAATTGACACCAATGAATATTGATCCATTGACTACAAGCTCAAATGAATCCACACCAATGACTATTAAACCATTCAATGCTATACCAATGGAAGCTGATCTTGTTGAGAACAGATTGGTCGAATATGGTGCACAACATACTCATCATGCTCCTCAAAACACTATGCAACAAGTTGCAACTCACCAGAATCAAACTGACTCTCAAAACAACAACCACCATTCAGAGTTGGTCCCTTTGAAATTACCCAAAGTCCGTGGTAGGAAGCCTAAACATGGTCCTCGCAAGCAGCTACTGAATATTCCAGACATTTGTGACCGATTAGCGTCATCTGTGGCACGTGACCAAATATTATATTGTGAGGTAAACATCAATTAACTTCTCTTGAGAAAAAAATTTGAATTTCAAGATTCTTTCATCTTCTGATCAATGGAATATCGCAGGAAGTGAAGAATCAGGCTGCTTCAGAGATCGCTGCCCTGTATGACGAGATAAGGCCGGCAGTTGAAGAGCACGAGAGGGATAGCCAAGACAGCGTCTCCACAAGTCTTGCAGAGAAGTGGATCGAAGCCAGCTGTTGCAAGTACAAAGCTGATTTTGATCTGTATGCTGCAATAATCAAGAACATTGCCTCCACACCTCTAAGGTCGAAAGAAGACGTGAACTCTAGAGAACAAATTGAAATGAAGTACTTGGAAAATGGTCCATGATTCAGCTGAAAGTGTCAATATGTGAACACTCCCTGACATAGTATGAAACATAATTCGGATCAAGAAAAGTTCCATACAATGTTCGTTTTCCTAGTTACACACTTTCCCTTCGATTTATCATAGTGTGTTTTGCTTAAAGTTTTATGATCAATCTGTTTTACATCGTTATTGGGTTTCATATCTAGCTTATCCTCAACGTGTTTGGGATAAAGATTTTGTTGTTGTTTTACAACGTTACATCACTTAAATGTGAGTGACTCCAATCTGTTTTGTCAGCACACACCCCCACCCCCACACCCCCACCAAAATTCTCAATACCGACCAGAACTCTGTCATCCGCTATTGTTTGGTTTGCAGTCACACGTTTATGCGACAGAATGTTTGATGCTTACATATGATAGTCATAACAAGAAGAAAAAGAAACCGTGCTACCTGTCTGAAACGGCAAGGATAATCTGGCTGGAGGGAGTATGACTTGCTCTGAAAATATGATATACCAATACAAAAACTAGCTCGAACCGCGCGTCTACGCTGCGAGTCATGGTTGCTGGAGAATATGTTGCGTGGAATCGTAAGGTTCAGACTGAAATAAGTCAGTGGAAAGCCATGAGTGAAAAACATTGAACTTTGCTGACACTGATATTACTCCCTCTGTTCTGAAATAAATAACGTTTAGGACAAGAAATTTAGTTCAATTTGAACTAGATTAGCTGTCCTAAACGTCATTTAATTAAGAACGGAGGGAGTAATATTTTGAACCGTCGTGACATTAGCTTTAAACTATACGGTTAGTGCTCTGATTGTATGCAGTACACTAGTAAAGATTCGTATGTGAACACACTGATCGTTTTTTAGATAATGAAAGGTTGTATTAATCCTGGTCTTGACCTTCTAAAAAGGTACCACCTCACTAGCCTTGCCTCTGTAGAAGGATACAACCAAACATAGCCACCGATGTGGGTCGGTCGAAGTGTACGGACGCACACTAATAGTCTAATACACATACCTTACTAAAATAAAAAATAAAATATCTGGATGATGCAACCTCTATTACTCCTTATGTGACTCTTCAAGTAAGGTAAACTCTGCAAGCTCTCTTATATGCCTGCATGCTCTGGCGATGGCCAAGCCTGAGAGACTGAGAAGAGTTTTGCGTGGCGGCCATGTGGGGACGTTTAGATTGTCTCATTGGTCTCTCTTGTTTAACACACTGCTCATATAACTTGCTATATTAGCACACATATTTAATATTAAAGGTGGATCTAGATATACTTTCTTCATTTGTTTCTGCACGGATAACATATGAGCTCTGAAAATGTAAAGATTGATACGGGGGGGCACTAGTCAGACGATAATCGTAATATTAAAAGTGGCTCTACATATATGTTTCTTCTGGGCTAAAAAATAAGAGCCGATGCGGGGCCAACTAGTCAGCGAGTCCGTGCATATCTGCCTTACTGTCTACCTATAAACCCCTTCCCCGCGCCTGCTCTTCTTTCCGTTCCCCCCTCTGAGTTCCACTCGAATTCGTTGCGGCGCATCGTCGACGACGGGACGAAGCGAGCCGGGAAGGCCACCTTCCGCCGAGGGCCTCGCTCGGCGACGTCTCGACGACGGCTTTGCCCCTCCTCCATCTTCTTCTCCACCTGTACTGGACCTGTGTGGAGTGAAGATCCGTCCGGGGTTGGATTGCTTGCTTCACTGAACGGCGGCCAGAACAGGGCAGGAACTTGCCGCTCTTTCTCCTTCTCCAGCTTCGGCGGAAGGTGAGAGTCGAGCTCCCCTCCGCAATCCTCAAGTTCTTTTTCCTTTTGTAGTTGATATTTAGGGTGGATGTAGCGGGATGGGTCGACCCCTGCCCGGGGACCAGGATAGGGAGATTTCGTCCCAATCGGGGACGGGGACTTCTTACTGGAACTGTAGCTCCTCGAAGCGGCAGCCGCGACGCCACCAATGCCAGGATCCTGGTGACCTGGGGTCCAGAGCTATCGGAGGAGAGGAAAGAAGAGGGCGTGGACCTACCTCGCCCAATTTCTCGGTCCGCCTCTGTTCGATATGCTCAGAGTTCCATGATACTAAGATTTCCGTGACAATGACATCTGCAGATAAGGTCAATGGCATGTGGTGATATGCCATCGTGTACATATTTGGTTATTTGTGCGCTACTGTTCACCGCCTCGCTTGTTGTAGTAGTGCATCTAATACCTAGTTATTCATTCCCTCTTACATAATGGGTGATTTAGTCAATTGCTATCAGTGGATGATTCTATTATTATTGTTATCCTTTGTCCCTTTTTGCATATTATTAGTAAATTTGATGAATGCTGTTTCTGTTGGTTTAGGTGCAAATCATGGGCAAGTCTCCGCATGGACATGCACTGATATCTCATAGTGAAGTAAATCAACATCACTATAGTCTTGCAGCTGTTGCTGTTGGCTTGGGAATAGGAGTTGCTGGGTTATGCAAAGCATTGCATAGTGGTTTCACCATGCCATGGGTTTCTCCGAGGAGGTTCTTTCTAGGATCAGAGAGAGTGTACTATGTTGGAGGTCTACAAAATCTTGGGAATAATTGCTTTCTTAATGTTATCCTGCAGGTAATTATCTTATGTATTGAGTTTGTAATAATTGTGTTGGAAATCCGGGGATTAATTTCCTCTAATCTTCTCTTTTCTTATCTTATTCTCAACGGGGGGGGGGGGGGGCTGTATATATAGCCCCAAATTACAGAGTCCTTATCTAATACTAACTCCTACTCTTATTGGACTAGGACTCTATCTCTAACACCAATTATTAGAAAAACGGGATTATATCCAACAATCACCCCCTAATCTCGTTTTTCTAGATCACACTCACACTAATTAGGATGGAGACACACTTCCACCCTAAACACACTTTCAGGATGGACACAACTGCACCCCCAGGATGGTCACATCTACACCCTGCACAACTCAATTTTGGGATGGGCACGTCTTCATCCCCAGGATGGCCGCATCTTCATCCTGCACACAAATTCGGGTTGGTCACATCTTCAACCCAGGATGGGCTCATCTTCATCCTGCACACGCATTCAGGTTGGTCACATCTTCAACCTCAGGATGGACTCATCTTCATCTTGCATATGATCTCGGAATGGACGCATCTTCATTCCGATCATATACTCGAGATGGTCACGTCTTCATCTCAAGCACACCTCGCATTGGCCTGCTTTTCCTCACGCGACAAAGCACCCAATATTCTTCTTCGTCACCTTCATCGTCGTGGCGATAGCACCTCGGGTCAGTGATCTCGTACTCCTCCAAGATCCATCCCGTGCTACGACGCTTCCCGAGTTCTCCGCGCATGTAGAAGCAAAACTTGACCATACGCCATTGCACCATAACTCCCATGTTGGAAATTGACTGTGCACACTTGGTCGCGCTATGCTTCCAGATGCCGCCGCCGCCGGACCGTTGTACTCGAGGCTTGCTCCGCCTGCGTAACGTGAAGAAGTATCCCAAGTCGCGTAGGTCGTAGTTCGCCAAGAGGTCCCACGACGTCACATCATAGAAGTCTGCTTCTATCATAACGCCCGCCTTGCGTGGTGGAAAACCACGCAGCTGTGGTCAGAGAAAGTGAAGCACCAGCTCGTCCTCTGTTGGTCTGAAAGTCGAATTTATGTGTCATGTTCTGCAGACACCTCCTTGATCGTGGGCTAGCACTTGACTTCCTCTGGCCCACCTCAGCCAAGCCGGCTACCAGGCCCGGATGGCCCAACTGAACTTTCCTGTCTTGTCCACCTGACCAACATAGGAACACAAAATCCAGCCCAGCCCAGATCCTCTTGACCTCCTCTACACCTTAGCCCAGCCGGCCCAGCTGAGCACACTTGGCCCGACAGGCCTCAGCCTTGGTCTGTGTCACAAGCGCAAGCTCAAGCCCACGAGGCCCAAGTTGGCCCAACTGCCTCCAAACCCTAGCAGCCTCTCTCTCACGGAACAGCAGCCGCCGCCTCTTCTCTGCTCAGCCCGAGCCTTCGCCGCCGCAACCCTAGCGCCAGCCGCTTCCTCTGGTTCCAGCGCCTCACGAGACCTCATGCGCGCCCGCACGGCCTTAGTAGCACAGCCACTAAGCTGCGCCCCCGTGCCTAGTCTTCGTGCCAATGCACAGGCTTCTGCGACCGCGCACTGCTCCGCCTCCCGCAGCCATGCCTCGGCCGCCTCCTCGCGCCCGCGCGCTGGCCGCGCGTCGCGCGCTGCCCGTTGCTGCGCGCGGCCGCTAGCGCCCGCCCTAGCGGCGCTCGCGCCGCCTTTGCCGCGCGCGCCGCTGGTGCCTGGCCCGCGCTCCTTGCCTTAACGTCCCCGCGCACCAGGTGTACGACCCCCCTAGCCATGTCCGCCGTGAACGCCCGCACGGAGACCTTCTTCAGGCGTCCCCCGCTTCTCTCCACCTCGCCAGCCAGCGAGCCGCACTGACAAATTCCGCCGGATTCGCCTAAACCCGCGCTGGATGCGCAGCTGACCTCGGCTGCTTCAGCCTCTGGCCGGATTGGCCGCCCCGGGAGCATGTTCTCCCGGGGCAGCACAGGGTTAGATCCTAAACCCTAGCTCTGATACCAATTGTTGGAAATCCGGGGATTAATTTCCTCTAATCTTCTCTTTTCTTATCTTATTCTCAAGGGGGGGGGGGGGGCTGTATATATAGCCCCAAATTACAGAGTCCTTATCTAATACTAACTCCTACTCTTATTGGACTAGGACTCTATCTCTAACACCAATTATTAGAAAAACGGGATTATATCCAACAAATTGTACTTCATGTATGGTTCTGCCCTGGTACTAAATAATAGAATGTTTTCTTGACAGGCACTTGCTAGCTGTGATGGTTTTGTTTCCTTTGTGGATTATTTGCTTGAAATTGAAGGTGTACTACCTGAGGAAATGGCTGGAAGAATGCCTCTTATCTTTGCTCTAAGCTCCCTTTTGGAAGGTAATATTTTTTTTATGATTGTTGAACTCCCACCCCCTTTCATATCTGCACCATGGAATCTAGTTGTAGATCTAGAATCAGTATCCGTTGTCTAGTGTGGCGCAGTCCCTTTAATGAAAGAAAAACTTTGTTAAGTGCAAATATGAAGTAGCATCCTGTGCCCCACATGATTTAAAATCCATCTGTCAGTTGTCAACAGTCTTTTTTACATAATACTGAGACTCGCTCTGGTTTCAAACAGTCTTCCACAACCCATGCTCCGATTTGCTGTAGGAACTGAATGGATCTATGTAACTGAACCACTGGAGTCTCATATCATGTGATTTGCATTGCTTGGTAACTATCACGTTGGCTTGCTTGTTGCTCATAGTTTACTTCACATGTTGATGTCTTTGCTCCAGCTGATACATTCTTCTGTTTAAAACAAGTATTGAAATAGACTTCCTCTTTTTTCTCTTTCTTTTAATGAAATTTATATTTGTGCTATGAAATGCAATAATATTGTTATGTTCCATTTTTCATAGTAAACCATTTTGTTCTAGATACTTTTAGTTGGTTACTTATAAAATATGTAGTTAATTGAATTTTGCATGTTGCAGGCTTGAGTATTGTTCGAGATGAAAGAACTATATTGAATCCAAAAGGAGTAATGAATGCCCTGACATCCTATGTTAGTCACTTCAATTTGACCAGACAGCAGGCATGCTATTTAGTTTGGTTTCTTATCTACATATTATACTTACCTTTTTTATTAGATGTGCAATCATTTTTATAACTGATTTCACTCTCATAGGATGCTTCTGAAGCTTTTCTTCATCTTCTGATCTCACTGAGGGATGAATTTTCCCATTGTTATGTACCACATAGGAGTTCTCTGGCGGACATCACCCTGTCTCACTCCAAAGTGTACAAGCAAAGGGAAGGTAACCAGCCTGAATGCAAGCGCTGGAAACAAAATCTGTTTGGTCCCTTTGATGGGACTATTGGCAGCATATTATCTTGCAGAAATTGTTCGTCTGTGGTAGATCCCTATGCTTCTTTTTCTGTCACCATAAGAGTGGTTTATGAACTATTTAGCTGACTATTTTGTTTTTTTAAGGACTAACAATAGCTGATTGTCGTTTCTGTAGCCGTGTACATTTTGTTTCCTCTGCTGCTAATTACATGTTTACTCATAGGCACTGAACAATCTCAAATAGTTACATTATCCTTTTCTAGCAATGTGTGGTAGGACCTGTTCATGTTATGGAAGTAATTTGACTGCCTCTACTATTTGCATCCATTTACCATATAGGAATTAGTTTTATTTATGTTTCGTGCATATTTAACACTCTTTTTTTCATAACTGTTGATGCTTTGCCATTGTTTTTTATGTGCCACACAGCTGTCATTGGACTTCGAAAACTTCCACTTCTTGCCGCTCTCACCAGTGCTTAATACAAATGGAGATATTGTATGTCCAATTGAACATTATTTTTTAGAAAAATAGTTGGGAAACTTCATTTTCTATTCTTTATTCACACACTGCACTTTCATGCTTATTGATAGTACTTTTGTCCCTTTTGTTTGTTTTATGACATGAAATTTAGATCAGTGGCTGTAGTTTGGTGGATTGCCTTAAGTACTTCACCATGGTGGAGCGTCTTGATAACTATCGATGTGACCTGTGTTGGCATATTGCTGCTGCTAAATATCTATCTCATAAATCAGAAGTTGATGAGGTAAGTTTGTTCAAGTAGATGTTGTTTTGTTCATGCAGTGCCCTGAAAATTTATGACTTCCATCTTTCTTTACAAAGTTCCACTTTGCCCAGTTCCACAACTTTGTTAATGTTTGTGTCAGGACAAAATTAGCAAACTTCATACCTGTGTGGACTATGGCACTTGCAGTTGCAGGCATATGTTTTTTCCAGACGAAATGCCATGTTTGCCATCTTCAAGAGCAACAAAGCAATTGATTATCAGTCAGTGTCCAAAGGTACCTGCAGTAGAAATACTGAGATGGGACTTGCATGAATTGTGTTAAAATGGCATAACACCTGTAATGCTTATGTCTTCCAGATTTTATGCATTCATTTGCTACGTGCTTCAGTCGGTATTGATGGTCAACCTATTAAGCATGTGGTAAGTGCCAGTCAACATGTGAAATGTTGTTAGTTATCACTTCATATGAATTATCTACTGGATAATCTGAACTTTGACTTCAGGGACATATTTCCTTTCCTTTACTTCTTAATCTATCCCCATTTGTGGGGGGTACATTGAGAAGTGGACAGGGATCTGGACCATTGACAATAAATGCACAAAGAGATGGCCAGCAATCTCTCCAGCTGTATAGACAACTGAACATGCTGATGCCCTTGAATGTGTTACCTACTAGTAGGAATTTGCCAAGTCAGGCGTGTCAGCTAGAAGTGACAAACAATAGCGTCTGCTCGATTCAAACGGTTGGTTAATCTACTTTCAACATTTTGGTGCTAGATTTGTCTACGAATTATAATGACACTCCAGTTAGCTCAGTCTCATATAAGTCGTGTGATAATTTCATTTCATGTTGTCTCATTTCCAGGGAAACGTTGATGTAGCTAGTGGTTCATCATCGTCATCATCAAGGAGCAAATTGTATGGTCTCACAGCTGTTGTGGAGCACTATGGGGTATCCGGTGGAGGGCATTATGCTGTTTACAGGCGAGTAGCAAATTTTGATGCTAATGGTCCCGGGCAACTTCTGCCAGGTCTTGGCAGGACATGGTTTTACATTTCAGATGGTAATGTATCACAAGTTTCAGAGGATGATGTTTTGGGTGCAGAGGCCACCCTCCTTTTCTATGAAAGATTATAAGAGCTCGTTGAGTAGCTAATATACTCAGAGATACATGAAAGAAATTTTAGTTTTTTTTCAGTAGCAAACGTTGTTTCATGCAATCAGGTGTTCGCAAATGTTTTTTGATAGAGAATAAGATCTGCCTTCATTGTTTGGTGATACTGTAAGCAGAACTCAACAGGTTACACAAGCTTTGCACCAGCGGCAATGTAACATGATAATCAATTCAATCAAGCTGTTACATTTGTGGCGGCTTCTGTACAAATGGTTTTGTTCACTGTGCCAGCAAAACGAAAACATGTATTGCATTATATCCTGTCTCTTTTGTAGCAGCATGGAAGCCCAAAGTGCATGTGACTGTGAAGAGCTGTTTTTCTTTCTTTCTTTTTTGTTTCAGTAGCAACATGGAAGTCCAAAGTGCAGATCGACTGCATAACCGGCTCTTTTTTTCTTTTCAGTAGCAGCATGAAGAGCCAAATGAAGTTCCAGAGACACCTATTTAATCAATCCAATGGATATGCTATTATGTTTTTGTCATTGATCGCCCCTACTCTCCTTTTTTTTGGAAGCGTTTCCAAGAGCTGAAAACTGCAGCTCTGTAAGGAAAGTTCTTAGCAGTCCACACCATGCAGCCATGCCAATCATCTATCTCTGCCTATTGTGAATTTGTGTGCGTTTAAGCCACTGACTGTTGGACCTAGCATTTGTGGGACCCACAAGTCAGTGAATCGAAAGCAAAATGGACGAAGGTAGAGGTTCTCCCCCTGCCCCAAGAAAAGTTAATACTGCATGCCGAAGACTTCTTATCCGTTTCCCTTGTATTACCAGCCAAATGTTTGGTGAGGCATAGAAGCTGCTGAAAAATGTTGTTGCTAGGTTGTTGGACGTAAAACGTTTCTCAGTGCGAACTGCAAGGGCCATGCCGTCTCCTCTCGGTTAACGAGTCCTTTGCAGTATTGCAAATCCTTCTCTCCATCACTCTCTTCCCAGTACTCTCCTCTCGTCCTTGTACCATGTCTCAGGAAGGTGCCATCTTACCCCATGACGTCGAGGGAAGCTCGCCGGATGGTGCTGGGTCGGCCGGCTCCGTCTACAGCTCTCCCAAGCAGGCCACAAAGATCGTTAGCGCCGGGTGTTGAAGCCGGCCCTCAAGACGTTCAAATTAAGAACCCATGATGTAGCCACCTCCCTCGTCGACGAGGCCATGCCTTCAGATGTAGGGTCGTTGGGGGGCACCGCCGGCTCCGACTCCAGCTCCGACTCCTTCAAGCTTGCCGGCAAAAACTTCAACGGCATGTTGAAGCCATCAAGCTTGCTGGTTGTCCTTGCCGACAAGAACAACGCCGGATCAAAGCCGTTCAGCCCCATGGTGACCTATGCCGGACAGAACAACAACGGCGGATCGAAGCCAGCTAGCCCGGCGATGCTGGTCGGCGCAGGTGAGAGCGGCAAGGGGAGGGAAAGGACGAGCTCCACTAGAATCACGCAACGGCTCTATAGCCATCGATTTACCGACGGTCATAGTCGTCGACTCCAGTTCGACGTTCTTAAGGACTTATAGACGTCGGCGCTAACGAACATAGATATTAAAGACATCGGTATACAGAAACCGACTATTTTACTTTAAAACCAACTAGGACCGTCGATCTGCCCGAACCGATGGCCATAACACCATAAAGGTGTCGGCCCGCTGGTCCCGACGTCTTTACTGGGCGGCAGTTATGACCTTCGGCTTGTCCCAAACCGACGACCTTACTGCTTTTTTTTAAAAAAAAAAACAGCGCCTGCTTTCGCTGTCTCCCCGGGTGGGGAGCCTCCCGGCCATACAGGCCACCATACAGGGCACAACTAAAACACAATAGTCGTAATCATAACCAAAACATAATAGTCATACAGGCCACCATACAAGCCATAGTCATAACCAAAACACAATAAAACAACGAGTTCACATAGTCATACAACAAGTAACTTCGATATAACAACGAGTTCACATCCAAATTACTCCAAAGGACCATTGTGAAGATTAATCCGCTTCCATGTCATTGTTTAAACCTCCACCACTTGCACCTCCGGCGTTCAAATTGAGGAAATCATCGCAACCATGAGGCGTTACATGACTGGAACCCTACAAGAAACAAATAAAAGTAACTTTGCAAGAGGGCCCGTCGGCAGCCACGGCGCAGCGACGGGAGGTCTCGGCCTGTTCAGCGGCGCCTGGACGCCTAGTCGCCGACTAGGCGTCGCCTAGGCGACGACTTGAAAACGCTGCTTGCCGGGTCCTGAATGAGTGGTTGTGTCGGTTCTATCCGGCACGAAACCCGTTTATATATACATATAGTACATAAACACTAAAAAATTCAAATAAACATAATTGAACCCTAACTAACATATATATATATATGATAATGAAGTTTACATACACATATATGGATAAAACACAATATAAAATTGCATAAGTAATGATATTGCAATGCATAGATTAAGGGTGTGTAAAATTTAGATCGATCATCCGATCTATTTCTCATCCAACAATAATTTAGATCATCCAATCCATTAAGCAAACATCGACTTGGATGATCCAAGACAGAAAAATATGGATCATCCATTCATCCTATATAATCTAACATTGACGTCAAACAAAACACACCCTAATCAATCCATAAAATTACGTACTACCACACTAAACAATGCGTAAAGACTAATCAATTTTACAATATAAAACACAATATATTGCAATTTAGAAGTTTAAATTTAAACCTTGTTGTCGGAAGGGGCGAGGCGCGTGGGGGGGGGGCGTCGACGGTGCAGGTGAGCGCGGAAAGGAGGCGGCGCGATGAAGAGCAGGCGGGAGCAGCGCGGCGGCGTGGCGGCGTGGGCAAAGCGACGGCGCGGCGGAGAGCAGCGGGAGCGGGCGGCGGCGTGGGCGAAGCGCGAGATCGATAGGGTTTACGGGGAGGAGCCCAACTTACGTGGCAAATAATGTTATGGTCGCCGATCGCTCGACGAATGTAATTTACCGGGCGGGCCCCATGTTAAGGCCGTCGGCCGAGCCGACGCTTTTACGATAAGGTCGTCGGTCTGCCGACCTGGCCGACGCCTATAAGTTTTGAGCGAAGAGCCAAGTTCGGAGCTCGTCGGGCCCAACTTATAACCGTTGGGCACGTTTCTGAAACCGACAGCCATGCTTACGATCGTCGGTTTGCCGCGCATAACCATCGCCCATAACTTCTGTTGTCGGCCGGCCGACGAGTTTAACTTTATCATCGTCGGTTACTGGAGACCGACGCTTTTAGGCCACCTAAAGTCGATAGCACCGACGATTTTAATCTAGCCGACATTTGTTTGCCCGGTTCTTGTAGTGCTCGCCGGAGGGGAAGGTGCCGAGGACGATGCTGCAGGAGACTACGGCGTCGTCGCTGGGTCCAGGTCTCGATGATGTCAAAGATGCTCCCAAGCCCGCGGCCGCCACCGGCGGCAGCAGCGGCAAGAACAAAGGCAAAGGCGCTGCGGCAGAGGAGGACCACACGCGAGGTACATTTGGACGGATAGGGAGCGAAGGAAGAAGATGAAGACCATGTACAACACTCTACACTCGCTCCTCCCATGGCTTTCTGATAAGGTCAGTATATATAGGATCCTGATTTTTGTACAGTTCTTTCTTGTTTTGCGAATAAATTTTAATACAGTTCATCCATGAGAGATGGTGTATTATGAGCAAGTTTTTTAGATAATGGAAAAAGTTTTGGCTTCTGCATGATGTCCCATTCATATCCAGATCATCTATCTCCCTTCTCGAAAAAAGAATCCAGATTATCACCAGTTGCATCCGCCATTTTCAATTCTAAATTAATGTCATCACATGACAATGATTTGAGTTTGAACTGATTTTTTTTTGTTTAGAACGTCATCGGTTCCGGATGCACCAAAGCATTGTGTGTCTTCTAGCTAGACCGATCATTTTTCTCTAAACATGGAAAAATTGTGCCATTTGGCCCCGCTCATTTCCATGGCACGTGTGAAAACCTTTGTTGTTTGGCATCCTAATCTTTTGCTCAACATGAAAAGGCATTTGTCGTTCGGCGTAGGTCCTTTTATTGAAACACGCAAAGAATTTAGATGTCAGTGTACATAGACGATTTCGCTGCTGGAAACAGCAGCCAAGCACCTTAATACAGGTGACAAAAATCAGTTTATTTTCCACTCTATTCTACTCTAATGCACTCTATTTATTGTTATCCAAACAAGCTCTACGCTCTCAAACCAGCTTAGAAATGAAGTGTGTGGTCGTGTGGAGACACACTTATTAATTTACTGCTTTTTGGCTACCCCAAAGAAAAAATTATCATACTAGCACATAAGCTCAAAATTGGTGATATATAGCATGGTTAAGCGGGCTATCAGTACATGATTATATGAGGGAAATGAATTATTGTACGTTTGTCGAGTTTAAATGTTTATTTATGAAATATTATTATTGGGTGTACTATTGTTAGCCACATATCTAAGCAAACCGTGCGTTTTTAGCATAGATGCAAGTATAAAAAAGGAAGATAAAATAAAACATATAGAATACTGCTGAGACTTCATTGCAATTCAAACTAATATTAGAAGAGATTTTAAGCATGCTTCTCGGAATTACTACGTTTACCAATTCTTTTCTCTTACCTGCACTGATTCTGTTCAGCACTTCTTTAACACCAGTATAGGATCGTGGCATACATTTTTTAAGCGTGATCTTAATAATTGATTTAATTAGACTGTTGCAGTAGAAGTACTTCATGAATAAAAACCTAATGTAATAACTTAATGAATTTACTGTCATTTGATTAATATTTTATCATGTTTATGTTTCTGTGGCTTTACTCGGAGAATGAATTGTAAGTTGTAATGTATATATATACGCCCGGCTCCCGGCCAGACTTCCAAATTCCAATCCAGCCCACTCGTCTCCTCCCCACCTCCGCCTCCAATTGTCTCCCGCCCGCCCGCCCGCCCGTCGGCCTCCCTCCGCACCTCCCGGAGGAGCCTCTCCCGCCCCTCCTTGGCCGACTGAACTCTAGGTGGAGCCGTCTGCTGGGAGCTCTAGGATGGCGGGGACGTCGGCGCCGGACGTGGGCGCCAACGGTTTCCGCGCTGCGGCAGAGGCGCCGGTGGGGGCGCCCACCAACCCCATGGCGACGGCGCTGCTCACCGATCAGTACCAGTTCTCCATGGCCTACGCGTACTGGAAGGCGGGAAAGCACGCTGACCGAGCCGTGTGAGCGCCCCTTCTCCCTCCCGTTGTCACGCCAGGAACTGAAGAATTGCGAGGTCTTGCTGATAATTAGTGTACGTAATTACTGTCCTTAAATGTAATACACTATTTTGTCAAAGGGAGAACGGAGGAGCCGATCCCAGTGAGAGAGAGATGCTTTATTGTAACCGAAAGTTGTTGGAGAAACAGAATGAGAAATACAAAACAAACCTGAACTAGCTCTCGTCTTCTCCTCGCTCCGCTCGCGAACGGCGGTGTGACTGCGTTCACGTCCCGGCGGCAGCGCGCCGGCGGCAAGGGGTCATCACATCTAGTATCAGAGCCTCTTTCCTCGGCGGGTGGTGGGGGTAGTCGCGACCGAATTTCTTTGGTCTTGAAACGTAAAATTTCGGACGGAGGTGGGTTGAGATCGGGCGAAGCGATTCCGTAGAGTTTGATCTTCTGTAAATCCTCCCGAGGTTGGTTCGGCTCGAGGGTGTCGCGACGGCTCCTACCCCAAAATCTTCAGCGCAAACACGATTCATCTTGGAGGCGATGGAGGCAGCGACGAAGGAGGAAGGTGAGAGATGGAATCGGGTGTTGGCAGCCCTGGACAACATCAGTCAGCGGCTCGATCGCGTCGATGGGGTGTAGAAGCAGCTGCTGGGGCAGCAATCCCTAGCGGCGTCGGTGGCGGAGCAAGCTGCGAAGGGGCGCGATATTCTGTTTCGGCAAGTGGATGAGACTGGCAAGGGGGTTGCTGCAGTGACATTGGAGAGTATGGCGGAAGGGTTGGAGCGCTTTTCAGATCACCGGTCTTCTACATATGATGACCTAGATCGTGATGGGGTGTTGCTGAGAACGTCACATACGCCAGTCCAAGGCCCAAGTTCATCCGGGATGAGAAGGAACAGAGGTGTGGAAAATGATCCTCGGCAGAGGCGAGAGGAAGGGGGTGGAGCCTGCTCAGTGATGAAATTGACATTTCTCAAGTTTCAGGGTGAAAACCTGGCAATCTGGCTTGATAAGTGTGAAGACTATTTCTCCATCTACAAAGTGTCTAAGACATTCTAGGTCAGGGCAGCATCGATGCCAATGGAGGGCAACGCATCTCGCTGGCTGCAGGTTTATAAACTCACTGTGAGTTTAGGAACTTGGACACAATTTGCAGCGGCGGTGAAAGAAAAATTTGGAGTTATGAGTACCCCAAAGCCATGTATGAGCTGCTGCATTTGAAGTAAAAAGGGGGGCTGGAGGAATATATTACTGAGTTTGAACAGCTGAGATATGAAACAACCATGCATAATCCAGAGTTGGACGAGGTGTTTTTTGTTACCCAATTTATCAAAGGATTAAAGGCTGACATTCAAGGAGTAGTGCTTGCACAAGTACCAACTACGGTAAATAGAACAACATTGTTGGCTACTTTGCAAACTGACATCCAAGAGAGAAGCAGAGTCAGACCTGCTAAGAATCAGTCTCATGTGAGATTTACTCCCCTGAACAGGAATGAAACGAAGCCGGGCATTGCTGGTTCGGAGCTGTCCAAGGAGCGTCAGTTACGCGACTATCGGTGTTTGCACGACCTTTGTTATGCCTGTGGAGAAAAGTTTGAGTCTGGACACGTTGCAAAATGTTCCAAAAGGGTCTAGTTACAACTGAATACCGTGTCCAAAGATGATTTGAGCACGGAGTTAACAGATGAGACCCTTGAGAGGTTGGATAAGGAGGATATACTGCCGGAGAACACTGAACATCTGTCTTTGCATGCTATAGCTGGAACGGAGGGAAACAATTGCATGAGGTTTCGGTCTCGGGTAAAGAAACAGGTGTTTCTACTACTTCTGGACTCAGGCAGCTCTACTTCTTTCATTGACTCCTCATTTGTAGCCAAGGCTGGGTTGCACACAAAACCATGTGTACCTGTCAGTGTGAAGGTGGCCAATGGTCAAGAGATGACATGCAACACTTGGGTCCCTGGAGTGCAGTGGTGGTTGAATGACCATACATTTGTCACTGATACTGTTGGACTGTACGTGTATTAGGGGGCATTTTAGTTTTTTGTATTAGGGTTACTTGGCCCTTAAGCTGTGTCCCCCTATATATGTATCCTACTTGACAGCCTGTTAATGAACTAATAACTTTCCCTAATCTAATTTGGTATCAGATTAACCTCTCTCTCTCTCCTCTCCCAATCCCGATCCCGATGCCGCCCACGGGCGCCGCCGCCGCTGGCGCGCCGGCCCTGCCGCCGGCCGGCTCCCTTCCCCCTACCCGATGCCTGCCCGGTCGCGGCCGCCGCTAGATCCAGCGCCTCCGACCCGGTCGCCGCCTCCTCAGCGCTCGCCGCCACCGGATCCGGCGCCGCCGGCTCCGCCGCCATCTCCCCTGCGTCCGCCGCCACCGGGTCTGGCGCCGCCGACCACGCCGCCACCTCCCCTGTGAGCGCCGCCGCCAGATCCGGGACAGCCAGCCCCGCCGGCCTAAACGCCCTCTCCCCTGGGTGCACAGCCGCCGGGCTGCTCGGGCCCGGCTCGGGTGTGGCCGGCCCAGCCGCCGCCGGGCTTCTCGGCCCCCGATCTGGCGCCCCCGGCCCTGCCGCCGCCTCCCTCGGCTTCCCCACAGTCTCCTGGCCGCCGGGCTTCGCCGCCGGCCTGGTTGGACCCACTGGAGGCCAGCCCCGCCCCACTACCGCCTGGCTGCCATGCCCCGCTGGCGCCACTGGTCTCGGTGGCCCTGCTGGGCTCGCCGCTGGCCATGTCGTCTCTGCTGGATCCGGGGGACAACCCTCTTCGCACGTCGCCGACGTCGCGACTGCCCTGGCCATCTCCCGTGAGCGGGAACGAGCGCTCGTCCTCGCCTTGGAGCAGGAACGTGCGTCTGCGGCTTCTCTCACCCGTCAGCTCGAGGAGTCTCCGCCAGTACAGTGGAGTGACGCACAGGATACTCCAGGAGATGGTGCTGCCTATACTACCTACGCGACCTCTCTTGTCGCTGCTCTACATGCCCAGGTGGCTGGCATACAGAACATCCGGACTCTTGTCCCGGTTGTTCTCAGCTCCGACTCTACTTCGTTCGCTCGTTGGCGCAGTCTGCTTCTCCTGACGCTACGACGCTTTCGGCTGGAAGACCACGTCCTGCGGGATGACTCCCCACTGGATGACTCGTGGGTCTGCATGGACAGTCTTGTCCTTGCATGGATCCTCGGCTCGCTTTCTGAGGAGCTTCAGGATATCGTCGCCCAGAAGGGTGGCGGTACAGCTCGTCAGGCCTGGCAAGTCCTCGAGCTTCGCTTCCAGGGGAACCAAGCGACCCGAGCTCTCCACATCCGGGCCCGCTTCGGTTCTACTGTCCAGGGTGATCTCTCCATTACTGCATACTGTCGGCAGATGAAGGGTATGGCGGACGCCCTTCGTGACCTTGGAGAGCCCATCCCGGACAGTACCCTCGTCCTTCAGGTTCTTCAGGGCCTGAATGACCGCTACACCCACGTTCGCTCGTGGATTCTCCGCGAGAAGCCCTTCCCGACCTTCGAGTAGGTCTGGTCGGACCTCGAGCTCGAGGAGATCACCCAGGGCGACTCCACTGCCTCCTCCCCTGCCTCGGCCTTCTACGGCTCTAGGTCGTCTTCACGCCCTCCACCTGCTGGTTCTGGGGGCCAGTTTCCTCGTCCACCTACCACACCAGGAGTCCCTGCTACCTCCGGTGGTGGTGGGAACCGCCGTCGTGGCAGACGCGGTGGCCGTGGTGGAGGGACTAGTGGAGGTGGTACGACTAGTGCTAGTGGTACTTCTAGTGGTGCTGGTGCTACTGGTGGTAATAGTGGTGGTCGAGGTCAGGGCGGTGTGACTTGGCCCACACCCTACAACCCGTGGACTGGCCAGATCTCGATGTGGCCTAGGCCGTCCCCGGGTCTCCCGGCACATCGCCCACTGCGCCCTCAGCTGGCCTACGTGACCACTCCGACTTACGGCAGTTCTGCCTACGCAACTGGTGGACAGTGGACCCTGCTCCCTGGTGGACCAGGCTACTCTGCGGCTGGGCCTTCCTCTCTAGCCAACTGGGCTTCGGGGAACCCAGTTGGTCGGCCCGAGTCGTCGGCACCACACCCTGACCCTGCTCAGGTCTGGGATCGCCAGTCACTTGCGTCTTCCTTCAGCACAGTGAGTCTCACACCACCTAGCCCCGAGTGGGTTGTGGACTCCGGAGCTTCGTACCACACCACCCCCGACGCTGGTATACTTTCTTCTACCCATCCTTCCCACCCTTCTTTTCCTTCTTCTATCGTTGTTGGGAATGTGTTTGTTCTTCCGGTCACCTCAGTAGGTGACTCGGGTTCGTCGGGGTCTTTCCGTCTTCGTGATGTTCTTGTTGCTCCGGACATCATCCAACATCTTCTTTCTGTTCGTCGATTTACCACTGACAACCATGTTTCTATTGAGTTTGATCCTTTTGGTTTGTCTGTGAAGGATCTTACTACCCGGCGTCTTCTTCTCCGCTGTGAGAGCTCAGGGCCCCTATACACGATGAGACTTCCTGCTTCCGCTTTGCCCTCACCTTTTTGCGTGACTACGACAGCTCCATCGACTACTTGGCATCGTCGGCTTGGCCACCCCGGTGTTGATGTTATGTCGAAGCTGTCTCGTAGTTCAGTGATCTCGTGTACTAGGGATTCCCATGAGTCTTTATGTCATGCTTGTCAGTTGGGTCGCCATGTTCGGCTTCCTTTTCCACATTCTGTCACCCATGTGGAGCACCTTTTTTATCTGATTCACTGTGATCTATGGACCTCACCTGTTCTCAGTGTCTCTGGCTATAAATATTATCTGGTGATTGTTGATGATTTTTCCCATTATTTGTGGACATTTCCCTTGCGACAGAAGTCCGATACGTTTGCTACTCTTTCTCACTTCTTTGCTTGGGTTTCCACACAGTTTGGGTGTACGATCAGGGATGTCCAGTGCGACAACGGGCGCGAGTTTGATAACTCCGCGTTTCGTCACTTCTTGCTTTCCCACGGGGTCCAGTTGCGCATGTCTTGCCCTTACACTCCCCCCCCAGAATGGCAAGGCTAAGCGTATGATTCGTACCACCAACGATGTCATGCGCTCCCTGATGTTTCAGGCTTCCATTCCTGCTTGCTACCAGGCAGAGGCCCTTCACACCGCTACCTTCCTCATTAATCGCCTTCCTACAAAGGCGATTAGTGCTCCCACCCCTCACTTCGCTCTCTTTGGTACCATCCCTCTTTACGACCACCTTCGAGTCTTCGGGTGCGCGTGCTACCCTAATCTTTCTGCCACCGCTCCTCATAAGCTCGCGCCTCGTTCGACTCGGTGTGTTTTCCTTGGGTACTCCCCCGATCATAAGGGATACCGGTGTATAGACCTCACCACTCGTCGTATCTTGGTCTCCCGACACGTCGTGTTCGACGAGTCCTCCTTCCCTTTCGCTGGGTCCTCCTCTGATTCGGTCTCCGAATTGGATTCTCTTTTTTCCACTGATTCTACGGCCGCTCCTGTCCAGCGACCTTGTTTTTTTACCCACAGTGTCTCAAACGCCACCTGTCGTGCCTCTCGCGGCTCCGGCGTTCTTGCCGCCACTGTCCGTACCTCCGACGGCCCCGACGTCGTCTGCTGCGCCACACGTGGCCCCTGCGTCTCCGACGACGTCCGCTGCGCCAGGCGCGGTCCCAGCGTCTCCGACGACGTCCGCTGCGCCACGCGTGGCCCCGGCGTCTCCGACGACGTCCGTCGTGCCACGTGCGGCCCCGGCGTCCCCGACGTCGCCCGCCGTACCACGTGCGGCCCCGGTGTCCCAGACGGCATCCCCGACGTCGTCCGTCGCGCCTCACGCGACCCCGACGTCCACGACGGCGTCTCCGACGTCCACGACGGCGTCTCCGACGTCGTCCGTCCCTCCTCGCGCGGCTCCGACGCCCACGACGGTGTCCTCGTCGTCGTCAGCCGCACCACCCGCGGCCCCTGGACCGCGGTACGCCGATCCCGCTCTCGTCTATCAACGACAAGCGCGGATTGGTGGACCGTCCTCTTCGCGCCCTGAGGAACTAGTATACCACCCTCCGCTGCTTCACCGGGACCCTCGTCACGTTCACCCGGTGGTGACTCGACGGGCCGCCCGCGTCCTTCGACCTGTGGAGCGCTTCTCCGGGGTCGTTCTCTCGTCCTCGACCCCCCCCCCCCCCCGGAGCCTGCCTCGCCACCCATCTCGCCTATCCCCTCTTCTGTCCGTAGCGCCCTCGCTGATCCTCATTGGCGTCGGGCTATGGAAGAAGAGTATGCGGCCCTGCTTGCCAACCGGACCTGAGACCTGGTTCCCCGTCCTGGTCGTGGCAATGTTGTCACGGGTAAGTGGGTGTTCACGCATAAGAGGAAGGCGGATGGTTCTCTAGAGAGGTACAAGGCACGGTGGGTGCTTCGCGGTTTCACGCAGCGTCCCGGCGTCGACTACGACGAGACTTTCAGCCCGGTGGTGAAGCCGACGACGGTTCGCACCGTTCTGTCGCTGGCTCTGTCACGTTCTTGGCCTGTCCACCAGCTGGACGTCAAGAACGCCTTCCTCCACGTGACGTTGACGGAGATGGTGTAGTGCAGTCAACCGACAGGGTTCGTTGATTCAGCCCATCCAGACATGGTCTGCCGGCTGAACAAGTCCATGTACGGGCTGAAGCAGGCGCCTCAGGCTTGGTACAGCCGGTTCGCCTCCTTCCTGGCCTCGCTCGGCTTCGTCGAGGCTAAGTCGGACACTTCGCTCTTCGTCTACAGGCGTGAGGGTGACACTGTCTACCTCCTCTTGTACGTGGACGATATTGTCCTCACGGCGTCCAGCCCAGCTCTTCTTCAGCGCACGATCTCCGCCCTGCAGCGCGAGTTCGCGATGAAGGATCTCGACCAGCTCCACCATTTCCTGGGCGTTGCGGTCGAGCACCGCTCGGGTGCTCTGTTCCTTCACCAGCGCCAGTACTGCTTGGATATCCTCGAGCGAGCGAGCATGGCTGATTGCAAGCCGTGCTCCACTCCCGTGGACACCCAGGCGAAGGTGTCTTCGGCCGACGGCGCCCCGGTCGCCGACCCTACCACTTACAGGAGTCTTCCAGGTGCACTGTAGTACCTCACCTTCACCAGGCCGGACATCTCCTACGTGGTTCAGCAGGTGTGTCTCCACATGCATGATCCACGGGAGCCGCACCTCACGGCGGTGAAGCGGATCCTTCGGTACCTGCGTGGTACCCACGACTACAGCCTTCTTCTACGACGCGACTCTGCCTCCGAGCTGGTTGTCTACACCGATGCTGACTGGGCGGGTTGCCCTGACACCCGCCGATCCACCTCCGGCTACGCCGTCTTCCTGGGCGGCAACCTCGTCTCCTGGTCCTCAAAGCGGCAGCACGTGGTGTCCCGCTCGAGTGCCGAGGCAGAATACCGCGCCGTGGCCAACGGTGTGGCCGAGTCCTCCTGGCTTCAGGAGCTGCTTTAGGAGCTACACTCCCCCCTCGCCCGGAGTATGTTGGTCTACTGTGACAACGTCAGCGCCGTCTACCTCTCCACCAACCCGGTGCAGCATCAGCGCACGAAGCACGTAGAGATCGATCTTCACTTCGTTCATGAGCGGGTGGCTCTCGGGGGGGGTGCGAGTCCTGCACGTTCCGACGTCGTCGCAGTTCGCCGACATCTTCACCAAGGGACTTCCTTCGACGGTGTTCACCGAGTTTCGGTCCAGTCTCAACATCTGCCATGGCTAGATGTTGGAACTGCGGGGGGGGGGGGGGGGGGGGGGGGCTGTTGGACTGTACGTGTATTAGGAGGCATTTTAGTCTTTTGTATTAGGGTTACTTGGCCCTTAAGCTGTGTCCCCCTATATATGTATCCTCCTTGACAACCTGTTAATGAACTAATCACTTTCCCTAATTGGACTGTACGTGTATTAGGAGGCATTTTAGTCTTTTGTATTAGGGTTACTTGGCCCTTAAGCTGTGTCCCCTATATATGTATCCTCCTTGACAGCCTGTTAATGAACTAATCACTTTCCCTAATCTAATTGATACGAGAGTCTTGTCGCTGGGTGCTTATGATGCCATATTGAGCTATGACTGGTTGAAGAGGCACAGTCCCATGACCTGTGATTGGGCAGAAAAATGCTTGCAGTTTGAGTACAAAGGCCGACAAATTAAGCTGCAGGGCATTATCTCGGAGGTGCAGGAAGAGTTGCTGGAGTTATCAGCTGCACAGCTTGGGAAATGGTGGAAGGGCAATGAAATCTGGTCTCTAGCTGTACTAGAGAGTTACCCTGTGCAGCAAGAGTGTAAAGATGATAAGGCAGAAAACTCAGAAGTGGCTGCACTACTGGAAGAATTCAGAGAAGTGTTTGATGACCCTAAAACACTTCCTCCTCCAAGACCATTTGATCATGCTATTACCTTACTGCCTGCAGCCATTCCATTTAACTCTAACCCATACAGGTATTCCCCTTTGCACAAGGATGAAATAGAGAGGCAAGTTGAACAATTGTTGAAAGCTGGACTGATAGAAAATAGTGTAAGTTCTTTTGCATCCCCTGTGCTCCTAGTTCAAAAGAAAGATGATAGTTGGAGATTTTGTGTTGATTATCGGAAGTTAAATGACTTAACTATTAAAAACAGATTTTCTATGCCCCTAGTAGATGAGATTCTTGATGAGTTATATGGTGCTAAATATTTCACTAGTCTAGACATGAGAGCTGGCTATCATCAAATTAGAATGAAGGAGGGAGAAGAGTACAAAACAACTTTTAAGACACATAATAGGCACTATCAGTTCAGAGTTATGCCGTTTGGCTTGACAAACGCACCAGCCTCCTTCCAGTGCGCAATGAATTCTGTGCTAGCCCCTTATTTAAGAAAATTTATATTGGTTTTTATTGATGATATACTCATCTACAGTCCAACACTGGCTCTGCACCTCGAGCACATTAAATTGGACTTGCTGAAATTGAAAGAGCACCAGTTTTATATAAAGAGATCAAAGTGCAGTTTTACAAAGGAGTTATCATATCTTGGACATATTATCTCTGAGAAAGGGGTTTCCACTGATCCAACAAAAACTGCAGCTATGGGAAGGTGGCCTATTCCCACTACTGTCACTGAGTTGAGAGCTTTCCTTGGTCTGACCGGATATTACAGGTAATGAAGTTACTCAATGAGCTTGCGGTTCATCAGTACTTAATATTTTTTTGGCTTGGTGGCAGTATTTGTGGTGTCTATGTTGTTTGATGCATTTCTATGATTGTCTTATGGAGTTGCGTGCTAGTGATAATGTGAACTTTGGATGAGTCTTTCCCATTGTAATTTGAAGTCTCCATTTTCTGTACAGGGTCATGAGGTTGATGCATTTGGAATCGGAACATATCTTGTAACATGTTATTCCCAGCATGCTCTTGGCTGTGTCTTTAAGCTGGTTGAGATAAATAGTATGCTGGAAATCCGGGGTTAATTTCCTCTAAATTGTTCTCTTTTTATTCTCAACGGGGGGGCTGTATATATAGCCCCAAATTACAGAGTCCTTATCTAATACTAACTCCTACTCTTATTGGACTAGGACTCTATCTCTAACACCAATTATTAGAAAAACGGGATTATATCTAACAATCACCCCCTAATCTCGTTTTTCTAGATCACACTCACACTAATTAGGATGAAGACACACTTCCACCCTAAACACACTTTCGGGATGGACACAACTGCACTCCCAGGATGGTCACATCTACACCCTGCACAACTCAATTTTGGGATGGGCACGTCTTCATCCCCAGGATGGCTGCATCTTCATCCTGCACACAAATTCGGGTTGGTCACATCTTCAACCACAGGATGGGCTCATCTTCATCCTGCACACGCATTTAGGTTGGTCACATCTTCAACCCCAGGATGGACTCATCTTCATCCTGCATTTGATCTCGGAATGGACACATCTTCATTCCGACCACATACTCGAGATGGTCACATCTTCATCTCGATCACACCTCGCATTGGCCTGCTTTTCCTCACGCGACAGAGCACCCAATATTCTACTTCTTCACCTTCATCGTCGTGGCGATAGCACCTTGGGTCAGTGATCGTATACTCCTCCAAGATCCATCCCATGCTACGACGCTTCCCGAGTTCTCCGCGCATGTAGAAGCAAAACTTGACCATACGCCATTGCACCACAACTCCCATGTTGGAAATCGACTGTGCACACTTGGTCGCGCTATGCTTCCAGATGCTGCCGCCACCGGACCGCTGTACTCGAGGCTTGCTCCGCCTGCGTAACGTGAAGAAGTATCCCAAGTCGCGTAGGCCGTAGTTTGCCAAGAGGTCCCACGGCGTCACATCATAGAAGTCTGCTTCTATCACAATGCCCGCCTCACGCACTGGAAAACCACGCACCTGTGGCCGAAGAAAGTGAAGCATCAGCTCGTCCTTCGTTGGCTTGAACTTCGAACCATGTGCCATGTTCTGCAGACACCTCCTTGGTTGTGGGCTAGCACTTGACTTCCTCTGGTCCACTTCGGGTGGTTTTAGCAAATAACACCAACAATTGTACTTCTTTGGGTGTCCTTAGCAAAGAACAGTTACTCCCACGTGGCCACCTCACCAAGCAGACCCAACCCAGCTCAAGTCCGGTCCACTGCCTCTGTCTCTGTGCGCACAGCCAAGTCTGGCAAACCCTAAACCACCGCCGCCTCTCAGCAACTAGCAGCCGCCGCCTCCTTCCTCTGCTCAGTCGCCGCCTCCACCTTGTGAGCGCCGCTGCCTCTTCTTCCTCCTCTTTGAGAAACCCTAGCAGCCTTCACTCTCACAGAACCGCAGCCGCCACCGCCTCCTTTGACCCCGCACGCGCTACTAGCGCCTGCGCCGCCCTTGCCGCGTGGGCCCGATCCTGGCCGTGCTCGCGCCGCCTTTTCCGCGCGCGCCCAGGCCGCACTCCTCGTGCCCGCCCGCTGGCCTGCTGTGCGCTTCCGCCAACGCCGCCCTTGGGGCCCCTCGCCCTTGGAGCACGACCTCTTCGCCTGTCGCCGAATCTGCGCTGGGATCCACTCTGACCCCGATGAGATCCGCCCCGCGAGCGCCCGATCCAAAGCTTTGCTCCCTGGAATCGACCTTCTTGAGGTACACTGGTCCCCTTCCTGCGTTGTCTGCCCTTCAGCACCGCACTGGCGACCAGGGTCACCGCCGCCTCCCGCGTGCGGTTGCGCCTGACCGCGCTACCGCGCCGCAGCGAGGCTGAGCGCCGACGATCTAGGTTCCTCCTACCTCAGCTCGACCTTGCTTCCCTCCCAGATCCGCATTGTTGGCCACCCCTGAGAGTTCGTCCTCCCGGGGGCAGATCTAAAATCCTATCTCTGATGCCAAATGTTGGAAATCCGGGGTTAATTTTCTCTAAACTGTTCTCTTTTTATTCTCAATGGGGGGCTGTATATATAGCCCCAAATTACAGAGTCCTTATCTAATACTAACTCCTACTCTTATTGGACTAGGACTCTATCTCTAACACCAATTATTAGAAAAACGGGATTATATCTAACATAGTAAACCTCGTATAAAACTTTCAAAGGATGTTGCAAAAGTATGTATAATATATTATCTGTCTTTAATAATTTATGTTCTATTTTACTGAGAGTTCTATGATGTGTTTCAGGTTTCCATTCCATGCAAAAAACGGTGTTTCAGATTGTACGGGAAGGAAGGCTGCCCTCTCGTAGACATCATTGTCAGACACTGTAATTAAGTGTGTGTCACAGGGGCATATTAGTCATTAGAGAGGGATTAGTGTTAGGGGTAGTTTAGTCCTTTTTCTCCTAATCCCTCTATATAATCAGACCTGTACCTCAGCATTATTATTCATCTAATATAGCCACCATTAGCCCTCTAATATGGTATCAGTTAGGAACTAATTAGGATTAGGGCCAAACCCTAATGACCCAGGCCCAGCCGCCGCCGCCGCAGTGGCCCTGCGCCGCCGCCAGCCCCCTGCATGCCTGCGCTGCCGCCGGCCTCGCCGGCGTGCCGGCCGCCGGAGCCGCTGAGGAGCCGCGCGCCTGCACCACCTAATGGGGTCGCCGTCTCTGCCGCCGGCGCACCCCCAGCCCGCGCCGCTGTGCCGTGGGTCTCCACGCCCTGGGGTGCCGCCGCTGGATCGGCGCCCGTACCGACCGGATTTGGGCCTGACTGGCAGGCGCCCGGGGGTGCAGCCGCTGGACCCTGGCCAACAGCAGCCACGCCGCCCGCCGCTGCGCCGCTGCCCTGGGCCGCCGCAGGGACCGCCCCGCTGCCAACATGCGCCGCCGGCGCTCCTGCAGCCCCCAACGCTGCCACCCCTCGAGCCGCTGCTGCTGCTTGGCCTGCCGTCGTCACCTCTGCAACGCCCCACGATCGCGCCGCTACGTGGCCCGCAACAGCTGCAACCGCCCCTTGGGCCGCTGGTCCTTCAGCCCCCCACAACGGTGTCGCCTGGCCTGCCGCCATTGCCTCTGCACTGCCCCATGACGGCGCCGCTGCCTGGCCCGCAGCAGCTGCAGCCGCCCGTTGGGCCGCCGGTCCTGCAGCCCCCACGACGGCGCCGCCTGGCCTGCTGCCGCCCTGGGAGGTGCTTCTCGGCTGCCATCGGCTGATGTACCTGGATCGGCTGTTGTCTACTCTGTTGGCACCACCGTCGAGGGTCCGAGCGTGTTGTCTTCCTTCCCGACGTCGCCACCGCCAGGGCATGTCGCGACCCGTTCTACACCGTCGGTCTACCTGCGGGGTCTCACGCCGTCTGGCCCTGACTGGGTGGTGGACTCCGGTGCCTCGTACCACACCACCCCTGACGTAGGTATCCTCTCCTCTACCCGCCCTTCCCGTCCCTCTGATCCTTCATCTATCGTTGTTGGGAATGGGTCGACTCTTCCAGTCACCTCAGTAGGTGACTCGGGTTCGCCGGATTCGTTTCAGCTACGTGATGTTCTTGTTGCTCCTGACATCATTCAACACTTTTTTTCCGTTCGTCGTTTTACTACTGACAACCATGTTTCCCTTGAGTTTGATCTTTATGGTGTAACTGTGAAGGATCTTACTACTCGACGCATTCTCTTTCGCTGTGATAGTACAGGTTCCCTGTACACGATGCGTCTTCCTGCTTCCGCTCCGCCTCTTGCCCTAACTACGACAGCTTCTTCGACCATTTGGCATCGTCAGCTTGGCCACCCCGGTGTTGATGCTATGTCGAAGTTGTCTGGTAGTTCAGTGATTTCGTGTACTCGGGGTACTCATGAGTCTCTTTGCCATGCTTGGTAGTTGGGTCGCCACGTTCGACTTCCTTTTTCGCACTCTGTCACTCGTGTCGTGCACATCTTTGATTTGATTCACTGTGATCTTTGGACTTCACCTGTTCTTAGTGTTTCTGGATGCAAGTATTACTTGGTGGTCGTTGATGATTTTTCGCACTATTCGTGGACTTTTTCCTTGCGACAGAAGTCTGATAATTTCGGTACTCTTTCTCACTTCTTCGCTTGGATGTCCACCCAGTTTGGGCGCACGATTCGTGTGGTCCAGTGCGACAACGGGCGCGAGTTTGACAACTCTACGTTCCGTGACTTTCTGCTTTCTCGTGGTGTTCAGTTGCGCATGTCATGCCCGTACACTTCCCCCTAGAACGGCAAGGCTGAGCGCATGATTCGGACCACCAACGATGTCATGCGCCCCCTGATGTTTCAGGCTTCTACCCCTACTCGCTACTGGGCGGAGGCGCTTCACACTGCCACCTACCTCATTAATCGCCTTCCTACTAAGGCGATTAGTGCTCTCACCCCTCACTTCGCTTTGTTCGGCACCCATCCTCTTTACAACCATCTTCGAGTCTTCGGGTGCGCTTGCTACCCGAACCTCTCTGCCACAGCTCCCCATAAGTTTGCGCCTCGCTCGACTCAGTGTGTTTTCCTTGGGTACTCCCCTGACCATAAGGGGTACAGGTGCCTTGACCCCACCACCCGTCGTATCTTGATCTCCCGACACGTCGTCTTCGACGAGTCTTTCTTTCCCTTTTCCACCCCGTCCTCTGACTCCGTCGCTGAGTTGAATTCCCTCTTCTCTACTGACCCCGAGGCCGCTCCTGTACAACGACCTTGTCGGTTACCTCTTGCAGGTTACCCACCCGCTGCACCACGCATGACTTCGGCGTCTTCCACGCCAACTGTTGTGCCTTACGTGGCCCCGGCGTCCCTGACGCCACGTGCTGCGCCACGCGCGATACCGGCGTCCCTAATGCCACCAGCTGCGCCACGCGCGGCCTTGGCACCCCCGACGTCGCCCACTGCACCACGCGTGGCCCCGGTGTCCCGGACGACGCTTGCTGCGCCAAGCGCGGCCTCGGCATCCCCGACGTCGACTACTGCACCACGCGCAGCCTCAGCTTCCCCGACATCACCTGCAGCAATCCCGACGTCACCTGACGCACCAGGAGCAACACCGACGACGACTTCTCGCTTCGCCAACCCCGTACTTTCCTACCAGCGACGAGCACGGGGCATCGGCCCGGCTCTAGCTGCACCACGCGTGGCCCCGAGACGAGAGAAGGTTGTTGTACCCGAGCGTCCGGTGTACAACCCTCCTCTTCTCCACATGGATTGTGGTCACGTCCACCCGATGGTGACTCGACATGCGTCCGGGAGTCTTCGGCCAGTTGAGCGCTTCGCCGGAGCTGCTTTATCGTCGACGACTTCTCCACCGACCGATTCTTCTTCGATCTCACCCATACCTACTTCCGTGCGTAGCGCTCTCGCCGACCCTCACTGGCGCCGCGCTATGGAGGAAGAGTATGAGGCTCTGCTTGCCAACCGGACCTGGGACCTGGTTCCTCGTCCTGGTTGTGGCAATGTTGTCACGGGCAAGTGGGTGTTCACGCACAAGAAGAAGGCGGACGGTACCTTGAAGAGGTACAAGGCACGGTGGGTACTCCGGGGTTTCACTCAGCGCCCTGGAGTCGACTACGATGAGACCTTCAGCCCGGTGGTAAAGCCGGCGATGGTTCGTACCGTTCTGTCGCTGACTCTCTCGCGTTCTCGGCCTGTCCACCAGTTGGACGTCAAGAATGCCTTCCTCCACGTTACACTGACCGAGACGGTGTACTGCAGTCAGCCGGCGGGGTTTGTTGATTCAGCTAACCCAGACATGGTCTGTAAGCTGAACAAATCCCTGTACGGACTGAAGCAGGCACCGCGAGCCTGGTATAGCCGGTTCGCCTCCTTCTTGGTCTCACAGGGGTTCGTCGAAGCTAAGTCGGACACTTCGCTGTTTGTCTATCGACGTGGCAGTGACATTGCTTACCTCCTACTGTACGTCGATGACATTGTACTAACAACGTCTAGTCCGGCTTTGCTTCGGCGCACCATTTCTGCTTTACAGCAGGAGTTCGCTATGAAGGACCTGGGCCGTCTCCACCACTTCCTGGGCATTGCCTTCGAGGACCGACCAGACGGCTTATTCCTTCACCAGCGACTGTACTGCCTGGATATCCTCCAGCAAGCGGGCATGGCTGAGTGCAAGCCGTGCTCCACTCTAGTGGATACTCAGGCGAAGCTCTCCGCTACCGACGGGACACCCGTCTCTGACCCCACTACTTACAGGAGTCTTGCAGGTGCTCTTCAGTACCTCACCTTCACCAGGCCATATATCTTGTATGCAGTTCAGCAGGTGTGCCTCCACATGCATGACCCGAGGGAGCCGCACCTCACCGCTGTGAAGCGGATTCTTCGGTACCTGCGAGGTACCCTCAACTACGACCTCCTCCTTCGACGTGACACGACCTCCGAGCTGGTTGTGTACACCGATGCTGACTGGGCAGGCTGCCCGGACACACGACGTTCTACTTCTAGGTACGCCGTCTTCCTGCGCGGTAACCTCGTCTCCTGGTCCTCGAAGCGACAGCTCGTGGTGTCGCGCTCGAGTGCTGAGGCGGAGTATCGCGCCGTGGCTAACGGTGTGGCTGAGGTCTCCTGGCTCCAGGAGCTGCTTCAAGAGCTCCACACTCCCGTCGCCAGGAGCACCCTCATCTACTGCGACAACGTCAGCGCCGTGTACCTCTCCACCAACCCGGTCCAACATCAGCGCACGAAGCATGTGGAGATCGACCTCCACTTTGTTCGTGAGCGGGTTGCACGCGGCGAGGTTCGAGTACACCATGTCCCGACGACGACGCAGTTCGCCGACATCTTCACGAAGGGCCTCCCGTCGTCGCCGTTCTCCGAGTTTCGGTCCAATCTCAACATCTGCAGTGGCTAGATGTTGTGACTGCCGGGGGGTGTTAGACACTGTAATTAAGTGTAGTCATTAGAGAGGGATTAGGGTTAGGGGTAGTTTAGTCCTTTTTCCCCTCCTAATCCCTCTATATAATCAGACTTGTACCTCAACATTATTATTCATCTAATATAGCCACCATTAGCCCTCTAATAATCATGATTCGTGAAAGTGAACCAACACCTAAGGTAACACTGCATCTCTATTCTCTCTGTTCACATGTGAGGTTTAAATTTGACACAAGATTTTTCCAATTTTCGAACTAAAGAGCAGTCATCTTAGAATGGAGTATATCTGAGGTGATAGTTGAGTATATCACAGACTTCCCAGCTTGGCTACCGCCTTAGCTCAAGCTGGTGAGGAGCGGCAGCTTTGGGAGCTAGAGGGTTATCCCTCTTGACTGCCCCGCTCCCCAGAGACGCAAGTGGTAGTTGTTTCTGTTGTAGCCACAGGCGCGAACGTAACTTAACGAACAAGGGGGTGCGTGTGGGGTGTGTTGTATCAGTTCTTGTCCCATTATTCTTCTTAATATAATAATACGGAGCTCTCTTGCATGTTTGAGAAAAAAAACATCCTATATGTCTCAAAACTTTTTTTTCTCAAGCACACTATGTGTCATGCAACATTGCTGTTGATTTTTTGCCTTGTCTTTTTTGTTATAGTAACCTCAGATGTTTGAATTTCATAACGATAAACTTTTCCAGGCAGGAGAACGAATACTCTGTCGTCATCCATTCATTGAATCCAAAAGGGCGTATGTTGTTCCCAGCATGTTGAGGAGCTTCTACAGTGCTATTGGCCTGGAAAATCAAGTAAGAGTCTTCTATCCTTCTTGCAAGATTTTTCCAGTCTCATGAATCTGTGACTGAAGTTTATTTCTCTTTTTTGTACTTGCTATTTTATTTTCCAATTACTTCTTCCATTGAGAGAAAGTAACTTCTACAAATCAGTTGAAAACAGAGTAATTGGCATCAGCATCTGAATTTCTGTTAAGATAGAAAGTATCCTCTTTTCACACTGCATTTTTATACAGCACCATATCTAGATGATGTAGTTTGTTAGTATCTAAAGTATTACTCTCATGGAGAGGATGACACTAGGAGTTGGGAAATTTTTTCTTGTTTCATTCCACACACAATGCCATACCCAACCTAGCAGTTGGGGTTACATATTTATAGCTAAGGCAGTCAAGCATATACTTAGATGCTAATCTAAAATGCCAAGATGTTGTCCTACCAAAGGACTAATATGTTGTCCTAACAAAAGACTAATGTTGTCCTCTTGGTCTAAGATATTGTCCTAACAAGGACTAAGATGTTGTCTTAACTAGGGGCCACAAAGACCAAGAGTACAAGACTTATTCCATCGTTCTTCCCCTAAGTCTTGTGCGTCGTCTTATGGGGGAGTTGGACCATCCCGATCCTGAAGCAAAGCTTAAGGAACTTGATCCTCCCAAGGGGCTTGGTGAGCAGGTCTGCAAGTTGGTCCTTGGTGTTGATGTAGCACGCCTTGATGCTCCCTTCCTCCAAGCAGCCTCGGAGAAAGTGGTACCTCACCCGGATATGCTTGCTCCGTTCATGAAAGACGGTGTTCTTTGCTAGAGCCAGAGCGAACTTGTTGTCCACCCTGAGTTCCACCGCTCCGGTGTCTTTGTGGAGGAGATCACCAAGTAATTGAACTAGCCAGAGCGCCTGAGTCGAAGCGGTAGAGGCCGCTATGTACTCGGTCTCGCAGCTGGACAAGGCCACCACTTGCTGCTTGACCGACTGCCAGCTAATGAGGCGCTTACCGAGGAAGAAGAGAATCCCACTCGTGCTCTTGCTAGTGTCAATGTCGCCGGCGTGGTCGCTGTCGCTGTACCCGACAAGGTGTGCCTCCCCAGGGCACCTCGGGTAGTAGAGGTCGTGGTCGAGAGTCCCCGCAACGTAGTGGATGATCCTCTTCAGAGCCTGTTGGTGCTCCGTCATCAGTCGCTGCATGAACCGACTGACGTAGCCGACAGAGAAGGCCAAGTCCGGCCGTGTGTGGGCGAGGTAGCGAAGGCTCCCCACAAGACGCCGATACTGCGTAGCGTCCACCTCCTCTGTCGTACTATCGAGGCTCAGCTTCAGTCTCTCCTCCATCGGAGTGAGAACTGGGTTGTAGTATGTAAGCCCAGCCAACTCAACAACACGCTTGGCGTAGGCAGTTTGTCTAAGCATGATCCCGGAGTCGGCCTGGTGCGCCTCGATCCCCAGGTAGGAGAGAGATCCCAGGTCACTCATCTGGAAGGTGGCTTTCATCGCTTCCTTGAACGCTGCCACCTCCGCATCCTTGGTGCCGCTGATCACCAAGTCGTCGACGTAGACACCCACCAGTAGGGCATTTCCTCCATTGCCCTGCTGGTAGATGGACGCCTCGTGCGGGCTTTGCTCGAAGCCCATCCCCTTGAGCGGGAGTCCAACTTGGCATTCCACGCCCTTGATGCCTGCTGCAAGCCATAGAGGGCCTTGCGTAGGCGCAACACCTTGCCCTCCTTGCCAGTATTAGAGGGCTAATGGTGGTTGTATTAGATGGATGATAGTACTGAGGTACAGGTCTGATTATATAGAGGGATTAGGAGGGGAAAAGGACTAAACTACCCCTAACCCTAATCCCTCACTAATGACTAATATGCCCCTGTGACACACACATAATCACAGTGTCTAACACCCCCCCGCAGTCACAACATCTAGCCACTGCAGATGTTGAGACTGGACCGAAACTCGGAGAACAGCGACGACGGGAGGCCCTTCGTGAAGATGTCGGCGAACTGCGTCGTCGTTGGGACATGGTGTACCCGAATCTCGCCGCGTGCAACCCGCTCACGGACAAAGTGGAGGTCGATCTCCACATGTTTCGTGCGCTGATGCTGGACCGGGTTGGTGGAGAGGTACACGGCGCTGACGTTGTCGCAATAGATGAGGGTGCTCCTGGCGACGGAAGTGTGGAGCTCCTGAAGCAACTGCTGGAGCCAGGAGGCCTCAGCTACGCCGTTAGCCACGGCGCGATACTCCGCCTCAGCACTCGAACGCGACACCACGGGTTGTCGCTTCGAGGACCAGGAGACGAGGTTACCGCCCAGGAAGACGGCGTACCCAGAAGTAGAACGTCGTGTGTCCGGGCAGCCAGCCCAGTCAGCATCGGTGTACACGACCAGCTCGGAGGCCGTGTCACGTCGAAGGAGGAGGCCGTAGTCGAGAGTACCTCGTAGGTACCGAAGAATCCGCTTCACAGCGGTGAGGTGCGGCTCCCTCGGGTCATGCATGTGGAGGCACACCTGCTGAACTGCATACGAGATATCCGGCCTGGTGAAGGTGAGGTACTGAAGAGCACCTGCAAGACTCCTGTAAGTAGTGGGGTCAGAGACGGGTGTCCCGCCGGTAGCGGAGAGCTTCGCCTGAGTATCCACTGGAGTGGAGCAAGGCTTGCACTCGGTCATGCCCGCTCGCTGGAGGATATCCAGGCAGTACTGTCGCTGGTGAAGGAATAAGCCGCCTGGTCGGTCCTCGACCGCAATGCCCAGGAAGTGGTGAAGACGGCCCAGGTCCTTCATAGCGAACTCCTGCTGTAAAGCAGAAATGGTGCGCCGAAGCAGAGCCGGACTAGACGCTGTTAGTACAATGTCATCGACGTACAGTAGGAGGTAGGCAGTGTCACTGCCACGTCGATAGACAAACAGCGAAGTGTCCGACTTAGCTTCGACGAACCCCTGTGAGACCAAGAAGGAGGCGAACCGGCTATACCAGGCTCGTGGTGCCTGCTTCAGTCCGTATAGGGATTTGTTCAGCTTACAGACCATGTCTGGGTGAGCTGAATCAACAAACCCTGCCGGCTGACTGCAGTACACCGTCTCGGTCAGTGTACCGTGGAGGAAGGCATTCTTGACGTCCAACTGGTGGACAGGCCAAGAACGTGAGAGAGCTAGCGACAGAACGGTACGAACCGTCGCCGGCTTTACCACCGGGCTGAAGGTCTCGTCGTAGTCGACTCCAGGGCGTTGAGTGAAACCCCGGAGTACCCACCGAGCCTTGTACCTCTCCAAGGTACCGTCTGCCTTCTTCTTGTGCGTGATAACCCACTTGCCCGTGACAACATTGCCACGACCAGGACGGGGAACCAGGTCCCAGGTCCGGTTGGCAAGCAGAGCCTCATACTCTTCCTCCATAGCGCGGCGCCAGTGAGGGTCGGCGAGGGCGCTACGCACGGAAGTAGGTATGGGTGATATCGAAGAAGAGTCGGTCGGTGGAGAAGTCGTCGACGAGAAGGCAGCTCCGGTGAAGCGCTCAATTGGACGAAGACTCCCGGATGCACGTCGAGTCACCATCGGGTGGACGTGACCAGGATCTCTGTGGAGAAGAGGAGGGTTGTACACCGGGCGCTCGGGTACAACGACCTTCTCTCGTCTCGGGGCCACACGTGGTGCAGCTGGAGTAGGGCCGCCCCCCCCCCCCCCGTGCTCGTCGCTGGTAGGCAAGTACGGGGTCGGCGAAGCGAGAAGTCGTCGTCGGTGCTGCTCCTGGTGCGCCTGGTGACGTCGGGCTTGCTACAGGTGATGTCGGGGAAGCTGAGGCCGTGTGTGGCGCAGTAGTCGACGTCGGGGACGCAGAGGCCGCGCTTGGCGCAGCAGGCGTCGTCGGGGACACCGGGGCCGCGCGTGGTGCAGTGGGTGACGTCGGGGGCGCCGAGGCCGCGCGTGGCGCAGCTGGTGGCGTCAGGGACGTCGGTGCCGCGCGTGGCGCAGCCGGTGGCGTCAGGGACGCCGGTGCCGCGCGTGGCGCAGCAAGTGGCGTCAGGGACGCCGGGGCCACGTAAGGCACAACAGGTGGCGTGGAAGACGCCGAAGTCGTGCGTGGCGTAGCGGGTGGGTAACCTGCAAGAGGTAATCGACAAGGTCGCTGTACAGGAGCGGCCTCGGGGTCAGTAGAGAAGAGGGAATCCAACTCAGCGACGGGGCCATAGGACGGGGTGGAAAAGGGAAAGGAAGACTCGTCGAAGACGACGTGTCGGGAGATCAAGATACGACGGGTGGTGGGGTCAAGGCACCTGTACCCCTTATGGTCAGGGGAGTACCCAAGGAAAACACACTGAGTCGAGCGAGGCGCAAGCTTATGGGGAGCTGTGGCAGAGAGGTTAGGGTAGCAAGCGCACCCGAAGACCCGAAGATGGTCGTAAAGAGGGTGGGTGCCGAACAAAGCGAAATGAGGGGTGGGAGCACTAATCGCCTTAGTAGGAAGGCGATTAATGAGGTAGGTGGCAGTGTGAAGCGCCTCCGCCCAGTAGCGAGCAGGGGTAGAAGCCTGAAACATCAGGGAGCGCATGACATCGTTGGTGGTCCGAATCATGCGCTCAGCCTTGCCGTTCTGGGGGGAAGTGTACGGACATGACATGCGTAACTGAACACCGCGAGAAAGCAGAAAGTCACGGAACGTAGAGTTGTCAAACTCGCGCCCGTTGTCGCACTGGACCGCACGAATCGTGCGCCCAAACTGGGTGGACACCCAAGCGAAGAAGTGAGAAAGAGTACCGAAAGTATCAGACTTCTGTCGCAAGGAAAAAGTCCACGAATAGTGCGAAAAATCATCCACGACCACCAAGTAATACTTGCATCCAGAGACACTAAGAACAGGTGAAGTCCAAAGATCACAATGAATCAAATCAAATGTGTGCTCGACACGAGTGACAGAGTGTGGAAAAGGAAGTCGAACATGGCGACCCAACTGACAAGCATGGCAAAGAGACTCATGAGTACCCCGAGTACACGAGATCGCTGAACTACCAGACAACTTCGACATAGCATCAACACCGGGGTGGCCAAGCCGACGATGCCAAATGGTCGAAGATGCTGTCGTAGTCAGGGCAAGAGGCGGAGCGGAAGCAGGAAGACGCATCGTGTACAGGGGACCCGTACTATCACAACGAAAAAGAAAGCGTCGAGTAGTAAGATCCTTCACAGTTACACCATAAGGATCAAACTCAAGGGAAACATGATTGTCAGTAGTAAAACGACGAACGGAAAGAAGATGTTGAATGATGTCAGGGGCAACAAGAACATCACGTAGCTGAAACGAATCCGGCGAACCCGAGTCACCTACTGAGGTGACTGGAAGAGTCGACCCATTCCCAACAACGATAGATGAAGGATCAGAGGGACGGGAAGGGCGGGTAGAGGAGAGGATACCGACGTCAGGGGTGGTGTGGTACGAGGCACCGGAGTCCACCACCCAGTCAGGGCCACACGGCGTGAGACCCTGCCGGTAGATCGACGGTGTAGAACGGGTCGCGACATGCCCCGGCGGTGGCGGCGCCGGGAAGGAAGACAACGCGCTCGGACCCTCGATGGTGGTGCCAACAGAGTAGGCAATAGCCGATCCAGGTACATCAGCCGATGGCGGCCGAGAGGCACTTCCCAGGGCGGCAGCAGGCCAGGCGGCGCCGTCGTGGGGGACTGCAGGACCGGCAGTCCAAGGGACGGCTGCAGCTGCTGCGGGCCAGGCAGCGGCACCGTCGTGGGGCACCGCAGAGGCAACAGCGGCCCACTGGGCGGCTGCAGCTACTGCGGGCCAGGTAGCGGCGCCATCGTGGGGCGCTGCAGAGGTGACGACGGCGGGCCAGGCAGCAGCGATTCGAGGGGTGGCAGTGCTGGGGGCTGCAGGAGCGCCGACGGCGGCCCAGGGTGGCAGTGCGGCGGCGGCCCAGGGTGGCGGCGCAGCGGTGGCAGCAGAGGCGGCGGCCCTATCAAACGGCGCAGCGGCGTGGCTGGGGTGCACACCAGCAACCCCAGCGAACCCGAATCCGGGCGCGCGCCGGCTCTGCCCGAGATCGGGCAGCCCGGGCGCGGATCCGGCGGCGGCGCCCTAGGGCACAGTGGCGCGGGCTGGGGGTGCGCCTGCGGCAGAGGCGGCGGCCCCATTAGATGGTGCGGCGGCGTGGCCGGGCTGCGCACCAGCGGCAGCAACAGCAGCAGGTGGCGCGGCAGCGCAGGCCTGCATTGCCTCAGCGGCGGCGGCGGCGGCGAGGCCTGCAGCGCAGGCACGCGGGGCGGCGGCGGCACAGGCGCGCGTTGCCTCAGCGGCGGCGGCTCCGGCGGCTGGCGCGCCGGCGAGGCCTGCTGCGCAGGCACGCGGGGCGGCGGCGGCGCAGATAGGGAAAGGTGGGCAATTCACTTATATTTCAACACTCCCCCTCACGTGCAGGCTCTCTTGGGCCGCACACGTGGAATAGGAGTCGGCTGCAATTTATTTAATAAATTGCGTCCGCCAGGATTCGAACTCGAGACCTCTGGCTCTGATACCATATTAGAGGGCTAATGGTGGTTGTATTAGATGGATGATAGTACTGAGGTACAGGTCTGATTATATAGAGGGATTAGGAGGGGAAAAGGACTAAACTACCCCTAACCCTAATCCCTCACTAATGACTAATATGCCCCTGTGACACACACATAATCACAGTGTCTAACAGCCAGGAATCGCAAATCCCGGTGGCTGGTGCACAAAGACCTCCTCCTTTAAATCGCCGTTAAGAAACGCTGACTTGATGTCCATGTGTTGAACCTGCCAGCCTCCCTGGGCAACCAGCGCAAGGAGGAGTCGCACAGATTCCATCCGCGCCACGGGCGCGAAGGCATCATCAAAGTTGATCCCCTCATGTTGCACGAAACAGCGTGCCACCAAGCGAGCCTTGTGCTTGACGATGGCGCCGGCTTCATCCCTCTTCAACTTGAACACTCACTTAAGGGTGATCGCACGGTAACCACGAGGGAGGTCAGCAAGCTCCAGGGTACGGTTGTTCTCAACCGCGTCCATCTCCGATTGCATCGTTGCACGCCATGTCGCGTGTCTCTCAGCCTTCGTGAAAGACCGAGGCTCTCCATCGTTGCACGCAAGGTGCAACTGCGCCTCCAGATCACGAGGGACCAGTCCCGGCACCGGCTGGTCACCGAGAAGATCCTCCATTATATGATACCGCAATGGCTCGCCGTCGTGGTACGCGTCGATGCGCTCCTCGTCGTGGGAGAGCGGAGTAGCGAACTCCACCGGGTTGTGCTCGACACGAGCTGGTGTCGGAGTGGACATACCCGGAGGGATGGCCGTCGGTGCTGGAGTGCGTGGGATCGCCAGCTGTGGTGGTGGTGGCGGAGAACTCGTCGCAGTCGAGGTCGTGACTGGGGAGCGTGGCGCTGAAGTCGGTGGAGGCTCGGGGACTGGGGTAGACATGCTCGGTGGAGAAGAGTTGCCTACTCCCCCAGTTCCCTTGAAGTGGACGTACTCGACGATGAAGTTGTCGTATGTCGGAGTCGAGCCGTTGTGTCCCATGCCCATGTTAGATATAATCCCGTTTTTCTATAATAATTAGTGTTAGAGATAGAGTCCAAGTCAAATAAGAGTAGGAGTCTAGGTAATATTAGATTATGACTCTATAATTTAGGGCTATATATACAACCCCCCCATTGAGTATAAATCAACCGAAAAAAAAAGAGAAATTAGAGAGGAGATTAATCCCCGGATTTCCAACATTTAAAATCAGAGCCATACCGATCCTTCTTCATCGGTTTCTACGCGTGTGCGTGATCAGAGGCTGCGCAAGGCCGAGCGCTGCATGCGTGCGAGGTGTTGAACGCTAGGAACCCATCGGTATCTGAGCAGGAGGGTGAGCCGCCAAAGGCCAAGCAGCACGACCGAGGTGGAAGGAGGTTGGAGTCGCCTCCCTCACCCACGATGACGGTATCGCCGATCCTGAGCGACGTTGCTCCGGATCGAAGCGTGCCGAGGCGGATCGTGACGAGCATGCCTCCTGCTCGAGGCAGATCAAAGAAGGTCGCACACGGCGTTGAGGGGTCGACGAGATAGATCTTGCCGGCGCCGTCCTAGGCCAGAACATGGAGACCAGCTGCACGAGCATGGCAGTGGGCGCATCTCAGTGGTGTCGGCGGCTCAAGCCTCGGGTGACTCGGTCTGGACTGAGAAGAGAGGCGGCGGCTGCTAGGGCTCACGTGGGGAGGTGAAGGGGCTCACGGCGGCTGGGGTGGCGCAGGTGGCGGCAGCTGAATAGGACCTCGGCGGCTGAGCAGGGAAAAGGTGGTGCGGCTGATTAGGGTTTCACTGAGAGGGCCGGTTGGGATGGGCTGCTTGAGCCTTCAGTGGATCACCTGGCTGAATAGAACTGAGCCCAACTGCTGGTGTTATTTGCTAAAGCCACCCGTAGTGTACCGGAGATTGTTATTGATTTACTAAACGTACACACGAAGTGTACACAATATGTAGGGTAAATCAGTGACACTGCACTATCTCTTGTTAACGAAGACCGATTATACAACATGGGCAATCAAGATGAACGTTTTTCTGAAGACACAGGTGATATGGGAAGCTGTTGAGGAGAAAAAGAGCAACGTTGATCCAAAGCAAGATCAGTTGGCCCTTGCGGCCATCTATCATTGCTATTGCTGAAGGCACTCTCATGCGGATTTCTGAGAAGGAGACGACTAGAGAAGTGTGGGAGTTGATCAAGATCAAGTTCTTGGATGAAGAACACATGATGGAAGCAAGGATCCAAACTCTTCAAAATGAGTTTGACCTAATGTGCATGAACGAAGTAGACTCCATCGACGACTTTGCCACAAGAGTGATGATCATTGTCACAAAGATTCGTGGTCTTGGAGGAAGAGTTGAAGAAAGCTACATCGTGAAGAAATTGTTGCGAGCTCTACCTTCGAAATTCCTTCACATTGCATCCACCATTGAGCAATTTGTGGACTTAAAGGCAATGACTGTGGAGGAACTTGTTGATAGGCTCAAAGCACATGAGGAACGTGTACATGGTTTCAACAACCAAGATCATGAAGAAAGACTCCTTTTAGCAAGAGAGGAGTGGAGAGCAAGAGAAGCAAAGGGTAGAGAGAAGCTTCTTTTGACAAGAAAAGAGTGGAAGGCTCAAGAGGGTGATCAAAAGAAGAAGAACAAGAAATTTGGCAAATTGAAGATTCGATGCTTCAATTGTCAAAAACTTGGTCACTTTGCCAACGGATGCTCCAAGAACGACAAGAAAGATGAGATGACGCTTCTTGCGTCAGAAGATATTTTGTTTTGATCTCATAAGCAAGATGTGCTCGAGATGAAGATGTGACCATCTCGAGTGTGTGAGGTGTGATCGGATTGAAGATGCGTCCATTCCGAGATCAAGTGCAGGATGAAGATGAGTCCATCGTGGGGTTGAAGATGTAACCAACCCGAATGTGTGTGCAGGGTGAAGATGTGACCACTCTGGGGATGAAGATGTGCTCATCCCAAAATTGAGTTGTGCAGGGTGTAGATGTGACCATCGTGGGGGTGCAGTTGTGTCCATCCCGAAAGTGTGTTTAGGGTGGAAGTGTGCCTCCATCCTAATTAGTGTGACTGTGATCTAGAAAAATGAGATTAGAGGGTGATTGTTAGATATAATCTCGTTTTTCTAGAATAATTAGTGTTAGAGATAGAGTCCAAGTCAAATAAGAGTAGGAGTCTAGGTAATATTAGATTAGTACTATAATTTGGGGCTATATATACGCCTCCCCCATTGAGTATAAATCAACAGAAAAAAGAGAGAAATTAGAGAGGAGATTAATCCCCAGATTTCCAACAGCCCATCCTCGCCCTTCATTGAACACTACATCACGTGTCGTGCGCACGCGCTGTGTTCCTGGGTCGAGAATGCGGTAGGCCTTCGAGCCCTCCGTGCAACCGATGAACACCCCCGGAGTGCTCCTGTCGTCGAGATGCTGATGTGGCCAAGCTCCTCGGTGAACGTGAGGCAGCCGAAGACCCGTAGGAGAGAGACTGTCGACTTGCGCCCATGCCAAGCCTCGTACGCCGTCCTGTCGTTGAGAGCCTTGGTGGGCGAGCGGTTGAGGATGTAGACCGCCGTTACCACCGCCTCTCTCCAGAAGACAGCCAGCATTCCCCTTTGCTTGAGGAGGGCCCGAGCATCCCCACAACCGTCTGGTTCCACCGCTCGACGACGCCGTTCTGCTGCGGGCTGTACGGCGCGGAGTAGTGGTGCTAAGCACCCTCATCCGCGCAGTACGACGCGAACTCGGCCGCCATGAATTCGCCGCCGTTGTCGATGCGCAGCACGCGCAGCTTGCGGCCGCACTCCGCCTCCGCAGTGGCCTGCACGCGCCTGATGGCGTTCGCAGCCTCTCCCTTGCTGTCGAGGACCATCACCCAGATGTAGCGGGAGAGGTCGTCGACAAGCAGCAGGAAGTAACGTCGTCCTCCCAGTGTAGCCGGTGTCACTGGGCCACACAAGTCCCCGTGCACGAGCTCGAGCCGCTCCTTGGCTCGAAAGCTCGAGTGTTGGGGAAAGAGGAGCTGCCTCTGCTTTGTCAATACGCAAACGTTGCAGAACTGCTCCACGTGGTCAAGGCACGACAGGCCCCATACTATCTCCTTGGTACTGAGCCGCTTCAGGGCCTCGAAGTGAAGGTGCCCGAATCACTCGTGCCACTGCCACGCCTCGTCATCCCGACGAGTAGCAAGGCAGAGGGGTTGTGCTACCTGCACGTTAAGGACGTAGAGTCGATTGGTGCCTCTGGTTACCTTGGCAAGAAGGCGACGATGGCGATCTCAAATCCTCATGACTCCGTCCTTGATCTCTACGCGCGAACCGTTCTCATCCAGTTGTCCCAGACTGATGATAGAGTTCCTCAACGCGGGGATGTAGTAGACTCCGATGAGCAGCATGTGCTCACCAGACTCGGCGGTGAGGATGACGGAGCCGACGCCCTTTATCTCCACACTAGAGGCGTCCCCAAACTTGACGGAGCCTTAGACATTGGGATCAAACTTAGTGAAGAACTCCAGTCGACCGGTCATGTGATGGGTGGCGCCGGTGTCGAGGCACCACCCGTCAGTCTTGTCGTTGTTGGAGCCGTCACCGAGGAAGGTGTGTGCCCTTGGCTCATCGAGGTGGAGGAGAGCCGCTGCGGTCAGTGTTTTCAAATCGGACGACTAATCGCGATTAGTCGCGATTAGTCGTCCTTATCGCTCGGTGGCGTCCGATCAGGTCATTCGACTCGATTTGCTCGACTAGAAAACTAGTCGTCCGACTAGTCGTCCGATCAGGGCGACTAATCGGGTGACTAGTCTTTTTGGGCGATCAGGACGATTTGCAATTTTTTTTTGGGCCAACTGGTCAGCCCATTAGGGTTCCTTCTCTTATTCACTTTTGCACACTTAACCCCTAGCACCTCTGTTTCCTCAGCCGCCGCCGACCTCCACAGCGCGTCGCTCGCTCCCTTCTGGCGCCGGCACGCCGCCCGCGCCATTCCCCTGCCCGGACGAGCCCCTCTCCTGCTCCTGCCGGTGCCGCCGCCCTTGCCCCTCCCCTGCGCCGCTTGAGTCCCTCCCTGTGGCGCCTGAGCACCTCCTTGCGCCGGCCGCCGGGTCGCGCCCTTCTCTCCTGATGCTGTCCTTCTGCGCCCTTCTCTCCTGACGCCGCCCTCCCTGCGCCGCCACCCAGCTCTCTGACTGAGCCGCCGCCGCTCTGCTGAGCTGCCGCCCGCCGCTTGTGAGTTGTGAGCTGCCGCCCACCCTGTGTTCTGAGCCTCTGACTGTGCTCTGTGACTGAGATGACGCCGGCAAGATGACCTCCTCCTCAGATGAAGGTATAGCTGTGGCAGTCCTTCCTCCTCAGATGACCTCTAAGCTTATTCTGCACTTAAACTGCTGCTGATATGATCTTCTAAACGTTTGTTTGCTAATTGCAATGCTCAATCTGTGCTACTGAACTGTTATATATATGTGCGTATATATATGTCGATATATATAAGCATCGACTAGAAACTGTTATAAAAAAATGCTGGACGACTAGGACCTCGACTAGAGGTCGACTAGGGGCGACTAGTCGCCCTAGTCGACGACTAGTCGCCCTAGTCGACCTAGTCGCCCCTAAGGTGACTAGGGTCGACTAGGCGACTTAAAAACATTGGCTGCGGTCGATACCACTGGAGGTGGCTCGATGCTTGCGTGTGCCAGGAGCAGAGCCGGCTTTCCACCTGTGCGAGGTGGGCCTCGCCGCGTCGTGGCTGCCGACACTCCCTAAGCCAATGACCAAGCTTGCCACAGTTGTGGCAGGTGTCGTCTCGTGCTGGCTTCCGGTTGCCGGCGGCGCTGCCCTGGGCGCCACCCTCGGCACGTCTTTGCGCCCCGGCTTGGGCACCTCCGGCCCCTTGCTTGGCTTGCCGCGCTTGCGGCCGCCTTTCGAGGAGGGCTCCCCCTTCTTCCCGTCACCTTGGCAGGCCTCCCACTGCTCCCGAGTGAGATGTAGCTTCCCGCCGATGGTGATAGGCCTCGAGAGAGGTTAAGGTTCATCGCTGTCGACGACCTTGAGGCGGTCTATCGTCTCTTCGATCGACATCATGGAGAGGTCCAGCAGAGAATCGATCGAATGAGCGATCTGCTTGTACTTCTCGAGGATGCAACGGAAGAGTTTCTCGACGGCTCTCCTTGTTGTAGGTGTTGTCGCCGAACTGTTTCATCTTCTGCAGTAGTGTGGTGAGACGGAGAGCAAAGTCATCAACGTCCTCATCTGGTTTGAAGGCCAGGTTCTTTCACTCCTTGCGGAGTGCCTGCAGTGTGGTCTTGTTGGCGCAGTCACTGCCGATGCGTGCCGCAGCGATGGCGTCCGAGGCCTCCTCGGCAGTCCGCTTCTTGGAAAGCGAGAATTGCATCTCGGGCGGTACTGCAGCATTGGGAGCATCCAGCGACCGTCGATCCTCGTAGTAGTCGACGTCGCCGTACCGGACTGCTTCCCACATGTGTCGCACTTGGAGTCGTATCTGCTGGAATAAGTCTTGTAGTCCTTTGGTCTTTGGTCCCCTAGTCCCTTGTACCCTAGTCCTTTAGTTTGTTGCACTCTAGTACTTGGTCCTTGGTCTTTGTTGTACTCTAGTCCTTTGGTCTTTGTGGCCCCAATTAGGACAGCATCTAAGGACACTAGGACAGCATATTAAGGACACTAGGACAGCATCTTAGTGTCAGCCAAGGACAGCATATTAGGACAGCATCTAAGCATCTTAGACTAGCATCTTTGTGGCATATGCTTGGCTGCCATGGCAGCTATAAATATGTAGCCTCAACCCCTTGGGTTGGCATGGCATTGTGTGAGAAATAGACAAGAAAATTTCCCTAACTCCTAGTGTCATCCTCTCTTCCAATGAGAGTAAGAATTCAACTACTAACATCTGGTATCAGAGCCGTTCTATCCTGCAGCTTAAACATCTCCTGCTCATCCCCTTCCCGCACCTCTCTCTGTCCGCAACCGGCAGCAGGAATACCGGCTGTTCCAGCTTATTCCTCTCCTGCACAGACGAGCAGCAGCTTGTCTTCCACACAAAACAGCCCTTCCCCACTAGTGCGCCATGTCCGACGGACAGTCTCAGCGCTCGGTCACCTCGAGCGCGCGGCAGACGGAGGTCGCCGCGACAGAGGAGCGCGAGCGAGCGGCGGCAGAGACTGCGGCGACGGCGGCAATGACAGCAAGGTTGGCGGCGGCGGAACTGGCAGCAGCAAGGGCGGAAGTGAAAGCAGCGGCGGCGGCGGCTGTAGCGCGTGCGGCGGCAGCGGAGCTGGAGGCTCTGCGCGGCAGTAGCTCCAGCAGCTCTGTCGACGGCGGCGTCGACGATGAGCTCAGGCCGGTGAGGGAGGCGGCGCGAGCACCAGAGGTGCAGCGAGCAGCCGCGCGCCCCCATGGGCGCGACAGCCGCAGCCCAGACGGGCACGGACGCGTCGGTGGCGCTCCCGGCGGCGGCGGCTGGGTCGACGGAGAACACGGTCATTACAGGCGGCGCGGTTCTCCCTCCCTGAACAGGTACCATGGACACCACGGGGTCCAGACCATTGTCAGGGACGTTGGTCCCGGCGGTGGGTGGCCTACCCTCACGAAGACCAACTACGTCGAGTGGGTCGCGGTGATGAGGGTACGGCTCCAGGTGCGACACATGTGGGAAGCAGTTCAGTACGGCGACGTCGACTACTACGAGGATCGACGGGCGTTGGATGCCCTCATTGTTGCAGTCCCGCCCGAGATGCAGTTCTCGCTTTCCAAGAAGCGGACTGCTAAGGAGGCATGGGATGCCATCGCTGCGGCACGCATCGACAGCGACCGCGCCCGCAAGTCCACACTGCAGGCGCTTCGCAAGGAGTGGGAGAACCTGGCCTTTAAGCCAGGTGAGGACGTTGATGACTTTGCTCTCCGTCTCAACACTTTGTTGCAGAAGTTGGTGCAGTTCGGCGACGACACCTACAACGAAGAGAGAGCTGTCGAGAAGCTCCTTCGGTGCATCCCCGAGAAGTACAAGCAGATCGCTCACTCGATCGAGTCTCTGCTGGACCTCTCCACGATGTCGATCGAAGAGGCGATAGGTCGCCTCAAGGTCGTCGACAGCGACGAACCACAACCTCTCTCGGGGCCTATCACCATTGGCGGGAAGCTTCATCTCACTCGCGAGCAGTGGGAGGCTGGCCAGGGTGACCGGAAGAAGGGGGAGTCCTCTTCCTCGACAGGCGGCCGCAAGCGCGGCAAGTCGCGCAAGGGGCGCGGAGGTACCCAGGCCGGGGCACGCGGACGTACCGAGGGTGGCGCCCGCGGAGGCGCCCAGGGCGGCACCGTCGGCAACCACAAGCCGACACGAGACGACACCTGCCACAACTGTGGCAAGCTTGGTCATTGGGCCAGAGAGTGTCGACAGCCACGACGTGGCCAGGCCCACGTGGCACAAGTGGAGAAGGAGGCCCACGTGGCACAGGTAGAGGAGGAGCCAGCGTTGCTTCTGGCACACGGAAGCATCAAGCCACCTCTAGTGGCATCGACCTCAGCGGCTCTCCTTCATCTTGAAGAGCCAAAAGCACACGCTTTCCTCGGCGACGGCTCCAGCAACGACAAGACTGACGGGTGGTGCCTCGACACCGGCGCCACCCATCACATGACCGGTCGACGGGAGTTCTTCGTTGAGCTTGACTCCAATGTCCGAGGCTCTGTCAAGTTTGGTGACGCCTCCGGCGTGGAGATCAAGGGTGTCGGCTCCGTCATCCTCACCGCCGAGTCTGGTGAGCACAGGATGCTCGTCGGAGTCTACTACATCCCCGCGTTGAGAAACTCCATCATCAGCCTGAGACAGCTGGATGAGAACGGTTCGCGCGTGGAGATTAAGGATGGAGTCATGAGGATTTGGGATCGCCATCGTCGCCTTCTTGCCAAGGTAACTAGAGGCACCAATCGACTCTATGTCCTTCACGTGCAGGTAGCACAACATGTCTGCCTTGCCACTCGTCGGGACGACGAGGCATGGCAGTGGCACGAGCGCTTTGGGCATCTTCACTTCGAGGCCCTAAAGCAGCTCAGTGCCAAGGAGATGGTGCGAGGCATGCCATGCCTTGACCACATGGAACAGCTCTGCGACGTTTGCGTATTGACGAAGCAGAGGCGACTTCCTTTTCCCCAGCAGTCGAGCTTTCGAGCTAAGGAACGGCTCGAGCTCGTTCACGGGGACTTGTGTGGCCTGGTGACACCGGCTACACCAGGAGGACGACGCTACTTCCTGCTGCTCGTCGACGACCTCTCCCGCTACATGTGGGTCGTGGTCCTTGGCAGCAAGGGAGAGGTTGCGAACGCCGTCAGGCGTGCGCAGGCCATTGCGGAGGCGGTGTGCGGCCGCAAGCTGCGTGTGTTGCGCACCGACAACGGCGGTGAATTCACGGCGGCTGAATTCGCGTCGTATTGCGCGGATGAGGGTGTTCAGCGCCACTACTCCGCGCCCTACAGCCCGCAGCAGAACGGCGTCATCGAGCGGCGCAACCAGACGGTTGTGGGGATGGCTCGGGCCCTCCTCAAGCAGAGGGGAATGCCGGCTATCTTCTGGGGAGAGACGGTGGTGACGGCTGTCTACATCCTCAACCGCTCGCCCACCAAGGCTCTCAACGGTAGGACGCCGTACGAGGCTTGGTATGGGCGCAAGCCGGCGGTCTCTATCTACGGGTCTTCGGCTGCCTCGCGTTTGCCAAGGAGCTTGGCCACATCAGCAAGCTCGACGACCGGAGCACTCCGGGAGTGTTCATCGGCTACGCGGAGGGCTCGAAGGCCTACCGTATTCTCGACCCAAAGACACAGCGTGTGCGCACGACACGCGACGTTGTGTTCAACGAAGGGCGAGGATGGGCATGGGACAAGGCGGTGGACGACGGTTCGACCTCGACGCACGACGACTTCATCGTCGACTACGTCCACTTCAAGGGAGTTGGGGGAGTAGGCAACTCTTCTCCACCGAGCGTGTCTACCCCAGCCCCCGACCGTCCACCTCCACCTCAGCCGGCGACCCCACGCACTCCAGCACTGACGGCCACTCCTTCGGGCACGCCCACTCCGTCCCCAGCTCGTGTCGAGCACGACCCAGTGGAGTTTGTTACTCCGCTCTCCCACGACGAGGAGCGCCTCGACGGGTGCTACGACGGTGAGCAGTTGCGGTATCGCAAGATGGAGAACATTCTCGGCAACCAGCCGGTTCCGGGACTGGCCCCTCACGATCTGGATGATCAAGATCTGGAGGCGCAGTTGCACCTTGCGTGCGATGACGGCGAGCCCCGGTCTTTTGCAGAGGCCGAGAAACACGCGGCATGGCGTGCTGCGATGCAGTCGGAGATGGACGCGGTTGAGACGAACCGCACTTGGGAGCTTGCTGATCTCCCTCGCGGTCACCGTGCGATCACCCTTAAGTGGGTGTTCAAGTTGAAGAGGGATGAAGCCGGTGCCATCGTCAAGCACAAGGCTCGCTTGGTGGCATGCGGCTTCGTACAACAGGAGGGGATCGACTTCGACGATGCTTTTGCCCCCGTGGCACGGATGGAATCCGTGCGACTCCTTCTTGCACTCGCTGCCCAAGAAGGTTGGCGTGTCCAGCACATGGACGTCAAGTCGGCGTTCCTCAACGGCGACTTGAAGGAGGAGGTCTACGTACACCAGCCGTCGGGGTTTGTGGTCCCTGGCAAGGAGGGCAAGGTGTTGGGCCTGCGCAAGGCCCTCTATGGCTTGCGTCAGGCACCAAGGGCGTGGAATGCCAAGTTGGATTCCACGCTCAAGAGGATGGGCTTCGGGCAATGCCCGCACGCGGCAGCCATCTACCGGCGAGGCAATGGAGGAAACACCCTACTGGTGGGTGTCTACGTCGACGACTTGGTGATCACCGGCACCAAGGATGCGGAGGTGGCAGCGTTCAAGGAAGAGATGAAAGCCACCTTCCAGATGAGTGACCTGGGATCTCTCTCCTTCTACCTTGGGATTGAGGTGCACCAGGCCGACTCCGGGATCACACTTCGACAGACCGCCTACGCCAAGCGCATTGTTGAGCTAGCTGGGCTCACAAACTGCAACCCAGCTCTCACTCCAATGGAGGAGAGGCTGAAGCTGAGCCGCGACAGCACGGCGGAGGAGGTGGACGCTACGCAGTACCGGCGTCTTGTGGGGAGCCTTCGCTACCTCACCCACACACGGTCGGACTTGGCATTCTCCGTCGGCTACGTTAGTCGGTTCCTGCAACGACCGACGACGGATCACCAGCAGGCTGTGAAGAGGATCATCCGCTATGTTGCGGGGACTCTCGATCACGACCTCCACTACCCGAGGTGTCCTGGGGAGGCACACCTTGTCGGGTACAGCGATAGCGACCACGCCGGCGACATCGACACCAGCAAGAGCACCAGCGGGATCCTCTTCTTCTTCGGCAAGTGCCTCGTTAGCTGGCAGTCGGTCAAGCAGTAGGTGGTGGCCCTGTCCAGATGCGAGGCCGAGTACATAGCGGCCTCCACCGCTTCGACTCAGGCGCTCTAGCTTAGTCGACTGCTTGGTGATCTCCTCAGCAGAGACACTAGAGTGGTCGAACTTAGGGTGGACAACGTGTCCGCTCTGGCCCTGGCAAAGAATCCCGTTTTCCATGAACGGAGCAAGCACATCCGGGTGAGGTACCACTTCATCCGAAAATGCTTGGAGGAAGGGAGCATCAAGGCGAACTACATCAACACCAATGACCAGCTTGCGGACCTGCTCATGAAGCCCCTTGGGAGGCTCAAGTTCATTGAACTTCACACCAAGATCGGGATGGTCCAACCCTCTCAGAAGACGACGTACAAGACTTAGGGGGAGAATGCTGGAATAAGTCTTGTAGTCCTTTGGTCTTTGGTCCCCTAGTCCCTTGTACCCTAGTCCTTTAGTTTGTTGCACTCTAGTACTTGGTCCTTGGTCTTTGTTGTACTCTAGTCCTTTGGTCTTTGTGGCCCCAATTAGGACAGCATCTAAGGACACTAGGACAGCATCTTAGTGTCAGCCAAGGACAGCATATTAGGACAGCATCTAAGCATCTTAGACTAGCATCTTTGTGGCATATGCTTGGCTGCCATGGCAGCTATAAATATGTAGCCTCAACCCCTTGGGTTGGCATGGCATTGTGTGAGAAATAGACAAGAAAATTGCCCCAATTCCTAGTGTCATCCTCTCTTCCAATGAGAGTAAGAATTCAACTACTAACAGTATCCTCATCACCACGTCCCACTCGACGTAGTTGGTCTTGATGAGGGTAGGCCACCCACAGCCGGGACCGACGTCCCTAACAATGGCCTGGATCCCATGGTGACCATGGTACCTGTCCGGAGAGGGAGAGTCGCGCCGCCTGTAAATGCCGTGAACTCCGTCGACCCAGCCACCCCCGCCGGAAGCGTCGCCGGCGCGTCCGTGCCCGTCCGGATTGCAGCCGCCGCGCCCATGGGGTTGCGCGGCTGCCCACTGCGGCGTCTGTGGTCATGCTACCTCCCTCGCCAGCCTGAGGTCTTCCTTGTTCCCGTCGTCGGTATAAACAGAGCCTCTGGCGCTACCGGCACGCAGAGCCTCAAGCTCGGGTGCAGCTGCATGCGCTGCATCCGCAACCGCTGCTGCTTCTACTTCCGTCTTCGTCGCTGCCAGTTCCGCCGTTGCCAGCCTTGCTGCCATCGCTGCAGCCTCTGTCGCTGCTCGCTCGCGTTCTTCTGCCGCGGCGACCTCGACCTCCTGTCGTAGTCGTGCGCTCGAAGCAACCGAGCGCTAAGACTGCCCTTCGGACATGGCGCGCTAATGGGAGATGTTGTGTGGGGAAGAGGTTGTCTCAGACAAGCTGTTGCCCGTCTGTGCAGGAGAGGAGGAATGAACTGAAACAACCGGTGTTCTTGCTGCCGGCTGAGAACAAAGAGAGGTGTGAGAAGGGGATGAGCAGGAGATGTCAAGGGCTATAGGATAGACTGGCTCTGATACCACTTGTTGGTATCTGAAGTATTACTCTCATGGAGAGGATGACACTAGGAGTTGGGAAAATATTTTTCCTGTTTCATTCCACACACAATATCATACCCAACCTAGAGATTGGGTTACATATTTATAGCTGAGGCAGCCAAATAGATACCTAGATGCTAGTCTAAGATGCTAAGATATTATCCTACCAAAGGACTAATATGTTGTCCTAACAAAGGACTAATATGTTGTACTAACAAAGAAATAATATGTTGTCCTCTTAGTCTAAGATGATGTCCTAACAAGGACTAAGATGTCCTAACTAGGGGCCACAAATAGGGGTCACAAAGACCAAGAGTACAAGACTTATTCCATCACAGTTATCCTAGATTTTTTTAGTGCTCAAATGTGTAATATTTTCCTTAAAGCAAAAAACACTTGTTGGTTCTGCAGTATCGTTAAACAAAAGGGATACCTTTAGAAAAAGGACCTCATCAAACCCATATGTGATAAATGGCTGATAATATGAATCATAAAATAACTGTAGATCATGGTTCCTTCCACTCAATATGCTCATTATCGTGTTATGATTTGGTTACATGTGTACTTGTTTTCCTGCAGATAAGCCTAGAGCGGAGCTGCCCTCTTTGGAGAAGATCAGAAGCCGCTGCATGCAACAGCTTGAAAAGCTGCGACCAGATCACATAAGGCGCCTGAATCCGACACCTTACAAGGTTTTTTTCACTTTTGTTCCATTTTGAACCGCCTTTCCATGTCACAACGCATAACCTTACAAACTTTTCACTTGGAGCAGGTGAGTGTGAGCGCGAAGCTGTATGATTTCATTCACTACCTATGGTTGAACGAGGAGCCAGTAGGTGAATTACAGTAGATGTTCACAGAGATTTTGGGTCCGCTCAGAGGTATAAGCAACAACAATACGTGGAGAAAAAAATGGAGCTCTTTCGTACACCTTCAGCTCGTGAACTGTTCTGTAGGATTCTGCTCCCCGTTTTCATTTGTACAATCCAGTTTTTGGTATAAAGGTAGGTCTATGCTACACAATTATACATCCCCATGATTGGCGGGATACTATATATATACGTCATCATTATGAAAACGGAAAAACATTGTACCTTGACTTCAATCAATGTGAAAGTTAGCCGTCAAAAATGTTTAGATCCTGCCGTGTGTCCTCTGCAGAACACTCATTTGCAGGCGACCGTTTGAAAAGCCCCCAATGCAGGGTAGGCTTTTTTCCCTTTTTTTGTCAGGAATGCAGAGTAGGTGCATTGGCAAAGCTTGAATGCTTGAATTGGTGGTGTCATTTCTTTGGCTGCTCATCAGTGTTCTTGCGTGTTCCGAGACAGAGTTCAAGCAACGCATTCAGCAGAGCTAGCAGGAACGGTGGGTGATGTACTCGCCAAACTACCATTGCATTATCACAGCGCAGTGAACACGTTGGTTGGCTATTCCTGTAAACCGCCATTGCATCATGACAGCGCACCGAACAGATGGGTTGGTCACTTTTGTGCCGGCACGTATGGTTTCTCCAATAGTCTTCCAAAAACTATTCCATTTATAGTAATACTAAAACTCCAACGGTCTATTAATATGGTTCCAAATAGATGAAAGTCTATTAAAAACACCCTTCACCTCTTCATATAGTGAGGGTCTCTCTCTTCCTCCCCTAATAGTTGGATCTCCTCATATTTTTCTAATGGGAGCATACTTACTAGCATACTCCACCTCCACCCAATGCGCCCGTCACTAACCATGATCATAATCTTCAGCCACCCTCCACCACCCGCGCTCGCCTCCCTGCCTTCTCGCTAGGATATGACTCTGTGGCCTCTGTCATCTAGAGACGTCTTCACCCATCAAATGAGCGTCGTTGTTCTCTCCGAGCCAAATCGACCATCATCGCCGTGAAATCGACACCCTCAGCCGCTCTTAAAGCCTCCACCGTCGTTTTAAATAAAAACTAATCCAATCTGAACTAAACTAATTGTCCAAAATATTCATTTACACGTACATCGCAGAAATTTGCTCGTATAATGCGACTGCAAGAAATGCGAGAATCACGTGGCTGAGGTGGCGGCGCTTGCAACCGAAACCACGGCGTCATCGCAACAGCAGGCTCCAACCATGTACGGCACTGGGTTTCACTGTACGCACTACTAGGGCAACTAGGAATATGGTTAGAGTGATCTTACTTTGGAGCCCCAATCATTGTAATGTACTGTCTTGGTTTCTTTTTATTGGACCCTAAGCCTGAACGGGGGTGGTTTCTTTTACTGTCATGCAAAAAGATGTTTTCTGTTAGCTATATTAGATAGCAAAGCAGAAAGAACTGACAGAGCTAGTAAAAATGCAAATTTCCAAAGTAAAATAAAAGAGTTGGCATTGCTAGTAAAATGTGAACTTTAAAGTTAGGTCCATGCAAAAGGTATCACATAAAGTCTGGCTACATTTTACCAATATCGGATCTATTAGCTCAAGAAATAAAATAAAATATTGGCTAAAGATGTGGCGTGCATTTTTATGAGCTGTCTCAAATGTCTCAGATCTAACTTTTGAAAGTATGTTCAAATTACGGCTGTCGAATGTTAGAAGTTGATTGAATTTGAAGGTTTCACTAGAGTTATTTTGCCGCTACAGACACTCCATCTCATGTTGTGGAAGATTAGCAGAACCTAGTTATTTTGCACTTACGATTTCGCTATTACTAGAGTGAATATGGTTATATACTTCTGCCAAATTTTAATGTAGTTTTAGCCCTATTCCGAAAAAAGGTGGATAACCTCCCGCTTTTCGAACAGACAAGGACGCAGCTCCAGCTTGTGACTGTATCTCACCAACAAAATATCCTGTATTTACCTATGGATCCGGTATTGACCTCTCTATCATCATAAAATACAATGTATGCATCGCTGCAACACCCTGTCAGGCTGTCACTGCTCCTCCCACTGGTTCTGTAGTCCACTCCCAGCTCTGCACCTCCACTCTCTACGAACACGCTCCCTCCCCCGCTGTCTGCCAAGAGCAGTCACTTTTACTGTGCATGCTTACCTCTACTACATTTCTTCTTGATTTGGGATGTGATTGGCCTCTAATGATCACCAACAACCACCCAGGCTGCACCTCACCACCACCCTCCTCCCCATCCTCACCAGAATCCATGCTTATGTCAGAGCTAAATTAACCACACCCCTCGCTCCTCACTCCTTCAGAATAATCCAGTTTCTGCCCCCACATTGCCCCCAAGTCCAACCTTATGGGCCCGATCGCCCTGCAAATCCACCTTTTTCATCGCTCCATCCTGTCCTAAATCCCCTCCCCCTCCAAAGTCCTACCTTTCCCACCGCGCCCTGTGCAGAAATCCACAGATTCTTGGCAACTTTGATTGGACATTCGTTTGTTCCCTGCAAAAATCCAGCCTTGCTGCGCCAAGTTCGCTGCAGAAACGGAGTCTGGCGAATTTTTCTTGTAAATACTCCAAGTTTTAGCACCCAATTCTGGTCGGAATCCAGGGAGATCCACCATTTCTGCTTGAGCTGGGAAGCTCGGCAGCGCCGCGCCCATGTCGGACTCTGAGCTGTCCCAGGACACTCTGGTGTTCGGGCTCCACCTCTGGGAGCTCGTTGGCATCGGCGTCGGTGCCGCCTTCGTGCTCCTCCTTGTCCTCCTCTCGCTGCTGTGCCTCCTCGCATACCGCCGACGACGGCGTGCCGTCCAGGCCACCCCTGTCCTCCACCTCTCCGTCACTGCGCCCAATGCCCAGCCCAAGGACCCCGCCAAGCCACCCAAGGACATCCAAGAAGTGCCCTTCCGCGGCGCCGCGGCTCCCGCCGCTCCGGCCAAGGCGCCGCTCGCGCAGGTGGTCCAGGCGCCGCCGCCGGACTCCATCCAGATCGATACGGGGAAGGAGCACCGCATCACGTTCCCGGAGCAGCCGCCGCCTCCGCACCACCAGCGGAGCGGTGGGGCGTCGTCGCGGGGTGCCAGCGGCGAGAGCCGCGGCGGTGGCGGGGAACCGGGTGTGCCAGAGGTTTCGCACCTGGGTTGGGGCCACTGGTACACTCTCAAGGAACTGGAGGACGCCACGTGCATGTTCTCCGACGACAAGGTGATCGGCGAGGGCGGTTACGGCATCGTGTACCACGGCGTGCTCGAGGGTGGCGTACAGGTCGCCGTAAAAAACTTGCTCAACAACAGGTACTGATGCTACCTGTAAATTGAAGCTTAGCCATATTTAGAAGCTTGTGTATTGAATTGGCTTCTTTGGTTTTAGAAAGTGTTGATTATAGTGTAAGCAAAATTCAGATGGTGACATTTTGCAACAACAAAATTGAAAGAAACCTGACCAAGTCATATTTTCTATGGTTCCTGCTTAGTATAGAAGTTGCCATTTGAAGGTGACGATATTCATTTTTGCATTAGTAATATTTGTGTTGCTAACTTTAGCAAAATGTAATGATCTGATTTCTTAGGGGACAGGCAGAGAGGGAATTCAAGGTTGAGGTGGAAGCAATTGGGCGGGTACGGCACAAGAACTTGGTTCGATTGTTGGGATACTGTGCTGAGGGCAACCAAAGGTATCTTATATGATCATCAGCTTTAATTCAGATAGCGGAACTGTGGAAAGTCAAGGACCGTGTCTCATAAATTTTGTTGTTCATGGAACCATTTCAGGATGCTTGTGTATGAGTATGTCAACAATGGAAACTTGGAGCAATGGCTTCACGGTGATGTTGGTCCTGTTAGTCCTCTTACATGGGATATCAGAATGAAGATAATACTGGGAACAGCGAAAGGGTAGCCATGTTTGAGCTCATTAACGCAGGCTACATAATTTATTTTATCACTGTATACTTATAATAATTAAAACTAATTATGCAGCTTAATGTATTTGCATGAGGGACTTGAGCCAAAGGTAGTTCACCGTGATGTCAAGTCAAGCAATATCCTTCTTGACAAACGTTGGAATGCTAAGCTTTCTGATTTTGGGCTGGCAAAGCTTTTGGGTTCAGAGAGGAGTTATGTTACCACCAGGGTTATGGGGACGTTTGGGTGAGACATCAGTATTCAACTTGTAAAATTTAGAATCGTATGGGATAAACAGGCACGTAATGGCCTACTTTTTTCATTTGTTATTTGCAGGTATGTTGCTCCAGAATATGCAGGCACCGGCATGTTGAATGAAACTAGTGATGTCTATAGTTTTGGAATTCTTATCATGGAAATAATATCTGGTCGGGTACCCGTTGATTACAACAGACCACCAGGAGAGGTTAGTTAGTGATGACCATGCCTCCTTCCAAGTGTAAACTAAGAACATAATGCATTTACGAAATCTGCTCAATGATCATTTCAGGTTAATCTTGTTGAATGGCTGAAGACAATGGTCAGCAACCGAAATTCGGAAGGAGTTTTGGATCCGAAGATGACTGAGAAACCTATTTCCAGGGCACTGAAGAAGGCCTTGCTAGTGGCCCTGCGTTGTGTAGATCCTGAAGCGCGTAAGAGGCCGAAGATTGGGCATGTCATTCACATGCTCGAAGTTGATGATTTCCCCTACAGAGATGTAAGATGTGATATTGGGACATTTTTTGCATTTACGTTTTTAAGTACCCATCATTTAATGATGACTATTTGCATTATTTGTTGCACCTAGCTGTTATTGCCTGTTGACTCTGAAGCAAGAATACTTGATTGTAGTTGTACCCATTGTTTACATTTAGGCTACAGTAGAAATAGCTTGTCTTCTTGCCTGTTATTTAAGTGTTTGATCCATGCTGAACTGTCTGTACCCTTTATCCTTATAAAAAAAATACGGCTTCACCAGAATCACCCAAATATAATTATTAATGTTAGTTATGCGTCTAATAATGCCTTTGCCTCCTAAGGTTGAAGAATTCCCAATAAGGTTTTCCCAAAATGATTTGTTCAAAAATCCATTTATGTAGACTAAATATCCTTACATTGCATATACTTTCGTCACTCTCTTGCCAGGAACGTCGAGGTTGCAAAGCTCCTGCTCAAGCAAGATCGATCGAAACACCGCCAAGCGACCCTGGCGACAGCAGTGGGAACAACACGCCAAAGGACGCACCGAAAGGAGAGCCTTTCAAATGGAGAACTCAAGAGGCCTAGTGATGAAGGGAAACAGTGGCTCTTTGGGATCCTCATGCTAGATTTAAAAAGCTGTACACTGCAATGTCGCAAACAGCTTATTTGCCACCTTGTCAGAAATTTGGGAGTAGAACCGCGGGAGGCACCTGAGCTGGTGACCATCATGACAGTATTTTGTACATTGTTGGATTAATATGTTAGCCATAGCGATCTTTTTGGTTATTGGTGTTGGGTAGTACTTATTCGAGGGATGATTTTGTATGATAAAGGCGTGTACTCTGGAGGTAATAGTTTGAGCATTGCTATAGTTAATTGAAACCATTCCAATAGGATTGGCGAATGACTTGGAAGCTTTGCTGCCTGTTTGAGACATCTGCTTGACGCAGTGCTCAGTTTCTGACTGCATGCTTGTTACTTTGATATTGACGCATCAATTGTAGTGTTTCAATTCTACAATAATGCAATTTTGCTGATTGTAATGTAATAGAAAGGAAAGGTCATCAGCAGCATTTGACAAGCCATTCCATTGCTTCCCAGATAAGTCAGTTCCCGTGAACAGGAGGAAACCTGCTGCGCTTTGGCGAGAGTGCAGGTAGTAGTAGTAATGATATTGATAGAACCTGTGATGCTCCGGGCTGATATAATGATTGTGATTCGATTCTTGTTACTTTGATACCGACGCATGAATTGTAATGTTTCTATTCTGCAATAGTACAATTTGTGCTGATTGGAATGTAAGAGAAAGGGAACGGTCATCGGAAGCATTCGGCAAGCCAGGAAAGTAACAGCCGTTCCATAGCTTCCCAGAAATGGCAGTTCCCATGAACAAGAGGAAACCTGCTGCGCTTTGGCCAGAGGTGCAGTGCAGGTAGTAGTAGTAGCAGCAGCAATGATATTGATGGAACCTGTGATGATCCAGGCTGATAGAATGATTCTGATGATGACCAACGAGCGAACTACTACAATATAGGGGTCGGACCAGCTGTTCTGGCGATCACGGGCTGGCCATCGCCGTGCCATGCCCGTACCTCCTGCCTGCTGGGATGACCGGCGCCGACAGGCCGCTCTTTTTACTGTTCTTCCTTGTGCCTTACTGGTTTTGTTCCTACAGCAAAAGTTTCTGAATTGATCGCTACAAAATCAAATCTGGATTTCAGCTTCTGTTCCTCTCGTTTTCTCAAATTCATGTGAAAGCTAGAACCCTGTATACAAGGTTACTGTAACGGACCTGACTTTTGTAAAGTTTAATTTCAACTTATAAAACAAAGTTAAGGCGAAAAAAAGACTATATTTGTATCACATAAAATGATGAACACACAAATGGACATGCACTACAGGAATTCCGACGATTTGCGACGGCCGTCGCAAATAAGTGTAAAACTGTCACAAATAATCAAATTGCGACGGCTTTACTTATTTGCGACAGTTTCCGGCTGTCGCTTGTTTTTCGTCGCAATTAACTTTATTTGCGACGGTCGTCGCACTTATTTGCGACGGTACTGTATAAAAAGTCGTCGCAAATAAGGTTTTTTATTTTTTTAAAAAAACTGAATATTTTGCCTGGCTCGATGGCCAGCAACATAATAGACATAACAGCAGATAAATAAGGAATAGAAAAATACAACATCCTCGCCGCTCCATCAATCACAACACAAAAGTCTCACATCTCATCACAAGAATATAAAAATAAGGAAGAGAGGCTCTCCGCTAGCGTCCACTTCCTCTAGAGCCGCCAACGTTCTCGTCGCGCGTCAGTCCAGGTGCCGGTATAGACGGCGACGGAGTTTGAGCCTCCGTCGCTGATCCCTGCAACACATAGAAGGTGTTGGACATATTAATTTGTTTAAAACTTCGTTTTTGACTAGAATTGATTAAACAAGCTATAATTGATCATATTGAACTTAGTTTATTTAATTTTAGTTAGATTTGCTATATGTTTGATTATGTAACACTAAGTAAGACTACAATATCTAAGTAAGACTATAATTTGTTTGGCATAAAAGTAAGACTAAATTTTATGAATTAAGACTAAGTAAGAACGTACACGAGCAATGAGGATGCGCGTTAAGTTACTAAGGCCATCGGTCTTATGGAAAGAGAAGGCATATAATGGATTCTTTGACAGGCTTTGCTTTGGTCGAGCAACCGAAACATTTCTTGAACGGCCTCGTTTCGCTTTCGTAGGAGGATCCTACTCTCCAGGGCGTGCTACTAAGTGGTCTAACTCTAATCCCTGGTAACGGGATTTCTCCCCATTCCGACCAATTCACTCACGTCTGTTTGCCAACCTTTGGATGACCGAAGAACCAAAAGAGATGCTGGTATAATATTGGGTCTCCCCCTCCTGCAGGATCAAAAAAGGTTGTATTAAAGTTTCGATCGGTTAATATCATTGTAATTGCCCCTGCCAGAATGCACAAAAATGCAGGTGCTGCACCAAACGCTGGTGGTTGTTTCTTGTTGTAAGTGAATGTTTGATTACCTCAACACCCGGAGAAACGTGCACTGGTGGCGGTAGCTCCAGTTCCGGCGGTGGAATCGACGGTGGCAGTGGAGGAAGCTGGAGGTGCAACCCCTGGATATCGCGGCCTTGCAAGAAACTCCGTGGTTGCAAAAATTGCAGGTTATTACATATTATTAAGAATGCGCTAAATTTAAATTACTTTAGCTTACCGTCATCGCCTGTCGCTGCATCTCCATCGTCTGTCGCATCTGCTCCATGCAGGCTCGTTGGTAGGAGATGGTGGCCTCCAGCGTTGACGTGAAACACTTTCCTCGCATCCTCCAACATGCGAGGGTCGTCTGGGTCCTCTAAAATATACCTTTCCTGTGATAAATATTGAAAGAAATGTACATTAAAAGAGTTTCGGAGTTAAAACTTAGGACTTTATTTAACATACTTACCATAAAATCAGCCCATACGGCCTCCTAAACGTTGTCGTGCTCCTGGTGGTGGGCACGTGCATAATCCTCCCAAGAAGTAGCAGACACCCCATCGATGACCCCCGGGATAGTACAAACGCACTAAGGACCCGAGGACACCGTTCACCGGTCTGTGGTGTCTCTCACCGGTGAAAGGCGCGTCATACCAAGCGCTGCAAGACATTTATTAATTCGTTACTTAACTAACAAAAAAACCCAGAATTTAACACTACGATTTTATTACCCGTCTCCGACCGGACGAATCACGATCCTTTGTGAAGGGACCGCAGGATGACTGACAAAGTGAGTCCTCCTCGTCCTCCGCGTCTGCTGGGGCACCACGTCTAGTGACCCAGAAGGCTCAGGAACAGAAGGTTGTGTCTCTGGAACATAAGGCTCGTCAGCCAAGGGCTGGCTGGCCGAGGGCTGGCTCACCGAAGGGTAGCCAAGCTCAACTGGCGCCGTAGCCACTGAGTCAGTCGGTGAGGACTACAACATTCAAATGATTCATAAGTAAGTTTAATTGGAAATTGAATGTGAAGAATTCATCAAAGAATACTGAAATTTATCTGTGTGGACTGCTGCGACGAAGTCCTAGAGCTGCTCCGAACGTACACCAGCAGCTGAGGGCGTATGCTTCCGGTCGACGAGGCACCAGTGAAAGCGTCCTCAGGTCTAGAGGGGAAGAACCCCCTTCGTCACCTCCATCTTCTTACTCTTCTTTGACGTCATCCCGTTTTAATAGATAATCAGTGTCCTACTGCTTAAACATCTAAAAGATATACATAATTCATGTTACTATATAAAAGAAAACGTTACTTGTAATCACTTTCAAAATTCATCAACATCATTATCATGTGCCCTACTTCTTAAATCAGCCCAACGATCTTCCATCGTGACCTGTTTTAATATTCGTTTTTGAATATCATCTGTTTGTACATCTTCAACATCTCCTACTAATTGATTGAGTCCTTCCCCAGGCTCGACGATAAAAGTATCTGGCAACTCTTCTTCTTGGTACACTTCTTCAACATCTTCACTATCATGGTAACCCTCATCCCCAGGAGTATATAACCGCTCACGAGGATTCACCTTATATACCACCCACCAAGCACTGAGCTTTCTGCATGGATAAGGTAGATAATATACTTGCTCCACTTGGTGTGCAAGAACAAATGTATCGTAACCTCGTAGTCGGTCCTTATGTTTTACTTTCACCATTCCAAATTGGTTTTCTCGAGTTCCATGAGTGTCATCAAACCAGTCACAGTCAAAGAAGACAACTCGAAGTGTCTTATTTCTGGTAAAAGTAAATTCAAGGATTTTGTTAATGATCCATTAATAATCGGTTACATTGCCTTGACTGTCAATTGCTCTCGTCACAACACCGGAATTTGATGTTGCCGCGAGAGGACGAAGAGCTTCAAAATGAGTTGTACGGAATTTGCGACGGCTTCCTTAATTGCAACGGCATTTCCTTCGGCCATCGCAAACAAGCTTTTAATTGTGACGGTTGCTTAATTTATGACGGCCACAGGTCCGGCCGTCACAAATAAACGCTATTTGTGACGGCTGCAGTCGTAGTCGTCGCAAATAAGGTACTATTTGCGACAGCCCCTGTATTTGCGACGGTCTAGGGTTAGCCGTCGTAATTTAATTTATTTGCGATGGCGTCCCGTCGCAAATAATTCTAGTCGTCGCAAATGATCGGGTTTTCTGTAGTGATGTGAGGGAGTTAAAAAATTCTCTAGCTCATGCTCAACACATGTTAACCTAGGGAAAAGACTTTACTCGCTAAATGGCACTCATGTGCACATACTCCATGTGTAGAGAATGGAGGGAAATTTAAACACCATTTTAAATCATTTAAAATGATTCATATCTATATTGTCTAAATGCATCCAAAGAAATTCATTAATGCATTTCCCGTATAGCAATAAGCTCATGATCCAAATTTGGATATTTTTGGAGCTCGTATACTAATTATTCCGAGGAATATTCGAGAGAGAGTTCAAATTTAAATTTGAATTTGAAAACTAAACCAAACTTGCTCAATTTTGAAATCTGAGTTTAGATTCAAATTCCTCATATTTTGTTTGGGCTACCATCAAATTTTAGTGGAATTTGGACGAAGGCGGTGTGGGAATTTTAAAGCACGGAGGATAAGAGAGAGTGAGGGACTGGGACCCACATGTCAGCTACTCAACATAGAGAACCGCCTTTGTTTTTCCTCTTGGTTGCACACACGAGCGACAGAGTGCCGGTAGAAGACTTCCCGATGAAGTTTTGGCACCACCTCATGCTTGCTCGATCGTGCGCTCAACCTAATCTCCCACACACCGAGTGTACCGAAGCCTTTTTGCTTTCTCCCCGTTCTGTCTCGCCCTCGGTGGTTTGCTCCAGCGAAGAACACCGCCGCTTCTCGTGCTCCCGATCAAACACCGCCACCGAGCCTCGGTTGCTCGAGCCTACCACACGAAAAAGCATCGCATACGCGTGCTCTAGCCATCTACCCTCTCCACGCCACGGTTCTCTGCTCATTGCACTCGGAATTTTGGAGTTGTAGCCGCGCCCGTGTTGAACACTGAAGAAAACATGTTCGGTCGCCATGGACAGCCCACACCGAGGAAGATCAAGCTCAAGCAAGCTTACTCATCGGTGCACCGACGACCCTAGTTGCTCACGCCCGAAGCTCATCCCTAGTCGTGGTTTGTCGGAGGAGAATTTCAGGATTTTCTTCCGGGCGGCACAAACCGACACCGAGGTAGGAATTTGCAAAATTCACATTCAATTCTGGTTCTTAGTGATTCAAACTTCGCACAAAGCTTCCTCACTAGCTAGCGCACCTCCTCCATCGATTTTAGACCGAGAGATGGGGTGTAGAGGGAGAAATTCCATGTTTTGTCTATGGCGCACCGCTGGACCCCGTTGGCCACACGGTGCCGACATGGTTGGAGTGCTCCCCGGCGAGTTTGGTTGCCATTTTCACCTTCTACACGTTTCCGTGGTACTCTAGAGCCTCAGAGTCGATCATTTGGTGAAGGAATGAGCCACCACAACCTCACCGGAACCCTATCAAGAGTTGTGACCGGTGCGTGATGGTTTCCGGTGGTCGCCGGCCGCCGGAGACCTTCCCAACGTGTTCAGCAGCATGGAAAATGGAGGGGGGAGGCAAGTAGGAGGCCGGGAGGTGGCCAGAAGTGGCTTCCGGCGACCCTCGCCAGAGGGCGCCGCCGTTGCCCTCTGTTGGCGCGAGGTTGAAGAGAGCGCTGACGTGTGGGGCCCGCGGTAGTGTTTAAACTTTTCCAGGATTTTCCTAGTTCAGTTCAAAATTTGATCAGCCATAACTTTGTGTAGGAGTGTCCAAAAATTCCCAAATAAATTTTGTTGGATTCCTTCAGAGTACTATCCAGGGGTGCAGGCCAATATTTATGAAAGTCCCTAGAGTTGGCTCATAAATTTATTTAAGGAAAATCTTGTAGGAATTATTACATGAGTTCTGTTTATTGGAAAATTTCCAAATTTGGGCAGGACAATCTTCCAAAAATACTTGAACTTCAGTAAAAATTTCAGGGGCATTGGACTCAGTTTGCTTAACCAAATGGTGTTTCAATCCTCTATGTCTCTGAAAAATAGGAAAAATAATATAGACCTTTTCTAGATATTTTCTCCCAGCTTGTAAAATCCATATCTCTATGTAGGAAACTCCAAAATGGAAAAACCAATTTCTATGGACTCAGGACATTTTGTACTTCACAAAAGTTCACTTTTGAGCATAGGGAAGCTTAAGATCTAGGAGGTAAAGGCATATTAGTGAAAATCACATAAGTAATTATTGTGATGACCTTGATCCATTTCATGAGATCAATTTTTGCACACTGCCTAAATGCCTTCTATAGAATCTGTGGTTAAATTTTCAGCTTCACTGGACCTATGGAACTTGAGCTACCATTATTTAGGTCTAAGTGTTCATATATTGGACTTGAACAGAAACCTTGTTGTTGTTTGTCCCTTTTAAGTGTGAGTTAACTTGTACAACAGTTCTTAAAACAGTTTTCTAAATTGCTTTTGAATATATGTGCATAAATCATCTTAATAGCTCACGTGACGTCGACGTTCGACGATGACTCCACAGCGAGGATCTCCATCTCGTGATGAGTTTGGTGGATTCTCCGGAGGAAGACTAACTCCTAGCTTCTAACAAAACCGTTGAGCAAGGCAAGCCCAAGTTTGCATATAATTACTGTCGAAGTGTGTGGTCGATACTTCCCCCGGACCTGCTCTGGGCAGCCCGTCGAGGTTCTTTTTCGGAGGGGCTAGTCGCTTGCGGAGAGCTTCAGTGTAAGGGACGAGTGAGGGAGAAGCTTGACATGGCGAGTTTTACGTGGTTCGGGCTGCCGGAGCGTAAAACCCTACGTCCACGCTGAGCAGAGGTGCTCGCTGTATTGCTTGTTGCTCAGAACCGGAGTCCTGAGCTTGAGGGTGAGTTATGCTTAGGATGCGAGTTCACAGAGTTCGAACCCTTGCTAACGTTGCCTACCTGAGCCTTTTATAGTTCAAGGCTCGAGCGGCTTACAAGGGGGGGCCGGGGACCCGACAGGTGGTCCCGGGGTTGCGTGCCGACTATCGTATCTGTAGTTATGTCGGTAATTGTCTCTAGCGAAGGCTTCCGAGTCTTCGTTCTGCCGCCCTTCCCATGCCGCAAGCTAGTCGTAGTGGTTGATGACGGCGGGGGCGGCAGGGGATGTCTTGTCGCTATGTTTATTGGCTGGCAGGTTCTGACACGGCGCGCCAGTCTGTGATGCGACTGGGCGCAACGGCACCTGATAGAGGCGTGCTCCGCGTCTCCGCGTCTTGGGAAGGCGCGGGCCTTGAATACCTTGTACGGGCAAGGTATGGTGCGTCTTTACGCCTGCTGCCTACCGCGCGGGGGCAGGCAGCGCCGTCTTGCTAGCCACGTGGCGAGCCCGGAGCTCTCCTCTGAGGAGAGGGAGGTCCGGCCCCGCGGGACACGTGGAGCCTTCGGACCTCTCCCCGCGGAGGGGGGAGGTCCAGCTTCTGTCGGCCACGTGGCGGGCCCGGAGCTCTCCTCTGAGGAGAGGGAGGTCCGACCCCGCGGGACACGTGGCGCCTTCGGAGCTCTCCCCGCGGAGGGGGGAGGTCCAGCTGCTGTTGGCCACGGGGCGGGCCCGGAGCTCTCCTCTAAGGAGAGGGAGGTCCGGCCCCGCTGGACACGTGGCGCCTTCGGAGCTCTCCCTACGGAGAAGCGCGAGATCCTTAGGCGTTTTCCCCTGTGCGCGGGGGTACCCCATATCAAGGGTACCAATAGTGGCCCCCGGGCCCATCTCGGGGGAGATAATGAGCCCGAGGTGCGGCCTCCGTCTCTTCTGTTCCGCGCACTTTCTCTAAGTCTCGAATTGACCACTGCCGGAGCACGAACAGTCACGGGATCGTGGGAGCGTGCGCCCACTCGATGGTTGCTTTTACTGCGGCGGTTCCCAAGGCTGCCACTTCTGCATGTTGCGACGCTTTCTTCGGGAACCGCCGAAGCGCCTTGCCGGCTCGTCTTCTTGGGAGACTGACTCCTTGACCCACCGCTTTAGCTGGATGGCTTGGGGCCACCTGTCATCGGCGCTTGGTCTTTGAGCCGAAGCGGTTGCCCATGCGGTGTATTCGAAGAGTTTCAAATCGCTCCGAATCGTTCCTGGAAAGTTTTAAAAGGGGATCTTACCCGCATCGCGGCTTCCCTTCGCACTTCCCAGCGCTTGCACTTTCCTTGAACTCTTGTGCCTTTGTCTTCCTGTCCTTGAGCTCTCCCCCGCCATGGCTTCCAACCTGCTCCCGACGCGTCTCGTTCGTTCCACCGAGCTTGGGCCAGTGCGCAGGCTGCTGGGCTGGCACACGGAGGAACAGAAACACCGGCTCCGCCGGGGATCTCTCCCCCTGCTCCTGGAAAATGGGGAGATGGTCTTCTTTACTGCTTACGCCCTAGCGGGGTTCGTCCCGCCAATTTCTTCCTTCTTCGTCACATTGTTGGAGACATATGGTCTCTAGCTCCACCACCTTTCTCCCAACTCCTTCGCAATGGCCGCTGTCTTCGTCCATTTCTGTGAGATGTTTGTGGGGGTGCACACTTCAGTGACGCTCTTCTGCTACTTCTTCGTGTTGCGGACGACCGGGCGCGACTCGAAGACCCAGATGGGAGCGTACTATTTCCAGCATCGCTACAAGGACCCAAAGGTCTCTGGGTACCTTCTACCTTTCAGTGCGTCGAGGTGGGAAAACTGGAGGGAGAGCTGGGTGGTCGTGCAGACCGACGAGCACGATCGCCTACAGCTCCCAACCGCTGGCCCAACCACAGAGCGTCGCTTCTGGGAGGAGGTCCCAGAGTTGGAGCAGGAGTACGCATCGGTCTTGGATCGGATCCGGTTCTTGGCCAACGAGGGGCTAACGTCCCTGATGGTGCTAATGGATTTCATGTCGCGCTGTATTGCGCCTGTCGAAGTGTTCGGTCGACACTTCCCCCGGGCCTGCACTGGGCAGCCCGTGGAGGTTCTTTTTTCGGTGGGGCTAGTCCCTTGCGGAGAGCTTGCGCGGATGGACGAGTTAGTAAGAGCTTGACGCGGTGAGTTTTACGTGGTTCAGGCCGCCGAAGCGTAAAACCCTACGTCCACGGCGAGCTATGGAGCTCGCTGTATTGCTTGCTGCTCAGGGCCGGAGTCCTGAGCTTGGGGGTGAGTTACAGCTTGGGAGTGTATGGCTAGCGTATGAGTTGCAAAGTGTGAACCATTGCTATCGTCGCCTACCCGAGCCTTTTTTTAGTCCAAGACTCGGGCAGCTTACAAGGGGGGCCGGGACCCGACAGGTGGTTCCGGGAAGATCGTCTATTATCTACCGTATCTGCAGTTATGCCGGTAGTTGCCTCTAGTTGAAGGCTTCTGAGTCTTCATCTTGCCGCCCTGCCCATGCCGCATGCTAGTCGTAGTGGTTGATGACGGCGCAGGCGGCATGGGATGTCTTGTCGCGGTGTTTATTGGCTGGCAGGTTCTGACACCGCGCGCCAGTCTGTGATGCGACTGGGCGCAATGGCACCTGAAAGAAGCGTGCTCCGCGTCTCCGCGTCTTGGGAAGACGCGGGCCTTGAATACCTTGTACGGACAAGGTATGGGGCGTCTTTACGCCCGCTGCCTATTGCTCGGGGACAGGCAGCGCCGTTCTGCTGCCACATGGCGGGCCCGGAGCCCTTCTCAGAGGAGAGGAGGGCCCGTTCCGCGGGGCACGTGGAGCCTCCGGACCTCTCCCCGCGGAGGGGGAGGCTCGGCTTCTGTCGGCCACGTGGCGGGCCCGGAGCTCTCCTCTGAGGAGAGGGGGGTCCGGCCCCGCTGGACGCGTGGCGCCTTCGGACCTCTCTCCCGCGGAGGGGGAGGTCCGGCTTCTGTATGCCACGTGGCGGGCCCGGAGCTCTCCTCTGAGGAGAGGGAGGTCCGACCCCACCGGACGTGTGGCGCCTTCGAAACTCTCCCTGCGGAGAAGGGCGGGTTCCTTAGGCATTTTCCCCTTTGCGCGGGGGTACCCCATATCTCAGGTACCGACAGTGGTCCCCGGACCCATCTCGAGGGAGATAGCGAGCCCGAGGTGGGACCTCCTTCTCTTCCGATCCGCGCACTTTCTCTAAGTCCCGAATTGACCGCTGCTGGAGCACGAACGGCCGCGGGATCGTGGGAGCGTGCGCTCACTTGATGGTTGCTTTTACTGCGGCGGTTCCCAAGACTGCCACTTCTGCACGTTGCGGTGCTTTCTTCGGGAACCGCCGAAGTGCCTTGCCGGCTCATCTTCTTAGGAGACTGACTCCTTGACCCACCGCTTTAGTTGGGCGGCTTGGGTCCACCCGTCATCGGCACTCGGTCTAGGAGCCGAAGCGGTTGCCGATGCGGTGTATTCGAAGAGTTCCGAATCGCTTGGAATTGCACCCGGGAAGTTTTTAGAGGGGATCTTACCCACATTGCGGCTTCCCTTCGCACTTCTCTGCGTTTCTTCTCGGACTCTTGTGCTTTTGCTCTCTTGCCCTTGAGTTCTCCCTCGCCATGGCCTCCAACCCGCCACCAAAGAAGAAGCGCGCTCGATCTCCTCCAGCGGCGGCGTCTGTGCAAAGTCGGGAATCTGGGGTGCCTGGCACTCCCTCCGGTGGCGACTCGAAGAGGCCCCGGGCTGATGCGTTGAGGGAAGCTTCTGGGGCGTCCTCTGTTCCGCCAGTTCAAGCGACTGCGGAGCGGCCGTCAGTGACGGTAGCGGGCTCTGGGAGTCCTACCCCGGCTCGGAAGTCGGGGTTCAGAGCCCGTCGGAGTGTCCGCGCTTCCCGGCCATCCCCGACTTGCGGGGAGTCTGTGCCGTTGCGCTCGGAGCCAGGGGCAACTGTCGCGGCCCCCAGGCCAGCGCGTACTTCTCTTGTTTCGGTGTGCCCGGACTCCGCGGCGGCGTCGTCTCTTCCTGCCGAGACGGCCACCGCGGCCCCCAAGCCAGCGCAGGTCGACCTTGCACCAGGCGGCCCGTCCTTTACTCCAGCGCCGCCTTCCCCGGCTCGCCCCTCTCCACAGGTCAAGGAGCCAGAAGCTGAAGAGAGCCCGGCATGTCCGGCTGCCAGAGCCTCGGAGCCAGCTTCTCCTGATCGGCGTCTCGTTTTGGTTGCTGGTGCATCGACTCCTCTTGAGAACGAGGTAATGGAGGAGGTCGGGGGGACTGCCCCGGCCTCTGTTGCTCCATTGCCCCTGGCGGATGCCTTCGCGCTTGCCGAGACGAGCGTTCGACAGGTCTTGGCTGCACTAGGTCGCGAGCGGGAGGAGTATACGGTTGAACGGGATCGCCTCCTCACCTGGGGGAACCTTTTGCGGGAGAGGACCGCGAAGGTTAAGAGCGAGCTCGACTCCAGGCGGGAGTTGCTCGACTTTAGAGAAGTGCTCCTCAACCGGATGAAGCGGGCTGTCGACCGCATGGACATCGAATCGCGGCAGATCAACAGGGAGGCCCTAGAGGCACACGCCCAGGCCGAGGAGAGCCTCTCCGCCGCTGTGGAGATACGGCAGTAGTTGGAGCGCCGTAAACTCGCCGTTGAGGAACGGGAGCGTTCCACGGCAGCTGAGGCGGAGAGGGTCGCCGCGCAGCTGGTGGCGGGCGAGGATGACCTTCGAGCTCGGATTGAGGAGCTGGAGATTCTGAAGGCAGACCTCGACTTGAGGGAGGAACAGGTCTCCCGTGAACGCCGGGCGGTCTTGGACCGGGAGTTGGCCGCCGACTTCAAGGCTGCTGAGTTGGAGCGGCTCGCCAAGACTCTCCATCTTCGGGAGAGCTCCCTGGCAGCCAAGGAGAAGGAATTCTCCGAGAGGAACCTGGAGGCCCTGCAGGCGGCCCGCCGCGAGGTGGAGGAACTCTCGGCCTTGCGGTCCTCCAAAGCTCTTGCGGTCTTGAGCTTCGTGGATTGAGAGGGGTCCGCCCTGATCCCTCTTGGCTTCAGTCCGGTGAGGGTCGCGGCTCCTGCGTTGAAGGTGGCGGAGGTGATCCCCGCGTTGGAGTCGATCGGCGCCAAGATGGACAGGCTAGACTCGGTGGTCGCCAGCGAGCTTGAGGCCGAGGGACGCGGCCTAGCCTTAGAGGTCGCCTCACATGTGCTGGCATGCTTCAAGAGCCGCGACCCCTCTTTCTCGTTAGAACCAGCGAGAGAGGGCCCAGCCGCGGAGCGGGAGGAAGCTGCCAGGGCTGAAGTCGAGGATGTGGCCGCCCTTGTAGCCGCAAGGTTCCGGCGGGAGCCGGGAGGTCCTTAGGACTTGTTTCTCCCTTTTTATCGAGTCTGTAGTCCAGCTCATGGAGCCTCGCTTAGTTTGACTCTTTTAGATATTTGTGTCTGTGATGCTTTTTCTGTCCTTCTTGGCTTTGCCTGACTGAGTCCTTAGCTCCGCAAGGTACTCAGAGGCCATCTCCAATCTCGGAGCTCTGCATAGACACCTTCCCCGGGTCCTAACCGTGTTAGGGGCCCCCGGGGGTCTCCGGATCTCGCCCTATGGGGAGCTCCAAATCTGCCTGCCACGTGGCGGGTCCGGAGCCCCTCCTTAGGAGGCGGGAGCTCCGGCCATGCTGGACACGTAGGGCGTTCGGAGCCCTCCCACCGAGGGGGAGGTCCGGTTTCCGCCCGCCACGTGGCGAGCCCGGAGCCCTCCTCAGGGGAGGCGAGAGCTCCGGGCCCGCTGGACACATGGGGCCCTCGGGTCCCCCCCTGCTGAAGGGGCAGGACCCGGTCCTTCCAGTCCTAGGCCGGAGTAGTTGGTAGCTCCTTTCCCCCTGCTTCATGCAGTCCCTGTTGCCGTAACCTGGAGGTCCTGCACACAGGCAGAGGAAACGTAATTCTCCTCGGGGGGTCCTCCCCTCCCGTCTCCTAGTCTTATCCGTCTTACGATCCTGATCCGTTATACGGGGCTTGGGCAATTCTATGCACGAGGCGCCGGAGCTCCGGCTCCCTCCGAGGTCCGGGTATGGCCGTCCGATCCCTAGTACCGGGCCATGCGCTGGGGAAGCTGAGTGCACGTGCTTTGGGTTCATGACCAGGCAAAGCGGTTGTACTCTCCTGTACCTCCGGAGGGCAGGATGCGCATGCTTTGGGCTCATGGCCTGCTAAGCTGGATACGCACCCTGGACCCCCCATGCACAACGCAGGCCTTTCCTGGAGGTGACCAACTGGCACCGCAACACCTGACTGGGGGAGGCCCGAGAGACTCACTCGGCCATCGGCAGGTGCCTCAAGCGCAGCCGCCTTCGGTAGGATAGCGAATGCCGACTATGGATGAGCGCAGGAGAGGGGGAGCTAGATGTACGATGAACATACAAAGATAGTGTGGTCATAAAAATTAATGCATAATTTAAATGAGCGCATGAGAGAGAGCTAAGTAGAACAGGTCTCTGTATTCGTGCCCATAGATGGAATTTTGGCTGTACATGGAGGCAATATTCCGCCTCGCCTACAAGGGAAGCAAGACTCTATGCGCTTAGGGTCGGAACCAGGCTAAACTGGACGTAGTCCTGTACCGTCCCTTGAGACTTAGCTTCCCCAAGCTCTGTTACTAAATTCTATGGGATTCATTACAGAAGGGAATAACCATGTTCTACTGATGCTCGGGAAGTAGGACTTACAGTGTTGCTTCATGGCAATGGTTTTTTGGGAACGGATCCCACACTCGGTTGAAAGGCATTTGTACCTGGGGCAGCAGCTTTCATGATTCGGAAGGGACCTTCCCTGCTGGGGGAGAGCTTACGGGTCCTTTTTGGAATAGAGCGTGCCGCGACACCAGGTTGCCCTCCTGCAGGTCCCCAATGCGTTCGGTTCTTTGGCGGTAGTGCTTAGAGCATCAGCCGAGACTGCGCGTTGTGGGGTGTTACCTGCAGTCGAGTCTCGTCGACGAGGTTGTCATCTTCGCGCTGGATCAGGTCCTGCGCGGCTTCTCCTGGGGCCCCCGGGGAGTTCTCCCCTTCTGGCTAAGGCCTTCAAGGGGTAGGTGGACCCGGGCTCGTCTTGGATGACCTAAGGCGTCTTCCCCTTCTGGCAAGGCCTTCAAGGGGTTGACAGATCTTGGGCGGCCCCCGGGAGGTATGTCCGAGTCACGGAGGCGTGCCGCAGTTGGCTACCGCCCTGGCCCATCACCGTCGGAGCTGGAGTCCTCACCGTTATGCACTGTCTTTATGACACGCTGAGGCTCCTGGAACCCCACCTGATGGGCGGCGGTGACTGGGGCATCGACCTTCTGTTTGCCATCCCTCTGAGGGTAGGGCGGTGCTTTAGCTCTCTGTTGTCTTCCTTTGCGGAAGCGCTCTGCGAGCCTGTGGATATCCCAGCACTCAGCAGCAGTATGGTTCCCGGCGCCATGCACGGGGCATAGCCCGCCCTGGTCACTATCTGGGGCTGGTGACTGCCGCTGCCTTTTGTCGGGGCGTGGCCCCCGAGCTCCACTAGTCGTCGCTGCTGCGGCGACGGGAACCGTGAACGATGACTTCATCTTGCCACTCAACCGGTTCTTGGCCTTCTTGCCACCCCCATAGGCAGCAGCGCCGGACCTGGGTTGTCCTCCTGGCTCGGAGGTCGGCAGAGAGTGCCAGTTCCGCCCTTCAGCTGCTCTGGCGCATTTGTCCGCCAGGCTGAAGAGCTCAGAGACGTCACGGACCTCTCTGGTCACGAGCTTCTCAAGCATTTTCTCGTCCCGGACACCCTGTCGAAACGCCACCACCACAGAAGCACTTTGGATATGCGGGATGGTGTTGCGTACCTGGGAGAACCGCTGGATGAAAGAGCGCAGCGACTCCCCAGGTTGTTGCTTGACGGCGTGGAGGTCAAGCTCCGTGCCGGGACGGGTGTAGGAGCTGCCGAAGTTGGCGACGAACTGCCGGCAGAGCTCTTCCCAGGAAGTTATGGACCCCTGAGGTAGATTCATGAGCCAAGACCGAGCTGGGCCGGTCAAGACGACGGGGAAGTAGTTGGCCATGACAGCCTCATCCCCTCCCGCGGCAAGTACGGCGGTGCAGTAGATCTGGAGGAACTCCGCCGGGTTGACGCTACCGTCGTACTTCTCAGGCAGGTGCGGGCGAAACTTGCGTGGCCACCTCGCGAAGCGAAGGTGGGGTGCAAGAGCTGCACATCCTGCTCCTGTTGGCGTAGGTATTGGTACTGCGAACGCTTGGTTTGCACTTGGCACCGTGTATCCTGGCATGGGCAAGGCTGCACCATAGACCAGGGGCGCTTCTTGCGGAGCATGTGGTTGTGGCATATGCTGCGCGGCATATGCCTGAGGCAGGACTCGCGTAGCGAAGATCTGCCCTCCATGCGGCGTTGAGGTCGACGTCATGTTGTCGCCAGTCTCTTGGTTGCGACGCCTTTCTCGACGTCGCTCGAGGTACACCCGGTCGTCCTGGCCCAAGTGGCACCGTTCCAGCTCCCTTCTCAGGTCCGTTGCGGGAGCCTGGAGGAGCTGGAATCCGCCGTTTGCCCGTCAACTGTGGGCGTGCGCGTGAGCGACACAACCGGTTGTCCGGGGCGCCGTCCTCGCCAAAACCGAGGGTTCGCGGCGGCGACGACGAGGCGGTCCACCTCGTGGACCCATTGCTGGGTCGCTGAATGGGGCGCATCCCCAGCAGGTGGGTTGCGCAGCAGTGCTCTTGCTGCAGCTAGCGCACCCCCATGGTGTACGCTCAGCGCTGCAGAAGATCTCACACTGGTCGGAGCCTGCATCGCCGGAGTCGGCGTTGCCGGAGTCGGCTGCTGGCTACCGGCTTGTGCCGACACACTCCGTCCTCAGTGTGTCGACATGTACTCCCCACTGGTCACGGTTCGCCGTGAACGCGGGGGAGGAGAGCTTGCCGCTGAAGGAAGCTTGGTCATCTTCGTCGGCAGAAACTCGTCGCGCTAGGGGAAAAGCCCCCTACCTGGCGCGCCAAATGTCGAAGTGTTCAGTCGACACTTCCCCCGGGCCTGCACTAGGCAGCCCGCGGAGGTTCTTTTTTCGGTGGGGCTAGTCCCTTGCGGAGAGCTTGCGCGGATGGACGAGTTAGTAAGAGCTTGACGCGGTGAGTTTTACGTGGTTCAGGCCGCCGAAGAGTAAAACCATACGTCCACGGCGAGCTATGGAGCTCGCTGTATTGCTTGCTGCTCAGGGTCGGAGTCCTGAGCTTGGGGGTGAGTTACAGCTTGGGAGTGTATGGCTAGCGTATGAGTTGCAAAGTGTGAACCATTGCTATCGTCGCCTACCCGAGCCTTTTATAGTCCAAGACTCGGGCAGCTTACAAGGGGGGCCGGGACCCGACAGGTGGTCCCGGGAAGATCGTCTATTATCTACCGTATCTGCAGTTATGCCGGTAGTTGCCTCTAGTCGAAGGCTTCTGAGTCTTCATCTTGCCGCCCTGCCCATGCCGCATGCTAGTCGTAGTGGTTGATGACGGCGTAGGCGGCATGGGATGTCTTGTCGCGGTGTTTATTGGCTGGCAGGTTCTGACACCGCGCGCCAGTCTGTGATGCGACTGGGCGCAACGGCACCTGACAGAAGCGTGCTCCGCGTCTCTGCGTCTTGGGAAGACGCGGGCCTTGAATACCTTGTACGGGCAAGGTATGGGGCGTCTTTACGCCCGCTGCCTATCGCTCGGGGGCAGGAAGCGCCGTTCTGCTGCCACATGGAGGGCCCGGAGCTCTTCTCAGAGGAGAGGAGGGCCCGTTCCACGGGGCACGTGGAGCCTCCGGACCTCTCCCCGCGGAGGGGGAGGCTCGGCTTCTGTCGGCCACGTGGCGGGCCCGGAGCTCTCCTCTGAGGAGAGGGAGGTCCGGCCCCGCTGGACGCGTGGCGCCTTCGGACCTCTCTCCCGCGGAGGGGGAGGTCCGGCTTCTATATGCCACGTGGCGGGCCCGGAGCTCTCCTTTGAGGAGAGGGAGGTCCGGTCCCACCGGACGCGTGGCGCCTTCGAAACTCTCCCTGCGGAGAAGGGCGGGTTCCTTAGGCATTTTCCCCTGTGCGCGGGGGTACCCCATATCTCAGGTACCGACAGCGCCCTTGCAGCAGCGCAGTCGCCCAGCATGGTACTATACTGGTGAGCAGGACTGTACCAGGTTGGAGAGGGGTCTCGGCTCTGATCCTTCCGATGAGGAGCTGTACGAGATGGTGGGCAAGGTGAGCGGCGACTTCATCCCCAGTGGCGACCCTGCCTTCCCGTCCTCTGCCACTCCCCTCTTCTTAGAGCCGCACAGGAGGTCAGAGCTACTGTGGAAGATGCCGAACCTCGACGACATCGGGATTGCCGTCCGTCAGGTTGGGGATACCTTCCGGGGCATCTCGATCCCGGGAACCGAGCGCTCTGGATCGGAGCGCGAGGCATCTGTCGCTGCCCAACCCGCCCCAAGGGCCGGCGGAATTCAAGCCGCCGACAAGGGGAAGGGGAAGGAGCCGGCCCCCGGGCAGCCGGAGAAAAAACGCACCCGGTCTCCTGCAAGGGCGCCGCCTGCGCCGAGTCAGGGAGCCGGTGCACCCTTGCACCCATCTCCCGGAGGCGCTGGTCCATCGAGTGGCGACCCGAAGAGACCCCGGGTGTCCCACTCCACCGGGTCTCTTCCCGGACAGCGGCAGTCCAAAGAACCCCAAGTGTCCCGCCATCCTTCCTCAGGCGGAGGGGCTTCTAGGATGGACGCCGGTGGGGCGACGCTGGGGAGTGTGCCGGGGGTCCAGACGCCACAGCCCGCGACCGTCCCAGCCGCAGGTCCTGGCGGTTCAACTGCGGCCCAGAGGCCGGGGCTACAAGCCCGTTGGAGCGCTCATGTGGCCCAGTAAGTGTTGCTCTTTCTGGCTTGTAGGAGTAGCGTTCTCGTCTCCTCTCTTAGCCTGAGAGCTTTCTTTCCCCGCAGGGACCAACCGGCTGCCGGGGGCGGGCCTATTATCCGACCATCTCCAGTTGGCGGAGGCTCCGCGCCACAGCATCTGGGAACCGCGGTGGTTCCAATGGCCCCCAAGTCGGCGGGGACTTCTTTTGTGCCGGCGGGTTCGTCCTCTTCGGTGGCTGCGGCCGCACCTGTCCGCCCTCCTCCACCAGCCCAGAAGTCCGGTGCTGAGGCTGGAAGGGCCGCTGTAGGTGCAGTTGCTGGCTCCCTGGCTCCCTCAGGACAGCGTCTTGCTCCGGTTGCTGAGGCACCAGCACCTCCGCCGGTCTTAGACGCGACAGGGGAGGTCAGGGGCACGACTCCTGTCCCCGCTGTCCCGGCGCCCATGTGGGATGCCCTAGGGCGTGTCCAGACCAGCGCCCGACAGTTCCAGGCCGCCTTTGAGCGGGAGCGGGGGAATCTGGCCGGAGAGAGGGAACGCCTTCTTAGCTGGGAGCACCTCCTGCAGCAGCGGACCCAGGAGGCTAAGGCGGAGCTTGACTCGAGGCAGTCGAGACTTGAGGCTATGAGTGCTCTGCTCGACGCTCAGAAGAAAGCCATCAGTCGCCTGGACTCAGAGACCCGGCGGCTCCGTGCTTCCTACCGCGAAGCCCTGGCCCAGGTTGAAGCCAAGGCCGAGGCGCGCTCTGCTGCCGCGGAGGAGTTGCGGATGCAGGTAGTTCGTCGAGAGTGCGCCATCACCGATCGGGAACGTGCTGCAGCGGCCGAGGAGGAGAAGATTGCCGCACGACTGAAGGCCAGAGAGGGCGAGCTGAGGGCTCGGGCCGAGGAGCTGGAGCTCCGCGAGTCGGTTGCCGCTGTGAGGGAGGAGCAATCCTCCCGGAAGCGCCAGGCGGTGTTGGATAGTGAGCTGGCGGCTCACAAAGAGGTAGAGAAGCTCCAGTCTTCGCGGTCTACCGAGGCCCAGGCGGTCTGGGGCTTTATTACCGAGGCGGGGTCCGCCTTGGTTCCTCTTGGTTTCAGCCCGGTGCGAACGGAGGCTCCAGCGCAGGAGATGCCCGATGCAATCCCGACACTTGAGTCCATCGGCGGCAAGCTGGGCCGGCTCGAAGCGGTGATCACCGACGAGCTTGAGGTGGAGGGACGGGGCCTGGCGAAGGAGGTCGCTACGCACGTACTGGCGTGCTTCCGGAGCCAGGACCCTTCCTTCTCTTTGGAGCCAGTCCGTCTAGGGCCCGTCACCGAGCGGGAGGAAGCTGCCAGGGCCGAATTAAGTTGAGGACGTGGCCGCCCTTGTGGCCTCTAGGTTCCAACTGGAGTCCGGGGACTCTTAGGCATCTGCCCTCGTGGCTAAAAGGCTCTATACCTCCTTCTTCTTTTTTATTTTTGTTGAGTCTGTAGCCCAGCTCATGGAGCCTTGTGTGAATAGATTCTTGTTATCTTCTGCGTCTGTGCACTTTAGTCTTCTTCTTGGTTTTACCTGGCCGAGCCCTTAGCTCCGCAAGGTACTGAGAGGCCTTGACCAATCCCGAAGCTCTGCACAGACACCTTCCCTGGGTCCTTACTGTATTAAGGTCCCCGGAGGTCTCCAGGACCCGCCCCATGAGAATGGGGAGGTCCGGACCTGGTAGCCATGTGGCGGGCCCGGAGCTCTCCTGTGAGGAGAGGGAGGTCCGGCCCCACGGGACACGAAGAGCCTTCGGAGCTCTCCCCTCGGGAGGGGGGAGGGGAGGTCCGGTTTCTGCTGGCTATGTGGCGGACCCGGAGCACCCCCCCCCCCCCCCCCGAGGAGAGGGAGGTCCGGCCCCGCTGGACACGTGGGGCCTTCGGGGCTCGCCCCTGCGGAGGTGGCGAGGTCCGTATTCTTCGGTCTTACCTTGGAGTTCCGGTCTTGCGCGATCCCGTAGCGGCCCCCTGGTAGGTGTGTCCCATTGGTTGGGTGCTCCTACCATACTCCTGCGGGGAGCTGAGGTCGAGAGGTCCTGCACACAAGTAAGGGAAACGTAATTCTCCTTGGGGGCTCCCCTCCCCTATCTCATAGTCTTATTTGGCTTACGGCCCCATCCACTTGTACGGTGCTTGGGGACTACAGTGCGCGAAGTGCCGGGAGCTCGGGGCCCCCCGGCCATCGACAGGTACCTCCAACGCAACCGCCTTTGGTAGGGCAGCAAATGCCGACTAGAGGTGAGAATGAGAAGAGGGAGCAGAACGCATGGTGAGCATACGCCGGAAGTGCGGTCATAAAAATTTAGTACATAATTTAAATGAGCACAAGGGAAAAGCAAAGTAGGACAGGTTTCTTTTCACATAAATTTCCATAGGAGGAAGGCAGGCTAAACATGGAGGCCACGACCCGTCCCATTAAAAAGGGAAGCAAGACTCTACGCGCTTGGGGTCGGAACCAGGCAAAGCTGAACGTAGTCCTGGACCGTCCCCTAAGACTTATCGGCTCCGAGCGCTGTTCCTGGGCTCTATGGAATCTATTACAAAAGGAAGAGGTTGTCCTACTATTGCCCTAGGGATAGAACTTACGGAGATGCTCTATGTTCCAAGGGTGCGGGAGCGGGTCCCCGTCCTCGGTGGAAAGGCGTACGCACCTGGTACGGCACACTTTTGTGACTCGGAAGGGACCTTCCCAACTAGGGGAGAGTTTGTGGGTCCCTTCACGAGAAAGTATACGCCGCAGCACCAGGTCACCTTCCTGCAGCTCCCGGACATGCACAGACCTCTAATGGTAGCGGCGGACTGCTTGTTTGTACCGTGCGTTACGGAGTTCTGCATGCAATCGGACCTCGTCGACGAGGTCGATGTCTCCACGCCGGAGGTTGTCCTACGCGGCTTCGTTGTAAGCTTGGACACGGTGAGACTTCATGGTGATCTCTTGGGGAAGCACAGCTTCGGCCCCATACACCATGAAGAAGGGTGTCTCTCCGGTGGCCCGGCTCTGGGATGTTCGGTTAGCCCAAAGTGTGCTCAGAAGCTCATCCACCCAATTGACACCATGTTTCTTCAGGCTGGCATAGGTGCGAGTCTTGAGGCCCCGAAGAATCTCGGCGTTGGCCCTCTCGACTTGCCCATTGCTCTTTGGGTGAGCAACAGAGGCATAGCACACCTGGATGTTGAGGTCTTCGCAGTAGTCTTGGAACGCTGCGCTGGTGAACTGGGTCCTGTTGTCGGTGATGATTCTGTTCGGGACCCCGAACCGGCAGACAATCGACTTGATGAACTTTACTGCGGATTGCTTGTTGATGGAGACGACTGGTGTGGCTTCCGGCCACTTGGTGAACTTGTCGATGGCGACATAGAGGTACCGGAATCCCCCGACGGCTCTAGGGAATGGTCCCAGGATGTCCAACCCCCATACGGCAAACGGCCATGAGGGCGGGATCATCTGTACCGCCTGAGCCGGTGTATGGATCTGCTTGTCGTGGAACTGGCACGCCTTGCAGCTCTCGACCAGCTTGACGGCATCCTGGAGTGCTGTCGGATAGTAGAAGCCATGCCGGAAGGCTTTACCGACAAGCGTGCGTGAGGAAGAGTGACTCCCACATTCGCCTCCATGGATCTCCGTGAGCAACTCGCAGCCTTCCCCCTAGGTTATGCACCGCAATAGGACGTTGTCGGTACCCGCGATATGGGGTACCCCCGCGCACATTGGAAAATGCCTAAGGTTCTCGTCCTTCTCCGCAGGGAGAGCTCCGAAGGCGCCACGTGTCCAGTGGGGCCGGACCTCCCTCTCCTCAGAGGAGAGCTCCGGGCCCGCCACGTGGCCAGCGTCAGCCGGACCTCCCCCCTCCGTGGGGAGAGCTCCGAAGGCGCCACGTGTCCCGCGGGACCAGACCTCCCCCTCCGTAGAGGAGAGCTCCGAGCCTGCCACGTGGCCGACAGAAGCCGGACCTCCCCCCTCCGCTGAGAGAGGTCCGAAGGCTCCACGTGTCCCGCAGGGCCGGACCTCCCTCTCCTAAGAGGAGAGCTCCGGGCCCGCCACGTGTCCAGCAGGACAAGCGCTGCCTGCCCCCGCGCGGTAGGTAGCAGGCGTAAAGACGCACCATACCTTGCCCGTACAAGGTATTCAAGGCCCGCGCCTTCCCAAGACGCGAAGACGCGGAGCACGCCTCTGTCAGGTGCCGTTGCGCCCAGTCATGTCACAGACTGGCGCGCCGTGTCAGAGCCTGCCAGGAAATAAACACATCAACAAGACATCCCCTGCCGCCCCCGCCGTCATCAACCACTACGACTAGCATGCGGCATGGGCAGGGTGGTAGAACGAAGACTCGGAAGCCTTCCGCAGAGACAACTACCGACATAACTGTGGATACGATAGTCTACAGGAAATCTCCCTGGGACCACCTGTCGGGTCCCGAGCCCCCCTTGTAAGCCACACGAGCCTTGGACTATAAAAGGCTCGGGTAGGCAACGTTAGCAAGGGTTCACACTCTAGCCATTCGCACCCTGGGCTCGCACTCCAGCAACTCACACCATAGGCATAACTCATCCTCAAGCTCATGACTCCGGTTCTGAGCAACAAGCAATACAGCGAGCACCACTGCTCGCCGTGGACGTAGGGTTTTACGCTCCAGCGGCCTGAACCACGTAAAACTCGCCGTGTCAAGCTCCTCCCTCACTCGTCCCTTACGCTTAAGCTCTCCGCAAGCGACTAGCCCCTCCGAAAAATAACCTCCGCGGGCTGCCCAGAGCAGGTCCGGGGGAAAGTGTCGACCACACACTTCGACATTTGGCGCGCCAGGAAGGGGGGCTTTTACCTTGCGCGACGAGTTTTTGCCGGCGAAGATGACGAAGCTTCCTTCAGCGGCAAACTCTCCTCCCCCGCGTTCACGACGAACCGTGATTAGCGGGGAGTACGTGTCGACACACTCAGGAAGGAGCGTGTCAGCGCAAGCTGGCAGCGAGCAGCCGACTCCGGCAATGCAGGCTCCAGCCAGCGTCAAATCTTTTGCGGTGTTGAGCGTCCACCACGGGGGCGCGCTAGCTGCAACAAGAGCGCTATTGCGCAGTCCACCTGCTGGGGACGCGCCCCAGTCAGTGACCCAGTAGTGGATTCGCGAGGTAGACCGTCTTGTCGTAACCACCGCAAACCCTTGACTTTGGCGGGCACGACGCTCCAGCCAACCGGATGTGTCGCTGGCGCGCACGCCGACGGTTGACGGACAGACGGCGGACTCCAGCTCCACCAGGCTTCCGTCGACGGACCTGAGGACTGAGCTGGAACAATGCCACTTGGGCCAAGATGCCCAGGTGTTCCTCAAGCGACGTCGAGAAAGGCGTCGTAGCCAAGAGGCTGGCGTCAGCATGACGTCTGCCTCAACCCTGCCCGAGGCGCAGATTTTCGCCACGCGAACTCTGCCCCAGGCATACGCCGTGCAGCATATGCCACAGCCATATGCCCTACAGACGGCGCCCCCGGTCTATGGCGCGGCCTTGCCCATACCGGGGTACACTGTACCAGCAACGAACCAAGCGTTCGCGGCTCCAACGCCTGCAGCAGCTGGGGCAGGATGTGCGGCCCTAGCGCCCCACCTTCGCTTCGCGAGGTGGCCGCGCAAGTTTCGGCCGCACCTGCCCAAGAAGTACGACGGCAGCGTCAACCCAGCGGAGTTCCTCGAGATTACTCCACCGCCGTACTTGCCGCAGAAGGGGATGAGGCCGTCATGGCCAACTACTTCCCCGTCGCCTTGACCGGCCCAGCCCGGTCTTGGCTCATGAATCTCCCCCACGGTTCGATAACTTCCTGGGGAGAGCTCTGCCAGCAGTTCACCGCCTACTTCGGCAGTTCCTACACCCGGCCTCGCACGGAGCTCGACCTCCACGCCATCCAGCAACAACCTGGGGAGTCGCTGCGCTCCTTCATCCAGCGGTTCTCCCAGGTACGGAACACCATCCCACACATCCAAAATGCTTCTATGGTGGTGGCGTTCCGGCAAGGCGTTCGAGACAAGAAGATGCTCGAGAAGCTCGCGACCAGAGAGGTCCGCGACGTCTCTGAGCTCTTCAGCCTGGCGGACAAATGCGCCAAAGCAGCAGAAGAGCGGAGCTGGCACTCTCTTCCAGCCTCCGGGTCAGGAGGACAGCTCGGATCTGGCGCTGCTTCCTATGGAAGTGGCAAAAAGGCCAAGAACCAGGGCGGTGGCAAGATAAAGTCATCGGCTGCGGCTCCCTTTGCCGCAGCAGCAGCACCCGGTGGGGCTCGGGGGCCGCGCCCCGACAAAAGGCAACGACAGTCACCAGCCCCAGAAGGTGACCAAGACAAGCTATGCCCCGTGCACGGTAGCTGTCGCCATACCACTGCAGAGTGCCGGGAGATTCAGAAGCTCGCGGAGCGCTTCCGCAAAGGAAAGCAGCAGCGGACTGATGCCCCACCCGTCCGCCAAAGGGAGGGCAAGCAGAAGGTCGACGCCCCAGACAGCGTCGACCACCAAGTGGGGTTCCAGGAGCCTCAGCGCGCCGTGAAGGCGGTGCGCAACCATGAGGACTCCAGCTCCAGCGATGATGAGCATCGAAAAAAGCTCTACGTCATATACAGCGGGTCCGCCGACCCCTCGTCCCGAAGCGCGGTTAAGACTCTGCGCCGAGCGGTAGCGTCGGTGGCTCCACTCCTAGGTGCCGCACCGCACCTCAAGTGGATGGGAACCCCCATCAGCTTTGATGCCACCGACTGCCCCAGGAACATGGCTAGGGCCAGCCAACTACCGCTCTTGGTAGCGCCCACCATTGCCAACGTGTGGATGTACCATGTTTTGGTAGATGGCGGAGCTGGGCTGAACCTCATCAGCCGTGCAGCTTCCTAGAAGCTGCAGATCCCGATGGCCAAGCTCACCCCGTCGAGCCCGTTCTCAGGGGTAGGGCCGGGATAGGTCGTTCCCTACGACAACATCAGCCTCCCGGTGACCTTTGGGGCACCGGACAGCTATCGGACAGAGTACATTCTGTTCGACGTGGCGGAGATCGACCTCCCCTTCAACGCCATAATTGGCAGGCCAGCCCTGTACCGATTCACGGCAATAGCCCACTACGGCTACCTCGTCTTGAAGATGCCTACACCAACAGGCGTCCTCAGGATTCGTGGAGACCGCACTGCTGTAGTGTCGGCCTTGGAAAAGCTCCAAGCGCTTGCAACAGCTAGAGCACCAGCCCCTGGCAGTGTAGAACCAGACCGGCTCCACCCGAGTGCACGTCACCGTGCCTCTATCGCAGCACCCCGTGTGCAACCCCTCGACGAGGGCGACGTCCCCTTGAAGCTCGTCCAAATCCGCGCCGATGCCACCCAGACGACCCGGGTAGCCGGGGGCCTGGATAGCAAATCGGAAAGCGCGCTCGTCACCTTCCTCCGGCACAACATCGACGTGTTTGCATGGCAGCCGTCGCAGATGCCGAGGATCCCTAGGGAGGTGATCGAGCACCACTTAAAGGTCTTCCCCGACGCCCGACCAGTCCAACAGAAGCCTCGCAAGCAGTCCATCGAACGGCAAAACTTCATCCACGAAGAAATCAAGAAGCTGCTGGACGCTGGCTTCACACGGGAGGTCCACCACCCCCGGTGGTTGGCGAACCCTGTCGTTGTCTCGAAGGCCGGTGGGAAGCTCCGGATGTGCATCGACTACACCAGTCTCAATAAGCATGTCCCAAAGATCCATTCCCTCTCCCCAGAATAGATCAAATAGTAGACTCGACATCAGGCTGTGATATGTTGTGCTTCCTAGACGTCTACTCGGGATTCCATCAGATCCCCATGTCTAGAGAAGATGAAGAGCACACCTTCTTCATCACAGTAGATGGCCTGTATTGTTATGTCTCTATGCCTTATGGCCTAAAGAATGATCTCCCCACCTTTGTACGTGCAATGCACAAAACCTTTGGAGAGTTAATAAGAGACTTAGTTGAGGTGTATGTAGATGACATCGTTGTCAAGGTCAGGCAGAGTTCATCCTTGTTAGATAACCTAGCCTTAGTCTTTGACAAATTGCGCTCCACGCGCACCAAGCTGAACCCCGACAAATGTGTGTTCGTTGTATCCTCTAGGAAACTCTTAGGATTTCTGGTCTCGCACCGGGGAATTATGGCCAACCCAGAGAAGATCAAGGCCATCGACTTGATGTGGCCTCCTGACCGATTCAAAGAAGTCCAAAAACTCACGGGATGCCTAGTCGCGCTGAGTCGGTTTATACCGAGGCTAGCAAAGCGGGCACTCCCCTTCTTTAAGCTCCTGCGTAGATCTGGTCCATTTGCCTGGACTGACGAAGCAGAAGAAGCTTTCAAGGAGTTGAAGCGACTCCTGACGACCCTACCTACCATGGTAGCCCCCGAGCCCGGAGAGCATCTGTTGCTCTACATCGCGGCGACAACTGAAGTGGTGAGTATGGTCCTCGTCGCAGAGCGGCCGACCCTCTCATCGCCACAACCTGCTCCGGTAGCAGGAGACAGGCGCCAGGAGGCCCCGGATCTCCAAGACAACCCCCCGAAGGTCCAAGACGTACCCCCGGATCTCCAAGACAACCCCCGGGAGGTCCAAGACGGACCCCCGGATCTCCAAGACAACCCCCCGGAGGTCCAAGACGGACCCCCGGACCTCCATGACAACCTCCCGGAGGACCAGCGGAACCTCTCGGAGGTGCAACGGGACCTCCCGGAGGTCCAACGGGACCTCCCGAAGCTCCCGGAAAATCAGTGGGACCTCCCGGAGGTCCAAGGCGGCTTGGGGGCCTTCGAGTATCAGCTCCCGGTAGCCTCCCTGGGGCAACCCACCTCCCGTAGGCCTGAGCCCATGGATGAAGATATCTCTGGCCTGGGAGGGAGGGTCCGGACCATCCAACGACCTGTCTACTACATCAGCGAGGTCCTCCACGACACCAAGACAAGGTACCTGGAGGTACATAAACTGTTGTATGCAGTGCTCGTGGCGTCCAGGAAGCTCTGCCACTACTTCCAAGCCCACCAGGTCTCGGTGGTCACCTCCTATCCGCTGAAGGCTATCCTTCACAGCCCCTACGCGACTGGCAATGTCACTAAATGGGCAGCGGAGCTGGCGGAATTTGAGCTGGACTTCCTTCCTCGTCATGCAGTCAAGAGCCAAGCACTAGCTGACTTCGTGGCTGAGTGGACGCCAACGAAGGCTGACCCAGGGGGCCACGAAGACGGTGAACCAGAGCACCGAGCTCTGGCCTTCACCGGGCCTCACTGGGCGCTCTTCTTCGACGGCTCCTCGCGAAAGCAGGGGGCCGGTGTCGGCGTACTGCTTCTCATGCCATCGGGGGAGCAGTTTGGGTATATGGTGCGTCTCAATTTCAAGGAAACCAACAACATGGCAGAGTATGAAGCACTCATCTTTGGCCTAAAGACAACCCTGTCTCTGGGCGCTCGCCAGTTGTTGGCACAGGGCGACTCCCAGCTAGTTATCAAGCAAGTTAAGGGTGAATGCTCCTGCAATGACCCACAGCTAGCTGCTTACCTGCTCCACGTGCAGATGTTGGAGAAAGACTTCCTCGCCTTGGACCTGCGCCACGTACCGCGCGCTGGCAATGCCGCAGCAGACGACCTCTCAATGAAGGCCTCCACCGGAGCCCCTGTGCCCGAAGGAGTCTTCGAGAGGACGTTGCTGCGGCCCACAGCCCGGCCCACCGAGTCAGGCAAAGGGGGCTGGACCAGCACCTCGAAGCTGGCGGTCCTGGTGACCCTGCAGCCATGGACGCCGCCAAGGATCGTAAGCGTCACTGGGGACTCGGTGCAACCCAGCGCTCAAGATCCAGAAGCTCAAGTCAGACCCGATGCATGGATCACGGAGATCCGGGACTACTTGAAAGACAACATCCTCCCTGATGAACGTGTATCCGCTGAACGGATCGTGCGCATGGCTAAGAGATACGCGTTGGTAGAAGGGGATCTCTACCGGCGTGGCGCCAACCACGTCCTATTGCGGTGCATAACCCAGGGGGAAGGCTGCGACTTGCTCGCTGAGATCCATGGAGGCGAATGTGGGAGTCACTCTTCCTCACGCACGCTTGTCGGTAAAGCCTTCCGGCATGGCTTCTACTGGCCGACAACACTCCAGCATGCCGTCAAGCTGGTCGAGAGCTGCAAGGCATGCCAGTTCTACGCCAAGAAGATCCATACACCGGCTCAGGCGGTACAGATGATCCCGCCCTCATGGTCGTTTGCCGTATGGGGGTTGGACATCCTGGGACCATTCCCCAGAGCCGTCGGGGGATTCCGGTACCTCTATGTTGCCATCGACAAGTTCACCAAGTGGCCGAAAGCCACACCAATCGTCACCATTGTCGAAGTGTGCGATCGACACTTCCCCCAGGCCTGCACTGGGCAGCCCGCAGAGGTTCTTTTTTCGGAGGGGCTAGTCCCTAGCGGAGAGCTTGCGCAGATGGACGAGTTAGTAAGAGCTTGACACGGCGAGTTTTACGTGGTTCAGGCCGCCGAAGCGTAAAACCCTACGTCCACGGCGAGCTATGGAGCTCGCTGTATTGCTTGCTGCTCAGGGCCGGAGGCCTGAGCTTGGGGTGAGTTACAGCTTGAGAGTGTATGGCTAGCGTATGAGTTGCAAAGTGCGAACCTTTCCTATCGACGCCTACCCGAGCCTTTTATAGTCCAAGACTCGGGCGGCTTACAAGGGAAGCCGGGACCCGACAGGTGGTCCCGGGAAGATCGTCTATTATCTACCGTATCTGTAGTTATGCCGGTAGTTGTCTCTGGTCGAAGGCTTATGAGTCTTCATCTTGCCGCCCTGCCCATGCCGCATGCTAGTCGTAGTGGTTGATGACGGCGCAGGCGGCATGGGATGTCTTGTCGCGGTGTTTATTGACTGACAGGTTCTGACACCGCGCGCCAGTCTGTGATGCGACTGGGCGCAACAGCACCTGACAGAAGCGTGCTCCGCGTCTCCGCGTCTTGGGAAGACGCGGGCCTTGAATACCTTGTACGGGCAAGGTATGGAGCGTATTTACGCCCACTGCCTATCGCTCGGGGCAGGCAGCGTCGCTCTGCTGCCACGTGGCGGGCCCGGAGCCCTTCTCAGATAAGAGGAGGGTCAGCCCCGTGGGGCACTTGGAGCCTCCGGACCTCTCCCCGCGGAGGGGGAGGTCCGGCCTCTGTATGCCACATGGCGGGCCCGGAGCTCTCCTCTGAGGAGAGGGAGGTCCGGCCCCGCTGGACACGCGGCGCCTTCGGGCCTCTCTCCCGCGGAGGGGGAGGTCCGGCTTCTGTATGCCATGTGGCGGGCCCGGAGCTCTCCTTTGAGGAGAGGGAGGTCCGGCCCCGCCGGACGCGTGGCGCCTTCGAAGCTCTCCCTGCGGAGAAGGGCGAGTTCCTTAGGCATTTTACCCTGTGCGCGGGGGTACCCCATATCTCAGGTACCGACAACCATCAACAAGCAATCCGCAGTAAAGTTCATCAAGTCGATTGTCTGCCGGTTCGGGGTCCCGAACAGAATCATCACCGACAACGAGACCCAGTTCACCAGCGCAGCGTTCCAAGACTACTGCGAAGACCTTGGCATCCAGGTGTGCTATGCCTCCGTTGCTCACCCAAAGAGCAATGGGCAAGTCGAGAGGGCCAACACCGAGATTCTTCGGGGCCTCAAGACTCGCACCTATGCCGACCTAAAGAAACATGGTGCTAATTGGGTGGATGAGCTTCCCCCAGAGATCACCATGAAGTCTCACCGTGTCCGAGCTTACGACGAAGCCGCACAGGACAACCTCCGGCGTGGAGAAATCGACCTCGTCGACGAGGTCCGATTGCATGCAGCACTCCGTAACGCACGGTACATACAAGCGCTCCGCCGCTACCACCAGAGGTTTGTGCGTGTCCGGGAGCTGCAGGAAGACGACCTGGTGCTGCGGCGCATACTTTCTCACGAAGGGACCCACAAACTCTCCCCTAGTTGGGAAGGTCCCTTACGAGTCACAAAAGTGTGCCACCCTGGGTGCGTACGCCTTTCCACCGAGGATGGGGATCCACTCCCGAACCCTTGGAACATAGAACACCTCCGTAAGTTCTACCCCTAGAGCAATAATAGGACAGTCTCTTCTTTTTGTAATAGACTCCATAGAGTCCAGGAACAGCGATCGGAGCAGCTAAGCCTCAGGGGACGGTTCAGGACTACGTTCAGCTTTGCCTGTTTCCAACCCCAAGCGCGTAGAGTCTTGCTTGGAGAGCTTGCCGTTGAAGGAAGCTTCGTCATCTTCGTCAGCAGAAGCTCGTCACGCAAGGGAAAAGCCCCTACCTCGCGCGCCAAATGTCGAAGTGTGTGGTCGACACTTCCCCCGGACCTGCTCTGGGCAGCCCGCGGAGGTTCTTTTTCGGAGGGGCTAGTCGCTTGCGGAGAGCTTCAGCGTAAGGGACGAGTGAGGGAGAAGCTTGACACGGCGAGTTTTACGTGGTTCGGGCCACCGAGCGTAAAACCCTATGTCCACGGTGAGCAGAGGTGCTCGCTGTATTGCTTGTTGCTCAGAACCGGAGTCCTGATCTTGAGGGTGAGTTATGCCTAGGATGTGAGTTCACAGAGTTTGAACGCTTGCTAACGTTGCCTACCCGAGCCTTTTATAGTTCAAGGCTCGAGCGGCTTACAAGGGGGGGCCCGGGACCCGACAGGTGGTCCCGGGGAGATTGCCTGCCGACTATCGTATCTGCAGTTATGTCGGTAGTTGTCTCTAGCGAAGGCTTCCGAGTCTTCGTTCTGCCGCCCTGCCCATGCCGCAAGCTAGTCGTAGTGGTTGATGACAGCGAGGGCAGCAGGGGATGTCTTGTCGCTGTGTTTATTGGCTGGCAGGTTCTGACACGGCGCGCCAGTCTGCGATGCGACTGGGCGCAACGACACCTGACAGAGGCGTGCTCCGCGTCTTCGCGTCCTCGGAAGGCGTGGGCCTTGAATACCTTGTACGGGCAAGGTATGGTGCGTCTTTACGCCTGCTGCCTACCGCGCGGGGGCAGGCAACGCCGTCTTGCTGGCCACGTGGCGAGCCCGAAGCTCGCCTCTGAGGAGAGGGAGGTCCGACCCCGCGGGACACGTGGAGCCTTCGGACCTCTCCCCGCGGAGGGGGAGGTCCGGCTTCTGTCGGTCACGTGGCGGGCCCGGAGCTCTCCTCTGAGGAGAGGGAGGTCCGACCCCGCGGGACACGTGCCGCCTTCGGAGCTCTCCCCGCAGAGGGGGGAGGTCCGGCTGTTGTTGGCCACGGGGTGGGCTCGGAGCTCTCCTCTGAGGAGAGGGAGGTACGGCCCCGCTGGACACGTGGCGTGAGCTCTCCCTGCGAAGAAGGGCGAGATCCTTTGGTGTTTTCCCCTGTGCGCGGGGGTACCCCATATCGAGGGTACCGACAATTACCGTTTTAAATTTTGCTTTACTTCAGCTCATGTTTATTAGACTTGATATTGTGCATTATGTCTAGGATGCTTGAAACCCACTTGCATGACTATTACATCCCTTAGTAGAAGGTTTAGTGTAGGCTTTGCCTCATCGTAGATGCTAGGCTAATGTTGTAGCTAGCTCGGTAGAAGTCGAGTAGTAAAAAGCTACTCGCAAGAAAGGTCAAGTAATGGAATTTACTCGCGAGAGGTTGATGATAAGAGCACCCTCATGAAAATGAGATGGGGACGACCTGTAGGATGGAGCGCTCAAGGTTGTCTCGACCTGCGATGGGTGTGACAATACTTGAGATCACATTGGCTCGGCCCAGGATGGTAAGGCAAAATGTTGAGGTTGGTTGTAGCCCCGTCCGTGTCGGTTAAGGACCGCGTAAATGCGGCCCTGTTGGACAAGATTGAGTTGTACCAGATATATAGTGGGGTATGGGACCCATGAAACTGATGTAACACGATGGACCGTGATATGGAAACTCATCCTTCGTGTGAGAATGGCGTTGAGAAGGCGGCAGGTGTAAATCCTTTAGCGGACAACTTCGACGTGGCCGCGTAGAGAACCATCCTGCTCGGCGCGAAACGTTTTTCTATGTCGGGGTGTCGTGTGAAAGGTGATGGCATACAACGTAAGAAAGAGCTCTTGTGAGATTCTTTCGAGGCGGGTGTATGTGCTGTGTATTTCGGGTTGTTATTGATTCGAATCACCGTCGCTCGTGGAAGTGGATTGAGCATACTTGCACACTGCGTCCTGACGTAGTGAAAAGAGGAACTAAGTCTCTTAACTTGTTGTTCATGGATTAATCATTGTATTGGAATCTTGACTGAATTAGATATAGTGCCAACTAAAGTTCTATTGCACCTTAAGCTAGCAACATCGGGATAAATGTTTCTTGTTTGATTGTGAACTTCCGGTGTTGTGAGGCGTGAGTACCACTAAAATGAAGGCTATAAGAATCTGAATATAAGGATCAAGTTTAGTCAAGCTTCATTTTGCAAATTCATGTTCCTTCTGTCTTACTACCCCTGCATGTAGAGTTACATGTTTAAGATTGACGGTTAAGACTTGTTGAGCTTTAGTGCTCACGGTTGCTTCTGAGTTGTTTTTGCAGGTAGCAGGATGTCTGCTATGAAGAGGGTTGTTCGGTTCGGCACCGGAAACCTAGCCGCTGTCTTACTTTGGTGAAGCTAGTAGGAAGCGTTCATGGGCTGAACGACTTCTCTTCGGCGTAGTTAGGGTCGAGAGTGAGTAGATGTCCAGCCTTTAAATTTCGCTGCGTGTGTACAATATGTTGTAAAAGAGCTTATCTTGAGTAATAAATGATTTCATATGTTCTTACCGTCTTTTCGTGCATGCTGTTAGGTACCGCATCGCATGGCATCATCCAATGCGATTTCCGGGTGAGAGGTGCCGACCCCGTCGTTGTCGGGGCGGGCGTCCCCTCACAGTCACCTTGGTAAAAACTGAAACATGCTACTGGAAAGATCAAAACTGATCCTCGAGTGCTGCACGAGTTGAAGGATCAGACAAAAATCTTCTGCTCGTCAAGGATACAAGACATGCGAAATATTGTCGGCCCAACAAATTCCAGCCCAGGGGTGACCAAAGCACCCAGCCCGCTGAAAACCAGCCCACCCATTTGGTGTGGTGGGCTCAACGTAGCGTGCCAATGGGCCGAGGCGCCGCACTCCTCCCTCCCTTTTGGACATTTATGCCCCTCGCTACCGCCCCAGTCCGCCCCGCGGCCAAACCCTACACCGCAGCGGTTATATAAAATCCGCACCCGTCTTGAGCGCTAGGGTTCTTCTCCGTTCCTCCCACTCGCGCCGCCGCCGCCGCCTCAACGCAGGCGCGCCCGTACCCGGAGCTCGCCTGCTGACCCGCTCGCCGCCACCATGGTAAGATGCGGCCGAAGGCCCGTTTCGTCTGTCCCTTGGCCTCCATCTGCTCTTGCGTCGGTGCTTACCTCGCTCTCGTTTTCCTCGCAGATCATCCCCAAGAAGAACCGCAATGAGATCTGCAAGTACCTCTTCCAAGGTCAGCGTTCCTTCGCTCCTTAGCCTTTCAGCTGATGAGCTGAATAGAAAGTGCACGAGTCCTCACGTATGAATCGATTTGTCTAGCTGCAAAAGTTTGTCTTAGAATTTTGACACCGAGAGTCCCAATTAGTTGGAATCATATTTGTTGGTTGAACTATTCCTCACTTATTAGGTGGTTATAAATTGTCGCTCACTAATGCATGTCCTATTGCAGAGGGCGTGCTGTACGCCAAAAAGGACTACAACCTGGCGAAGCACCCACAGATTGATGTGCCAAACCTGCAAGTGATCAAGCTCATGCAAAGCTTCAAGTCCAAGGAGTACGTCAGGGAGACCTTCTCCTGGCAGCACTACTACTGGTACCTCACCAACGACGGCATTGAGCACCTCCGCAACTACCTCAACCTGCCGTCAGAGATTGTGCCTGCCACGCTCAAGAAGTCTGCCAGGCCTCCTGGCCGCCCGTTCGGCTCTGGCCCACCTGGTGACCGCCCGAGGTATTGCTTAGCTCTGGATTCTTGTGCTTCTCTACTGTGTTCATAATTCGGATGCAGGTGATAAAAATTTAAATTTGAAGCACTGGTACATACTACATATGTCTTTTGAAAGGACTGTTTGTTGCAATGCAATGGTTGCTAGCCGAATTGCTGATGACTGCTGAACTGTTCCTTAGCTATATCCTTCTAGAAATTTGTGGATGGATTGTTAGGTAGGCGTAGTAGGGTTCTAATATGCTTAACCTGTAAGCTGCGAGTTGAAACAAGGGGATGGTCATCTTAAGTGTTGCTGTAGGCTTTAACTAATTTACCTATTTGCTTGTGACATGTAGGGGCCCGCCTCGCTCTGGAGAGGACAGGCCAAGGTATGGTGACAGGGATGGCTACCGTGGTGGTCCTCGTGGTGCTCCTGGTGACTTTGGTGAGAAGGGTGGAGCTCCTGCTGAGTTCCAGCCGTCCTTCAGGGTAACTATTTGTCCTCCCAATGCTTAGTGTTCCTGTTCAATAGCTCTCTGGCTATAAAACAAAATAGTTACAAACAAAATTGCAAATTCACATTGACTAGTCTGATATGCAAGTAGGTATATCAGCATTCCTGGACTTTATTGCTGGTAGTCTGCCTAAACTAAACCTTTACGTAGGTACATATGATACGAGTTATAAGGATCACCATGTTGTGTTCAGCTGTCACATCCCTGTTCTGCATTGTGCGCAACTGATCCAGCCTTGCATAGATCTTAGCATTTTGCTGCTTCTAGCAAGAATAGCATTGTGAAACCTGAAAAAAATTGCTGAGATGGGTTTGTTGGGAAGTTGTGTCCTTAGATTATTACTGCATATTTAGGGGTGTTCAATGGAGATTGGATTGTGGTGTTCTACCATGACCAACTCCTGTGTATAAGGCGGTAGATTTATATACCACTTAAGAATATGTAGTTGGTGATCTGTCCGCCTCCAACTGGAATTTGTGAGAAAGTGATCTGTCAGCAACAACTTATCTTGGGGACAGCCAACTATTCCTGTTCCTTGTTCATGGCTTCACTTGTAGGCTGTGGTTCAGCTATTCTTAGCATCAAGGAAAAACTGTTCATGAGAATTTTACCTGTAGTTTCTTAACATAATTATTGCCCTGAGCAAATATATTTTACTATACAAATTGAAAGTATGTTTTTTAGCAGAATGTCCTGTGATCCCTTTGCTAACACTTTTCCACCCCAAAATTTTTCAGGGTTCTGGTGGGAGACCTGCCTTTGGCCGTGGTGGTGGCAGTGGCTTCGGTGCGGGCCCAACCTCTTCTTCCATGGAGTGAATTTTCCCCTAGTTTGGACATGGATGTTTCCCTTTGGATGAGCCGTTTAATTTTGAAGGACAGTTTCTATGTATTAGTGATGTTTATCAGGATTGGAAAGTGCTGACATGCAAAGATTATGCTATCTTGGTACCTTCCAATATAATACTAGCTTTTATAAACATATCGGTTTCATGGTAGTGGTTAATTTATTATCTGTTTCGCCATCTTTCTGTGTTATAACTCAAAGTTGTGTTTGTGAGTCTGCTCACGTGGTACAAGCTCTGTTAGACGTTTTGAAGCCGGCATTGGTCTTTGGCCTGGTAGTTTCTTCAAGTTCTCGTCATGCAACCATTGTTAGACTTAACAAGCTCCTTTGAAACTGGAATCAAGTAATTGCACAAATTTTAGGCCAAATATGAACATACTCCACATCGAACTCCACTCCATCTTGACTCCACTACATCGAACTCCAAGAAGATACATTCCCAAGATAAATGTAGTAAAAATAAACTATCGAAAGGGTAGGTTCATCTTTAGTTAGAGCAGTTATAGATACACAAATGACTTGTTGAAACAACGTGTAATTCTGGTGCATTAGATATATCAATAACTTGTGGGTCAGACCTTCCAACAGAAATGCATTTTGACCTATCTTTGCAACATCTTAATCTGTAAACGTTCAGGCGCGCAGTTCACAATCCTTCGCATTGAAATTCACTAAGCATAAATGTCATTTGAAATACTTAACAGTTTCTAAAAGAGTTCGCTAACCCATAAATATTTGATTATTTTCTCAACCACATGTAAAAAAAGCAACCCGTGCATGTAGCTCCTGCTTGAGCAGTGTCCACTGTAGGGATGACAATCGCACCCGCGGGTGTGGGTACCCGACGGGTGCGGGTGCGGGTGGGATTTTCCACCCGCGGGTCTAACCCGCACCCGACCCGACTTGTCGCGGGTGCGGGTGCAGGTTTTATTTTGCACCCGTGGGTACCCGACGGGCACCCGAAATGATTTATGTTTATAATTTTAAAGTCAAATTTGTTGTGTTATATTATTTAATTGTTTGATATTACTTATCAAGACCTATATTTATAATCTTTATAAGCAACTTAATATTTTTTGTTGCATTGTCATTCAAAATGGATTATTTTTTAGACTTATTTTATTAAATGTTCTAGTATGTTAATAAAAAGTCAAACCCGACGGGCACCCGAAACCCGCCCAAAACCCGACGGGTGCGGGTGCGAATTTTCACCTGCGGGTGCGAGTCTCAAATTCCACCCGCAATCTTTTTTGTTTCGGGCGGGTTTTTACTCAACCCGACCCAAAGCCGACCCATTGCCATCCCTAGTCCACTGTGGGTGGGATCCGTTTTAGCTTTTTTGTACGCGGTTTTTTTCTGCATTTTTGCAAAAGTGTTTTCAGCACTAGAACCCATGACCATCTATGTTTTGCAGTCATAAGGCAACAGCTTTAACCACGTATCTGAATTAGAAATGCTGGACGGAGCAAGATAAAGAGCAGAGATGAAACCTGACCATGCAAAACCGAATAGATTATTTAGTGTATCAATACTGGAATCTCTGTAAAAAAGCAACTAAATGCTGAAAATCATTTCTGTAGAATCATAGTAGCACAACCATCTGAAAACATACTCTAGTGACAATACAGGCAAAGCTTTTTAGTGTTAACATGTTGGTAACTTGCTCTATTGTGCTCTTTTCAAATGCAGGACTTAATATTGTGAAGCTAATCCAAATTTGTGGGCTAAATGGTTTACAGACAATTGCCGCTGGAAACGACGCAACACACCAGTCTAGCATCGAAGTGGAGATAGAAAACTAAGAGTTGATGCGCTTGTGCATCAGAAAATCACGTGAAAAATGGAGTGATATTACAATGACATCTAAAACACGATAACTACAACATACATTCAGGTGCACACCCAGGCAAAGCACAAGAGATTCAGCAGGTGAACATACGAGGATGTAGCGAAGTATGCCAAGCAACAGCAACAAAAACCACAATAAATGAAACATTATGTTTGCACAAGCATCGACCGACTACTTCCTCCATTTCAAATTATTTGACTCTGTCTAATTCAAAATTAAACTAACAAACGTTAAATATTTTAAAATGGAGGGAGTAATTCCCAAACTACATTGCATGATTCATGCCGCACGCAACACATCAGTGGTGCAGAAATTCGAAAGCAGGTGAACTTGGATCAGATCGGTTAGAACCAAGTCAATGCAAAGCGGTTCGGGTTTAGGAATGGATGAACTCGAATCAAGCAAACATGGAAAAGGGCACATCGACTAAACCGACCTTGGCAAACCACAATCGCTGTTAGTCTCTCGAGTGTCAAAAATTCAGATGAACGGCTTGCCTGCTGGTGCTTTTTTTTGGGAACGGCAGTGAGAAAAGTGGGCGTCGTATTTGCGACTTAGGTGACCTGGACCATAAGCTTGGCCTCATGTTGTTGCACTCCTGCTTCGACCCCGGCACCCCAGTCAAACCACTCTTCTAAACTTTGTCGAAGCCACAGCTGTTCGACTACATGTATGTACCTGTCTCATACAGATTCATCTAGCTGGGGTAGACCAATCTATCTACAGCATCGTCTGACGAATTTACAGGCTCAAAATTAGAGGGACGAGGGCGGGCAGCAGTAGCAGCGCTAGACGTCGCCGGCGATGCACCGGCGGCGGCCGCCACGTCGTGGCGCCTGATGTGGCGTTGAAGATGCCTTTAGGCGTCCTGCCGTGCCGGGGGGTGCACGTTCCGTTGGCCTGCACAGACACATACAGTTTTTGATCATGCTACCACATTCAGAACTGTACGAGGTGAATTCTGGACAGGAGAAAAGAGACGCTATTAGAAGCTCTGCAGCGAGGTGGCTTTACGTTGCAAGCAGAGATGCTCCCGCATCCGCAGACGAGGCCGCCGTTCGCCTTGTCCGTGGCCTCCGCCGCGCCGCCTCGATCGCTCCTCTGCATCCACGTACAAAGAAGAATCATCAGAGCCAAGGACACCGGCCAACACATCGTCGTGCTCGCCGGCCAGAGCCAGGTAACCTTGTAGAAGTCGACGGCGATGAAGTTGGCCCAGCGGCCCCCCGACTGGCCGTGGCAGGCGGTGATCTTGTCCACCAGCGCAGCCGAGTTGTCCTTGCACGCCTCGGGGAAGTTGGGGAGGTCCCTGAAGTAGTTGACCAGCACCAGCGACCTCGAGAGGTCGTCCATGGCGGCCGATTCGGCGCGGTTGCGGCACGACCCCCTCACCATCCCCTGGGTCCCGTCTGATGCACCACCACAAGAGAACGAACCCCATCAGGACAGGACTGATGGCATCGTCGTGGTACTCACATTGACTCTCTACTCACTCAAAAAGAAAAAGAAAAAGAAAAAGAAAAAAGAAAGAAAAATCTGACATTGATTCTCGACGACGTAGCGCCACTCGTAGGCGATGCCCTCGGCGGCCTCCTTGGCGGCTCTGGAGGTGAAGACCAGCAGGCGGTGGTTGTCGCGGACCATGTCGCTGAGCAGCGGCCAATCGCCGCCCCTCTTGGGCATGCGCCAGACGGGGAACATGTAGAGGAGCAGGCCCGACGCGTTGAGCGCGCGGGTGAGCCCCATCGGCGACTCCACGTAGTCCTCGACGAAGATGGTGACCACCTCGGACGGGTTCCGGGAGAGGAAGCGCTCCACCTCCCGGAGCACGTTCACCGCCGGTTGCTGTCAGAATGATGAGCGTATCTCAGAGCCGCGTGTTCAACCGGACGCAACGCAAGGTGAAGGTGGCGGTGGTGCTTACGAAGGCGGTGAAGTTCTGGCAGATGCCGCCGTAGGAGTGGCAGAGCCAGACGTCGTCGCGGAAGTCGTACATGTCCAGCATCAGGCCCCTCACGCCGTTCTGCGCAGGCACCAAGGGAACGGGAAAGAGTTTATTTTGCGAGAAAATGGCGTGACACGTGAGTTCTTTCCGTTCAGCCCGTGACCACGCTTCAAGCAAAGCGCACGCGTAAAGACACGGGGGGTGAGAGCGGCAGAGGCAGACACGAGCCGCCTCGATGGCGCACGCGTTGCCACAGGGACGCGCCACCTGCCGCGTCTTGTCCTACCAGTTGGTAGGTCTAGCGCCCGGCAGTCGTAGAGCCCTCACGCTGACGCTCAATGATCCCCAATCAGAAGGAGCGGAGCTCCCGTGCCCCCACGTCAGCTCGGCGCGAAGGAGGATCTGCTCCGCGAGCGGCGAGATGAACGGGGGCGACGGGTTTGGGACTCACGTTGAGCTGGTCGGTGACGGTGTCCTGCTGGTTCCACGCCGTGGCGATGGCGACGCCGGTCTGCGACCGCTGCCCCAGCCGCGCGAACGAGTTGTGCGTCGTCAGCCACGCGTACCGGTTGAACGGCAGGTCTCGCGCCTGCACGCGAGGGCAGCGGGGCCGAGCTTAACGCCGTGAATGAAATGGGGAAACTCCCTCTCCCCAGCAGCAGCAGCAGTAGCAGCGATTCCGGCCGCCGGCGAGTGAGAAATAGTTCGACCGTACCTTAGTCTGCGGGTCGACGGGGGCGACGCGGGTGCACCGCGGCCGCACGTTGCCGTCGGCGACGCAGGCCTCGCAGTGCAGCCCGGCGTCGCAGTTCCGGTCCAGCGCGCACGTCTGCCCCACCTTCCGGGCAGACGCCGCCGCCGCCGAGCACAGCAAGAAGAGCACGGCCGCGAGGAGGGGAGGACCAGCCGGCGGCGGCGTCAGCCGGCACGACGCCCGCCTCCCCGTCATCGTCCTCCCCTTTCCGGCGCTGGCGGCGGCGAGACGATTCAAGTGGCTCGGCGTCTTTTCTAGTAAAAGTATATGGGGGGCGTGGCGCTTGTGTGGATTGCAAGGCCGGGCATGTCAGTTTGTTGTTGTGTCCCGGCGCCGGCCAGCGGTTGTGTGTGGCCTTCGTTTCCGTCCACGGCGGGTCCCCCATGTCATGTCAAATCGATTAGGAGCGGCCTAGCTGGTACGGCCGCGGCGGTGGTCCGGTACTGCTGCTGCTGCCGCCGCGCGTACAACCGCCAGATGGGCCGAGTCAGAGCCGGTCTGGTCGCAATTACTCGTCCAACCTACAGGCCACACAGCTCGTTGCTCGTCGCATACAAAGTGTTAAATACAGGAAGGGTTGATGGATCGAGACATGCGCAGCCCACCCACCTACCCAGGCCGGGCTACATGAGCTATATGGGCCTCCTGGACGTGTGGCGGGCTGAGCTTAACGAGCCAGTAGTAGCACATGCAAGCAAAGGTCGAAGTTGATTCGCAGTTGGATGATGATGATTCAGGGCACTGATGGATGGCCAATTGTCGCGTGAAAAAAGATGGATGATTCAGGCATATGGCCAGCGAAGAATGGCGTTCTCGAGCCTGTGACTAGATTCGTTGGGAAAAGAAAAGGTCTGAGTAGACGCAGACATACTTCCTGGTCACGTAGCCGCTCCTTTTGAGGCTATTTTCGGCATGTCCGGTGGCTGGTGCGGCTGTATGACCGCGTTGCTGTATTCCCCGAGAGAGAGAGAGAGAGAGAGGAACTTCCCGATCAGAGACCAACAACCGCGTCGTGACAAGGATTCGAGGAGCTGACTGTGGTCTGCTGCCCGTGTGGTCAAAGTCAAACAGACGCAGGGCTGTGCCTTTTACTCTCTGATGATGACACGAACGGTTCACTGGCCTGGCCAACGTGGAAGATGTCCAGTTTCTCCCGTCTTGTTCAGCTTGGGTCGATCGATCTAGGATTCCGGCGGTGACATGCATAGCACGACGCCCCCTGACAAAATGCCTACTAAACGAGTACCGTAACTGCATCTGGAAGTGTGTCGCGGTTCGTATGCACCACCAGTCACGGACGGCGAGCGTTGATGCTGCGCGCAAGCAAGCAGGCAGGCGGTCGCGCCGGACGGGTCAAGAGTAGAGAACACACGCCAGCAGAGTCGCGACGGCGCCGCGCGAGCCCCGACGCGAGCAATCCTGTCGCGCCAGCGTGGGCCGCGGGCCGGTCTACGCCACGTCGCGGCGCGCTCGCTCGCTCGCGTCCCCGTGCGCGCGCACCCGTGAGCATAAACCCGCCGAGACCACGAGTCGCGGAGAGCAGGCCTGCAGGGGGTGCGTCCGGCAAGGCAAAGCGGAAAAGCGCCGCGTCGCGCATCTCGCTGGGTGGGTGGCGCCCTCGGCGGCGTCCCATTCCTTGCCCTCTCGACTCGGCCTCCTTTCTTCAGCTCCGTCCGCGCCGCCGTTGCGCGCGCTCCCACTCCGCTCCCGCGGCGGCTCGACGGTCCTCCCGATGCGGCCGCGGCTCGCGCTGCTGCTCCTCTGCGCCGCCGCGCTGCTCCCGCCGCCCGCGGCGATCGCGGCAGGTAACCGACCATCCTCGATCCCTCTCAGCCTCCCCGTTGCCACTCTGCCGCGTGCCTCTCCGGTTGGCAGAGGCAGAGGCGTTGCTCGTTTTCCACCCGTGATCGCTGGGTTTGAGCCTCGGACTGGCGACGGCGGCTACTCTGCCAGTGGACACACGCCTCCCTCACATAGCATTTCCCCCGCCCCCTCCCCGTTTTCCCGTTTCCCGTGGCGATTCTCCACCTCTTTGGGAGAGATTTCTAGTGAGCTTAGGTTCGTTTTGCGCAGCGGCATTTCAGTTTTTCGATGCTTATTGGGTTCACTTGGTTAGTACAGTAGATTATTTTTCGAGGTTTCGAGACCTCGCGTATGGGGCCGGCCGCATGCCTCCCTGTGCCTACTGCCTTCCCTCCCGCAAGCCGCAGCGCGCGGGGGACCTCGCGCCATTCAATTCGCTCACCAACTGGGGCTGGCGGGCTGCTGCACGTGTGCATCTCAGGGCGCTCGGGCCTCCCTAGGCCTGCTTTCGCAGACGTTGGATTCTACTCACAGCTGACCCCGTCCTGTCATCTGGTACTATTGAACCACTGATTAGTTTGACTTCGTCTTCACCAGATGATCTTTTTCACATGGCTTCTTCAGGCTCGTGCTTTACTGCTTTAGGATAGTGCTCAACAGTTGAGTTTCTTGACTTGTTGTGATACACTCGCCTGTACGTATGCTAGATTCTGAATATCTGATTGTAGCACGTGCGATGGGATCGGGGGTAGGATTTGGGATTTAATGGAAGTAAACTCTGTTGAGCATGTGAGATGTTGAGCTCCCACTCGTTACTTGATGCATTAACTTCAGTTTTTGTTTCAGAGTATCGCGATTCGTGCCAAGAACTGAAACATTTAGCGATCTTCAATACTGCATCGCACATTTCACTTGTTATGTGTAATACTTCTGTCACTCTTTGCTCATATTTGTCTTCAATAATGTAGATTGCCCTCTGGATTTCAGTTGGCCTAACTACAATCTGATAGCTTCTTTGTGCTCGGATGAATATGGACACTCAGTGTGTTGCCGTTACATCAATGCTGCTCTCGCAGTCTCGTCTGCCATGTATGCAAACACTACAGGCACTCTTGGGGTTCCAACTCAATTTTCTGATGCTTGCATCGGCAGTTTCTCTGACACGTTGGTGGCAAAAGGGATACTTCCCACTGCTGCTTCGTTTTGTGGCCTTGGAATCAAAATTCAGGTGGCCTATCAGTGTGCTGGGATGACTACCATTGTCGAAATGTTACAGTCCCCGAATTTCAGTGATGTGACAAGAAGCTGTGGAACTACACTTTCAGATGATGTCACTTGCAAGAGGTGCTTAAACTCTGGTCTGTCGTACCTCCGCCGTCTTGTGGGGGGAGAAGATAATATCACGTTGAATACCTGCCGTGATGCTGCTTTTGTTGCATTTGTGGGTCAAGGGAATATGTCTACTGTTGACACGGCCAGATGCTTTTTTACTGTCCAGAGGCTTAGTGCTCTTCAAGGTTTGCATATTTGATAAAACAAATTTGCCTTCCTTTTCTGTAGTATAACCAGTGCCATCAACAATTTTGCAAGGCAAATATTTTAATAGATTCTTTGACCTTAGCAATGCAACTTTTTTCTCCTTAGACAAAATTTGTCCATATGGATAAGTCTGGCACCTTATAGAATCATTTCGTAAGTACCTGGTTTGCTGTGAACATTGCTTCTCATCCTGTAAAGCTTCTGATAGGAGTATTCAATTGTAGGTATCCATCTTGATGAAAACATTCATAATAGGTGATTATTATAACCAATACAACAACAACAAAGCCTTTGTCTCAAGAACGTTGAGGTAGGCTAGATATGAAACCTAAACTGGATTTCATATCCATAGGAATGGCTGATTTTGATGCTGGCTTGCCAAACCTATCACAACCCTCCTACTTTACCTGGACTTGGGATCGACTATACCTAGAAAGGCATAGGCGGAGTTGATTATTATAGCCAATCATCAAGAAAATTTATTTTCTAATTTGTTTACTGATATATAAAATCTGTTATTAGAATGGTTCAGTATGGATGTACCAATTTATTTAATATGTGTGCATATAATTTCATAATTCAAATTGTATTTGGATATGCTTCTGGAAACTGTACAAAGCATTCATTTTATTTTATTTCAGTATCTTATATCTGCTTTTGTTATGCAATTTTGTAGTTGTATTTTTTTAACTTATTGGTATGGTTCACTTTCTTGGATGAGTTAGATGTATTAAACCGTGTTCCCCTAAAAGTATTTGCTTGTTGTAGTTCAGTTATTTGCAACTTGACTTTCTCTATGACATAACGTCTGAATGTTGAATATATAATGCAGCAAACATCTCTGGGCCACCCCCCTCTGGACTCCTCGCACCAGATATTTCTCCCAGTCCGCTTACAGTGCAAGTTTCTGTAGTGCCACCCAAGCATCACCGCAGCTACAAGGTTGTTCTATTCCCAGCAATCGGAGCTTTGGTTACAGGACTAGCACTTGTACTGATAATAGTGCTGATTTTGTTAATCCGTCGAAAGAGTAAAGAACTAGAAAAGATTGAAGGAAATGTGTGGAGTTTCTCCTGTGTCAAGAAGGGCCAAGAAGGTAAGCATTTCATAGGTTTTGTGGCAGGTGTTGTTATTCCTTTACTACTATTTGCACGTTTAGATGTCCAACTATCTGTGATAAGGGGAATTGTTTCATATAAGCGGTGGATGTCAGTACAACTACTTTTTGTAGCCATCATCCTGAAGCTACCAATCTGGAATATGATAAATGATGTTGTAATCTGAAGTTTTGGTTGCAGTACATCATAGTTGATACCTTGAAGTTTATTTTAGAATTTAATGGTTCAAACCTGGACGGGTTGACATTTGAGACTGAAGCTTTAAATTACTTTCCCACAAAAATCAGTTGAAGAGTCCTTTTAATTATTTAGCTAACAGGATTGTTTCGCAGGTAATTCCACTATTTTTAGCAGATTTAGTTACAATGAAATTAGGAAGGCAACAAGGAACTTTAGCAAGGTGTTAGGAGGAGGTCAAAATGGTACGGTATTCGAAGGACAATTGAGTGATGGATCTGTGGTTGTTATCAGACGCCTTGAGAGTTTGCCAAAACAAAGTCAGCAAGAATTTTGTAAGGAAATGGAATTCATTGGGCGGTTGCATCATCGGCATCTTGTGGGACTAAAAGGCTTTTGTTTAACGAGATCTGAAAGGTAACGTCTGTTATACTTAAGTTCAGGTAACTGCCAAATTATGGTTCCTTACGGCCATATCATCCAGGTTTCAGGTGTATGAATACATGGAAAATGGAAGCCTGCAAGATCACTTACATTGTAATGTCATGTTTTCTTCTTAGGATACTCTATTTGTTGAATTGTGTGCTGAAAAGCATTTTACTCTTTGCAGCACCAGGTAAACATCTGCTACCATGGAAAAATAGGATCCAAATTGGCATTGATGTTGCAAATGCGTTGGTAAGTTTCAGCAAATCAGTGATCTAGGCTGCAAAAATGATGCGTCATTTTTCATTTCAATAGTGCCCTTTTAAGTGAAGTTTGTAATTGGAATAGTTAGTCATGGCCTGCTACTGCTAGTTCTTTCTTAAAGCTTGATCAGTGCAAGACAAGCTTCCATCAATCTTACCAAAGTACATTTTAGACGTAGTATTGCTGTGTTGATGATTTTCTGCTGACTGAACTGCGTTGGTTCTAGGAGTACCTTCATTTCTATTGTGACCCTCCACTGTACCATGGAGACGTTAAGCCTAGCAATGTCCTCTTGGACAAGAACTATCTAGCAAAGGTATTTGATGTAAAATCTCGAGACAATTGAAACAACCTCTATGCTCTGAAAATACTTTCTGTCTATCTGCACGAGTTACTTTGAAAATACTGATAATTGTTTCCTTTTCAATAGCTTGCAGGTTGCGGTCGTGCACGCTGCTCAGCTGCTGGCGATACTACTGGTAGTTCCACTCCGGTGAATGCCAAGGTCCAAGCAGCTCCTGGTAAGGCTTTCTGTTGCTAAATTTTGTGGCCATTTGTTATGGCCGTTCATGCAACTTCTCCATCTGTGTGTACTATGTACCACGCAATCTTAGTACTGATCTTCATTGTTCTGTACTATGCACTATAAGATTAGCAGTTGTGCTCTCTTTAAATCTCTGACAGACTATAGCAGTGTAATCCTGTACCATTTCAGATGATAATTATATAAAAGCCTCAGCCTCATCAATCTGTACTATGTAGTACTGCGTAATATTAGTGCCTATCTTTCTCAGTTTGTCCTGTGCACTAGTGTAATCTTCTCACCAATCTCTGACAGGCTACGTGGACCCTGAGTACGCGGTGGCCCAGGAGCTGACCCCGAAGAGCGACGTGTACAGCTACGGTGTGCTCCTGCTGGAGCTGGTCACGGGGAAGGCCGTGATCCAGGACGGCAACAAGAGCCTGGTGGAGTGGTCCCGCGAGCTGATCGGCACCGACTACCGGCTCCACGAGCTGGTCGACCCGGCGGTGGCGGACGCGTTCGACCTGGACGAGCTGCAGGTGGTGGCGGACGTGATCCACTGGTGCACCCACCGGGACGGCGCGGCGCGGCCGTCGATGAAGCAGGTGCTCCGCATCCTGTACGAGCGGCTGGACCCGCTGTCCGGCCGGTTCGCGCGCGCCGTGGAGGGCGAGGAGGGGTACTACTACCACCACAGCGGCGGCGGTGGGCGGGCCAAGGGGAAGGCGGGCGGCGGAGGCGAGGCGATCCAGTTCAGCGGCGAGGCGACGCGGTCGTCGTGGCTGCCGTCGTCGAGCAGCACGTCCCGGTAGCACTGCAGCCACAGCGTGCTGCTGGAGTGCAACTCGCCGGAGCCGGAAGAGTCCCCGGCGCGTGGCCACGGCACGTTCATGGTGTGATCGAGCAGGCGAGGCGCGTTCCAGATCTCTGTCCGTGGAATGGAGCAGACAGATTCCGCAGGCCTGGACGCTGCAGTACCAGTTGCCGTTTTCGAGGAGACTGCCTACTCACGCTTGGGAAGTTGTATCCGCGCATTTTTCATGGTGGTTTGTGACGCCGGGCGGGATCCATCCTGCGAGACCGGGCAGGGCCCAGTGATCGCCCGCAGGGGAGTCGGGAAACGGAGTAAAATCATGAATCGAATCGTATGCTAGGTGCTATTAGCTGGTCGTATGCTTGATTTAGCAGATCTTCCAAAATTATGCATAACCAAACATTTTCTTAGAGAAGATGCGTAACCATATATGAGTACTTAATCTCATCAACTCAACGGGGATACGTATTAGTTCTGTGCCAGTTACGTCTCGCTAGTCACGTAAACATGACACATCCTAGACGGCTAGAGCCCTACGGCAACACGTCTGCTTAATCGGAGAGAGAGAAAAAAATCTGAACCTTCTCTTCTTAATAACATTCTTTCGGATCACTATTGTGTCCAAATTATGGTATTTGTATTCACCTAGACTCTTATTACGTGTTGAAACATGAACTCTTTCATTTAATCTAGACCGTCTAAGATTAACGGAAATCGACGGTGGACGTCATTTCTTTTTCTCGAACAACTGAGAATTTCGGGACGTCGAGAGTGAACGTCGTGTCTCTTTTGACCTTTAAAAACGATAATCCTTTTGTCCTTCAAATAATAAGATAAGATGGCTACGCATTCAATCCACATGACAGGTTTCCCCGTTTCCAGTAGTACTGGCTTGCCAAAGAAGTTTTTTCATTTTCTTTCTAAAGTTCCAGCCTGGCAGTGAACGTACCGGGTTTACCATCCCCCACCTCTCCCAAAGAGTAGTAGCTGCGACAACGAGAAAGGCAGCCTACACACGCGTGTCGTTAGAGACGTGTACTTGGACTCACAACAGGAGTGGTGTTCCACCACGAGCAGACGAGCTGGTCCAGCGGAGCACGCGTGCCTGACCCTGGCCGCACTGGGCCGGAACAGCACGTCACCATGCGCCGCGGGGTGGGGCGCACTAGCAGGCGAGGTGACGAGATTCGCGCCGGCAGCCCCGCCCGATCGACGGTCGGGAGCGTTTGCTCTTTTGTAGGGACTAGGGATCGGGGCCGCTCCGTTCGCATCGGCCGAATGGAAGTCAATGCGACGGACACGCCGCACGAGGGCCTCGCGCCTCTGCCGCTGTCGAGGTCGGGGACTAGGGAGGAGTGGTCCGTGAGATCCAACTGAATGCACAGAGCAAGCCAGCGAACTCGCTGGCTTGTCTGCATCGATCTCCGAACGGAGAATATCCTTCACCAGAGTCTGAACCACACTTCGGTATCATACAGCACCACCAGCAGCAGAAAGAGTTGACGACGCTGCGGGACCGGTTGCCACCTGAAACAGGCTACGACGACGAGCTGTAGCAAGGCGGAGCAGGTGCAAGGGGACAGGCGAGCCATTTTGGTTTACGGATCATGAGATAAGACCGAGCCCCGGACTGACCGAGACGGATCTGAAAACGAAAGGGGAGGTGATCAGCCAGCTAAACCTGCCCCGTAAACAATCGCGCGAGGCAGCCGCCGGCACGCAACCCGCACATGGCCGCCTGGCCTTGGCGTCGCCCGTGCTCCCCTGCCCTTTCTTCTCGGGGAGGTCAGGTTCAGAAGCCGGGATGGATTTACTGCTGCTGCTGCTGTCTCAACTTCCGTTAGGTGCCGGGTTGCCATCTGACCGTCTCGATCGGCGCGAATGGCGATAGCTGTGCGCGGTTTTGGTTGGTGGATGACTGGACTTTGCCTGGCTCCTCCTGGTCCGTCTTTGTTGCCGGTGAGTCGTCGTTGGACTGCAGAGGGATGGAAGCGCCGGTCCGATGCTTCCGTGATGGTTCCATGAAACGGACGATCGGACGGTGGTCCCAAACCGCGTGACCCCTCCGCCGCGGTGGCGTCCAACCTGTTGGCTTCACGGTCCTTTAGTTGGGACACCGGCCACCACGCGCGTCCCAACCCAGTACCCACACACACAGACAGCTAAGCCGAGTCAGCGGCCCGGGGCAACAAGACACAAGGGTGTACAACGCGCACCACTCCGCGTCCACTCCCTTCCGCCTCCCCCTTCCGGCTCCCACTTGTGCCGCTTCAGCGCCCTCACGCCAGCGAGCGTCGCGCAGCCAGAGCCACCACGATGCAGCAGCCGCACCGCCACGCGAAGACGGACTCGGAGGTGACGTCGAGCATGGCGGCCTCGTCCCCGCCGCGCATGGCGGCCTACTACGTCCAGTCGCCGAGCCACGACGACGGGGAGAACAAGACGGCGGCGTCGTCCTTCCACTCCTCGCCCGCGGCCTCCCCGCCGCGCTCGCTGGGCCGGGACTCCTCCTCCTCCCGCTTCTCCGCCAGCAAGGCCGCCTCCTCCCGCCGCGGCGTGGCCGTCGCCGGCGGCGGCGCTGGACCGGGGGGAGGCGCCGCCGCCGGCGGGCCCGGAGGGCGGCGCGGAGGCAACCCGTGGACGAAGGAGGCGGCCATCGAGGAGGAGGGGCTCCTCATGGACGACGACGGCGACGACGGCTCCGGCGCCGGCGGGGGGCTGCCCAAGCGGTGGCGGTACGGGCTCGGCTTCGTCGGCGCCTTCTTCGCGCTCTTCTTCTTCTTCGCGCTCATCCTCTGGGGCGCCAGCCACAACCAGAAGCCCGTCGTCACCATGCAGGTGCGGCGCTCTGCTCCTCCATCGATCGAGCTCCCTCCTCGAGATCGCCCGCTGCAAGATTCCACCATCTTTTCTTGACCCACCCGCCCGCCGGCCCGCCGGCCGACTCACGTTGTGCTGATCCCTCGAATTGCAGAGCGTCACGTTCCACAAGTTCGTGGTGCAGGCGGGGACGGACGCGTCGCTGGTGCCGACGGAGATGTCAACGCTCAACGCCACCGTCAGGCTCACCTTCCGGAACACGGGGAGCTTCTTCGGCGTGCACGTGACGGCGCAGCCCGTCACGCTCAACTACTACCAGCTCGTCCTGGCATCCGGCAACGTAAGCTCGCTCGACTCTACTCTACCCTTCCTCATCATCTCCACCGTGCTTGTGCGGCAGCAAATCTGTTCGTAGTGCTGCTACTCTGTTCAGTGTCCGCGCGGCCGCGCCCGGTCGATTAGTTCAAGGCCGATTTGTGAATGATCCAGTTGATTTGAAATCCTCATCATGTCAGGATGATGGAGTAGCATGGTAGAGTGCAGAATTTTATCAATTTGATAGTTTGAGAAGCTAACCAACTGAAAACTAGAACGAACCATGTTTGCAGAAAAGTTTCTGTCAATCAAGATGTTAAGAGCAGTTACCAAAAACCTCAGATTTGCCAATGGATCACCTAGAGTTGTAGTCTATGAATGCAAACCTGCAATCACATGGTACCGATCCTTTCGGTCCCTTTTCTCTTTGCCTGTGGTACTGGTAGTAGGTATGAACAGTGGACTACAGCTGCACATGACCCAAACAAAACAAACGCGCCGTAGCAGTTGCGGTCGACAGTGACTGTCGATGGCAACACGGAAGCGAGGGCAGCACGGTCCGTGTGCCGTGGAAACTCGAGCAAACACAGCTCATCCTCCGCAGTCTCTCTCATACCCCGCGAACTAGTAGCTGTATCCAATTCACTCAAGTCGCGTTCTTGCATGGCTGTATCACATCACCCCCGTTTTAACCCCCTTCCGAAAAAAAAGAAAATGTTTCCTTTTCTTGCCGGAAATATATCATTATTAACCGTGACGACGACGACGACGACGTGCTGCAGCTCAAGTACTTTTACCAGGCGCGCAAGAGCCAGCACGGCCTGAAGGTGGCGGTGGTCGGCGACAAGGTGCCGCTGTACGGCGGCGGGTCCGGTCTGAGCAGCACCCCCACGACGCTGCCGCCGCCGAAGAAGAAGATGCCGTCGGTGGTGGTGCCGCCGCCGCCGGTGCCGCTGAAGCTGTCGGTGCAGCTGCGGTCGCGGGCCTTCGTGCTGGGCAAGCTGGTGAAGCCCAAGTTCTACACCGAGGTGCACTGCAGCGTCACCATGGACCAGACCAAGATGGGCAAGGCCGTCAGCCTCAAGAAGGCCTGCACCTATACCGACTAGACTGACTTCATCTGCCACCATCTATCTGATGGCATCTTCGTTTTTTTTTTTTGTTCCTGTTGGTGAATGCTTGATCGATAGTCGATACATATACTACTGCCGTGCTCTTAATATTTGGACATGGATGAATTGACTGTGTGATTACTACTATCATGTACAGATAGTTTTTTTTGCCAGGCACGTTTGATTCGAGGTGGAATAAGAATCACAGTTTCTTGCTACGCTTTGTGAATGGAGCTCTCTCGCTGTAAGAGCGTTTCAGAAGCCATCCAATACTGATCATTCAGGCGATGCTGTGCATCCAGTTCTCTGATATGCACAAGGATCTGTGCAAATAGCTCGGTGACGTGTTCTCTAATACTATGATTCTAGTAACAATTATAACAAAAAAGGCTTGTCCATAGAAAAGAAATCATTATGGCAAAGTACTAGTAGTAGATTAGTAGATGCTACTGATGCATCTATAAAAAGTTAAGTACTGTACTGTCGTACGTAGTGATATCCTGAATCCTGATACCGAAGGCGTCACAGGAAAGAGCTCAGCCACATGGAGTCTGCCGGACAGTCAGAGATCGGGATTTAGTTGTCGAGGCAGACACAGAGGGATGGAGCTCTCATTTTTATTTGCACCGAGGCCTGCTCTGATCCGCATCAGTAGTATTGTACAAGCAGGACTGGCCAGCTTATCACAGCTGATTAAACCGCAGCTCCGTTAACTAATGCAGTAGGTCGTACTCGTACTGGCTTAAGCTTAGTTTACTACTGCGGCGAGGAATTAAACAATGCGTGATTGATTGGTTAAAGAGGAGGGGGCGAAATGCTGTTCAGAGTTCAGCATGTTGCCTGTCATTTTTTTAAAGCGGGCACATCTCATCCTTCTAAAAAAAGTCAAAGTTAAGTAAGATGCATCGTTGGAAATAGCTACCGACCTTCGGAGTGTGCCGTGGGACGTGTGGTGGTATTCATGAGGCACGGCGAGGTGGGAGAAAAAGAAACGGGTTTTAAAACTCTGGACGTATCTTTTTCTTGAACCGCAGCTCTGTTTTTAAATCTGTTTGACAACCATCGTGTTGGTTTAGTATTAATGCTACAATTAAGAGCTGCCACGTGGCAATGAGAATCGCGGCAGCTGCGCCGAGTGGGAATCAAACACGGACGGGACGGGTGGGGTGGGTGCCCACGCAAACGAACGCCCTTGCCAACTGGGCTACGCACGCACCAGTCCTCCAAAACTGCTTCTTTGGGAATCTCAAAGTCTACTTATTGCTATGTTCATCAACAACAGCATTAACGTTAATGAACCGATGTGCTATAGAAAGACCAACATTAATACATTTGATGTCTGGCTTCCAGGGGATATTTATATCGTGGCATGTAAAGAGAACTTCAAAACGGAGTACACCAATTTATAGCATTTACAGTAAAGATGATTCACGTTAGATTGTATTATACAATGTGAGTTAGCCTACCTACATCACCATTCACCACTATAGGATCATCTTCACTCATGTACCATCAGTGGAGATATTGGGAAAACTCATGTTCGATGGGATATTGGGAAAATTCACGTTCGATCTTATTTTTTCTTGAGTAATGTTCCATGTCTAATTAAAATAATGTACGTATTAGGTGACCATCCTAACAGGGATTAAGTGAACAGTAATTCGGACAGCAGATTAGCCAAAAATGTACCTTAATACTACCAAAAGGAGAAAAGAAAATATCCCATGTCTCATGTACCAGTATTATGACCTTAGGAACAGAAGCAAGGGGTAGGTTTGGACAAAGTTATTTATCCATCGGGATTCCAATTATGCTCTTTCCAGAAGTAAGTTCATTTCCATAAATCTATTACTCTTTGTTGATATGTACGATGCATTTAATTTTATTTCCTAGAGATGCTAGAAGGATTTAGAAATTAAATGCCCAGTAAGTGATAATTTCAGTTAGCCAGTTGATTCTAGACATATCACATTAATACATAATGAACAGAATAAAGATGGTGCCACAATATTAGCAGTACATACCCTGAAGAGATAGCTGAGGGAATTAGCTTAGCTTAAGTAGCAAACACTACTCACATTAGTGATGAGTGGTGACACACCTTCCGAGAAGAAAAAACTCAACTGGAGTATGGTGAGGACTGTTAAGATTTGTCTTCCTCTGGAAGTTCATAAAGAACAGCACAGATAGAATTAGATGGTGGGCAACAACAAAAATGAGGACAATCTTCATTTGAATTTATTTAACAATATTATAATTCCGAGGGCCACAAATAAGCTGCCCCGTGAAAAAACAATGACAACAATTGCACATTACATCCTTTTCTGGAGTAAAAAAGTTCAACAGTCCGGTTTCCGGTTTCCAGGAGTACATTTATATTTACACCACTATGGTGTAGCAAAAGATCACCCAAAGTCCCCTGCTTCAAGGTAAAATGGACAGGTTGTAATCTCTTCAAGGTAACGTGCTAATATTGTAAAGTCGAACTTTACTTCCAGTACTAACTGGCAGTCATAGTCAGGTTTGAGCAAATACAAACCTGAACCAAAGAATATATAGACTCTTCTAATGAATAGATGATTGTTCTGAGATGAATTTCTCAATAGCCCTAACATAAACAGCTTTTGGTAGAGTTCCAGTAATACTTTGTACTTTCTCTCCATCCTTGAAGAGTAAAACAGTGGGAATCCTATCGATGTCATAAGATGTTGCGGTCTGGGGGTAATCATCAGTGTCAAGCCTATAACATTTTATTTTCCCAGCATATTCTTGTGCTATCTCATCAACAAGTCGGGTGACCATTTTGCAAGGCCCGCACCACGAGGCCCAAAACTCAACAAGGACAGGTACGTCACTGCAGATCACATATTCATTCCAAGAGCATGCAGTTATTCTTTCAGCTGTAAAAAGGACCGGACATTGGTGTTAGATGTTTCGTATACAATCACAGGTAAGATGCACAAAGGAAAAAATCTAGACATAAATGATATAAAAAGCAACGTCAATTGCTATTCTCATGTACACTGTCAGAAAAACTGAAAACACCAACAGGAACTCAAAACCGCTGAAAATAAATTAGATGGCAAATAAGATTAACATTGATGGGTTATCTATTACACCGTCAATCAATGTTGCTGATATTTTTGGTAATTGGTTGCGTGGGATAGATGACAAGTATAAGATATGCATAAAGGTGGGAGCGGTTGCCGTTATTTGGTCGCTTTGGCTATGTAGAAATAATGTAGTTTTTCATGGTGTAAATCAGCCTTTTCAAGGCGTAACCTAGGCGGCGCCTAGGCGTCCAGTCGGTGGTGGGCGGACGCTGGGGCGGCTTGCCTCGCCTGGCCGGGCGTCGCCGGCGCCGGCGCCGCCTCCGCGACGCCGCCTCCGCCCACCGCCGGCGCCCCTCCGCCTGCCGCCACCTCGCCTGGCGCCCCCTCCGCCCGCCACCACCTCGCCTGGCACTGCCGTCGGTGCCGCCGTCGCCGCTGTCCACCCCAAGCGCCGCGGCCCCATCGCCTCACAGTGCCGTCGCCACCTCACAGGGTCACCGCCGCCGGCAGTGGAGAAAAGAGGGAGAGAGGATGAGGAGGAAACTAGGGTAGGGTTTTTTTATATACCCCAGTGAAAATGAGAACCGTCGGATCTCATCCGACGGTCCACAATAGTTGGGCCGTGAGGCCCGCCCGCCCGTGTGCCTCCTTCGCCCGCCCGCTCGCCCGCCTCCTCCGCCGCCTAGCTAGCCGCCCGCCTCCTCCGCTGCCTAGCTGGCTGCCCGCCTCCTCTGCTGCCGCCGCCGCCGGCACACCCGCCGGCGCTACCCGGCTCGGGCGCCTGGTCGGCCGCCTAGGCGGGTGCCTGACGCCCTGCCGGCGCCTAGGCGTCCAGGTGGGCATTCATAAGCCTGGTGTAAACATTTATCTTTCTTTACAGGGGTACTTCTTGCACCGTTTGTGGTCACCGTTACAACGTATAGAATACGGAGACCTATTTATAGAGATGTGTACACAGTTGGAACGTGTGGCGAGACATATCTTTAACCAACATGTGCGGCAGCATAACCTAAGAATTAGGTAGCTATAGTGTTATGCACTGTTACTAGATAATAACTGGTATTGTGACTTTGTGCTTTTGATTTTTAGTTACTCGTGTCTTTGTCGTGTGCATCTTGGCTATGCAGAAGCCAGGTGTGAACCCTATTGTATCACCTTGATACCTCGGGTTTAATAAAGCGCCGTTTATCGAAAAAAAATGAATATGAATAAAACAGGGCATAAGATCTCCACAATCATCCAACCGGTAGGGACAGGGTCAGACGCCATATTATCGTGAGAATGAGAAAATGATAGGAACTAGACTACTAGCTGAAACATATGTATATGATGTGCAAATAAAGAAAAAATATTTACACTATAAATGCCTCGATCAGCAATATTTATCTGGTCAACAGAGAATCGAGGAATAAATACACTGATGCCAAAATCCATCTACTCGTGGCATTTTTCATTACATGACAGCAGTAGCAGGTTTTAGAACATTTCAATGGACCTCCGCCCGAGTTCAATTTGGTAACAAGAGAGGAGCAGCTGCCCTCGCCGCAAGCTCGCGTCGGATGCACCGTGTTCTACTAAACATATCAGGCAGCTACAGGGTAGTAAGCTACTGAGAAGTGGCAAGTGGCAACAACACTAGACAGTCGAGGCAGTAGTTGCAACGAGCAATCGTAATCTTCAAATCCAAGTTACGCTCTACATATTGAGGCAGTCCGGCGAGCGGTTAAGCGAGCATGAGCGGTAGTAAAGTATGAGCGGTTTAGCGAGCATGAGCTAATGATTCACTGGGATCAAACGAAGACAAGGCCCTGGTCCTTACCGCCGGCAGAGTAGGCGCAGCTCACCCTCGCCGCCGCCGCCGCAACAGCTCGCGGCAGCGGCGGCGGCCGGATCCGGGGCGTCGCGGCGTCCCGACGGTGGGCCCAGCGGCGGCAGGTCCAGCGGCGGGGGGAGGAGCGGCCGCAGCCGACGACCCCTCGTGGTCGGCCGGGCGCGGCGGCGGACGGAGCCTTCAGCACCGTGGCGGAGCAGCAGGAAGCGGCGGCGGCCATGTTCGGTTGGTTTTGGGACCCGAGGTCGAGCCGTGGGGCGGAGAGAATGCGGCAGGTAGGTGGGAAGATCTTACCGTACACGGCCCACAGCTGCAGACAGCGACGCTGACCCGCGGCGAAGAAGATGCGCTGATGATGCCCGGGACGGTTGGACCCAGCAGCATCGAGCGGTCTTCGCTGCTACGCGTTTCACGGCCTCTCGGAGAAAAACAGTCCAGGCTCGAGAGCCGTTTTGTGGGTGCTATGCTTTTATCCCGCAAACGGGAACCGCAACGAAGCACGCGAGAGGCAATTCCCAGCCCGAAAATTGGAATTAAAGACGGAGTTCGAAATTGGGTTTACGAAGAAGGCTCGGTCAATTAGCCCCGTTGACTTTGCAGACACGGACATGAGGATGAATACCCTCTATTTAGAGTAGATTGAGAAGGATTGAAATAAAAATTAATTTATTTTTCACTCTATTACACTTCTATATACAGTGATTTATTATACCCAAATAAGTTCTTGGGCTGGCCGCACCAGGAGCCGTACCCACGCCTGGCCTGCATGCGTAGCGGCCGCGCCGGTAGCGGTAGCCCGCAGCGGCACTCGGATGGCGGCCGCTAATTCTCAGGCGGACATATTGTTCCTAGGAATTAGCCGATGGGTTGTAGCAGCCGTAAAGGAGAGATAAGAAGAAAGAGAGGAGGAAATAAAGGAAAGGAAAAAAGAAAAAAGAGAAGGAAAAGGAAAGGAAAAAAAGAAGAAGAGAGGGAAAAGGGGGAAAAGAAGAGAAAAAGAAAAGAAAAATTAAAAAAGGGAAAAGGAAAATGAAGGAAAGAGAGAATAAAAAAGTAGAAAAATAAATTTAGTGATTTTTATAAGTTGTAATTATAGTATTACTAATATAAAATAATTATATAAAATATTTTAAAATATGAGATAGTTGTATTATCTAATCTAAAATCGTTGATAGTTGATATAGAGGTCTGATTTAGAGGTGAACGAGTGCAGAGAATTGAACTGTAAAGGTAGGAATCTTTTAGAGTTGACTGTAAAAGGCTGAAAATATTCTTATAGAGGTCCGATATAGAGGTTCATGAGTACGAATACTCTTGAGGGTCTTTGTGGTCGTTGTCAATCTCACGCCCCTGCCCTCCTAAACACGCCGCCACCTTTAGGGAGCCAGATATTATCTAAACGCTGTTGTCACTCGCCGCATCGCTTGCATCCGCTCATCATGTTTTATCCATCGTTAAATTCTCTGGAGTGACGTTCCCGTCAGCTATGATCTTTGGCTATGGCAGCACCACTGTTATCTCACCACACCGCCACGTCACCACCCAGGGGTCGTGAACTTGCTCTCCAAATCCTCTTTCTTCTATATCCACCACAAGGGGCCCTTTCCAATCTTAACAACTCTAACCTTCACCCATCCCACCACTACTGGTTAGCGCTAACCATCTTTTCTCGCGGCCTCCGCTCCGTGCCCGCCCTCAAGATAAGGTGTTAGACTAGCCACACTCACCGACTCACATACTCTAAAAGAGTATTTTACAGGTTCTTTTGAAAGTAGTAAGGTAATTTAAACAAAGTTATAAAATAGAATACGAAATATGATATTCTAAGTTTAGAGTGTTATTGTGTATACTCTAAAACACTTTTACATTAGTTGACGGATGGTTTCATATCCAGTTTTGATAATATAGAGTAGAATATAGAGTACAATAGCTATGAAAAACTAGAGTAAAGTATAGAATATGTAAGAATAATAAATATTCTTTTAATTAGTAGTTTATGGTACAATGAATATAGATGGTTTTAGATGACTGGTGACACAGCAAAAGACGTAGATGGGTCATGATGAGAAAAGCTTAAACGTAGTTGTTTGTCAGTACTTCATAACAAGCGCCCTTCCACTGAATAAAACCTGCTACGTACCTAGCTGTGCCAGCCTCGCCTCGGATACCAGCCGCACCAGGAGAAGTCCGCTCCAGCCGATGGCGTCGCCCGCGGCCACGAACACGACACCACGACGGCGACACGGCGCCACGACTGCGGGAGAGTGGGCCGCGGTGCTCGGCGCCGGCGCGTCGACGACGGTGGAGGAGGTCGGCAAGCACCATCTGATGCGGCGGACGGGGCTGCCGGCGCGCGACCTCCGCGCCCTGGACCCGGCGCTGTCGTCGTGCTCGTACCGGTCCAGCATCATCATCGCCCGGGACCGCGCCCTGGTAGTCAACCTGGACCACGTTCGGGCCGTCATCACTGCCGCCGAGGTGCTCGTCCCGTGCCCGCGCGACCCCGCCGTGGCGCCGCTCGTCGGCGAGCTCCGCGCGCGCCTGATGAGCGCCTCCGCACCAGCAGCCGCCTCGCCGTACCCGCCGCCGCCGCCGCCGCAGGTTTGCTGCCTCTTGCTCGTCTTCCACGATGACGGCCGTTTCTTGGACAGTTTGTTCACAGAAGGTTTACTTGATCTGTTCTGGTGAAAGGAGGACGAAGAGGGCAAGGACGGGCGAGCGTCGGGAAGCGACAAGGTCCTGCCTTTTGAATTCAGGGCGCTCGAGGTGTGCCTCCAGTTCGCCTGCAAGTCCCTTGAACATGAGGTACGATCTGCTGCCATGTCGATGCATGGTCTTGCTGTGCCCAATTGTTCGACTGCTGTTTGAGACTTGAGATCACGGCGCCATTTTTTTCTCGACATTTTTCACGCTAACACAAGGCTTGTTTGTGCGAGGAACTAGCCGTTAGGATAGTTCAGTATTTCTCTATTTTGAGTCTTTATCTTTCTTCGAATGATTTTTATAAATTCTACAAGTTCTTAAGATTTTGTTAAGAATTTATCATCTTAGTGATAATTAGGCGTGTCAAATCATCATTTATAATTCGATGGCGTGGCAACCCAAAGTAACACTCGTGCCCATGAGCACCTCCCTTAAATTACCAAATTACCCCTGAGCACCTCCCTTGAGTTACCAAACTGCCCCAAAGAACAGAGCATATATGAAGCTTCTGAGCATATCCATACAAACACACAGTTCACGAAATTTTCTTGATTCATTTCGTCAGACGTCTGTGTTGGAGAAAGAGGCGTACCCGGCTTTAGATGAACTCAGCTCCAAAGTCAGCACTCTCAACCTTGAGCGTGTGAGGCAAATAAAGAGTCGATTGGTGGCTATTACTGGGAAAGTTCAGAAGGTACCATGACTTGAGCATTTGTTTGCCAGTGGTGCTACAAACATTCGTGAATCATAGTGTTCTGCTGGGAATGAGATCATTATCCATGTTCTTTTTCGACAGGTCAGGGACGAACTGGAACACTTGCTGGACGACGACATGGACATGGCCGCGATGCACCTAACTGAGAAGCTTGCTTGCCACACAGCCGGCTACTCGTCGAGATTCGACGCCGAGAACGAATTCTACCAAGAGAGGTATGAAATGCTCTGTTCAACCCCGAGCTAGCTTAGCTCAGTTGCAGACAGGGTACGGGCGTGCTAGCAATGAGCCAAATGATGCAGCAGGGGCCATGAAGTCGAAGAAGGCGAGGAGGGATCATCCGATGGCGGCGGCAGTGGCGGCGAGATCCCCGCCGGCTTCTCGCCCAAAATCGACGAGCTTGAGATCCTCCTGGAGGCCTACTTCGTGCAGATCGACGGCACCCTGAACAAGCTGTCCACTGTACGTGCGTACCTTGATCGGTAGATCGATCGGCGATTTCTTGCTGTTTCATGCTCGACTAATGATGACTCCTGTCTCGCTCTTTGGATCGCGCCATGGACGATTGAAAATGGAAGCTGCGGGAGTACGTGGACGACACGGAGGACTACATCAACATCATGCTAGACGACAAGCAGAACCAGCTGCTGCGGATGGGGACCGTGCTGTCCACGGGCGCGCTGGTGGTCAACGCCGCCGTCGCCGTCACGGGGGTGTTCGGCATAAACATCTCCATCCCGCTCTACCAGACCACCGATACGGCCGTCTTCTGGCAGACCACCGGCGGCATCGTCGGCGCCGGCGCCGCCATGTTCCTCGCCGCGCTGCTCTGCTACCGGAGGAGCGGCATACTGCAGTGACGCGGGAACGGCGAGTGGCGAAAGGAAGAGGCACGGCGGTGCTTGGGTAAGCGGGTGGGTTTTTTCTCGATCCTCTGTTGCCGACCACCGTAATGGCAGCAATCTGAAGTTGGAGAGACAAAGGCGCTCATGTTTCTATCGACCAACGTGTCTCATGTCCAAAGCTTGCACAGTCCTCAGATTTCTTCCAGTCGTTTTCATTTGATCATCGCTGCTCTGTATGGTTTTTCATTTTTCTCGTGTAAACGTTTGTTCTAGTGCCGTCAACATAACGTGTATGATCAATCTGGGTTCGTCCGCTTGAATCCCGGGCAACGCCTGGCCTGACCCGTTTAGCAGCAGCTTGTGGAGCCTAGAGCTTGTTTTGAGAGCAAGTTTATCCAAATTTCTCGAGTTTGACAAATCCAGATTCAAACAAAATTAAAAAATTTACGAGCTTCATGCAACTAGCGAGAAAATCCTCATTCCAGACTAGAGATGGCAATGGATCGGGTTCGGGTTGGGTCGAGCAAAAACCCGCCCGAAAGAAAAGAATTTGCGTGTGAAATTTGAGACCCGCACCCATGGGTGAGACCGTGAGAATTCGCACAAGCACCCATCGGGTTTCGGCGCGGGTTTCGGGTGCCCGTCGGGTTTGACTTTTTTATAAACATACTATAATATTTAATAAAATAAGTCTAAAAAATCATATATTTTAAATGACAATACAATAAAAAATATTAAGTTTCTTATAAAGATTATAAATATAGGTTACGATAAGTAAGATGAAACAATTAAATTATATAAAAATAATCAAATCTAACTTTAAAATTATAAACATAAATTATTTCGGATGCCCGTCGGGTACCCGAGAGTGCAAAATAAAACCCGCACCCGCGACAAGTCAGGTCGGGTGCGGATTTGATGCGCGGGTGAAAAATCCCACCCGCACCCGCAGGTGAGATTGCCGGACACTCCAAAGCACGAGTTGAAAATCGAATTTGCTCATTGCCAAACTCGAGCTTCGTGCCACGCAAATCAAGATCCCCACTATATGAGTGAGTTCACCCCGAAGACAATGGCAGGGCTGCTAGAGCACAGCGACACAGATAGGGAAAAAGAGAGAGAAAAAGGAAAGGAGCTTGATCAACTCCATTTTTCTAGTGTAGGCATCAGAACGCAGGGCCATTTCTTGTGCCAAGCAGGCAGAGACACCGATCGGCACAGGGTTAGGAGGTAGAGAAGCTGCAGCCCAAACTATCTCGCAAAATCATTATTCAAAGAGTGAAATGCATCATAAACTTGTTAGGGTGTCTGCTTTGCTCCGACCAGCAGTAAGCTTGAACACTCAAAAGTGTTGTCAATTGACATAAAAATAGGGTCAAATGTTTGGACAGATCATCCGCTCTGAAACCTTTCTATCACGCACTGGATAACTGTTTCAATACTTGTTGGAATGCATCTTGTCATGCATAATACGCTTTTCCTTAAGCTCATTGTATGCTGTTTTTTGTAGCTTTACCTTATCTTCTCCAACACTAAGATGCAACCTTTCGATCTCACGATTTTCAGGTTTTATGGAGGTTTAGGACCAGCCACCTCAAGACTACGAAAAGTACTCCTGACGTGGCACCAACCCATGTTGTCAACACTAGTATAGATTTTAATAAAGCAATTGGGCATGACCCATGGATTGTTGTATACTTGTGACGCAGCAGTATCTCATATACTTTCAAGTTTCAGACCTTACTGGAGGGTTTGCAAGACCAGCCACTACAGGAAACAGGGCAACATACGACAACCTGTATAACATACGATGGCTAGCTGTCGTATATAAACTTACATACGACGGTCAGCAGAGGCTGTCGTATATAAGTTTATATACGACAGTACAGCCGTCGTTTAGTACATGGATGTCGTATATAGTTGTTATATACGACATCCAACCCTAGGCTGTCCTATATAGCAGTTATATACGACAGCCAAACCAAGTCTGTCGTAAATAAGCTTATGTACGACGGCCACACCATGGGCCGTCGTAAATAAGGCTTATATACCCGCGGGCCCGGGTCGGCGCGGGCATTCACGCCCGCGCCGACCCGAGCCCCCGCAGCCCTAAACGCCCCGGCCGCCACTGCCGCCAGCCGCTGCCGCCCGACCGCCACCGCCGCTAGCCGCCGCCCAGCCGCCACCGCCGCCAGCTAGCCGCCGCCCCGGAGGTCCCCGCCCCAGCCTCCACCCCGCCCCGGCCGCCGCAGCCTCGCCGCACCGCCCCCACCGCGCCGCCGCCCCGGAGGTCCCCGCCCCAGCCTCCACCCCGCCCCGGCCACCGCAGCCTCGCCGCACCGCCCCCACCGCGCTGCCACGTCGCCGCACCGCCCGGACCTGCGCCCGTCGCGCTGTGCGCCGCCGCGCCGTGCCGGTCTGCCTCCACGCCGTCCGCTGCCCGCCTCGCCGTGTGTCGCTCGCCGCGCCGCCTCCACCGTGAGGTAAGTCGCCCGCCTCCCTCCCTATCTAGAAAGTTTGGTTTTTTAATTACCAATTGTTTAGATTATGCTTGTTTGTTTTTGATTGTTTAGTGGCTAATTTCTTAGATTTAGATGAATTGATATGCTTAGGTTTAATTATTGCCTAGGTTTATTTGAATTGCTAGCTAGGTGTTTTTTTAATTGCTTAGAATTGATAAGCTTGTTAACTACGGTAATTATGTTTGTTTAGATGAGTTATTAATTGCTTAGATGATTAATGCATATGAGTTAATAGTTTAATTGATTATTGTTTCGATTGTTTGAGTGTTTAAAAGTACTATATGTACATAAATGGGCTTAGGGCCCGATACGACCCATTTAGCGGTAACGTATAAGTCTACAAAAGCACGATGTGAACAGCCTAGGCCGCCTCGCCCTACCCCCATCCCCCTGCCCCCCCCCCCCCCCCCCGCGGCTAGCCAGCGCTCGGCCTCCGACACTCTGCAGCGGAACTGCCAATCCTTCGGCGCTCGACCTCCTCCGCCGCGAGACTGTCGATCTGTCGGCACTCGTCGGCCTCCATTGACCGGCTGCCGCGGATCTGCTGGCGCTCAACCTCACACGAACGCAGGTCAGTCTGCTCCCCTCTCCCCCCCCCCCCCACACACATTAGTTTCCTCCGTCGACGGCGCCACCCCCGCCCCTTCCTTTCCCGGAAGATGTATCACCTCCTGTGCGCGCGCGCCGCCACCGCCGTATTCACCTGCCTTACGCCGGGATCTAAGGCGATGGGACGCCTTACGATCCCCAGGCGCCTTACTGCTTAAGCGAAGCTTAAGCGACACATTAACAACTATGGTTCTTTCCTTCTCTCTATTGTTCTTTCCTCTCTCTCTTTGAAATGACTCAAAAATGAAAGATTGACGTAAACCTTTACAATATGCGTCACCCGTTTTGATCCGACCCGTCTCACACGTGTTACGCATGTGAGGCGTGTAGGTTCGGAATTGTCCCTTTTTGGACAGCCTAGGAGTACCGAGAGGGCGTGCTTATAATGAGACGCGGGGTCTAGATTTAGACGTAGTTTCGACAGCGTAACCCTAATGTTCTCCACTGTTCCATTTTTGGACGTGCAGTTGGAGAACAGCGGGGTTATGCTGCCGAAATTTCGTCTGAATCTAGACCTCGTGTCTTGTCATAAGCATGTTCGTCTCGGTCTCTCTTGGGTGAGTTTACGACCTATTCTTTCCAATAGATATAGGTCCGTGATATAAATAAATAATAAACTAACTATAAATTCTTTGACTTAAAACTGCAGAGTTAAACATGAGTGAAGACCGTAGTTGAATGTATACCGGTTGGAACAAGGCAACTGGTCACTCAGATGAGTGGTATGCCGGGACAGACGACTTTATTGATCGAGTGTTCTCGTTGTCTACGACCGATAAAGTTCGTTGTCCATGTGCAAAATGCCAGAATACTAAGTTTTTGGACAAAACGAAATTGTCACTACACTTGTGCAGAAACGGTTACATGCCATATTATGAGGTCTGAAGTTTCCACGGCGAGTCTGCTCCTCGAGCCGTTCATGTAGTGGAAGATGATGATGATTGTCCGGGTGTTGACAGGATTGATGAGATGTTACAAGATATACAAACGGAGGATCCGCTCACAAATGAGGCAGACGCATTCTTTAATCTCTTGAAAGCTTTTGAAGAGGTGTTGCATGATCATACTGAAATGACTCTTCTTACTTTCATGACCAGATTTATGGCAATCAAATCTAAGTATTTCTTCTCTAATAATTGCTACAATGATATGATGAAACTTATCAGCGATGCTCTTCTACAACCTCATAAACTGCCCAAAATTATGTATCACTCAAAGAAATTACTATCTGGACTGGGTATGAAATATGAAAAAATTGACGTGTGTCCAAATAACTGCATGCTATTCTGGAAAGAGCATGACAAAGAGAAGAATTGTTTAAAGTGTGGAAAATCGAGGTTTGTCGAAGTTGTTAATGACGATGGTGATAAAGTAATGACAGAAGTTGCACATAAGCAATTGCGTTACTTGCTTGTGACACCTCGGTTGAAGCGGTTGTTTCTTTCTAAAAGATCTGCTAGACACATGAGATGGCACAAAGAAGGTGTGCGTGAGAACAAAGATGTGTTGACTCATCCGTCGGACGGTGATGCATGGAAGTCTTTGGACTCTTTTGATCCTGCTTTTGCTAGTGATGCGAGAAATGTTCGCATCGGGTTAGCGACGGATGGTTTTTCACTTTTCAGTACAAATGCCACACCATACTCCAGTTGGCCCGTATTTGTCATTCCGTACAACCTACCACCTTCTCTTTGTATGAAGTACGAGTTTATGTTTCTTAGCCTCATTATACCAGGATCAGATCATCCCGGATCACGTATCAATATGATGTTGAAACCATTGATTGAAGAATTGAAAACGTTGTGGATTGGAGTTGAAGCGTATGACTGTTACAAGAAGCAGATTGTAATGTAATGTTTGTAAATTGTAATGTTTAAAATGACAGGCGCTATCTCGACAGCAAGGGCAGCAAATCTAGATACCGTTGTGGCAGCCACCTCCGTTCGTGCTGGAGCCGTCGCCACCACAGGAGCAGTTTCCTGGAGTACAGGTATAAAAAGAAAGTTACATTAAGTGGAAGCCCCAACCGCTAAGAATCCTAATGAACCTAGAAAAACAATTGTAAACTTGTACATATGTCACTGTGTTTCGCAGGGATCAGGGACGGAGGCTCAGACTCCATCGCCACAGCTAAGGGCGCTAGGTTCGCCGCGGCAGGATGACTGCTTCGCTCCCGGAGGTAGTGGAGGGGCTAGTAATCGATAGATTTGTGTTTTTGTTTCTGATTGTGTGGATGTCAGACTTCGTGATTGTCGATGTGTACTATTGCACTTTGTTGTGAATTTATATATCAAACTATTTTGTTGTTGTCTATTGATTTGGATGTGTAGCTGGCCATCGAGCCAGGTTAGCCATTTTCTGTTTTTTTTTTAAATGGAAAATCTTATATATGACGACCTGTATAGTTTATATACAACAGTCGCTATACAGGTCCGTCGTAAATAAGCCTAAATTATATACGACGGCTGGGCCAGGCTGTCGTATATAAGCTCTTATATACGACAGCCAGGGCCGATGCGCTGTCGTATATAAGAGCTTATATACGACAGCCTTGACCCAGCCGTCGTATATAAGGGCCCCGGCCCACTGGGCCAATTATACGAAACGGGCCGTTGTATATACGTGGTCGTCATATATATACTGTTATATACGATGGTGTCGTCGTATATAACTATATATATGATAAAATATATACGACGGCCACAAACCGTCATATATAAACAACTGCCGTCGTATATAGTTTATATAGGATGACTTCTGCTTTATATACGACGGTTTTAGCCGTCGTATGCTGACGGGAATCCTGTAGTGAGCGCCTGCATTAGTTAGGTCAAAGAGTAGACTCGAGATGTTCAGTGTAACACCCTGATTAGGAAAAAAACCCTAACCCACCCCCGATCCCCACCTCCCCACTCCCGCTCGCCCACACCCGCGCCCGCAACCACCGCGCCCCGCCTCCCTCTCCTCCCGAGGCCACCGCCCGGCTCTCCTCTCCGCCGCTCCTTCTCCCCGCGGCCACTGCGCCCCTCCGGCCGGCGAGCCTAGCTCCCGCTCGCTTCGCAGCGCCACCCCGGCCGGCACGCCTCCCTGTCGTCCGCCTCCTCCCAAGCGCCACCGCCCGCTCCCTATGCCCACGGCGCCGCCTCCCCCTCACGCACCTCCTCTCCCGCTGGACCCCGACCACAGCACCCTGAGCGGTCGTAGTCCCTGCAGCTATGTCCTCCACGCCGATGCCGACGATGAGGCGCTGATCCAACTCCCCGGCCCCAACCCTAGCCTGGGGGTGCCCCCGCGCCATTCGCGCTGCTGCCGTCCATCGACCCCGCATCGCACGTCGCCTCATACGGCCTCATGCTGCAATGCATCCTCGCGAGCCGCCCCGCCTCCATCGACGAGGTCTGCGCCGCTACCTCGCCCTCAGTGCTCGCCTCTTGGCTGGTGGTCTGAAAGGACTAGAAACGAGGACACCGTCAACCGCACCAAGTAGTCGTGGACTGTTGGGGCTAAATTCTACGGTATTCCTGAATCATTTGTCCGCACCTGTGTTGCTGCTTGCCCTGTCTGTAAGGCTGCGCCTGCTGGTCAGCCTGATTCTGCCATTTCATCACCTGGGCGAGGGAAGCGGTGACGCAGATCTAAATATACAGATACGTTGGATGTGCCTGCTCGAGATGTGCCACGCATGTTACAACAACTGGCTGCCAAGCATAAGGTTGTTCTTTGTATCAGACAGAAGTATATAAGGTATAAGCCATTCATGACTGAGGTCAAGGAATTATGCTTGCCGCCGTGCTGGAGTGCCAACTTCAAGTTCTCGGAATGTTGCATCCTCCGCGAGTAATTCCAAGGGCTGAGGTTGTTTAGGCAAATCGCATAGGATGGGTTGGAGGTTTCAGATGTCACGGTCACAGGTGCCTTGAATGCATGTGCTACTGCCGCTGATAGGAAGGTGAGTGAGTGTCACATGTGCCCTTTATCACGCCTGGTTTTTCATAAGGAACACCCGAGCGTATTCTCACATGTATGCCAGGATCAGTTGAGTCATACATGTGCCGACAATAGTGAAATATTATTATATTACATGCCAGGGTCAACGGTAACATTATATTAATCATAAGTCATGATAGAATGATAAAAGTACTATCACACTAAATATTTACAACAGCGGAAGTCTAATAAAGGGGTCCTCCAATCCACAGGCGTTGCCTGGGGGTTTCGCCAACCTAGAACAACTCTTCGAGATCGAAGAACTCCTCATCATAGTCTATGTCTTCATTTGCACCTGAGCAGCATGTAATATCCAACAATAGCAAGTTTGAGTGCCCAAAGGTACTCAACAAGTGTAAGAAAGAATGTTATGAAGACTATTAGCAAGGAAAGGCTAACATGGTTAAGCACTATGCATTAATTCTAGTCCTTAGTTTTGATTAGCAACCTATCTTACTAAGTGATAATCCTACTAACCTCATAATTAAGTCATTAATGTTAGGTTACAGCACCCAACAACCTCTTTCAACTCACATCCATGTTTCTCTAATCATGGACAAGTCCAAGCCGCTCTTGACCGTGAGCTCGGTTGTCATGACAGTTTAGTTCTCTGCAGAGATTGTACCACTTTACCCACAAGTAGTGATTTCATCCCTTGTTGCTAGGTGGACTAAGAACCTCCCTGATATCCGTGGTTGCAAGCCACATTACACACTTCCTTTGGTGTGCGATCAGGAGATCACTACATGGCCTTTATAAAGGGTCTACCGGTAAGTACAAGCCCACTGAGGTTTTACCGCTGCAGTTCCTAGGAGTAAACCCTCCCCTGCAGAAGCCCCCTCTTGAGCCTTGCAGTTCCCAGGGCATTCAAAAATAGACTTCCATTCCCTGCACCATCCAAACACTCATACTATACCGGCAAACTCCTAATTAATTGGCCAAGCTACCCCATCTCAGTCTTGTGGTGGCACTGTAAAGCCGGGTTAACTGTTCCATGAGACGGTCCTTAGAATCTAAGACAGGCACTAACCCATTCCCGAGTCTCGTGCACGAAGCACCAACCAAAACAACCAGCCTGTCTAGATTCATAACAACATAACACACACTTATGTCTGTCATAGAATCCACAATACTAGTATCAATTATGTTTTATTCATTTCTAAAGTTCTAAGCGTGACTAAGCACATAAAATGATAACCATCAAATCCTATCTAATTCCCTCCATGGCTTTGCAAGGAATGATAAAGGAATGAAACTAGGGAAACATTCTACATTGGGTTTCATATTAAAGACATCATGCAAATAATTTAACTATTCATCCTAGAATAGGAACAAAGTGGTCAAGGAACACTTGCCTTTAAATTGCTGCTCGGAAATGTCAAAATTTGCCGTTGAAGATCGACAAGTGGTTTCGGGGCTGGTTCTTAATCCAACAATTTCGAGAGGGACGCATCGTCCTGGCTGTGACTGACAGAGGCCCGCGGTGTCGCTCCGCGGCATCGATGACTGTCTCGACAAAGAAGCACGAACACATGGAAAAACTCACTAATCCTCAACTTTTCTAACAAATCCGGAGAAGGAAAACATGAGCAACTCACAATTTCTTTGATCGGAATAGGCCAAAAATGTGTTGGTGACAGCAGAGGGTGGCGCTTATGTTCGTCGGGTTCGTCGGGAGAGTGCTTGCGCCAAAGATCTTGGTTGATTTCCTGTCGAAACAACGACGGGCGGCGACGACACTTACCCGTGAAGATCAAGGCGTGAGTGAGGAGAAGGAATTGGGGTCTCCCGTTCGTTTAAATAGGAGGACGAAGAAGCACGCGGTTGTGGCCGAATGGCGCGCACGTGGGCGTAGGGAGAGGCGCGTGAGCGGTTGTGTTTTTTTCTTTTCTCACGTGAGTGTGACAAACTACCCCCTTAAATGGAATCTCGCCCCGAGATTCAGAAGGTTTAGGATTTCGAAATTTTGGTTGAGTAAAATAGTTTCATTAAGATGTGCAAGAAAGACGTAATCAAAATTCATATGATTAGGACAACACGGTTAAGATCAAACTAGTTATGGCTACGATGATTGTTAAGTGCAAAAAAACGGTTTTGATATGGTGAAGGAGATATAAGTTTACTAACCTAGTATACACACTACACACAAGTAAGCATATATCATCGTAGCTTTGTGGTGATCTTCAGAGCCTCCGAGCTTGCTTCCTGTTAGTGGATCTTCATCTTCATGTGTGAGAGCCTTCGATGTCAATTTTTTTCTTCTTACGTTGTCGTCATCGGTGATGACCTATCGTAACGATTATCTAATCTTGCTTAAAAGTAAATGCTAAAATGCGATAGGCTACCCCCCTTAAATAAAGAAAACACACTAGATTATAATATATCAGACAACATTTTTTTTAACTCGTTATGACCAAGGTAATGATTTCATTCGCAAATCAAAATGGGACCTAAGCGAGTGATGAATACATTTCTTTAAAAGTCTTCTTCTCTTTTCAAGTTGTCTTTATACGTTAATCTTCAAAAATAAAAATTATGTTGATTTGAAAATAACAAAGTTAGAAAAGAAATTATGGGAAGCTAGATGAGGTTGGACTAGAAAAAATATCAACTAGTAAACAACGACAAATTTTTTTAAAATGTTTTTTTATTAAAATAGTAAAATATTTATTACGTCCATTTCTCACTAGGCTCGCGTCCTACGGGCAACCTTGGCTCTGATACCACTTTGTCGCACCCGGTTTTCCATAAGAAACACCCGAGCGTATTCTCACATGTATGCCAGGATCAGTTGAGTCATACATGTGCCGATAATAGTGAAATATCATTATATTACATGCCAGGGTCAACAGTAACATTATATTACATCATAAATCATGATAGAATGATAAAAATACTATCACACTAAATATTTACAACAACGGAAGTCTAATAAAGGGGTCCTCCAATCCACAGGCGTTGCCCGGGGGTTTCGCCAACCTAGAACAACTCTTCGAGATCGAAGAACTCCTAATCATAGTCTATGTCTTCATTTGCACCTGAGCAGCATATAATATCCAACAAAAGCAAGTTTGAGTACCCAAAGGTACTCAGCAAGTGTGGGAAAGAATGTTATGAAGGCTATTAGCAAGAAAAGGCTAACATGGTTAAATACTATGCATTAATCCTAGGCCTTAGCTTTGATTAGCAACCTATCTTACTAAGTGATAATCCCACCAACCTCATAATTAAGTCATTAATGTTAGGTTACACCACCCAACAACCTCTTTCAAATCACATCCATGTTTCTCTAATCATGGACAAGTCCAAGCTACTATTGACCGTGAGCTCGGCTGTCATGACAGTTTGGTTCTCTGCAGAGATTGTACCACTTTACCCACAAGTAGTGATTTCATCCCCTGTTGCCAGGTGGACTAAGAACCTCCCTGATATCCGTGGTTGCAAGCCACATTACACACTTCCTTTGGTGTGCGATCAGGAGATCACTACATGGCCTTTACAAAGAGTCTACCGGTAAGTACAAGCCCACTGAGGTTTCACCGCTGCAGTTCCTAGGATTAAACCCTCCCCTGCAGAAGCCCCCTCTTGAGCCTTGCAGTTCCCAAGTCAAAAATGGACTCCCATTCCCCGCACCATCCAAACACTCATACTATACCGGCAAACTCCTAATTAATTGGCCAAGCTGCCCCATCTCAGTCTTGTGGTGGCACTGTAAAGCCGGGTTAACTGTTCCATGAGCCGGTCCTTAGAATCTAAGACAGACACTAACTCATTCCCGAGTCTCGTGCACGAAGCACCAACAAAAACAACCAGCTTGTCTAGATTCATAACAACATAACACACACTTATGTCTGTCATAGAATCCACAAGACTAGTATCAATTATGTTTTATTCATTTCTAAAGTTCTAAGCGTGACTAAGCACATAAAATGATAACCATCAAATCATATCTAATTCCCTCCATGACTTTGCAAGGAATGATAAAGGAATGAAACTAGGGAAACATCCTACACTGGGTTTCATATTGAAGACATCATGCAAATAATCTAACTATTCATCCTAGAATAGGAACAAAGTGGTCAAGGAACACTTGCCTTTAAATTGCTGCTCAAAAATGTCAAAATTTGCCGTTGAAGATCGACAACTGGTTTTGGGGCTGGTTCTTAATCCAACAATTTCGAGAGAGACGCATCGTCCTGGCTGTGACCGGCAGAGGCCCGCAGTGTCGCTCGGCGGCAGCGATGACTGTCTTGACAAAGAAGCATGAACACATGGAAAAACTCACTAATCCTCAACTTTTCTAACAAATCCGGAGAAGGAAAACATGAGCAACTCACGATTTCTTTGATCGGAATAGGCCAAAAATGTGTTGGTGACGGCAGAGGGTGGTGCTTATGTTCGTCGGGTTCGTCGGGAGAGTGCTTGCGCCAAAGATCTTCGTCGATTTCCTGTCGGAACAACGACGGGCGGCGACGGCACTTACCCGTGAAGATCAAGGCGTGAGTGAGGAGAAGGAATTGGGGTCTCCCGTTCATTTAAATAGGAGGACGAAGAAGCGTGCGGTTGTGGCCGAATGGCGCGCACGTGGGCGTAGGGAGAGGCGCGTGAGCGGTTGTGTTTTTTCTTTTCTCATGTGGGTGTGACAGTGAGTAGGTCCATGCTTTTGTGGTTAAATGTGGTTGCGAATCTAGTCACTTGATTGATGCTGCGTTGATATACATGTGCGCCAAGTGTGGCCGGTCTTGAGACACACATCTTCTATTTGAGCAATGGCGGCATGTGGAAAGCTTTCACATCGCTTGGAGTTCTTTGCTGCTGGCTATTGTCAGAGATGGGGAAGGAGAGTGCTAAGAAGAAGCTAGGCGGAGTTGGATGGTTGTTTGGATTCAGCAAGAGATTCCTTGATATTGGGGCGAAGACAGAGACAATGCAAATGAACCGGAAGGTGGTATTTGGGTTGAGGGATGCATTTGTTAGTGTTGAGAAGGGGTTGCAGTTGTGTAGTATTGAGGTTCCTGTGCCTGAATTGAGGCTACTGAGGTCCCCTTGGCGGCAACAGTGCATTGTGGCATGGATTTGGGTGAGGCAAAGGTGGAAAAGAAGAAGAAAAGGCGAGGAAATCTGCATTGGTTGAAGGTGAGAAAGAAGAAGTCAAGGCTTCCAAGCATGAGAAGGACAAGAAGGAAAAGGAGAAGACCCACATCTACCTCATCAAGCCCTAGTTCTTGGTGCCGTCGCTCGACACCTCCACCTGGCCGCTCCTCCTCAAGAGATCAGCGTCTGCACCGGCCACTACACCCCGTTCCCTATCGGCCACTCGCCGCTCAAGCGCCCCCCGCCGAGCACATTCGCTACGGCGTCATCAACGTCAACAAACCTTTCAACCCCCATTCCGACGAGCTCCGATGAGAGATCCTCCGCCCTTTGTGGTGTTCCACCCTCGCGTTTGTTTCCACCAAGTTCTAACCCCGACAGCGTCTACCCTTCGCACCAGTGAGCATCTCCGACCTGTCGGACTCGAAGAAACGACACCTCATCGACCATCTTGACAGGCACCAAAGGATTTCGCCGCTCCTCCACGTCGCGAGCCATTTTCTTCTCCTTCCCAGGCCACACGAACCCTCTAGGGTATACGTGTACAAGTGATGATCAAGAAACAACGCGAAAACTTTGAAGATCAAGAGTTTGACCACTGGACTGAGCAACACTATAATAAAAAGGCAAGTGTCCCTGACCACTTTGATCCTATACTAGAATGTGTAGTTAGAATTATTAGTATTGTCAACTGGAATATGATACCCATGCTAGGAAGTTTCCCTAGAATTTTATTATCTTGTTTCCTTATAGCCTCGGGCTGGGAGTTGTTTTAATATGCCATTCATTTATGCTACTCATGCTTAGCCATCCTTAGAATGGAATAAATAGGATAGGGGGTCACCTCTTTGATTATTACCTTGAGTGGAATATTTTGAACTATGTAGAGGTAGGGATCTAGGCAAGTTAGATGTTTTTGTTGGTGCTGCGTGCACGAGACTCGGGTTTGTGTTTAGTGCTTGCCTGGATCCTAAGGACCGGTTCATGGAGCATGTAACCTAGCTTTACCGTACCAACCACATGCTGATATGAGGCACCTTGGCTAATTAATTAGGTGTATCTCCGACGCAGTATGGGTGTTTGGATGGTGCGGGGAATAGGTGTCAGCTGGACTACCATAGGAACAGCAAGGCTCAAGAGGGGGCCACTGCAGCGGGGGTTGGAGCCTCCCGGATGCAATTAGGGGTGAAATCTCAGTGGGCCCACACTCGTCAGGAATCCCTTTGTAAAGGCCTGGTAGTGATCTCCTGGCTTTACACCTCGGAAGTGTAAACGTGGTCCGCGACCACTGGCATAATGGAGCTTTTTCTAGTCCACCTGGCAACGGGGGATGAAATCACTACATGTGGGTACAGTGGTGCAAACTCTGCAGTGTCAAAACTGTCATGACAGTCATGCTCACGGTTAAGAGCGGCTTGGAGTTATTCATGATTAGAGGATGATAAAGTGAGAGATTTAGAATGTTAAGCGGGGAGCTTAACAATGGAAATGAAGTTATGGTAACTTGACATTGATGAAGGGGTGATGGGATTGGGGACAATTTCACTCATGTATTAAAATAGGTGCTTAATAAGCTAAGGTGATTGGATTTAATTTAAGTAGCGCATTAACCATGAGTTAAACCTTTCGTTGATCTAGCCTGCATGACATAACTTTCCCACACTTGTTGAGTACTTTATGTACTCATGCGTTTTTTTCCTTTATCATAAATGTTGCTCAGTGAAAAGAAGATCAGATGAAGACGGTGTGAAGGTCATGTTGCTGCCACTCAATTTGTCCTGTGGACGACCCTACAAGTTTTTCCTCTTCCACTAATAGTTGAAACTCATTTAAGGTATAAATGACATTTATATTCGATATAAAACTGTTTATCACTAATTGCCCTACATGTATGATTAAACCGATCATGGCATACATGTAGATTGCGGCCAGTTTTACTTTATATAAAACCGTGCATGACAGAGTGCTATCAGAGCCAGGTTATCGACTCTAGGCGCGTGACCTTAGTTAGAAAGGGCTCGTAAGACTTTCTTTTGGCCTCGCTTATGAAGACGAAGACTCAACTCAACCAACAGGAGCTTCAAGATCAACGTGTGAAGATAACTCGAAGCGAGAATTAGATTGCTTGAAGATTAGTATATGACACTTGCTTAGGTTCCAAAGTTGTTCAGCGAGTGAAGCTCATGCCTTGCTCATAACGAATTAGAAACACGTTTGAAAACAGGAAAACTAAAAATAATATTATTTTTCTATTTAAGGGTGGTAGACATCACGTTCCAACACCTCCGTTAGGATTGAATTCGATAAACACTAGGCCGACAAAGTCAGTGAAGAAGAAACAATTACCAAGAAGATGCTCGACCAACAAAACAACAAAGCTTTGAGGATGTTCATGGAGCCAACGACTTTGTGTAAGGTGCACTCAAGTTTACTAGAATCAAAACTCCCTTGATCGTATCTAAATCATCGTTTGACTTGTCTATTACCATAGACGCGTATAACCCCATATAGGACTTCGTCCTAACAAAACGAGTCTCTCTATATTGTTAATCGCAAGGAAAAACTTCTCCCGTCAACAAAACTCCCGAAGCCTAGCTCACTAGAATCTCGGGGCGAGATTCCATTTAAGGGGGTAGTATTGTAACACCCTGATTAGAAAAAAAAAGAAAACCTAACCCACCCCCGATCCCCCACCTCCCCACTCCCGCTCGCCCACACCCACGCCCGCAACCACCGCGCCCCGCCTCCCTCTCCTCCTGAGGCCACCGCCCGGCCCTCCTCTCCGCCACTCCTCCCCGCGGCCACTGCGCCCCTCCGGCCGGCGAGCCTCGGTCCCGCTCGCTTCGCAGCGCCGCCCCGGCCGGCACGCCTCCCTGTCGTCCACCTCCTCCCAAGCGCTGCCGCCCGCTCCCTATGCCCACGGCGCCACCTCCCCCTCACGCACCTCCTCTCTCGCCGGACCCCGACCCCAGCACCCTGAGCGATCGTAGTCCCTGCAGCTATGTCCTCCACACCGATGCCGACGATGAGGCGCTGATCCAACTCCCCGGCCCCAACCCTAGCCTGGGGGCGCCCCCGTGCCCTTCGCGCTGCTACCAGCCATCGACCCCGCGTCGCATGTCGCCTCGTACGGCCTCATGTTGCAATGCATCCTCGCGGGGCGCCCCGCCTCCGTCGATGAGGTCTGCGCTGCTACCTCGCCCTCCGTGCTCGCCTCTTGGCGGGTGGTCTGGAAGGACTGGAAACAAGGACACCGTCGACCGCATCAAGCAGTCGTGGACTGTTGGGGCTAAATTCTATGGTATTCCTGAATCATTTGTTCGCGTCTGCGTTGCTGCGTGCCCCGTCTGTAAGGCTGCGCTGGTCAGCCTGATTCTGCCATTTCATCACCTGGGTGAGGGAAGCGGCGACACAGATCTGAATATACAGATACGTTTTGGATGTGCCTGCTCGAGATGTGCCACGCATGTTACAACAACTGGCTGCTAAGCATAAGGTTGTTCTTTGTATCAGGCAGAAGTATATAAGGTATAAGCCATTCATGGCTGAGGTCAAGGAATTATGCTTGTCGCCGTGCTGGAGTGCCAACTTCAAGTTCTCGGAGTGTTGCATCCTCCGCGAGTAATTTCGAGGGCTGAGGTTGTTTAGGCAAATCGCGCAGGATGGGTTGGAGGTTTCAGATGTCACGGTCATAGGTCCCTTGAATGCATGTGCTATTTGCCGCTGATAGGAAGGTGAGTGAGTAGGTCCATGCTTTTGTGGTCAAATGTGGTTGTAGATCTAGCCACTTGATTGATGTTGCATTGATAGACATGTGCTCCAAGTGTGGCCGGTCTTGAGACACACATCTTCTATTTGAGCAATGGCGGCATGTGGAAAGCTTTCACATCGCTTGGAGTTCTTTTCTGCTGGCTATTGTCAGAGATGGGGAAGGAGAGTGCTGAGAAGAAGCTAGGAGGAGTTGGATGGTTGTTTGGATTCAGTAAGAGATTCCTTGATATTGGGGGGGGGGGGGAGACAGAGACAATGCAAGCGAACCGGAAGGTGGTATTTGGGTTGAGGGATGCATTTGTTGGTGTTGAGAAGGGGTTGCAGCTGTGTAGTATTGAGGTTCTTGTGCCTGAATTTGAGGCTGCTGAGGTCCCCTTGGCGGCAACAGTGCATTGTGGCATGGATTTGGGCGAGGCAAAGGTGAAAAAGAAGAAGAAAAAGGCCACGAAAGCTGCATTGGTTGAAGGTGAGAAGGATGAAGTCAAGGCTTCCAAGCATGAGAAGAAGAACAAGAAGGAAAAGGAGAAGACCCACATCTACCTCATCAAGCCCCAGTCCTTGGTGCTATCGCTCGACACCTCCACCTGGCCGCTCCTCCTCAAGAGATCAGCGTCCGCACCGGCCACTACACCCCGTTCCCCTTCGGCCACTTGCCGCTCAAGCGCCCCCCACCGAGCACCTTCGCTACGGCGTCATCAACCTCGTCAAACTTTTCAACCCCCATTCTGACAAGCTCCGGTGAGAGATCCTCCGCCCTTTGTGGTGTTCCATCCTCACGTTTGTTTCCACCGAGTTCTAACCCCGACAGTGTCTACCCTTCGCACCAGTGAGCATCTCCGACCTGTCGAACTCGAAGAAACGACACCTCATCGACCATCCTGACAGGCACCAAAGGATTTCGCCGCTCCTCCACGCCGCAAGCCATTTTCTTCTCCTTCCTAGGCCACACGAACCCTCTAGGGTATACGTGTACAAGTGATGATCAAGAAACGGCACGGTGACTTTGAAGATCAAGAGTTTGACCACTGGACTGAGCAACACTATAAGAAAAAGGCAAGTGTCTTGTTTCCTTGTAGCCTTGGGTTGGGAGTTGTTTTATTATGTCATTCATTTATGCTACTCATGCTTAGCCATGCTTAGAATGGAATAAATGGGATATGAGGTCACCTCTTTGATTAATTACCTTGAGTGGAATATTTTGAACTATGTAGAGGTAGGGATCTAGGCAAGTTAGATGCTTTGGTTGGTGCTGCGTGCACGAGACTCGGGTTTGTGTTTAGTGCTTGCCTGGATCCTAAAGACTGGTTCATGGAGCATGTAACCTAGCTTTACCGTGCCAACCACATGCTGAGATGGGGCGGCTTGGCCAATTAATTAGGTGTATCTCCGGCGTAGTATGCGTGTTTGGATGGTGCGGGAAATAGGTGTCAGCTGGACTACCATAGGAACCGCAAGGCTCAAGAGGGGGCCACTGCAGCGGGGGTTGGAGCCTCCCGGATGCTGTTAGGGGTGAAACCTCAGTGGGCCCACACTCGTCGGGAATCCCTTTGTAAAGGCCTCGTAGTGATCTCCTAGCTACACACCTCGAAAGTGTGAACGTGGTTCGCGGCCACTGGCATAATGGAGCTTTTTTACCTGGCAATGGGGGATGAAATCACTACATGTTGGTATAGTGGTGCAAACTCTACAGAGTCATAATAACCGTGCTCACGGTCAAGAGTGGATTGGACTTATTCATGATTAGAGGATGATACAGTGAGAGGTTGATAATATTAAGTGGGGAGCTTAACAATGGAAATGAAGTTATGGTAACTTGACATTGATGAAGGGATGATGGGACTGGGGACAATTTCACTCATGTAGTAAAAAGGTGCTTAATAAGCTAAGGTGATAGGATTTAATTTGCGTAGCGCATTAACCATGATTTAAACCTTTCCTTTATCTATCCTGCAAGACATAACTTTCCCACACTTGCTGAGTACTTTATGTACTCATGCGTTTTTTTCTTTTATCATAAATATTGCTTCGTGAAAAGAAGATCAGATGAAGACAGTGTGAAGGTCATGTTGCTGCTCGTCAATTTGTCCTGTGGACAACCCTACAAGTTTTTCCTCTTCCGCTGATAGTTGAAACTCATTTAAGTTATAAATGACATTTATATTTGATATAGAATTGTTTATCACTAATTGCCCTACTTGTATGATTAAACCAATCCTGACATATATGTAGATTGCGGCAGGTTTTACTTTATATAAAACCAGGCGTGACATTCAGTCTCATTGTCTTGCCTGAAATAGTGGTTGTCGAAGTGTTCGGTCGACACTTCTCCCGGGCCTGCACTGGGCAGCCCGCGGATGTTCTTTTTTCGGTGGGGCTAGACCCTTGCGGAGAGCTTGAGCGTATGGACGAGTTAGTAAGAGCTTGACACGGCGAGTTTTACGTGGTTCAGGCCGCCGAAGCGTAAAACCCTACGTCCACGGCGAGCTATGGAGCTCGCTGTATTGCTTGTTGCTCAGAACCGGAGTCCTGAGCTTGAGGATGAGTTACAACTTGGGAGTGATTGGCTAGCGTATGAGTTGCGGGAGTCCGAACCAGGGTGCAGATGGCTAGAGTGCGAACCCCTGCTAACGTTGCCTACCCGAGCCTTTTATAGTCTAAGACTCGGGTGGCTTACAAGGGGGGCCCAGGACCGACAGGTGGTTCCGGGGAGATTGACTGTTATCTACCGTATCCGCAGTTATGCCGGTAGTTGTCTCTGGCGAAGGCTTCTGAGTCTTTGTCTTGCAGCCCTGCCCATGCCGCATGCTAGTCGTAGTGGTTGATGACGGCGGGGGCGGCATGGGATGTCTTGTCGCTGCGTTTATTGGCTGGCAGGCTCTAACACCGCGCGCCAGTCTGTGATGCGACTGGGCGCAACGGCACCTGACAGAGGCGTGCTCCGCGTCTCCGCGTCTTGGGAAGGCACGGGCCTTGAATACCTTGTACGGGCAAGGTATGGGGTGTCTTTACGCCCGCTGCCTACCGCTCGGGGGCAGGCAGCGTTGTTCTGCTGGACACGTGGCGGGCCCGGAGCCCTCCTCAGTGGAGAGGGAGGTCCGGCCCCGCAGGACACGCGGAGCCTTCGGACCTCTCCCCGCGGAGGGGTAGGTCCGGCTTCTACCGACCACGTGGCGGGCCCGGAGCTCTCCTCTAAGGAGAGGGAGGTCCGGCCCCGCGGGACATGTGGCACCTTCGGAGCTCTCCCCTCGGAGGGGGGAGGTCTGGCTGCTGTAGGCCACGTGGTGAGCCCGGAGCTCTCCTCTGAGGAGTGGGAGGTCCGGCACCACTGGACACATGGCACCTCCGGAGCTTTCCCTGCGGAGAAGGGCGAGATCCTTAGGCATTTTCCCCTGTGCGCGGGGGTACCCCATATCGCGGGTACCGACAGTGGCCCCCGGGCTCTCCTCGGGGGAGGTAACGGGCCCGAGGTGAGGCCTTCTCCTACCCGCGCACTTTCTTGTCTTGAGTACTCCCTGTGCTGGCAGGGTCTTGACGACTTTGGAATTCAGCCTCTTAGGAGAGGGTGAAGCCTAGCATCGGAGTTCGGCCCGGCTGTGGGGGCGGAGGTCCGAAAGTCATCGGAGCATAGGTCCACGAAGGGCGTGAGGTCCGGCATCAGGGCTTGCCTCTGAAAGGAGGGCGAGGGCTGGCCTCGGAGCTCGGCCTGGCTGTGGAGGCAGAGTCCGGAAGTCATCGGAGCTCAGGACAACGAAGGGCGTGAGGTCCGGCATCAGCGCTCGCCTCTGAAAGGAGGGCGAGGGCTGACCTCGGAGCTCGGCCCAGCTGCGGAGGCGGAGTCCGGAAGTCATTGGAGCTCAGGCCAGCGAAGGGCGTGAGGCCCGGCATCAGCGCTCGCCTCTGAAAGGAGGGCGAGGGCTGGCCTCGAAGCTCGGCCTGGCTGTGGAGGCGGAGGTCCGGAACTGCTCAGTGGCCCCCCCTTTCCTGTCCCTTAGTCTCATTTGGCTTACTGTCCCAGGCCGTAATACGGGGCTTGGGTAATCCAGTGCACTTGGTCCCGGAGGTCTGGCCCCAACCCTAGTCAAGGTGTAACCGTCCGGCCCCCTGGTACTCAGACCGTAGCCTGGGGGGCAGAGTGCGCATGCTTTGGGTGCAAGACCGGGCAAAGCAAGGCTCCTGACCTCCCGGTCTAGCGTAGGTATTTTCTCGGAGGAGACCAACTGGCGGTACAGTACCCTTACAGGGGGAGATCCAAAAGGCCACCGGGCCTCTGGCAGGTACCCCAAGCACTACCGCCTTCGGCGGGACGGCAAATATCGACTATGCATGAGAGCAGGAAAGAGGAACCGAGTGTACAATGGACGCACACTGTCTAGAGCGTGGGGAGGTGTTCATATAAATTAATGCGTAATTTAAATAAACACCTAAGTAAGCATGGTGAACTTACTGGGGTGGCGTCGGAGCGCCTGTCTTCACGCAGAGCGGGTCATGCGTGGCTTCGTCGTACGCCGGACACGGGGGGACCCCCATGGTGATCTTAGGGGGAAGCACGGCTTCGGCCCCGCATACCATGTGGAAGGATAGTTCCCGTGACCCGGCCCTGGGAAGTCCGGCTGGCCCTCGACATGGAGGAGCCGGTATCCCCCGACGTCTTTGGGTGCTCGTCTGCACCGGTTGTGTGGGTCTGCTTGGCATGGACCTGGCACGCATTGCATCCCTAACCGGTTTGACGGCGTCCAGGTGGCTCTCGGTCAGTAGGAGCCATGCCGGGTGGCTTAACCGACTAGCGTGCGGGACGATGAGCGTTCCCAGCACTCGCCTCCTTGGACTACTGCGAGCTATTCGCAGCCTTTCTCCAGGGTTATGCACCGCAATAGGATGTCGTGGCGCCACGCCAGTAAAGATACCAGCGCGTAGCACTTAGCCATCCGCACCACCCGTTCAACGAATGCACGTTCATCAGGAAGGATGTCCTTCAAGGAGCCCCGGACCTCCGTGGTCCATGCATCGGGACTACTTGAGCTTCTGGATCTTGAGCCCTGGGTTGCACGGAGTCCCCAGAGACGCTTACGATCCTTTGGCGGCATCCATGGCCGCCGGGACTGCCTAGCTTCGAGGCACTGGTTCAGCCCCCTTCGCCCGGCTCGGCGGGCCGGGCTGTGGACCGCAGCAACGTCCTCTCGAAGACTCCTTCAGGCGCAGGGGCTCCGATGGAGGCCTTCGTTGAGAGGTCGTCAGCTGCGGCCTTGCCAGCGCGCGGTACATGGCGCAGGTCCAAGGCGAGGAAGTCTTTCTCCAACATCTGCATGTGGAGCAGATAAGCAGCTAGCTGTGGGTCATTGCAGGGGCATTCACCCTTAACTTGCTTGATAACTAGCTGGGAGTCGCCCTGCGCCAACAACTGGCGAGCGCCCAGAGACAGGATTGTCTTTTAGGGCAAAGATGAGTGTTCATACTCTGCCAAGTTGTTGGTTGCCTTGGAATTGAGACGCACCATGTACCCAGACTGCTCCCCCGATGAAATGAGAAGCAGTACGCCGGCACTGGCCCCCTGCTTTCGCGAGGAGCCGTTGAAGAAGAGCGTCCAGTGAGGCCCGGTGAAGACCAGAGCTCGGCACTTTGGTTCACCGTCTTCGCGGTCCCCTGGGTCAGCCTTCGTTGGCGTCCACTCAACCACGAAGTCAGCCAGCGCTTGGCTCTTGGCTGTCTGACGTGGTCGGGAGCTCAGCTTGAACTCCGCCGTTTTCGGACTGTCTTCTGGCTTTGGAAGCTGGCAGTGAGTGCCAACTCCGCCCTTCAGCTGCTCTGGCGCACTTGTCCGCCAGGCTGAAGAGCTCGAGGACGTCGCGGACCTCTCTGGTCGCGAGCTTCTCAACCATTTTCTCGTCCCGGACACCCTGCCGGAACGCCACAACCACAGAAGCACTTTGAATGTGCGGGATGGTGTTGCGTACCTGGGAGAACCGCTGGATGAAGGAGCACAGTGATTCCCCAGGCTGTTGCTTGATGGCGTGGAGGTCGAGCTTCGTGCCGGGACGGGTGTAGGAGCTGCCGAAGTTGGCGATGAACTGCCGGCAGAGCTCTCCCCAGGAAGTTATGGAACCCTGAGGGAGGTTCATTAGCCAAGACCGGGCTGGGCCGATCAAGGCGACCGGGAAGTAGTTGGCCATGACAGCCTCATCCCCTCCTGCGGCAAGTACGGCGGTGGAGTAGATCTGGAGGAACTCCGCCGGGTTGACGCTGCCGTCGTACTTTTTGGGCAGGTGCGGCCGAAACTTGCGCGGCCACCTCGCGGAGCGAAGGTGGGGCGCCAGGGCCGCACATTCTGCTCCTGTTGCTGCAGGTGTTGGCGCCGCGAACGCCTGGTTCGCTGCCGGCACAGTGTACCCCGGTATGGGCAAGGCTGCTCCATAGACCGAGGGCGCCGTTTGCAGGGCATATGATTGTGGCATATGCTGCGCGGCGTACGCCTGGGGCAGAGCTCGCGTGGCGAAGATCTGCCCTTCAGGCTGGGTCGAGGCCGACGTCATGCTGTCGCCAGCCTCTTGGATGCGACGCCTTTCTCGACGTCGCTCGAGGAACACTCGGGCATCTTGGCCCAAGCGGCATCGCTCCAGCTCTGCCCTCAGATCCGTCGACGGAAGCCTGGTGGAGCTGGAGTCCGCCGTCTGCCCATCAACTGTTGGCGTGCGCGTCAGCGACTCAGCCGGTTGACCGGAGCGTCATCCCCGCCGAAGTCGAGGGTTTGCAGCGGCGACGACGAGGCGGTCTACCTCGCGTATCCACTGCTGGGTTACTGAATGAGGTGCGTCCCCAGCAGCTGGGTTGCGCAGTAGCGCTCTTGCTGCAGCTAGCGCACCCCTGTGGGGTTCGCTTATCGCTGCAGGAGATCTCATGCTGGTCGGAGCCTGCATTGCCGGGGTCGGCGCTGCCAGAGCCGGCTGCTGGCTCCCAGCTTGCGCCGACACACTCCGTCCTGAGTGTGTCGACATGTACTCCCCCCTGGTCACGGTTCGCCGCGAACGCGGGGGAGGAGGGTTTGTCGCCAGCCTCTTAGTTGTGACGCCTTTCTCGACGTTGCTCGAGGCATACCTGGGCACCTTGGCCCAAGTGACACCGTTCCAGCTCTGTCCTTAGATAAGTCGACTGGAGCCTGGTGGAGCTGGAATCTGCCGTCTGCTCGTGAACCATTGGCGTGCGCGTCAGCGACACAGCCGGTTGGCCGGAGCGTCGTCCCCGCCGAAGTCGAGGGTTTGCGGCGGCGGCGACGAGACGGTCTACCTCGCGAATCCACTGCTGGGTCGTTGCCTGAGGCGCGTCCCCAGCAGGCGGATTGTGCAGTAGCGCTCTTGCTGCAGCTAGCGCACCCCCTCCGGGTACGCCCAGCGCTACTGAAGACCTGACGCTGGTTGGAGCCTGCATTGCCGGGGTCGGCGCTGCCAGAGTCGGCTGCTGGCTCCCAGCTTGCGCCGACACACTCCGTCGTGAATGTGTCGACATGTACTCCCCCCTGGTCACGGTTCGCCGCGAACGCGGGGGAGGAGATTTTGCCGCTGAAGAAAGCTTGGTCATCTTCGTCGGCGGAAGCTCGTCGCGCAAGGGAAAAGCCCCCTACCTGGCGCGCCAAATGTCGAAGTGTTCGGTCGACACTTCCCCCGGGTCTGCACTGGGCAACCCGTGGAGGTTCTTTTTTCGGTGGGGCTAGACCCTTGCGGAGAGCTTGAGCGTATGGACGAGTTAGTAAGAGCTTGACACGGCGAGTTTTACGTGGTTCAGGCCGCCGGAGCGTAAAACCCTACGTCCACGGCGAGCTATGGAGCTTGATGTATTGCTTGTTGCTCAGAACCGGAGTCCTGAGCTTGAGGATGAGTTACAGCTTGGGAGTGACTGGCTAGCGTATGAGTTGCGGGAGTGTGAACCAGGGTGCAGATGGCTAGAGTGCGAACCCCTGCTAACGTTGCCTACCCGAGCCTTTTATAGTCTAAGACTCGGGTGGCTTACAAGGGGGGCCCAGGACCCGACAGGTGGTCTCGGGGAGATTGACTGTTATCTACCGTATCCGCAGTTATGTCGGTAGTTGTCTCTGGCGAAGGCTTCTGAGTCTTCGTCTTGCAGCCCTGCCCATGCCGCATGCTAGTCGTAGTGGTTGATAACGGCGGGGGCGGCATGGGATGTCTTGTCGCTGCGTTTATTGGCTGGCAGGCTCTGACACCACGCGCCAGTCTGTGATGCGACTGGGCGCAACGGCACCTGACAGAGGCGTGCTCCGCGTCTTGGGAAGGCGCGGGCCTTGAATACCTTGTACGAGCAAGGTATGGGGCGTCTTTACGCCCGCTGCCTACCGCTCGGGGGCGGGCAGCGTTGTTCTGTTGGACACGTGGCGGGCCCGGAGCCCTCCTCAGTGGAGAGGGAGGTCCGGCCCCGCAGGACACGTGGAGCCTTCGGACCTCTCCCTGCGGAGGGGGAGGTCCGGCTTCTGCCGGCCACGTGGCGGGCTCGGAGCTCTCCTCTGAGGAGAGGGAGGTCCGGCCCCGCGGGACATGTGGCACCTTCGGAGCTCTCCCCTCGGAGGGGGGAGGTCTGGCTGCTGTAGGCCACGTGGCGAGCCCGGAGCTCTCCTCTGAGGAGTGGGAGGTCCGGCACCACTGGACACTTGGCACCTCCGGAGCTTTCCCTGCGGAGAAGGGCGAGATCCTTAGCCATTTTCCCCTGCGCGCGGGGTACCCCAAGTTGTCACATAGCTGTCTCATATAATTTAAGGAATTGCACTGGCAGAGCAGGCTAAAGAACAAAGGTTTCCCTCTACGAATTAAACTGGGCAGCTTGTTTTCAAAGCCGAGGCCACTTCTTTGCTTCGAGAAGTTACATGCTGCAATGATGAAGATTTCCATGACGAAAAGGAGTGTTGGTAGAGAATTTCAACTAATTTCCTAGTTTGCGGAGGGGTTTGTTCATATTCTGTTTATCCTTACAAGCATGGTGGTCCAGAGGCCATTTCACAAAGATGCAACATGTGAAATGTGAGCATGAAGAAGAGCTAGGGAGGATGAAAGAATTCATGGAATGGTATGACAAGATTAAGCAAAAGCTTAATCCAGATGGCAAACTTTACTGCTCGTAAATGGAGAAGACACCAATAAGTCAGTACAACTACCGAGTCTAATTGTTTGGTGGAAACATTCCAGCAGATAATACCAAGTTACAGCAAAACTTCATGCTCGTACTAACAACACAGATTGCATATATATGAGACCCTCAACAGAAATCAAATGCTTCCGCCTTGACATGAACAGTAGTTTGAAAAATAAAGATGCTTTGGCTACCAGTTGCTGCTGATTGTTTTCGACAGCACTCAGACAGCAGCATCTTTGGCCTCCTGAACGGAGCTTGTGCTTTGTTTGCCAGAGCCAGTAGAGACTTTCACGGTAGCAGGCCTTAGCAGCCTCTCCCTCAGAAGGAACCCTCGGCGAACTTCATGTGAGACAATCCCTGCCTTGAATTTTAGAGATTCTTCTCGTGCAATTGCCTCATGTACCTTCAAAAGGAAATACACAGTATGAACTCCCACAATGTTACTGAAAAAGAAAAATAACACTTCTCATGCATATCAATCTTTTCCATCTGCAAGCACTCAAAATAGGTGAAAAATCAAATTTTGGTATGGCTATTTGAATCTGTACTGCAATGCAGATGCTGGGCACACTTGTGAGCACTGTACCTAGTACACCCACACAATTCAGTTAAATTCAACTCCTTATGGTAATACTCCCTCTGTTCTGAAATAAATGACGTTTAGGACAGCTAATTTAGTTCAAAATGAACTAGATTTGTTGTCCTAAACGTCATTTATTTCAGAACGGAGGGAGTATATTTTTAATAGTCTTAGTGATACATAAGTGGTTTGTATTTAAAACTTTCAGGAGCCAGACAATGACTACGTGAACACAATGAGTGAACAGGTAAAAATGATGTAATATATTTACCGAAGGATCAAATGGTTTGCCAACAGTCTCCACGACTCCAACACCTAAATATCTTAAAGTTTCAACTATCTGCCTGTATATCCCTTGATAGCTTGTGCTAATCTTTTGTTCCTTTTCAGTCTCTGGGTTGTTCTCCAAATTCAACTTCTCAAAACTATCAACCAGAGGCAACAAACTCCTAACCACTTCCACTTGAATATTCGATGTAAACTTTGCACGATCCTTTTCAGTCTGCTTCCGGAAATTCTCCAGATCAGCATTTAAGCGAAGAAACTTTTCCTTCCCAGAGGATATTTCAGCTGTCAAACTTTCAAAATGAGAAGCTGCCCTGCTCTTCTCTTCTTCCACAGCAGTGATTGCCTTCTCAACTTCGCCAAGAACCTCGGCATTTCCATCTAGAAGATTTGTCTTGTACAGCTTAATTAGATCTTTCATAGGAGGAAAATCATCTCCATTGATAATCTGCACAGAAGCAATGATTTTAGCGAAAGTTGATGAAAGACAACAACAACAAAGCCTTTGTCCCAAGCACATTGGGGTAGGCTAAGTTGATGAAAGAAGATAACTGTTTAAAATCAAATACAAGACAATAAGATTCAACTAAAAACATGACAATTAATAGTTCTGTTTCTCTATATTTCATTGTTCCCAATACGCCAACATTTCAAAAATTTGTCTCATTGCTCACAAGTTTCAGAGTATATTAAAAGTCCAGCTTTACAGCTGTACAATAAACTCGTATTTATTCAATCACAGTTCAAACGATTCAATTCAGTAAAAGGGCATACCCAGTGCTGAAAGCTCCCACACGTTGTGGGGTCTGGGGAAGGGAATTTCTAGGCAGCCTTCCCCTTGCTTATTTTGCAAGGAGGCTGATTCGAACCCAGGACCTCCAGGACACAAGTGGAGAGACTCTACCACTGCGCCAGGCCTGCCCTTCAAACGATTCAATTCAGTGCAGGAAATAATACATCAGAACTCCAATTTGAGCTTACGTTCTTCCGAATGTGGCCAGCCAATGTAGACTAGCACTAAAGATGAGTACTTATTTTGAACACAATGGAATTCTAGCACAAAGGTCATTTCCTCATCACTCACTCTAATACTCCAATGGCAGCTTGTAACTGGACAAAAACTAGGAGCAAACATGCACAAGAAAATCTTGAGCAGAAACAGATCATCTTCACATTCTGCAAGGACAGTGCTCCCTAATCCACTGCCCCTCGTCGACGACCACGGGGCCAAAAGAAGCTCAATCTCCACGCCTAGTCACTGCACCAGATCCTCTATTCCAAACCTTACTACACATAGAACGTCAAGAAGAGGTCCCGAATGCCTCACCTTCGGGTCAACGCCGGCACCAGCGGCGACGCGGAGGGGCCGCAGCTCGGCACTGGGGCGCCGGTTGGAAAGCAAAGCGGGAGCCGGCCGGCTGAGCTTCCAGCGAGCAGGAACCACGGTGGCCGGAGCTAGTGCGCGGCGGCCGGCGGTACTAGGATTTGCTGCCGCGGAGGCGGCGGGCCCGGCGCAGAACGTCGCCGCCATACTGCCCTATCGCTTCGCTCCCACCCTGTCCGGAGAGTACCAAAAATAAAAAATAATTTAAGAGGGCCAAAATATAATTGCGATTTTGTGACTGCTCTTGGCATTAACTAAACACGCGGACACGTCCGGATGCCGTCCGTTCGCATGGACCTGACATCCTGGCCGTCGGATCAGGTGCGGGCGGGGCCCCGAACACCGCGCGCAGGTTGAGGCGGGCAGGACGGCAACGTCGGCAGGTCGCGACCGCCTCGAACCATCTCGGCCTCCTCTTCCCCCCCCGCGAGCTCCGCGGCCACATCTGCAGAGCGCGCCTCGCCCCTCGCCGTGGTCCACAGCTACACCTCGCCCCCTCCCCCGTGCTCAGCAGCACGAGGACGGGTTCCGGCGGCGGTTCAACCCGTCGCGGGGTGCAGAGCTGACCCGGAATCTGCTTCAATCGTTGGGATTCCTAGAAATTTTTGGTTCATCATGGCTTCCTCAGGTATTGCACCACGGATATTTAATACCCCCCTCCCCCGCTACCTCTTTATTTCTTCAGGTATATCTGATAAATGATTGGTGCCGTGTGATGCATCAGCCTCTTAGGAGGATGATTGAGTAATTGTGCGATTTTGTCGGGATTTTTATCTATTCACGCTTTGTTGTTCCTTAGATTAAATCAAATATGTAGATAAGAAGAGATTCCTAAACAAAGTATACATCCTAATTCATTATGTGATGATACTTTTATTATAATGTTATACAGAGGTGTACCATGATCATCATGATTAATCAGAATTGGTTATCCACATTAAGAATTAGTCATATGGAAATTGCTTGAATTTAGCTTAATATCAATAGAAAGCATGTTGATTGGGATGTGTTTGTTTGACAAGGTGCAATTATACTTTTGAAGCTAAATTGTTACTGACCTCTTCAAGGATTGTGAATCGATACTTATGGAGATAGTTATTGAACTTTTTCTTGTTAGCAGAGTCAGATTTAAAGAAGTTATTTGCCAAATGTTTTTTTATCAGCATTCACTTTGTGTCTTAGACACACCTAGATGATATGATATCAGTCTTTCTTGCAGATGTCCCTGTTGATTTTAATGCATTCGATCATTTGCCAAGTATGAGATATATTGCAACAGATAGACCCTGGCTGAGTAAGTATGCCGTTAAGCTCTCATTTGATTTGAAGTATTGAACTGATTTTCTGCCACTTTTTTTTTCTGAAGAATGTAGCACTATGAGGGATTAACAAGTCTTTTTTGTTTGTCTTTTGGCTTTTCATTTCTTAACAGAATTATATGGAATAAGAATTCAGCCTGTACCACCGTTCACAAGTTTGATCTGTAAACCTGATCCGGCATTAATTCATCGTTGCTTACCTGATGAACTACTTTTCGAGGTGATGATTATATGAACTGGGAAGCATTTAGTTTCAATAATACAAAAATTGAAAACACTTTACTGAATTCTTCTGTATTTATGTCCGTTCCATGTATACTTGATGCTAAGCATCTTTGTGTATCTTGTCATATAATGGAACACTCATGGAATGGAGCTAAGATGTACTTTATGTTCCATAATGTATTTATGCTACGTAGATAAGTACTACCATATACCGCATTCAATCATGGAATTTACATGAAAAGAAGCTAACATCATAGACTTCACTAATCAATGCAATACTACATTGGCTACCTGCTTTATTGCTGTTTTTATTTTTAACAGATTTTCACGCGGATGAGTCCGTATACTTTAGGGAGGGCTGCATGTGTCTGCCGCAAGTGGAAATATACTGCACGTAATCCTACATTGTGGCGTACTGCATGCCTGAAAACTTGGCAGGTTAGTGTACTTATTTGCTGTTATGCGGTTTTCATGTTCTTACATTTTTTCTAAAGCATCCAATTTTATAAATGAAGAAGAGTGGAATGGAGGCGAACTACAGGATGGTCCGTTCGTTGTATGATTCTTCCTGGAGAAGAATGTGGCTGCAGAGACCAAGAATCCGAAGTGACGGTAAATTTTCAAGAACCATTGGATCATATAGTGCAGTGCATTTCCTATCTCTCCAAATAGATCAGAGTGTTTTAAGTTCAACTCGGTCAGGTGCTGCTTGGCATTATGTGATTACTATGATTTGAGGTATGAAGTGATCACCTTGCTAACTGCTAGTAAATGATTGACGAAGTTGATTTAAGATCTATTCCTGAGTGTATCTGTTCTGTAAACAAAAATTCTCATAGAGTGCTAATTAGCTATAATAACTTTGACTATCATGTTGTTTATTGTGATCACTTTTTGTACAACATTTACTGCAGTCTGTTAGTATGGCCTGGAGTGACCATGCTCTCTGGGTTCCTTTTTGAGTCTGAATCAAGGCATACTATGCTGTTAAGCTTAGGTGCAAACTTGTACAATTCCAGTTTAACAGATAGTACTGATCTGATAGATAACTTTTTGTATCACTAAAAAGCAAGCTAAAAATTGTTGGCTTCTTTTTTACTTCCCCCCTATTGTTATTGCTGCCTATTCTAGAGTTTTCAGTACTCTGTAGTGTGGGTGTATTAATATTTGCACTGACCTAGATACTTTCTTCTTTGTTAGGTCTCTATGTCAGTAGGAACACGTATATCCATACTGGAGTTACAGAGTGGCGATTCAAGAAGACTGTCAATGTGGTATAGTGAAACTATTTGCTAATCTTCTAAAGGAACTCCTAGATTTCAACATACTCGCTTTCAAACAATTGTCGTTATGGCTATATCATGCTTAGTTTTCTTATCGATGCCATGCTATTGGTTTTCACAAGTTAGTGCAATCTAATGATATTCCCATCCATCTTCAGGTTTGCTACTACCGTTATTTGAGATTTTTCCCAAGCGGGAAGTTCCTTTATAAGGTCCTGATCAAAATTCCTTCTGTTATTAGTTCTGACACTCAACAACGTGTTTCTCACTTAGTCACTTGTAACATTTATGTATTTCCCCTCTGTTAAGAGCAGATTTCCCCAGACAAAGTTAAAGATGCTGTCAAGTGCATGCACTTTCGAGCATCAAAGGGTGATTGTGTATTCAAAGGTGACTATATACTGTCTGAAGATAGCCAGGTGAAAAAATTGGACGCTGTTTACACTTTCTTTAGCTCTATCCCTTGTGTCCTTCCTAATATGGATCTCTTTTGGGCATGCAGATGGAGTTGGCACTCCTATATCCGGGACATCGGTACACACTTGTTAGGATGCGCCTTAGGTAGCTTGTATTAAAATTTGCATAGGTTTTGATGACTGTTGCCAGTTTCCAGTCCTTGAAATTTGCATGGGCGTTCTGCAGGCTTAGAGGCACTACCGTTGGCGCAAACAACAGGTTGGATGTATTAAAGATTCTAACTACCGGAGTGAATGCAACCGAACTTAAAAATTGGAAAGGCAACATACTTGAACTCGTAGAGGGCTGGGAGGAGGATGAGACCCATGATCCAGATGTGCCTGCTATTTCCCATAGCAGGGGTTTGGCTCCCTTTGTGTTTGTTCCATTTGAGGAGGTATGATACTTCGTTGTGACTATAATGCCTTTGGGAGGGATCATCTAGGTTGCTGTTTCATCTATCATCTTGAGTACATACAGTACGATTGACCGAGCATTTTGGTAAATTGTCCAGGCTGATACTTCGGTGCTAAACCTCCCAGTGGAAAAAATGGATTACTTTGTTCCAGGGTGAGCCAGTCATGATGCTGAGGGTGATCGAGAATGAAAGATTGCTGATGATCCTGCTGCAGCTTAGATGATGGTGATTAAGAACCTCAACTATTTCTTTGGGGCTAGACTCTAGAGTTATGTGTGATATGTAAATACCCAAACTTGTTTTATTTCGTGTTCAAGTTGCTTGCATGTTGTTGCTGTATACTTTTTTGTTGGGGCTTGAAACGGGTCGGGCAGAAAAAGAACTCGTTAAACGAGTTGATTGCTGTATTGTGGGCCTGTACTATGTTGACAAAGCATACTATTGCTGTAATATCTGAATCTGGATGCCATGTATGTTCGTGTTGTTTTGCAAAACGTTTGCATCTAGTTGACTGATTGCTGAATATCAGCTAGTGATAAGGAGTACATGAAGTATGCTTTACGCTGTATCTCCAATTACTGTGAATCCTTTTGCATCTTATTACTTGAAAACTAGGTACATGAACCAAGACATATATTGATGCCTAAGAGCATGCTTGCTCATAGCAATGAAAAGCTGCTATACAGCTTGAGAAATTTTCAAGTAGTTCCTGATTTCTCTGAGAAGGGGAATTAAACAATTCAACAGCCCTTACAAAGCATAGATCCAATTGTGAACACTTCCATCAGCTGGATGCCTGGTTATTGAGTGGTAGTAACTGAGAGCTCCTTCGATTTATCTGAGTGAAGCGCATGTTTCTTCTACATGCGGCTAGGTTTGGGCTCTTCTTGATCCTTGCACACCAGCTCGTTCAACGCCGGATTGGAAGGGAGGTACGTGTCCTGCAAAGCGGCGCAGTATCAGAAAAAATAGTAGCTGAGATTCAACTCTCTCGTGCCGTCGTGCGGCAGCGGAAATCAGAGGAGAGAGAGGAGGGGGGCTGACGATACGTACGGAGACGTAGGAGCAGGTGGGGACGACCCGCATGCCGCGTCCCCGGGCGTGGGCGAAGGCGGCGTCGCAGAGCCGCGCCGCGAGCCCCCGCCCGCGCTTGCTCCGGGGCACGTACGTGTGCACCACGTCCATCACCGCCGGCGACGGGAGCCGGTACTGGAGGAACGCCTCCCCGTCGGGCGTCTCGAACCTCCCCGCCTCCTCCCGCCAGACGATAGCCTCTGCCTCCGGCGGCGGACCCCTCGCGCCGCCCTCCTTCGCCATCGCTCCGGGATACTCTCGGGCTCCTGCCGGCTGCCGCACACAGTTGTTTTTATTTAGTTTGGGAAGTAGAAATAAGCACGAGAGAATAAAAAGGTCAAGACCCCTGTAATAATCTGGGGCTGAAGCATTAATAAAAAAATACAAATTAAAAGGTCCCACCGGGATTCGAACCCAGGTCGCCAGATTCAAAGTCTGGAGTGCTAACCACTACACTATGGAACCATTTGCCGCTAAAAATATAAATAATATTATATATGTTTTTTGAAGTCTCGAAATCAGTTACTCAAATGACCTATCTTGAGAAACTACTTACATCACATTCATCCGCAAATCTGAAACGCGGAAGGACAGGTAGCATGTTCAACTCGATCTCGTGTTTAGACATGCACACGCCACACAAATATTTTATCATCGCGCCACATATAACTTCCGTCATTTCACAAGCCTTAACACAAGAAAACAGACGATTGTTTCCCATAAATAAAGGAATAGCCACTCGTATCATAGGCACAAAATTGGTGATTCTCATACTTATTACCTAGCCCATTAACATCATGTAAAGAGTATGTGCACCTCAATTAACTTTGTTTCAGGAAAAAAGGGTAACATGACATAGCATCTATTTTGCAGCTTCTTGTTTTAGAAGGCTCTCAGACACCTTTTCAGTCACTTCGGTATTGTTTTCACACTCTACGCTAGTGGACTCAACTCTTCTCATTGCGATTTCTCTTTGCATTTTTGCTTGCTCTTGCATAACTTTTGCCATCTGCTTCATTTGCTTCTCTTCTTTTTCCATCTGCATGTCCATTATGATCTTAGCATTCTTGTCAATTGGTTTGAAATAATCATCTATAGCAGTTTCCTGAAAATATGGTGGAAAACAAGTTAGCAAATTCTTAAAAATGGGTGCGCATAGAAAAGGAAGCATTAATCTTATTATCAGCACCTTTGAAACTGTGGCAGGAACTGAACCAAAGATTTAATCTATATGGGCTTTTCAGAATTTATTCAGCATGCTTCACAAAACTAGTATCATTGTGTTGTTTTTCACATGCCAAAAGCATGATGGCCAAAGGAAAGCATTGACTCATTTTTTGCGACAGAAACTTACAGCTTCTTCGAGATGCTGATTAAGAGTTTGCATCTGCTGAACCACTTGACGAACCTCGGATAAGATCATTTGTTCTGGCTGTTTCCTCAATTCTTCCTTCCTAGCTTGGGCCTGAATAAACAATACCAAAAAAATAAAAAAAATAAGGAGATAAATATGTACCGACATAGTCATAGTGGCACATGAGAACTGAGGAAATCTTATTTTCTATGCCAAAGTTAGCAGTTCAGTGTTACTACGAGGGAAATCCTACCTTTTCTTTTCGTATACAACAACAACAACGTCGTTGTCCCAAGCACATTGGATAGGCAAGATATGAAGCCCCAACCAGAAACGTATGGAAGTAAAAGAAAGAGAGAGAAGAGTAAATAAAATACGAGTAAACTAAGATTCCGAGACATAAATTGCTGATTTTTTTCATGCAGTAACATCAAGAGTCTAATCTCTAGGTACATTCCAATCTCTCAAGTCTCGTTTTACCACCACCTCGCATGTCAATCTAAGCCGCCATCTGCCCCTCCTATGTTTTCTGTACCCTTTAGGACCCCACTATTAACTGGTGCTTCTAGAAATCTCCTCTAGATATGCCTAAACCATCTTAATCGGTGTTGAACTAACTTTTCTCCAATCGGTGCGATCCATACCCCATCACCAATTACCTCATTCCTAATTGGTCTTTTCTTGTGTAGACGCACATCCACCCTAACATGTGCATCTCTGTGACACATCCAAATACTAGCATCTCAGTTACCACTTCCCTTACGTTGCATGTGAACTGTTGAAACATTATTTGTATAACAGTAGAAGTGTTGAACCGAAAAAAAAAACAGATTTTGAGGAGCTAGCTCCTGTCGCTACCACATTCCCACACGTGAGCGACCGATGAAAAATGCAGATGGCCGCGCGTTGTGAATTTCACACTAGATGAGCAACGTGACACTTCAAATCCAATTAAGGAGTTTTCATCCATAACCACCCAAATCATCTAAAAGAGAAGCATAACAACTTCAACTGAACAGCAAGTGCCAGTCCAGCATGGATTAGGAGACGAGATAGAAAGCATACTTGGACGTCATCCATGTTCTATACCTAACACATCTTCTCACAGCAGACAACCAAAAGTTTTGTTCTCATACAGGCTTTGAAAGCTAAACTGGTTACTTTTCCGGCAATTGTTGGTTCCAGGCCATTGATAGAATATTATATAGCGGTGAAAATACTTGCCATCTCGAGGCGCTTCTGTAGTTGCAGCCTGTAGGATCGGATCCTCCTCTCCTCGTAGCCGGACATCACCCGCACGATGAACCACGCCTTCCTTCCGAACTGCACCAGCTTGTCCATTCCGAACTGAATCGGAGTTCCCCCTCGCCGCACCAACACTCTGGATAGATTTTTCCTGCAATGTGAACAAGAGGAACCCAACCAAACCATGGATGCGCGTGTCAGGTGAGAAGATCACCGCTAGGCAGAAACAAATACGCACATCAAACTGAATGGTGGGAAGGAACGAGTGGGTTTCATTGCTCGGAAACGGAGCGAAGGGAAATCCGCTCGGAACAGGACGAAACCCTAGCGAAATCCGCCCAACCCTAGCGAAATCCGCTCAAGCAAAGCTAGGGTTACTTACACAGAAATGGAGGGAGCGATCCAAGCCCCAAAGCACGTCCGAGGATCCGCACAGAGGTCGGGGAAGACGGGAAGGGCGATGCCGTGCGAACTGTGCCCGGTCGCCGGCGGCGAGGTCAGCGATGGTGACGCGACCAGTAGCGTCGGGCCCGGCGGCGGAAGAACGGGGGAGGGGGAACCCACTCCGTTCAGCAGGTTTTCTCGGATTTACCCCTGGATCTCGGCCTTACGGTTTTCCCTAGTCCCATCTCCCATCTCCCAGCCTCCCGGTTTTACCCAGTCCCATCTCCCAGCCTCCCGGTTTTACCCAGTCCCATCTCCCAGCCTCCCGGTTTTACCCAGTCCCATCTCGTCCCAGCCTCTCCCTGCATGGACCGGCCGGCTTCTGAAACGGACGAACAGTAGTAAGTCTTTTCCCGTAGTATTTCCTATGATTTTGCTCTCGCGTATGTGGTTGTTTTTCCTTTTTCCAGCTGTCATGGCAAAAAGATTTGCTGCCTTATATAAAATTGACCGCACCTATTTGCAATTTCAAGATGAGACTGCAACCAGGGGGCCATGTCTCACTCACGAGGCCGCATCAGCACTTCTTTTCTTGCTCAATTCGATGACCACACACACAACAATGTGAGATGCCCTGTCAACTGTCATGGACCTCCATTGCCATATCAAGGGTCCGTCCAGTTGACATCGTAGCCACGAGAGCCACCCCTCAAGTTTTCGGCTTCGTAGGCAGCTGCGGCTGGTGTAGTGTGGTGTCTCGTGTGCCTAGGTAATGTGGCATGTGCTGCACGGGCCCTCAGTCCCGCTTGTCACGACCGTCAGCATTGTCATGCTATAAACTGGTATTCTTAGAGTTCAAATATTATAATGGGTTACTATAAAACGATATTCTAAACAAAGTATGAACAATTATACTTTAAATTTCAAATATTGTTATGCATATAAAATATTGTTAGGCATATAAAGTTGATGGCTAGATCTATATCCTATTTTGATAGTATAGAATAGGATATAAATTACAATAAGTACGGAAAATTAGTGGATTTTAGATAGTATTATTAATAACTAAAATACTCTTTTTAAAATATAAATTTAAAATACGGAAAGTGCAGATAGTCTAAAAATATGACCTTCACAACAACACGTCAACAGTCCCCCGCTTCAAGGAAGACGATCAATTCCCAGCAGTCAAAATTGCACACACCACACGGGGACCTGCTTGAAACTTCCAAGAAACCTAAGGTTCCTTACGCAATCATGCGCAACCAAGAAGAGCCGGTCGAGCCAGCCAGGCCTCCTCCTCAAGCTTCGAATCCTTCTTCCCCTCCGCGCTTTCCCTCTCATTCCTCCCCCTTTCCACCCAAACGAACCCCAAGCCAAGAGGTCCCTCCCGCCCAGCCCGATCGATCAGGCGGCCCTCCTCCTCCCGGGAGCTCGGCGGCCATGGAGAAGTACGAGCTGCTCAAGGACATCGGAGCCGGCAACTTCGGCGTCGCGCGGCTGATGCGGCACAAGGAGACCAGGGAGCTCGTCGCCATGAAGTACATACCTCGGGGCCAAAAGGTGCCGGCGCTTTGGAGTCCAGCTCCCGCGCTTGCCAGATTTATATGGTGCGGTGGTGTTCCTGACGAGCGGGCGTTTCATCCTTGCGGTTTTGCAGATTGACGAGAATGTGGCGAGGGAGATCATCAACCATCGCTCGCTGCGGCACCCCAACATCATCCGCTTCAAGGAGGTGCTGGAACAGTGGACGGGGGAGGAAGCAGAAGAAACGCGATCTGTTTCGTGTTACCAGAGGAGAGAATTTGTGAGATGGATTCGTCTCCCTTTTGCAGGTTCTGGTCACGCCGACGCACCTGGCGATCGTGATGGAGTACGCCGCCGGCGGCGAGCTGTTCGATCGGATCTGCAACGCCGGGAGGTTCAGCGAAGACGAGGTGAGGATCAGAGGTAAAACCAGGAGGCCAGATGTCTGTCAACCTCTATTGGGGGACATTTCTTGTGCTAGTTCGTGTAAAAACAATGGTTCTTGCAGGCCAGGTACTTCTTCCAGCAGCTAATTTGCGGAGTGAGCTACTGCCACTTCATGGTAAGAGCAAAAGATCGAATTTTCTTTCCCGTTAAACAAGCTGCGACACCATATATTCGTGCTACTGAACGAGGTGTTCAAATAATGCGAAAAACTGTCGCGGATTTGCAGCAAATTTGCCACCGAGACCTGAAGCTGGAGAACACGCTGCTGGACGGCAGCCCGGCGCCTCGCCTCAAGATCTGCGACTTCGGTTACTCCAAGGTGACGATGCGCTCGACCCCTCCGCCAGCTCAACTGCATCCACCTTTCCCCTCCTCGGCCTTCTTCTGAAAACGGACGAACTTTCCGTAAAGAAAAAAAGGCGCCCGCTTTTTCTGCCATCGCTTGCTCTGCCGCTCACCTGGACATGCTACGGATGTGCCTTCTCTCGCGTAAAGCTGCTTGAAGAAGCAGACGTTTCTTTTTTGATCCGAGACGAGTCGTTGCTTCCAACTCACTAACACATTTCCCCTCTCCGACGCGTTCCTTGGTTGCAGTCGTCGCTGCTGCACTCGAAACCCAAGTCGACGGTGGGCACGCCGGCGTACATCGCCCCGGAGGTGCTCTCGCGCCGGGAATACGACGGCAAGGTCGGTCTCCGTCCGCCAGATCCTCCTTTTTTTGTCTTTTTCTCCTCTCCCGTGTGAGTCTGTGACTCAGCGAAGTGGACCCCGGTTTTTCAGCGTGGATACTGCCTCACTTGTCGCGAGCCTGCGACCACGTGCCGCCCCCTTAGAGTCCACGTAGACGCACGTCTCAAATCTCAATGCCACCACACCAGAGCGTTCAGTACACGGGGTCTATAGCGCGAGAGGCTACCCGGGTCAGCAAGGCCCACCGTCTCACGCTTTTAGGTCTATAGACCGAGTCCACTCCTTGCGCCAACGTAGTAGGGCCCATGGGAGCAGAAAACGTCTCTGGACTGGACTCTGTCTCTGGCGGTGACGGATTTGGGATTTGTCCGAGATTGAGATATGGGTGTCTGTAGTGTAGCTGGGCGGACAGTGTCTCCTGCCACTCGGCAGTGGGCCCGGGTGTCCCTTTCGTGGCCTCGCAGTGCGCACACCCGTGTCAGGTACGCGGCACGCCGTGCTGGGCGGTGGGGACTCGCAACAGGCTGTGCGAGGGGCCCGAATACCATGCTGACTCTCGCGTAGTGTAGTGTCACACTGTCACTCGCTGCGGCGGCTGCTCCTGCTGCTGTGGTTGTTAGGTGGTTAGGCAGTGTTGGTTTCCTCGACGATGCTGTAGTGGATGAGATGATACCGAATCTAGACATGCCCTTTTGTTTAGTTGCTTGAATTGAATGAATCCATCCGAGATGGATAGGCACAGTTTCAAGAAATATTCCCTTCGGATGTTGTATCGTCCCGTTTGAGAAAAATGGGTGGAACCACTCCGTCCAAATTCCGTCAAGCGCGCTAATTACTTATCACTAGTAGTGATTAGTATCTGTTAAGTAGTATTAGGGATTTAGTTACAAATTAGGTATAATTAGAATAATACTAGCTACGAAGAATTATATTTTAGGTGTTTAATAACTATTATCAAACTATTAATTAATGATTAACAAAAATAGTAATGATGAATATTAATTAACATGGATTTTTATAATTATAAATATAAAAATATTATTATTGAAAGAAATTAAACTATACATAATATAACATATTATTTTTAAACAATGAACCACGTTGATGTACCATTCTATGCAGCCAACCGAACAAATTCGTATGCCCTACAATACATCTAACCAAACAACCAATTTGTATCAACTCATCCAAGATTACCTCATCATGAACCAATCTATCAAGAACATCCCATACAATTCAGCTTCATACAACCAACCAAACACTATCTTAGATTCCCCGGTAAGGCGATCTGGTACTGGTACAGTAGTACGTATGCTACTGCACCCCAGTGGCTTGAGTTGAAAAGAACAGTCCAAAAAGCAGGATGAGGTTACGTGAGGATATGTTCTGTCCTGCCCGATTTCGATTTGGACATTCACATTCTCTTGTTTTCTCCGTTATCACAATCAAGCTCATGCTTTTGATGGCGATGCGCACATTGTTGGCGCAAGCCTACTTTCCCTGCACACCATACACAAAGAAAAGGGGGAAGAAGCTTAGATTGATCAGGTTCAGTGCGTTTTACCGGTCAAGAATCTGTAGCCCCGTTTCTGATTCTGTCAAGAATGCATGTATGCGCCCAGTTGTTTCAGTAAAATTGTGCCATGAAAGAAGGTTAGATCATCACACCTGAAAAAGTCTGAGATCCTGTAGATATAGATAGTCTTATTCAGTGCTACTTGATTTGTGAGCTTGGAAGAAAGTGACCAGATTAGATGGAAGTGAGTGTATGTAGGATTATAGGAGCATCAATGTTAAACGGATTATAATGCTCAACTTCTCATAATTAAGGATATGTAAGGAACAGACTAAGCAAGATTTAATTGGATTGTTCTTCTGTCAAGGTCCTTGAACCACTTGATCTAAACTCATGTTGTTAATGGACAAGTCCTCTTCTTAGGTTCACTTTGTACTTTATGTCCTTTTCTGAGCCATTTTACTATCACGGGTCTAGCGCTGCTCACCCGTTAATTGATGTTATTACAAGAGGTCCTTAAGCCCAATCCTTTTCAAGCAGTCATGTTGGACTGAACAACTCTGCAGCCTTTTGTGGTCCTTCGCAGCTATTTTCCTCTATCTTCTCTTCTTTATTCCCTTCTCATTGTCAGCTACTGCCCCATATCTTACGAAGGATTTTCTGCAGGACAGTGACTGCATTTTTGTTCCTTGCTATCAAAAAACATATCTGATCTGCTTGCACGCTTCCATCTCCAGCACTACGAAATTGGTTGGGTTTGCCTGTCAAAGAGAAACAATAGGATGCCTTTGAGATTATAGATAGTCCAAAGATAGTGTGTATTTTTTTATTGATTCCTTGGGTAATCTTTTCAGACTGCAAAGACCAAAGTGCATTTGATTTGCCCAACTATATGGTGCTCGCTTCTATGTTGTAGAATTCTGAACTTTCCCTCTACTTTCATAACCATAATATTCCAGTGATTTGTATTGCTCTACGGAAAGGAAAACATAGCATGGAGCCTACGAGGCATTGTTATTAATGAGTTGGTGAAAAACTAGCACATAAATTCCTTACTTACTTTAGGACCTAATGCTTTCTTTTGCAAGAAGTTGTGTGCTAGTAGCCTGGCACAACATGAGTATCTTGTGGAAACAGAGCTGGGTTATGAAAGGATGATTCTGCGGTGTCATCTTTTATTTGCCATCTAGATATCATTTCACTCTGAAAATTTTACATAGATGCTTGTTTTTATGCCTAAACATAACTTCTAGCGTCTGATTTTGTGGTTCAGACAGCTGACGTGTGGTCTTGTGGAGTGACCCTTTATGTGATGTTGGTGGGTGCTTACCCTTTTGAGGACCCAGATGACCCCAAGAATTTCAGAAAGACAATTGGGGTAATAACTTCATAACATTTTTTTTTGATAAGCAGTCTGAAACTCCCAAGTTCTTGTCTCTTAATCTTATGCCTGGCACACTCTTTTCACAGAGGATAATGTCAATCCAGTATAAAATACCAGAGTATGTCCACGTATCCCAGGACTGCAAGGATATGCTTGCGAAGATTTTCGTTGCAAACCCTGCGAAGGTACTTATCTATATAGGCTCATATCAGATCAAAGTAAATGGTTCACTATATGGTGTTACTGACTTCATTTCTTTTCCAAATTCATCCAGCGAGTAACGATCAGGGAGATCAGGAACCACCCCTGGTTCCTCAAGAACTTGCCCAGAGAGCTCACAGAAGCTGCACAGGCAATGTACTACAAGAAGGATAACAGTGCCCCAACCTATTCCGTCCAGTCGGTTGAGGAGATCATGAAGATCGTCGAGCAGGCGCGGACACCGCCTCCTTCCTCCACCCCTGTGGCTGGCTTTGGTTGGGTAGAGGTGGATGAGCAGGAGAATGGCAAGAAACCAGAGGAGAAACAGGAGGAAGACGTGGACGCTGAAGATGAGTACGAGAAACGGGTGAATGAAGTCCGCGCTAGTGGGGAATTTCAGATCAGCTGATTCACCGGCAAGAGGAGATAGCATACAAGAAATACTGTGGTAGCTGAAGATGGACCTCACCTCCCAGACCGATACTTTGTGATCTTGTTTTCAAGGTTTCATAGTTTGTGGTCTTGTTTTCAAGGTTTCATTTTTTCTCTGTCTGATACTGCAACAGTGCAAATTATTGAAGTGGGTCTGGGTCCAACATAGCCTATCCCAATGTGGTTGGGACAAAGGCTTTGTTGTTGTTTTTGTTGTTGGGTCTGGGTCCATCATGCCATTGTCTTGACTGATTAAGTTTTTTTTTTATGGAAATGGCAGACACTGCTGCCTTCATAGTAAAGGAGTATTGACTTATTAAGCATGCAAAAACATAATTATGTTATAAAACATCTCGTTGGGCATGCTCTTACTGTTACTGCATGCTCTTTATGTGTATACCTGGTCGCTTGTGCCGGGACAACGATCACACAGAATGACAATAGGTGGCTGGTGGTACGAGTACGACCGAATAACCTACGCGAAGCGCACCACCTGTCACGCGCTAGCATGCAACCGAGGGGCGGGAACCACATGACTGGCCCACGTCTGACGACTTCCGTTATCAAAATCGAGTGTTCCACGTGTTGGTCAAGGCATGCAGACCGCATAAGACTGTTTTCAGCTCTACAAATATGATCTCCCCGCGTGCAGAAAATTTGTTTCTGACACTTTGACATTCTTGTCGCGTTCTTTGCTATTTCATTCAGATTCAAGGACCGAGGCTTACATATTGAGGTTGGTCTAGTTTTTGTTGTCCGGCGTGTCTGAAAAGAGAACATAAAGCACCAAACTCTCTGACCCGTTGTTTTTCGTTTTTGATGGTTTTCAAATGTTACAACGTTTTGTTCGGAACATGCAAAAAATATAATTTGTTCAAAAGATTTGGTGTTTCTTTTCATGTGCTAATGCAGCCGAGAGTAGTAACATCATGAGCAAAGCACCCAAGTTTTCTCAACGTACCTTGAGGGGCTTGTTATTGATGTCACAACTCAGGAGTAATTAATGAGCGGAGTCCAAAAGAGAGTGGCTAGTGGTAACCAAGCATCACCTGCAGCCTTCCGAGTTAATACTACAGAAGGAAATTATGATTCAGGCAGTGTAAATGAGCTTTGCTCATCTAAACATCTCGGACAATAGTGTGCTTCACTAAACATTGTTTCCTCTTTGAATTCGTGGAATTGTTTTGATGACAACAGTGGTTTGCACCATATCGATCAATGTTGAATACCCCTTCGCCTCGGGTAAAACTGGCAGGGGCTTTACAAATTCCAGTTATTACTCCAAAAAGTGCTAGTATTGTCAATTAGGCATACTCATTCGGATTTGTCAAACTCTTGACAAGGGGCACACCATCTTCCCTCCACACAATTCGATCATCACACAAAGCAGCAACTGCCTCAACATATACTTGATGCTCCTGAGATGAAAAAATGTTCAGGTCAACATGATCGATAGTTTTGGAAGTTACTTCAATGTTCTGCAGCATGAAGCTTGAAGGAGCCTAAAACTGAAAAGCTGGACTTTTACCTCATGAAGTACCCGTGCAGCCAGTGACTCTGGTGTGTCATCTGCTAATACATGCACAACTCTCTGAGCTAAAGTTTTGCCCGTATCGTAGTGATCATCTACAAAGTGCACGGTTGGACCAGAGTATCTATATAGAAAAGTTGTTATCAATTAGCAGAAAAAATCTTCAACCAACAAAATAAGAGACTTTCTTTATCCCCCATCCATCATATTTTATAATTTGTCTAATACCTGTGCTACAATGAGGATCAGCTACAACAAAAATGTAGTTTTATATCCCTAAGAATTAAACAGATTTATTTATATAGCTAGTGTTTTGTTGGGGGATACATAAGTGTGTATGTATTGGATGTGGAAAGTTAGACCATATGTAAATGCAGACATACAATTAAATGTACATGAAAGGAAAAAAAATTCTGAATTACCTTGCTCCAGAAGCAATAACTGCTTTATGCACCTTCAAACCATAATATCCTTTGCCTCCAAATGCCGGAAGGAGAGAAGGATGGATATTTAAGATTGATCTTGGATATTCTCGAACCAATTCGGCCGGTATTAATTTTAGGTAACCAGCAAGAATAACAAAGTCTACTTCATATCCCCTGTTTCATTGATAAATATGATTCGAGCTTTATTTCATTTGCCAAAGTACAGGTATCCGGACATACAAAAGATAAATTTGACTCTAACACTATTGAAGGGCATGCATAAAGAATTTACAACCAATAGTGAAATCTAACAATGTTGCTTGTCCGATTGCATTCTTCTAACTGAATATCGCATCAATGCTTAAGAAGCATACTCAAAAGGCTTCACAACAGTAACAGCCACGACAGTTTACAGAAACTTCCAAATAAATAATGGAGATACACATAAAGAAGCAAAAGGAAGTCTGAACCTATTCGGAACACACAAGGAAAACAGAGGGTTGCTGTATGATCAAGAAACAACCTCAGGATCTCCAGCAATTCGGGCACCGAGACCCCTTCGGGCGCAGACTTCGATTTTGGGAAGACGACCACCGGAATGCCGCTGCTCCTGGCGTGCTCCGCGCCTCCGCAACCTGCAGCGAGGTCCCACTCTCACGTTGTAAACCTGAGCTCACAGCCCCAACATCTCGCAGGATCAGCACTTTCCCCTCACCTGGCTTGTCGGTGACAAGCGCGACGACGTCCCCGCGCACCGCGCCGCCCAGGGCCGCCCCGTGGATCGCGCGAAAGTTGGACCCGCCGCCGGACACGAACACCGCCAGCCGCTTCCTCCTCCCGGCCCCCGCGCCGCCCTCCGCCGCCACCTCGGCCCTCGCTCGGAGGCTCGGGCGCGCCTCCGGGCGCGGAGGCGAATGGCATCTGACGGCGTTCGACAGGTGTCCCCGCGTCGCGATTCCAACCGGGCGCACGGCGGGAGCGGCGCGCAGGCGACAGAGCGAGCGAAGCGGGCGTAGGGCTGGTGGGGCGGCCCCGACTGCCGCTTCCATCGCCAAGAGTGCGGCAGGTCGGAAGGGCGGGGACGGAGCACCCCGGGTGGGGTTTTGGGTTTTTGGCGGCGGTGGGGGGGGGGGGGGGGGGCTGCGCCCGCGGCCGGCGGCGGGGAGTAGGGGAAGACGCAACAGGTACTGCGGCAGGATTCCAAGTGACTACCGGGCTCCGTCGCAAAATAATAGTAAAAAAGAAAGACCAGGCAAAGAGGGCAGGCAGGCTCGTCGTCGAAGTCGAACTGAGTGGATAGAGGCCCAGGGCAGCTTTGTATTGGGCCGGACCCGAAACGCAGTTCGACTGGGCCGCGACGTTGCAGCACAGCACAGATGGGCCGCCCCTTTGTGATTCGGCCGTCAGGTCAGCCAGCAGATCGAATAAACTAAACACAGTACAAAAATTAGTGACGGGCAAGCAAGCTGTCCCCTTCGCCCCTCGAAGCCCCACCAAAACGAAGAGGAAAAAAAGTACAAGAAAATCACATGCTGACATTACCGCATCAGTGGAAACAACCGCGACGACGGAGATAGAACGACGCGCGCGGACGCGACGCCCCGCGCGGTTTCGGGGTCCCTGGAAAAACACGTGCTCCTCGCTCGCTGCCTTCCTTGCAGACGAATCAACCAAAACCCACCGTCCTGTCCGTCCCAACACTTGCGAGCCCGGCCGCCGATCCAATCCGATCCTTTCCGGGTCGCTGTCGCGCGCGTCTCATCTCCCACTGGGATATCCCCCGGAAACCACCCACCAAAAAATACGCGGCTGCGGCTGCTCTCCTGCAAACGACAAGCGCGCGCGGACGCGACCGGCGCGGCGAGGACGAAACCCGGGTTTGCGGAGATCCGATCCTCATGGTGAGCAAACCGAAGGCGACGTACGGGAGGCCGGCCGAGACCGGACCGGACCGGACCGGACAGCCCTGCGTGCAGCACATTGGTCGCGGATCGAACGATGGCTGCCGAGACCGGACAGCCCTGCGTCTCGTCGGCTTCCGGAATCCGGACGGGAAGCTGCCTGGGACACTGCGCGCGGAAAAGCAGGCAGCGAGTTTGGCGGGCAAACGGTTCGTGTCAGATGAGCAGCTTGGACTTCGATCTGCAGAGGGGATTCAACCGCGTCGTCTGCTCCTGTGTCGTCCGGTCCATGAGCACACAGGTCTCTGCTCTGAATAATCGAGATCGACCGTAAAGTATTCCCGGCCAAGATTTGGAGCGTCTTTGGCCGCGTCAAAAAATTAGTAAAGGATCAGCGGTGCGCGTCGATCTCTCTTGATCCGAGCGGGTTGGTTTCCACACGTTCTTTCTTCGTCGGAGTCCAGAAGAGGAAGCAGTCGCGGCAGTGTCGTGTGCCGTGGCGTGGCTGATCAGAGCTGAGCTGGAGCCTAGATAGCATGTCGTCCACCGTCTGTCGTCAGTTCTACGACGTCGTACATCCCATGCATGAACTCTGTTCGACGTTCTCTAAAGGAATCCGTATGGCCTTTGTCAGTACTCTCAATACCGGGTACCCCGTGCACAGGAGAAAATCGCCTAAGGACCACGCCTCCTCCGCGGGGGTGAGGTCCGAAGGCGTCACGTGTCCAGCGGGGTCGGATCTCTACTCTCCTCAGAGGTGATCTCCGGACCCGCCACGTGGCCAGAAAATCCAGACCTCACCCCCTCCGCTCGGGCGAGCTCCGAAGGTGACACGTGTCCAGCAGGACCGGAGCTCCCCTCACCTCAGAGGATAGCTCTGGGCCTGCCACGTGGCAGAGAGGCCGGACCTCGCCCCCTCCGCAGGGGCGAGCTCCGAAGGCGCCACGTGTCCAGTAGGGCCGGAGCTCCCCTCTCCTCAGAGGATAGCTCAGGGTCAGCCACGTGGCTCAGAAGGTTGGACCTCGCCCCCTCCGCAGGGGCGAGCTCCGAAGGCGCCACGTGTCCAGTAGGGCCGGAGCTCCCCTCTCCTCAGAGGATGGCTCCGGGTCTGCCACGTGGCCTAGAAGGCCGGACCTCGCCCCCTCCGCAGGGGCGAGCTCCGAAGGCGCCACGTGTCTAGTAGGGTCGGAGCTCCCCTCTCCTCAGAGGATAGCTTCGGGCCTGCCACGTGACCCAGAAGGCCGGACCTCGCCCCCCCCCCCCCGCAGGGGCGAGCTCCGGAGGCGCCACGTGTCCAGTAGGGTCGGAGCTCCCCTCACCTTAGAGGATAGCTCCGGGCCTGTCATGTGGGCAGCAGAACCGCGCTGCCCACCTCAGCTCGGTAGGCGGCAGGAGTAAAGGCGAGCCAAGCCTTTACCGTACAAGTCATTCAAGAGTCGCACCTTCCCAAGACGCGGAGGCGCGGCGCACGCCTGTCAGGTGGCACTGTGACCAGTCACAGTGAAGAGAGCCGCACAGTGTCAGGAGCTGTAGACCAATGAATACAGTGACAAGACATGCCCTGCCGCCCCTGCCATCATCAACCGCTACGCCTAGCTTGTGGCATGGACAGGGTGGTAGGATGACGGCCTCGAAGCTAGCGCCAAGACTCGGTAGATGATAGGAAATCACCTTGGGGCCACCTGTCGGGCCCCGAGCCCACCTTGTAAGCCGCCCGAGTCTTAGAGTATAAAAGGCTCGGGTAGACAACGTTGCAAAGGGTTAGCCACTTCGCGAATCCAGCAGTATACAACTCAGCTCATCTCCAAGCTTAGAACTCTGGTTCTAAGCGCCAAACAATACATCGAGCAACTCTGCTCCCGTGGACGTGGAGTTTTACGCTCCGCCGGCCCGAAACACGTAAAACTCCTTGTGTCATTCTCTCATCTCCTTCCACCAACGCGAGATACTCCGAGAGGACTAGCCCCTTCGAAAAAGAACCTCCGCGGGCTGCTCTGAGCAGGCCCGAGGAAAGTGTCGACCGCAGACGTTTCGACAGCCTTCGTTCACAGGCTTGCGACTAGTACAAAAGTCAGTCAGAAGGACACCACCTGCGAGCGGCGTGTGCCATCGTGGAAGATGGCCCGCTATCTGATCACACCGTAGACGAAGACTATTATAAACTGATAGACTCCAGGTTTGGTACGTGTGCGAGAAGATACAAATGGCAACGTTTCAACGATGCTATCTTCGCGGCAAATCTGGATTAGGTGCAAACCAACGTACGGTTTGGTGAACAACTCCTGCAAGGTATGGTGAGTGTCATGTTAACTACATCTTTTTCCGGTGCTGACTCCTTGCTTGATTTCTTTCATTTTTTTCCCTGTGGGGGAATGTAGTTTATCTTGCAGATGACTTCCACGCAGTTGTCCGGCCGGTCAACGTATGTCCTTCCTTAATTCCAACAAGTACAAAGTACTCGTCAACAAGTACAAAGTACTCGACTACCAGCGCAGATTGACTCATGCACTGGAGTTAAAATTGATGTCAAATAACAATGTCTTGTATGAGTTCATGCATGCTGTGAGCTGGAGTAGTTTCATTAGTCAGCTCACCGTCTGTAGTATAAACAAAAATCGTGTCGCCGTAGAAATTTTAGCAGATCGAACGCTATCTTGTTCTCTTGTCGAACTCAACCGGAATCTGATGCGGTTCTCCAATAGGAGAACGAAAGCACATTACTTCGAATAACGCTTTGTCTATATCTGTCCGTATATATCAACTGTGTAACAACTCTTTTGGCATCTAGCTAGTGTACATGCATGTACTATCAACCAAGAAAAGCACAAGAAACAAAAACTATCCAATCTTTCCCTCTCTTGACAATGAACTAACGAACAAACAACAGGAACTAGTAGAATTTATCGGATGAATCGAGGAACTGTATTTACGAATTGAATTGCTGGTGGATCGCCCACGTCGACGACGTACGGCGGCGCCGCCACGCCGTCGCCGTGATCAGAGCAGTACTGTCGTCTCGCCACCCCAGCGACATGGCCTTGCCGCTGTCGCCCTCGATGACACGGAAACCTCCTCCTCCGCCGCCGCCGCTCTTCATCTTCAGCAGCAGCTTCGCCTGGCTCACCGTTCTCGAGCTCAGTTTCGCGCCCTCGAACCCCGCGCGCTCCATCATCTTCTTCCATGAAGCGCAACTGCCACGGGCCTGATCTGCCGTGTGATCGTCGTCGCCATGATGATGAAGGTGTTGGTCTAAAGAAGCGATTGCGTCGCTGATCTCGGTGCCGAGGTGGTTCCTCTCGATGGCGAGCCTCTCGGCGCTGTCAGCCGGGAGGCACTCGTGCAGCGAGTCGAACACGGCGGTGTAGTACCGGAGGCTGGCCGCGAACCGCGGTAGCAAGCTCGTTGCTCCTCTCGACGTGGCGTTGCTGCCTCTGCCTGTGCCCTCGTGTTTCTCTACCAAGAAAACCATGGACGGGTTCAGCGAGCGGACGCGATCCAGCGTGCTGCATTCTCTCGTCGAGCTCTTCCTCGAGTTCCGTGCGTCCGGGAACACAAGGTTGACGACCACCGTCGCGTCGTCGTCGGTCTTGATGATGCCGCCATGGCCACCTCTGCTTTGTCCGTCCACGATGCCCTCGAACTCGAACCGCAGGTTGGGGCAGCCCCTCGCGAACCGTGTGAGCCGGGCCTCGGTTTGCCGAAGCTCGTCCGCGCTCGTGCCGAGGCCAGTGATCCGCAGGGACACTGCTGGCTCGTCGCAGGAGCTGCTCGCGCTCGTGGTCGAGGCGGCGGCGTGCGAGGAGAGGGACTGAATCAGCGAGGGCCACTGGAAGCCGTACGACACGTCGAAGTCGATGACGTGGAGGCGGCGCCGGCCGCCGGCCTCGAACGCCTCGACGATCGCCTGGTTCGCCGTGAAGTGCGCGAGCTGGTAGAGCGGGGACGCCTGGTAGAACATGGTGTACGCCAGGAACCGCTCGGTGCGGGTGGGCGACGGCAGGGCCGCCGCCACCGCCGGCGACCGGAGGAGCCTCGACGCCAGCGCGTCCGCGAAGTGCGCCGCGACGCGCTGGGCGGGGTCGCCGCCGCGGAACGACGCGCGACGGTACACCTCCCGCAGCACCGCGTGCGCGTCGCCGCCGGCCTCCCCCGCGGCCACTGAAGAGAGGAGCAGGTGCATCAGCCTGATGCCGCCAGCAGCGTCGCCGTCAGACGACACCACCCTCGGGTCGTCTTCGGGCTCCAGCCTCGCCATCATCCGCTCCCTCGCCTGGAGAAGTCTCACGACGGCCCTGCCGCGACGATCCCCGACATCGTCGACGACCCCGTCCCGCAACTTGCGTTTCTTGGCCGTGCCGCCGCCACCACTGATGCCCAGACTCAACGCCAGGTTCATCTACACCACGCCTCCTTGAACGAGCGTTGCACGATCCTCGACCCTGATAAAAAAACACAGCATCGGTTTCAAAGCACGTGGCAATGGCAACGGAGGAGGGTGATCAGCGCGGGGAGGAAGGAGTGGGTCCGTGACACGGCAGGGGCTATTTATAATCCATCGAAGGAACGGAATCTAGGAGATCTTAGCAGGAGGAGGAGGAAGAGGATGGCATATAGCGTGTAGCTTTGGATGCAAGAAATGCTTTCCATATGCTGCTCGGTCGTTTTGGCTTGTTGCCAGGCGCGGGCCTTGGATTCCAAGGATAGGATATGCCGGTGGAGTGTTGGCCGCCGCTTTGTTTTATGCTCGAGGATCTTTCTGCCTGCCTGCCTGCCCGCACCACCACTCCCCGGTCTTACTTGAGGAACATTGTTCAAACAAACGTAGTGTTAACAATGCGTCATAGAAAAATGTCATGTAGAATGGTGCTAGTAATCCAGGACATGCTCTATTTTTTTTTGCGTGTGCTTCCAACGGTGTCTTGCTCGTGCTGGAAGGCGTGCTTTTACACTGTATGGTCTACCAAGTTGGCATATACTATTAGCAAGACAAAGCCTCGATGGCAAATTTTTTTGGTACGGTTTCAAGGTTCCAAACTTTTGATGCTCCTCCTAAGTAGTGCAAGAAGAAGCAGGGTTAGGTTAACGACATTGTTGGCACGAGCATCATCGTGTACGTCAAGAATGTTTGAGCATACGTTCTGTGGACTTCGACTCTCATGCTTGGGAGAAGGAGAACCGGTAAAAATCGTGGAAAGGGGTGGTTGGAAGGAAGGTGAAAAAGGCACCGGCAAGAAGATGCGACGAAGGGGAAGGCGAGTGGACCCGTGGCGAAAGGGCGACAGCATATATAGAGACCAGGTGAAGACGCTAAAAGGCATCTGAACTCTGGGACTCGAGTGTCCACCTTTCTCGAAGCAATGGTCCTACACAAATGCGACAGTTGGATGGTTCCATTCTACTCTCGTCCTCTTCTTCGCCTTCTCTCTTTGGTCTGCTTTTTTTAACATCAGAAAAAATAAGTAAGATTTTCAGAAAATATGCTCGTTAAGAGGCGGTGAATCTGCTTGGATTAGATGCGGGGGTAACCGGATCCCTGGCGCCAGTGCAAAGGACTGCAGAACAGCACAAGGAATGGTCCGTGCCTCAGGAACTACTTTTCTTTTCTGAATGACAAGCCTCCAGAACTAATATGAAAGCACAAAGACTCGAGAACCGGGTTGAAGAAACCAAGACTTGAGAAGGCATAAAAAATTGAATGAATTTGCACCTCTCCACAACAATAGTCCACAACATTAGCATGCAATGCCAATCATATTAGATCCAAAAGTTACAAAGTGTAGACGTCCTCGATAATTGCAGGGCCTATTCTGAATCCTAACGCAACTGCCATCACCAGTTCATTATGGTAGCCGTTCAGAGATTCATGTATGAATGATTTTCCCTTTCTTTTCCTAGTCAACATACAAAGTCAGGCTTTTATGTTTTTGGCAGCTCCGGCATGTTCATAAAATGTTCCACATTTGAAGCATGGCTGCACTGGAAAAAAAAGAGCGTACCCAGTGCCAAAGGCTCCCACACATTGTAGTGTCTGGAGAAAGGTTATTTCTGGATAGACTTAACTCTATTTTTGCAGAGCATATCGATCAAAGGATAACACAGCAACATATTGCGAACCTCTTATCCACCTTGCAGCTTTCACGTCATCAATCATCAAATTGTGAAATAAGGATGCACATATATCAGGATGGAATGCTCATCATCAATCATCAAATTGTGAAATAAGGATGCACATATATCAGGATGGAATGCTCATGGCGGCCAACACAAATATTGATGGCCGCATATAAGACATATCAATATAACCAAGTCCTGAAATCATAGGCAGAAGCAACTGGTTAGCATTCATTATGTTATAGAAAAGGTCAGTAGTACCATGCCTAGCTATCATTATTTCCAAGGTGAAACTCAGAACACTGTTTTATTATGACGATGAGAGTTGTATTGCTACAAAACATTGTTTTGCATTATCATTATTTCAAATTTTATGCTTCACCAGAAGAAATGTTAAGAGGGTTTCCAGTTTCCACAATTACAAGCATAGTTATTAAGTCGGTAAGGCGACATAAGACGACCTAACCTCTTTTTACCTTTTAAGCGATAAGGCGTAAGGCGAGGCGACACCTTAGTAATATATAATAAATATAGGAAAATGCAGAAATACAATCTTAAATTCTAAATAGATGAGGATAAAAGTAGCAATTAGCAAATAGAAGTAGTCAGGCTCTGCCTCAGCCCAGTCCAGCCCACTTTTTTACTGTGTGAACTGTGAAGCTAATTTTTCACAGCCCACCTCCCCTCTGTTTTCCCACCCAGCCAGCGCCCGACCTCTTCGCCCTCTGCCCGACCCCCCCCCCCCCCCCCCCCCCCCCACACCGGCGCCCGACCGAAGCTGCTCCCTCGCCTCTGCCGCAGGGCGGATCTGCCCCCCCTCCCTCGCCTGCGGATCTGCCCCCCTACCCGGCCGGCGGCTGGCGCCCGACCGAAGCTCCCCCGGATTCGCTGCTCCTCACCTCTGCCGTAGGGCGGATCTGCCCCCCCCCCCCCCCCCCCCCCCCCCTCCCCAGGTCGACTGCCGGCGCCCGACTGAAGTTCCCCCGGATCTGCTGCTCCCTCGCCTCTGTCGCAGGGTGGATCTGCACCCCCCCTCCACAGGCCGGCGGTCGGCGCCGGACCAAAGCTTCCCCGGATCTGTTGCTCTCTCGCCTCTGCCGCCTTAACAACCATGATTTCAAGTAACAACTGGAAGAACATTTTTCCTCTAAAACCCATGGACATACAAGGCACTTATGCTGCACGGTCTAACGTAGAAACAACAAGGGGAGGACAAAGCAACATCCACAATTTCTTGTCTTCGTGCAAGAAGAAATCATATTGACTCGTTGATTACATGGGGGCCCACAAAAAGGTATTATGAAAACTAGTCTGATTGATTTGATATATATTGAAGCAACCAAGCAGAAGGTAGCAAGAAAACCACCACAGAATGCCAGAGCTCTACTATGTTTCTTTATTATTAGTAAGATATACGAGTAGAATGAAGGAGGGAAAGATATGGAGCAGGTAACAAACACAAGCATAACAGAATTGCACCTGTCCATATGCAATTTAAATCCAGATTCCTTAATGAACAATAAGACTATTATTCTCCCAATGTTTCATCTAGTCCTACCTTTATCTATATTATAATTTGTTGACATAATGTAAATTTAAGGAAATAGAAGGGCGAACCTGGCGCAGTGGTAGTGTATCTCCACTTGTGTCCTAAGGTTTTGGGTTCGAACCAGCCTATCTGCAAAAACAGAGATAAGGCTGTCTGGAAATAACCATTTCTAAGACCCCGCAATGTGTGGGAGCCTTCGGCACTGGATACACCCTTAATGTAAATTTAAGGAAATTACCACCACATCACTGGAAGCAACTGAAAACTATAGTTAATGAAATATAGGAATAACAAAGACATAGTATCAATTAAACACACAGATACAAGGTTAAGTGTGAGAACCGCAAGACCATTTCTTATTGTTAGATCAAGTGTTCTTTGTTGTAATGACATAGCCTATGTTGTAATGACATAGCCAATCCCAAGCTCGAATGAAGGAGTGGTTGTGATAGGGTTGGTGAGCCAACAACTACACTTAGCCATCCTCATAGAAATAAAACCTAATAAAGTAGCCTATCCCAATGTGCTTGGTACGAAAGTTTTGTTGTTGTTGTAGATCAAGTGTTCCTTGTAACTATTCAAAACTAGAAACAAATATTTTCCTTGAAAACCATGAAGCTTCATAAATTAATATGTTTCCACCGGTACAATCATAATTACCACTTACCACTCTTTTGTTCATTGATCCAAGATAAAATTGAAAGGTAATATCAAAATATCAATCAACTGCCAGAGAGTCATGCTTGTTGGGACTTGTCTTCTTCTAACAGTAAATGAATGATGGATCGAACCACTTCATTGTCAACAAAAGTTGCCATCTGACACCAGACACAACCACATCAGCTTATCAGAAAGAGGTAAGTTCCAAAATAAGAGGTAAAACCTAGTGCACACTCTTTCAAGCACTCTTTTGTTCTGATCAAGATAAACATCTGACATCTTTGACATATAGTGAAGCAGCCTATTGATCAAAGTATATGATCAAAGCTGTATGCAGAGATGGGCAAGTGATGCTACTGCTGTATGACATCTCAATTTCATCAGCGAGTCGTCTGTTTCCATTTTGCACGTTCTACAACAGGAAGAGATCATACCTCTGGCTTTCTTGTCAATTCTTTCAGAACAGCATCAAGGGTCATTCGAAGTTGCTTGAATAAAACAGCAGTTTGTGCAGCAGCAGACAACCTCAACCATCCATCAATAACAACCACTCCTGTCTGGAACCAAAGACCGTCAGTTTCCCCTTTTGAGAGGCTTAGATAGTCCGATATCATATAAAATATGATAATACATACAAGGTTCCCTAGGGCCTCTAAACCGTTTTCTCTGATCCACATCAGGAGTGAAACCAAAAGATCATCTGTACCCTATCTCTAATGAGACCTCTATTACACCGATTTTGTGTAAGGTTCCCAATTTCCCATGACATCATTAATGAAATGAAACCAGTATGTTGCATTGTTTCAAAAATAAAAAATGTATCCAAAATTCGCAGCATACATGAAATCAAGCATATACGCAAAAATTCTGCATCCAACTCATCCTAGATATCAAAAAATAAACATAAAAAATTCAATTCTTTGATACCAAGATTCAGAAATCACAAGTGGTACTGTTTGTGGATGATGATTGATGAACAGTGCCAGACTGGTCCTTTTTAATTTTTCCTTGACATCTAGGATGTATTCTTTGCTGAAATTCTGTGAACTACTTAAGTTCATGTGTACCACATTTATGGTTTTTGACACAATTTTAAACATTGCAACATGCAGAATTCACTAATGAGGATACGGGAACCCCTGGACGCAAAATCTGCACTTATAAATGTTAGACACTGTGATTATGTGTGTGTCACAAGGGCATATTAGTCATTAGTGAGGGATTAGGGTTAGGGGTAGTTTAGTCCTTTTCCCCCTCCTAATCCCTCTATATAATCAGACCTGTACCTCAGTATTATAATCATCTCAATACAATCACCATTAGCCCTCTAATATGGTATCAGCTAGGAACTAATTAGGATTAGGGCCTAACCCTAATCCTAATGACCCAGGCCCAGCCGCCGCCGCCGCCCCGCGTGCCTGCGCAGCAGGCCTCGCCGGCGCGCCGGCCGCCGGAGCCGCCGCCGCTGAGGCAACGCGCGCCTGCGCCGCCGCCGCCCCCCGTGCCTGCGCTGCAGGCCTCGCCGCCGCCGCCGCCGCTGAGGCAATGCGGGCCTGCGCTGCTGTTGCTGCCGCTGGTGCGCAGCCCGGCCGCGCCGCCGCACCACCTAATGGGGCCGCCGCCTCTGCCGCAGGCGCACCCCCAGCCCGCGCCGCTGTGCCCTGGGGCGCCGCCGCCGGATCCGCGCCCGGGCAGCCCGGTCTCGGGCAGAGCCGGCGCGCGCCCGGATTCAGGCTCGCTGGGGTTGCTGGTGTGCACCCCAGCCACACCGCTGCGCCGTTTGATAGGGCCGCCGCCTCTGCTGCCACCGCCGCGCCATTGCCCGGGGCCGCCCCGCTGCCACCATGCGCCGTCGGCGCTCCTGCAGCCCCCAGCACTGCCACCCCTCGAATCGCTGCTGCCTGGCCCGCCGTCGTCACCTCTGCAGCGCCCCACGATGGCGCCGCTACCTGGCCCGCAGCAGCTACAGCCGCCCAGTGGGCCGCTGTTGCCTCTGCGGTGCCTCACGACGGTGCCGCTGCCTGGCCCGCAGCAGCTGCAGCCGCCCCTTGGGCTGCCGGTCCTGCAGTCCCCCACGACGGCGCCGCCTGGCCTGCTGCCGCCCTGGGAGGTGCCTCTCGGCAGCCATCGGCTGATGTACCTGGATCGGCTATTGCCTACTCTGTTGGCACCACCATCGAGGGTCCGAGCGCGTTGTCTTCCTTCCCGGCGCCGCCACCGCCGGGGCATGTCGCGACCCGTTCTACACCGTCAATCTACCGGCAGGGTCTCACGCCGTGTGGCCCTGACTGGGTGGTGGACTCCGGTGCCTCGTACCACACCACCCCTGACGTCGGTATCCTCTCCTCTACCCGCCCTTCCCTCTGATCCTTCATCTATCGTTGTTGGGAATGGGTCGACTCTTCCAGTCACCTCAGTAGGTGACTCGGGTTCGCCGGATTCGTTTCAGCTACGTGATGTTCTTGTTGCCCCTGACATCATTCAGCATCTTCTTTCCGTTCGTCGTTTTACTACTGACAATCATGTTTCCCTTGAGTTTGATCCTTATGGTGTAACTGTGAAGGATCTTACTACTCGACGCTTTCTTTTTCGCTGTGATAGTACGGGTCCCCTGTACATGATGCGTCTTCTTGCTTCCGCTCCGCCTCTTGCCCTGACTACGACAGCATCTTCGACCATTTGGCATCGTCGGCTTGGCCACCCCGGTGTTGATGCTATGTCGAAATTGTCTGGTAGTTCAGCGATTTCGTGTACTCGGGGTACTCATGAGTCTCTTTGCCATGCTTGTCAGTTGGGTCGCCATGTTCGACTTCCTTTTCCACACTCTGTCACTCGTGTCGAGCACACATTTGATTTGATTCATTGTGATCTTTGGACTTCACCTGTTCTTAGTGTCTCTGGATGTAAGTATTACTTGGTGGTCGTGGATGATTTTTCGCACTATTCGTGGACTTTTTCCTTGCGACAGAAGTCTGATACTTTCGGTACTCTTTCTCACTTCTTCGCTTGGGTGTCCACCCAGTTTGGGCGCACGATTCGTGCGGTCCAGTGCGACAACGGGCGCGAGTTTGACAACTCTACGTTCCGTGACTTTCTGCTTTCTCGCGGTGTTCAGTTACACATGTCATGTCCGTACACTTCCCCCCAGAACGGCAAGGCTGAGCGCATGATTCGGACCACCAACGATATCATGCGCTCCCTGATGTTTCAGGCTTCTACCCCTGCTCGCTACTGGACGGAGGCGCTTCACACTGCCACCTACCTCATTAATCGCCTTCCTACTAAGGCGATTAGTGCTCCCACCCCTCACTTCGCTTTGTTCGGCACCCACCCTCTTTACGACCATCTTCGGGTCTTCGGGTGCGCTTGCTACCCGAACCTCTCTGCCACAGCTCCCCATAAGCTTGCGCCTCGCTCGACTCAGTGTGTTTTCCTTGGGTACTCCCCTGACCATAAGGGGTACAGGTGCCTTGACCCCACCACCCATCGTATCTTGATCTCCCGACACGTCGTCTTCGACGAGTCTTCCTTTCCCTTTTCCACCCCGTCCTCTGACTCCGTCGCTGAGTTGGATTCCCTCTTCTCTACTGACCCCGAGGCCGCTCCTGTACAGCGACCTTGTCGGTTACCTCTTGCAGGTTACCCACCCGCTACGCCACGCACGACTTCGGCGTCTTCCACGCCACCTGCTGTGCCTTACATGGCCCCGGCGTCCCTGACGCCACTTGCTGCGCCACGCGCGGCACCGGCGTCTCTGACGCCACCGGCTGCGCCACGCGCGGCACCGACGTCCCTGACGCCACCGGCTGCGCCACGCGCGGCCTCGGCGCCCCCGAGGTCACCCACTGCACCACGCGCGGCCCCGGTGTCCCCGACGACGCCTGCTGCGCCAAGCGCGGCCTCTGCGTCCCCGACGTCGACTACTGCGCCACACACGGCCTCAGCTTCCCCGACATCACCTGTAGTAGGCCCGACGTCACCAGGCGCACCAGGAGCAGCACCGACGACGGCTTCTCGCTTCGCCGACCCCGTACTTGCCTACCAGCGACGAGCACGGGGGGTGGGGGGGGGGGGCTACTCCAGCTGCACCACGTGTGGCCCCGAGACGAGAGAAGGTCGTTGTACCCGAGCGCCCGGTGTACAACCCTCCTCTTCTCCACAGGGATCCTGGTCACGTTCACCCGATGGTGACTCGACGTGCATCCGGGAGTCTTCGTCCAATTGAGCGCTTCACCGGACCTGCCTTCTCGTCGACGACTTCTCCACCGACCGACTATTCTTCGATATCACCCATACCTACTTCCGTGCGTAGCGCCCTCGCCGACCCTCACTGGCGCCGCGCTATGGAGGAAGAGTATGAGGCTCTGCTTGCCAACCGGACCTGGGACCTGGTTCCCCGTCCTGGTCGTGGCAATGTTGTCACAGGCAAGTGGGTTTTCACGCACAAGAAGAAGGCAGACGGTACCTTGGAGAGGTACAAGGCTCGGTGGGTACTCCGGGGTTTCACTCAGCGCCCTGGAGTCGACTACGACGAGACCTTCAGCCCGGTGGTAAAGCCAGCGACGGTTCGTACCGTTCTGTCGCTAGCTCTCTCACGTTCTTGGCCTGTCCACCAGTTGGACGTCAAGAATGACTTCCTCCACGGTACACTGACCGAGACGGTGTACTGCAGTCAGCCGTCAGGATTTGTTGATTCAGCTCACCCAGACATGGTCTGTAAGCTGAACAAATCCCTATACGGACTGAAGCAGGCACCGCGAGCCTGGTATAGCCGGTTCGCCTCCTTCTTGGTCTCGCAAGGGTTCGTCGAAGCTAAGTCGGACACTTCGCTGTTTGTCTATCGACGTGGCAGTGACACTGCTTACCTCCTACTGTACGTCGATGACATTGTACTAACAGCATCTAGTCCGACTCTGCTTCGTCGCACCATTTCTGCTTTACAACAGGAGTTCGCTATGAAGGACCTGGGCCGTCTTCACCACTTCCTGGGCATTGCGGTCGAGGACCGACCAGGCGGCTTATTCCTTCACCAGCGACAGTACTGCCTGGATATCCTCCAGCGAGCGGGCATGACTGAGTGCAAGCCTTGCTCCACTCCAGTGGATACTCAGGCGAAGCTCTCCGCTACCGACGGGACACCCGTCTCTGACCCCACTACTTACAGGAGTCTTGCAGGTGCTCTTCAGTACCTCACCTTCACCAGGCCGGATATCTCGTATGCAGTTCAGCAGGTGTGCCTCCACATGCATGACCCGAGGGAGCCGCACCTCACCGCTGTGAAGCGGATTCTTCGGTACCTACGAGGTACTCTCGACTACAGCCTCCTCCTTCGACGTGACACGGCCTCCGAGCTGGTCGTGTACACCGATGCTGATTGGGCAGGCTGCCCGGACACACGACATTCTACTTCTGGGTACGCCGTCTTCCTGGGCGGTAACCTCGTCTCCTGGTCCTCGAAGCGACAGCCCGTGGTGTCGCGTTCGAGTGTTGAGGCGGAGTATCGCGCCGTGGCTAACGGCGTAGCTGAGGCCTCCTGGCTCCAGCAGTTGCTTCAGGAGCTCCACACTTCCGTCGCCAGGAGCACCCTCATCTACTGCGACAACGTCAGCGCCGTGTACCTCTCCACCAACCCGGTCCAGCATCAGCGCACGAAACATGTGGAGATCGACCTCCACTTTGTTCGTGAGCAGGTTGCACGCGGCGAGATTCGGGTACACCATGTCCCAACGACAACGCAGTTCGCCGACATCTTCACGAAGGGTCTCCCGTCGTCGCTGTTCTCCGAGTTTTGGTCCAGTCTCAACATCTGCAGTGGCTAGATGTTGTGACTGCGGGGGGGTGTTAGACACTGTGATTATGTGTGTGTCACAAGGGCATATTAGTCATTAGTGAGGGATTAGGGTTAGGGGTAGTTTAGTCCTTTTCCCCCTCCTAATCCCTCTATATAATCAGACCTGTACCTCAGTATTATAATCATCTCAATACAATCACCATTAGCCCTCTAATAATAAACTTTACAAGAACCAAACCTGCTTTGTTGGCATGTGTTAGCAGCACCTCTGTGTTCTTTGAATCTTGATATCAAAAATGAATTCGAAAATGAATTTTTTTATGTTTGCTTAACTCGTGTGGCATATTACATTGTTTGAGACGATTTTTTTGAAACATTGGTACATGTGGAACTATCTCATTTTCGCTAAACTGTCACCAGCAAATTTCCCTTAGTATGTTTTTTAGTTTTCACATGGAAAGTTATGCAGTTTCTAGTTTGATCATTATTCCTGACAAGTACCAATATCCATCATGCTTTTCACCAGAAATATGACATAACAAAAACTCATCTAAATTACAGGAAATATTAAGATCTTGTCAACTCGAAGTGTATAATATAGGGGGGGGGGCAGGCTGAGGGTTCACTAGTCTACTGTTTGATGAGAGACAAAATACCTGATGTTGGATTACCATGGAACCACCAAACAACAGTAGCGAGTAGGGGGAAATGACGCTAGTATCACGCAAAAACACCTTTGTAGTTTCAACCTAAAATGGGAAACAAAATTAGAATCGTAAAGAATGTGTCCATTTATTGATAACTTGAATGTAACTTAAGTTATTGTGGTGGCCACATCCTGATACAACAGTAATTAGCAAATGGCCACATGAATTACCCAAATTGGGCACTAGTTTTGATCAGTCGTGCAAGCAAAAATTCTTCCTCTGCATCAAAAATACACACTAATGCATAATTTGGAAGAAAAGGTAACGTGTAAAAAGTTTGATACTGGTAGAGCTGACAGAAAAGACAGCAAATACAAGATGTGAAACATTGCACAACAAACTTCTCTAACAAACAAGTCAGATTGTAATTGAGGCTCAACATTACTAAATATCCATAACTATTAGAAACGTGTTCATCTCACATGATGGTAGAGAAGGAACAAAAACCAGGAGAACACAATGATACACCTCATAATGTTACTGAATGTTATTATCGCCTTGTGAAAATAAAGCAGCTTGTGCAACAAGATAATAATGATACACTCCCATTCATGTCGGACAGAAATATATACCTTTTCAAGAAACGCCAAAAATGGGTATTGAACACTTTTCAAACCGTGGTTTACAGATGACGGATGTATATGGACTTCCCGTTTTCCATCATACCATCGAGGACGGTCCTTGCTAAACAGAATATCAGAGGGCTTTCTTCCGCCAAGACCTCCAGGATCAACACCCTCCAATGTTGCTGCAACATTAGGGTATAGACCAGCGCATATGACCGACTGCACAATGCAACTACACTGTAAGATTTTTTTATTCGATATGGTGATGCCATATCGATCTATGAGGTAAAATATCCAGACGTCTAGTAATGTAATAATTAGTAAGCCTAGATATTCCCTCAAAAAAAGAATAAGCCTAGATAAGCAAAAGCATGACGAATGATGATGGCATGTTATACTTTCCCACAAGCCATATTACAAGAAAACTGTATCTGCTTGGGCAAATATATTTGCTTTTATGTCCAAAAGTTACTATGATGAAAAACATCCGAGGTTCATTTAAAGCAAAATGAGAACATAAGCCATGCCATAAATTAATTCCTACCTAACTGAAGCATGCTTTCAATTTGTCCATTATTTCGAGAGGTTTGGTACACTAGATCTGATAAAAAATTTTAATAATACATATGTAGATGCATAGTCCCTTTAGTCAACAAGATAATCAATAATAAGATACACCACAATACCATTAGAGAACCCATAACATTCTCCAACTTAATCATTGCTTTTATTTTTTCTTGAAGAAGTGGACAACAGGACATGAATAATTTAAGTCTGGCAATCATGTGATTACCTTAATAACTGAAGTGAAGCGAGCATACATGTTGAATGGAAGAGACATATTAGAAAACCAAGCCTCAAGATTGCTTTTTCTCCTTCCCTCCTTAAGCCTCTAGAAGTAGAAAAACCAATTCACACTTAACAAATTCTGCTGTTCCATACAAATTAGCAAAGAAAGCTGTACTGAAGTCCTTAAACTTGTAAGGAAATGTCAAACAGTATTTCAACAACTTGAAAAGTAGCTCTGCAGATCCTTCCTTGTGAACAAATTACATCAGATCTTCGTATTCGAGGAAAAAAAAGAACATTCACTAAGTTAAACTTTAACTAGAGGGAAGGCTGTGACTCAGCAAGTGACAGGATGCATCTATGCGATTCATTTATTCATTGAACAGAGGAATAGTTTGCCCATGGCCAAGGGAAAATGAGGGAGGGAGGGAGGGAGGGAGAAGAATGATTTGCTAATGAGTAGTGGCCTACCAAAGAGTATTTGGATCTATGGATGGGGCAGAGAACTCAAACCGAACACCCCATTTGAGAAGCATGGATTACAAGTTAATTTAAGGGAGTCTAATAGGTCATATTTCAGGTTAGGAGCTTCTAGGGTATAGAGTCTTCAATAGACATACCGGGCTATCTTTAGGAAAATCTATAAGTCCAATGTCTGCTAACAATGTACCAAACTGGAGACGCATGTCCCTGCAAAGAAAAATATGCGCGATTAAATAGTTTGTAGCTAATAAAAAATGAAAACAAGGATTTTAGTAACTACTACATCTTAATGGTAAGCTTTAACTTATCAGTATCATGATTAGCGATAGCTCGAAGTAGCCACTGAATTGACTTCAAATTTCACCATGAGAGATCTACAAGTGAGGGATTTAGCTAATAAACAACCTAACATCTGCTTCCATGGAAACTTGAAAAGTCAAGTTCCCTTAGTTAATACATAGAACTGAGCCTGGCTCAGTTGGTTGAGGGAGTGGATGTATGCCCAGAATTAAGTTAGAGTCCTCACAAATTTAGGTGTCTATTCCTTCTTATATAAAAGCCACTTAGTTCCTCCTAGATTGATGAGTTTTTTAAGAGATTTTATTTTACCTAAGAGTTAATAAACATATTTTCTCAAAATAACTGGGTTTTTGCTATGTTCACTAATGCATTCTGAGGACACACAATCACGTATATCTCAGAAGCATACTTGTGGACCTATGCTTATCGATGTCAGAAGTCAGACACCTGAACCCAGAGGATGCAACCATGCAGGTTAGTTAGCCAAGGGAATTCACTCTGATATATTTCTTGCTTTAAATAAATGACAACACTTTCCTTCTTCATATAAAGATACACAATGCTCCTGTGTATTCGAGAAAAGAAAAATGATGACGATATCATGACCTTTTACAGGTGTCTCAAACAAAGCTGAAAATCTAATCCTGATGCTAAATAGCTCTGAAACAAACTTGTGCAGTTACAACATCTAAAAATGTGACTATTGAACCAAAGTGGCATACATAAACAGCAAAGATGATGGCAGACAAATAGTCACATGGGTTTCCATGTAAAAAAATTGCATGAACAAGAACTGTGGTTGAGAACTATTACAAAAGAACTTCTGCACAACTTCATATTTACCACCATTGCATTTTCTTGCACTATCTGCTCCCCCAATATAAAAGGCTTTGTTGTTGTTGTTGTTGTTGTTGTATCTGCTTCCCCAATTGATTTGGACTCAGAATGTAGAAGATTTGTTTAAGATGACTGGTATTAGATGACTAGATGCTAGGAAAATTGAGCCTAGTTGAGTTAGTTGAGGATGTGAATGCATGCTTAGACTACCCGAAATCAAGCCCTGTTACACACGAATTCAGGTGCCTATTTCTTCTTATATAAAATCCACCTTGCTCTTCCTTGGTCCAGTTTTTTCATTCCAGCACTAGTTGCACCATTAAATTATAAAACCATAACAATCTAGCATTTGAAGAGTAAAAAACACTTATTTCATAAGCAAAATTCCCCTGAGCCAGTAGGATATCTGCTATTTTGCTCAAATTCTTCATAAATAGGGCTGCTCTTAGCTTCTGAAGAAACAAACCTGATCATGTACATCACTGTACTATTCAAGTAGAATGAATGGCAAAACTGACGAGCAGATTTAGCTCCATGCTGCAACTCAAGAACAAGCGCATTAGAAATCCCCCAACTTTATTTTAATAACCTAATCTATCTACTACAGAGATGAACACGGAAAGTTCTACAGTAAACTAAACCACCAAAAGAGAAGTGTATTGTAGAACAAAAAGTGACCTGTAGCAGTATCCGGGACCATCTGTCATATGCAATTATCATTAGTAGGTGGTCTGACTGCTTATTATCTGTTGCAGAAGTAGACCCATCAAGGTTCTGAATTGATAATGCAGCTTTTGCTTTCTCTACATTTTGCTTCTGTAATATGAACGAAAAAACATCATGAAGTGTTGGGGCATATCCAGGTTGTACAACTTTTTCGTCATTTTAGTCACATGATACCTCATCTTTTGGAGAGAGAAATGGTGATTTATAACTCAGAAAAGAAGCAACAGAAAGAATTGGTGATAGACAACCAAAGATAGCACCATAAAGCATCATCTGCAGCCACATACACAAAAGGGATCAGAATATTTCGTTAGCAAGTAAATACTTCAGATTGTATAAATCAGAAGAAATCAGCATATTATATCCAACAAATTGCCTTGACATCTTCTCAGTATCATCAAGCAAATAATTCAGGTTGTATAAAATAAGTAACCAAAAGAAAACATAATTTTTTACACAATCTGAACTATTTGTTACAGGAGACTCTAACCAAGCTCAAACTCCAACCTGGTGCTGAGAAACAGGGAGGGGGAAGACCCCTTGGCTGCGCTTAGGGCTGCGGGAGGGGAGAAACCAGCAGCGAGGAGGCGTGGGGGCAGCTGCGCAGTACGTAACGTGGGGGACAAAGTAGCTGGTCACGGCGGCTAGGGTTAGGGTTCGAAGCCACCGTGATCCAAGGAGAAGAACAGCCCTCAACGGGGATTCTTATTTTTTCCTGGATGCTCAAAACATGAGGGAGGGGGGCTGCTTATAAAGGGGGGACAGGACCCCCCCCCCCCTTTGGCCGCAGCCTACTCCTAGTCTGTTTGGGGATAATCCCCCAAACTGACTAGGATTCTTTTCTTCCCTTTTTTTAGTCTATTTCTTTCTATCTAAACTGATTCAATCTATAACTCCCTTTTATTCCTAAACATTATCTAATTAATTCTTCTAAATATTTTCCTGGTGCGGCTGCAGGGCCTGGCCGGCCTAGTTGTGGGCTTTGTGGGCCCCACGCCGACCATATTGGCGGCCCACAAATGCATCCACAACATTTCCCCCCTTCCCGACAAAGAGCTCGTCCTCGAGCTTAAAGGAGGGGTGCTTCATCCTGAAATCTTCTAGTTGCTCCCATGATGAATCAGCTTCAGAATGTCCTGCCCATTTGACGAGTAGCTCCCAGACACCTCTGTTCAAACGCGCCCTTTGTACTTTTTCAGGCGTAGGTACAACACGTCCATGCAGAAGTGGTGGTAAAGGCACCACCTGTATGGGAGTAGGACCTTCAAATTTCTTTAACAAGGACACATGGAAGACATCATGTATCCTTGCTTGAGGAGGCAGCTGAAGTTTATATGATACAGTCCCAATGCGTTGAATGACCTGATATGGTCCAAAATATTTTGATCCAATCTTTGAAGAAGGCGTCGTCATTACTCCCACAGCTGTCCTCTGATGAAGCCGCAGCCAAACCCAATCACCGATCTGAAATTCCACCTCTCGGCGGAACTTATCTTCATAGCTTTTCATGGTGACTTGTGCTTGTACCAGCCTGTTCTTGATTTCAGCTAAGAATTCATCTCTATCCTTTAGCTGTTTATCCACTGCTGCTACTCTAGATACGCCCGGTTGGTAACCAACAAGAGCCAGAGGGTCCCTGCCATAGACCACTCTGAAGGGCGAGCATTTGAGGGCCGTCTGGTAGGAAGTGTTGTAGCAATACTCAGCCCAAGGAAGCCACTGCAACCAAGTCTTTGGTCGGTCACCAGCCAAGCAGCGAAGGTACACAGTGATGATCTTGTTGACGACCTCAGATTGGCCGTCAGACTGCGGGTGGAAGGCCGAGCTGAGCTGAAGTTGGACACCGGCTAGCCGGAACAAATCTGACCAGAAGAGGCTGGTGAAGACGGTATCACGATCACTGACGATGGAGCAGGGAAAGCCGTGTAGTCGTACAATGTCGTCGAAGAATGCCCGCGCCACTGATGCAGCACTGTAAGGGTGGCTTAGGGGAATGAAGTGGGCATACTTGGAGAAGCGATCTACCACTGTCAAGATCACTGATTTCCCACCAACTTTCGGAAAACCTTCAATAAAGTCCATGGAGATATCACTCCAGACTTCCGACGGTATAGGCAGCGGTTGTAGCAGGCCGGCTGGATGAAGATGATCAGTCTTGTTGCGTTGGCACGTAGCACACCCGCGGACATACTCACGCACCCGCCGTAGCAAGGACGGGTTGTAGAAGGAGAGGCGTAGCCGATGCACTGTCTTCTGGATGCCTTCGTGGCCCCCATCATGCGCCTCAGCTAGGAGAGAGGGCCACAAGGACTTGTCGGGAACGAAGAGCTTCCCCTTGTGAAGTAGAAGGCCGTCGCGTTCGGCCCAGTCAGCAGGTGCGACTCCCTCCCGGAGTTGGGCACATAGCTGCTGCGCCTGCTGGTCTGTAGCGATCTCCGCGCGGAGCGAGTCGAAGAGTGGAAAGACTGGCGCGGATATGGCGTGAATAGCTATGTCTTCCTCGTCGCGGCGGGACAGGGCGTCAGCTGCCCCATTCAAGCGCCCCGGTCGGTACTCAACCTGCAGATCATAACCAAAAAGTTTGCTCACCCAAGCATGTTGGGGAATCGTCGTGAGTCGCTGATCCAGGATATATTTCAGGCTGAAGTGATCAGTCCGAACAGTGAAGGGACGACCCCACAAGTAAGGCCGCCAATGACGTACGGCCTTCACAAGACCGATTAGCTCACGCTCGTATGCCGGTAGCTTATGATGGTGAGTCGCTACAGCGCGGCTGAAGAATGCTATGGCGCCGTCGCCCTGGTGTAGAACCGCCCCAAAGCCGGCGTCGGACGCGTCGCAGTCGACGATGAAGCGCTTGTCGAAATCCGGCATTTGAAGTAGAGGCGCTGTCATCAACGCCTGCTTGAGTTGGGAGAAAGCGTCCTGCGCATCATCAGTCCAACGGAATGCTTCCCGCTTTAGTAGGGCGGTGAGGGGTGCGGCCACCGCACCATACCCCGCAATGAACTTGCGGTAGTAGCCGGTGAGCCCGAGGAAACCTCGCAAGGCTCGTAAGGACCGAGGTGTAGGACAACGTTCCACGGCCTCCACCTTAGTCGGATCCATTGCCACGCCGTGAGCGGATATGATGTGTCCTAAGTAGGACACAGTCTCCTGGCCGAAGAAGCACTTAGATTTCTTCAGGAACAACTTGTTTGTCCGTAGTGTCTGGAACACCTGCTTGACGTGCTGAAGGTGTTCGACCCAGGACCTGCTATACACCAATATGTCATCAAAGAAGACAAGCACAAATTTTCTGATGTAGGGGTCGAGGACGTCGTTCATCAACGACTGGAACGTGGACGGCGCATTGGTGAGGCCGAATGACATCACCAAGAACTCATAGTGGCCTCGATGAGTTCGGAATGCTGTCTTTTCAATGTCGTCCGAGTGCATGCGCACTTGAAAGTAGCCGCTGCGGAGGTCAAGCTTGGTGAAGAACCTTGCGCCGCGAAGCTCGTCCAGTAGCTCGTCAACCACCGGGATCGGGAACTTGTCTTTCAAAGTTCTGGCGTTGAGCTCGCGGTAGTCGATGCAGAAGCGCCACGTGCCGTCGGCTTTTCGGACCAACAGTACTGGTGAGGAAAATGCAGATGTGCATTCTCGGATGATGTCTTGGCGAAGCATCTCGGCGCATTGCTTCTCAATCTCGTCTTTAAGAAGCTGGGGGTAGCGGTACGGCCGGACAGCTACTGGAGTTGTGCCCGGCAGGAGCCTGATTCGGTGGTCGTGGCGTCGTGCAGGAGGAAGCCCGCGTGGCTTATCGAAGAGGTCCTGGAAGCCATCCAGGAGGGCGCCCATCATATCAGTAGGTGGTGCTAGAGAGGCACATACCGGAGCTGAACTTCGCAGCCCCGTCCAAATCACCTCACGGTCCCCGTGCCACAATTTCATCGTGAGGTCCTCAAGGTTCCAGAGAATGGGTCCCAAAGATCGCAGCCACTGGATTCCTAGAACAAAGTCGAAGCCGTCCAGTGGGAGTGCGTAGCATGTGACGTCGAAGCGATCCCCTGCAATCATCAAGGGTACACGTGGACAGATGCCTGTACAAGAGATAGAGTCGCCGTTGGCGACTCGGACGCCGACGCCTGTGTTAGTAGCTGAATTCTTACTCTCATTGAAAGAGAGGATGACACTAGGAGTTGGGGCAATTTTCTTGTCTATTTCTCACACAATGCCATGCCAACCCAAGGGGTTGAGGCTACATATTTATAGCTGCCATGGCAGCCAAGCATATGCCACAAAGATGCTAGTCTAAGATGCTTAGATGCTGTCCTAATATGCTGTCCATGGCTGACACTAAGATGCTGTCCTAGTGTCCTTAATATGCTGTCCTAGTGTCCTTAGATGCTGTCCTAATTGGGGCCACAAAGACCAAAGGACTAGAGTACAACAAAGACCAAGGACTAAAGTGCAACAAACTAAAGGACTAGGGTACAAGGGACTAGGGGACCAAAGACCAAAGGACTACAAGACTTATTCCAGCATTCTCCCCCTAAGTCTTGTACGTCGTCTTCTGAGAGGGTTGGACCATCCCGATCTTGGTGCGAAGTTCAATGAACTTGAGCCTCCCAAGGGGCTTCGTGAGCAGGTCCGCAAGCTGGTCATTGGTGTTGATGTAGTTCGCCTTGATGCTCCCTTCCTCCAAGCATTGTCGGATGAAGTGGTACCTCACCCGGATGTGCTTGCTCCGTTCATGGAAAACGGGATTCTTTGCCAGGGCCAGAGCGGACACGTTGTCCACCCTGAGTTCGACCACTCCAGTGTCTCTGCTGAGGAGATCACCAAGCAGTCGACTAAGCCAGAGCGCCTGAGTCGAAGCGGTGGAGGCCGCTATGTACTCGGCCTCGCAGCTGGACAGGGCCACCACCTGTTGCTTGACCGACTGCCAGCTAACGAGGCACTTGCCGAAGAAGAAGAGGATCCCGCTGGTGCTCTTGCTGGTGTCGATGTCGCCGGCGTGGTCGCTATCGCTGTACCCGACAAGGTGTGCCTCCCCAGGACACCTCGGGTAGTGGAGGCCGTGATCGAAAGTCCCCGCAACATAGCGGATGATCCTCTTCACAGCCTGCTGGTGATCCGTCGTCGGTCGTTGCAGGAACCGACTAACGTAGCCGACGGAGAATGCCAAGTCCGGCCGTGTGTGGGTGAGGTAGCGAAGGCTCCCCACAAGACGCCGGTACTGCGTAGCGTCCACCTCCTCCGCCGTGCTGTCGCGGCTCAGCTTCAGCCTCTCCTCCATCGGAGTGAGAGCTGGGTTGCAGTTTGTGAGCCCAGCTAGCTCAACAATGCGCTTGGCGTAGGCGGTTTGTCGAAGTGTGATCCCGGAGTCGGCCTGGTGCACCTCAATCCCAAGGTAGAAGGAGAGAGATCCCAGGTCACTCATCTGGAAGGTGGCTTTCATCTCTTCCTTGAACGCTGCCACCTCCGCATCCTTGGTGCCGGTGATCACCAAGTCGTCGACGTAGACACCCACCAGTAGGGTGTTTCCTCCATTGCCTCGCCGGTAGATGGCTGCCGCGTGCGGGCATTGCCCGAAGCCCATCCTCTTGAGCGTGGAATCCAACTTGGCATTCCACGCCCTTGGTGCCTGACGCAAGCCATAAAGGGCCTTGCGCAGGCGCAACACCTTGCCCTCCTTGCCAGGGACCACAAACCCCGGCGGCTGGTGTACGTAGACCTCCTCCTTCAAGTCGCCGTTGAGGAACGCCGACTTGACGTCCATGTGCTGGACACGCCAGCCTTCTTGGGCAGCAAGTGCAAGAAGGAGTCGCACGGATTCCATCCGTGCCACGGGGGCAAAAGCATCGTCGAAGTCGATCCCCTCCTGCTGCACGAAGCCGCGTGCTACCAAGCGAGCCTTGTGCTTGACGATGGCGCCGGCTTCATCCCTCTTCAACTTGAACACCCACTTAAGGGTGATCGCACGGTGACCACGAGGGAGATCAGCAAGCTCCCAAGTGTGGTTCGTCTCAACCGCGTCCATCTCCGACTGCATCGCAGCACGCCATGCCGCGTGTTTCTCGGCCTCCGCAAAAGACCGAGGCTCGCCGTCATCGCACGCAAGGTGCAACTGCGCCTCCAGATCTCGATCATCCAGATCGTGAGGGGCCAGTCCCGGCACCGGCTGGTTGCCAAGAATGTTCTCCATCTTGCGATACCGCAACGGCTCGCCGTCGTAGCACCCGTCGAGGCGCTCCTCGTCGTGGGAGAGCGGAGTAACAAACTCCACTGGGCCGTGCTCGACACGAGCTGGGGACGGAGTGGGCGTGCCCGGAGGAGTGGCCGTCGGTGCTGGAGTGCGTGGGGTCGCCGGCTGAGGTGGAGGTGGACGGTCGGGGGTTGGGGTAGACACGCTCGGTGGAGAAGAGTTGCCTACTCCCCCAACTCCCTTGAAGTGGACGTAGTCCATGATGAAGTCATCGTGCGTCGAGGTCGAACCGTCGTCCACCGCCTTGTCCCATGCCCATCCTCGCCCTTCGTTGAACACAACGTCGCGCGTCGTGCGCACACGTTGTGTCTCTGGGTCGAGAATGCGGTAGGCCTTCGAGCCCTCCGCGTAGCCGATGAACACCCCCGGAGTGCTCCTGTCGTCGAGCTTGCTGATGTGGCCAAGCTCCTTGGCAAACGCGAGGCAGCCGAAGACCCGTAGATGAGAGACCGCCGGCTTGCGCCCATACCAAGCCTCGTACGGCGTCCTGCCGTTGAGAGCCTTGGTGGGCGAGCGGTTGAGGATGTAGACAGCCGTCACCACCGCCTCTCCCCAGAAGATAGCCGGCATTCCCCTCTGCTTGAGGAGGGCCCGAGCCATCCCCACAACCGTCTGGTTGCGCCGCTCGACGACGCCGTTCTGCTGCGGGCTGTAGGGCGCGGAGTAGTGGCGCTGAACACCCTCATCCGCGCAATACGACGCGAATTCAGCCGCCGTGAATTCGCCGCCGTTGTCGGTGCGTAGCACACGCAGCTTGCGGCCGCACTCCGCCTCCGCAATGGCCTGCGCGCGCCTGATGGCGTTCGCAGCCTCTCCCTTGCTGCCAAGGACCACGACCCACATGTAGCGGGAGAGGTCGTCGACGAGCAGCAGGAAGTAGCGTCGTCCTCCCGGTGTAGCTGGTGTCACCGGGCCACACAAGTCCCCGTGAACGAGCTCGAGTCGTTCCTTAGCTCGAAAGCTCGACTGCTGGGGAAAAGGAAGCCGCCTCTGCTTCGTCAATACGCAGACGTCGCAGAGCTGCTCCACGTGGTCAAGGCATGGCATGCCTCGCACCATCTCCTTGGCACTGAGCTGCTTTAGGGCCTCGAAGTGAAGATGCCCAAAGCGCTCGTGCCACTGCCATGCCTCGTCGTCCCGACGAGTGGCAAGGCAGACAGGCTGTGCTACCTGCACGTGAAGGACATAGAGTCGATTGGTGCCTCTAGTTACCTTGGCAAGAAGGCGACGATGGCGATCCCAAATCCTCATGACTCCGTCCTTAATCTCCACGCGCGAACCGTTCTCATCCAGCTGTCCCAAGCTGATGATGGAGTTTCTCAATGCGGGGATGTAGTAGACTCCGACGAGCAGCCTGTGCTCACCAGACTCGGCGGTGAGGATGACGGAGCCAACACCCTTGATCTCCACGCCGGAGGCGTCACCAAACTTGACAGAGCCTCGGACATTGGAGTCAAGCTCAACGAAGAACTCCCGTCGACCGGTCATGTGATGGGTGGCGCCGGTGTCGAGGCACCACCCGTCAGTCTTGTCGTTGCTGGAGCCGTCGCCGAGGAAGGCGTGTGCTTTTGGCTCATCAAGATGAAGGAGAGCCGCTGCGGTCGATGCCACTAGAGGTGGCTTGATGCTTCCGTGTGCCAGAAGCAAAGCTGGCTCCTCCTCTACCTGTGCCACGTGGGCCTCCTTCTCCACTTGTGCCACGTGGGCCTGGCCACGTCGTGGCTGTCGACACTCCCTGGCCCAATGACCAAGCTTGCCACAGTTGTGGCAGGTGTCGTCTCGTGTCGGCTTGTGGTTGCCGACGGTGCCGCCCTGGGCGCCTCCGCGGGCGCCACCCTCAGTACGTCCGCGTGCCCCGGCCTGGGTACCTCCACGCCCCTTGCGCGACTTGCCGCGCTTGCGGCCGCCTGTCGAGGAAGAGGACTCCCCCTTCTTCCGGTCACCCTGGCCAGCCTCCCACTGCTCGCGAGTGAGATGAAGCTTCCCGCCAATGGTGATAGGCCCCGAGAGAGGTTGTGGTTCGTCGTTGTCGACGACCTTGAGGCGACCTATCGCCTCTTCAATCGACATCGTGGAGAGGTCCAGCAGAGACTCGATCGAGCGAGCGATCTGCTTGTACTTCTCGGGAATGCACCGAAGGAGCTTCTCGACAGCTCTCTCTTCGTTGTAGGTGTCGTCGCCGAACTGCACCAACTTCTGCAACAAAGTGTTGAGACGGAGCGCAAAGTCATCAACGTCCTCACCTGGCTTAAAGGCCAGGTTCTCCCACTCCTTGCGAAGCGCCTGCAGTGTGGACTTGCGGGCGCGGTCGCTGCCGATGCGTGCTGCAGCGATGGCATCCCATGCCTCCTTAGCAGTCCGCTTCTTGGAAAGCGAGAACTGCATCTCGGGCGGGACTGCAGCAATGAGGGCATCCAACGCCCGTCGATCCTCGTAGTAGTCGACGTCGCCGTACTGAACTGCTTCCCACATGTGTCGCACCTGGAGCCGTACCCTCATCACCGCGGCCCACTCGACGTAGTTGGTCTTGGTGAGGGTAGGCCACCCACCGCCGGGACCGACGTCCCTGACAATGGCCTGGACCCCGTGGTGTCCATGGTACCTGTCGGGAGAGGGAGAACCGCGCCGCCTGTAATGGACGCGTTCTCCGTCGACCCAGCCGCCACCGCCGGGAGCGCCACCGGCGCGTCCGCGCCCGTCTGGGCTGCGGTTGTCGCGCCCATGGGGGCGCGCGGCTGCTAGCTGCACCTCTCGTGCTCGCGCCGCCTCCCTCACCGGCCTGAGCTCATCGTCGACGCCGCCGTCGACAGAGCCGCTGGAGCTACTGCAGCGCAGAGCCTCCAGCTCCGCTGCCGCCGCACGCGCTACAGCCGCCGCCGCCGCTGCTTCCACTTCTGCCCTTGCTGCTGCCAGTTCCGCCGCCGCCAACCTTGCCGCCATTGCCGCCGTCGCCGCAGTCTCTGCCGCCGCTCGCTCGCGCTCCTCTGCCGCGGCGACCTCCGTCTGCCGCGCGCTCGAGGCGACCGAGCGCTGAGACTGTCCGTCGGACATGGCGCACTAGTGGGGAAGGGCTGTTGTATGTGGAAGACAAGCTGCTGCTCGTCTGTGCAGGAGAGGAATGAGCTGGAACAGCAGGTGTTCCTGCTGCCGGTTGCGGACGGAGAGAGGTGCGGGAAGGGGATGAGCAGGAGATATTTAAGCTACAGGATAGAACGGCTCTGATACCAAGTGTTAGTAGCTGAATTCTTACTCTCATTGAAAGAGAGGATGACACTAGGAGTTGGGGCAATTTTCTTGTCTATTTCTCACACAATGCCATGCCAACCCAAGGGGTTGAGGCTACATATTTATAGCTGCCATGGCAGCCAAGCATATGCCACAAAGATGCTAGTCTAAGATGCTTAGATGCTGTCCTAATATGCTGTCCATGGCTGACACTAAGATGCTGTCCTAGTGTCCTTAATATGCTGTCCTAGTGTCCTTAGATGCTGTCCTAATTGGGGCCACAAAGACCAAAGGACTAGAGTACAACAAAGACCAAGGACTAAAGTGCAACAAACTAAAGGACTAGGGTACAAGGGACTAGGGGACCAAAGACCAAAGGACTACAAGACTTATTCCAGCAGCCTGATCGTGGCAACATCATCAGGCCGAGCTCCTTGATGAGTGGTTCCCTGATGAAGGTGTGAGTGGACCCTGTGTCGACCAATGCTGTCAGTAGGTTGCCGTGGACGTAGACCTGGAGCTTCATTGTGTTGGCGAAGTCGATGCCGGTCAGGGCGTGTAAGGAGATGCCCATATCAGCTACGGTCGCGTCAACGTCATCATCGTCGTCAAGCTCCAGAAGGAAGATTCCTTTGCCGGCACACTTATGGTCCGGTGTGTACCGCTCAGGGCAGTGATAGCACTCGCCGCTTGCCCGCTTAGCAGCCATCTCATCGGGTGTAAGGCGTTTGAAGCGTGGGCGAGAAGATGCCGTTGTTGACGATGTCGGGGCGGGTGCTGTAGAACTGCCACTTGAGGCCGTAGTAGAGGCGCGGGACACAATAGAAGAGCGCGTGGAGCGTTGAGAGGCGGCGCCCTTCTGTATTCCGCTATCTGTTATTGCCGCAAGTCGACGTTCAAAGGCTCTGGCCAGACTCATGGCGGTTTGTAGATTAGTGGGAAACTGCAGCTCCACATCCGTTCTAAGTGGCTCGCCGAGGCCAGCTGTGAAGAGGTTGATCTGCTGGCGCTGGCTGAGGTCCTCGCAACGACAAAGAAGGACCAGGAATTGACGCTGATATTCCTCAACCGTGCCAGTACGACGGAGATCTTTAATTTCCGCTAGGTCGTTGGAGCGGAGCGGAGGCCCGAAGCGCATGTTGAGGAAGTCCGCGAACCGCTCCCAGGACACGATGCCACAGTCACGTTCTAGAGCAGTGTACCACTCGGCCGCGACACCCTCCAGGTGGAGAGACGCGAGCCACACCTTTTCTTCTGGCATCGTACGTGTCCCTCGGAAGTATGTCTCACACTTGGTGAGCCAGGGCAGCGGATCTGTTTCCCCGTCGAACTTGGGGAAATTGACCTTGTGACGACGCAGCCCGCTGTCGTCGAAGGTCGGGCGTCCCGGTGGGCGCCTGGTACTGTAGTGGTCGTCGTTGCCGCCATGGCCGCCGCTGCCACCGCCGCCGCCCTTGCCGCTGCCGCAGCTGCGGGGAAGGTTGCTGCCCTGCGGTGAGTTTTGTTGCAAGTCCTCGCCACCGGAGAGCTCCCGCTCCGGTGCCTTCTCAAAGCGCGCAAGGCGCATATCGTGGCGGTCCAAGCGCTTGTTGATGGTGTCTATCTGCCCCATCATCTTGCTCATCATGTTGCCGAGATCTTGGAGGGTGAAAGTCCCAGAATCGTCCACGGGGCCGGACATGGTCGCTGCCCCGGAGTCTCTTGATACCAAATGCTGAGAAACAGGGAGGGGGAAGACCCCTTGGCTGCGCTTAGGGCTGCGCAGGGGAGAAACCAGCAGCGAGGAGGCGTGGGGGCAGCTGCGCAGTACGTAACGTGGGGGACAAAGTAGCTGGTCACGGCGGCTAGGGTTAGGGTTCGAAGCCACCGTGATCCAAGGAGAAGAACAGCCCTCAACGGGGATTCTTATTTTTTCCTGGATGCTCAAAACATGAGGGAGGGGGGCTGCTTATAAAGGGGGGACAGGACCCCCCCCTTTGGCCGCAGCCTACTCCTAGTCTGTTTGGGGATAATCCCCCAAACTGACTAGGATTCTTTTCTTCCCTTTTTTTAGTCTATTTCTTTCTATCTAAACTGATTCAATCTATAACTCCCTTTTATTCCTAAACATTATCTAATTAATTCTTCTAAATATTTTCCTGGTGCGGCTGCAGGGCCTGGTCGGCCTAGTTGTGGGCTTTGTGGGCCCCACGCCGACCATATTGGCGGCCCACAAATGCATCCACAACACCTGGGCATGCTCAACTTGGTTCAAGTTCATTGACAGACTAATGTGAATTCTTGTACATAAGTCAACATACTCTCCAGTCTCCACGCATTTAAAATATGTGATTAAAATTGTAGAGCAGTGAAGTCTCAAATTTATATTTCCATTTTCCCTTGAAAGCAGAAATTCCAGGGTAAAACTAGGAAGATTTTGTCAATAGAACAGTTTAGGAGTGTAAACAAGGGAGATCATGAGAAGCTGGAAGCACTTTCCAAATTTATACTGCAAATTTTATGTAATCATGGAGGGCATGGGAAACACAGAGCATAACAAAGTTAGGTGTTTGTTTCAAAGCAATATGAACAATAGAACAGTTTAGGAGTGTAAACAAGGGAGATCATGAGAAGCACTTTCCAAATTATACTGCAAATTTTATGTAATCATGGAGGGCATGGGAAACACAGAGCATAACAAAGTTAGGTGTTTGTTTCAAAGCAATATGAACAACAGATAATATAAAATAATTTTGGCTAACATGTGGCTCAAGTATAACAGTGTACGCTAACTACTCTCTAACAGCTACTTGGGCCCGATGACGAGCACTAAATAGGTCGGGTATTCTTTTTTTTTTAAAAAAAGGCTGAGTGATACAGATAATTGGAATCAACTACTATATTGCCACGTAGCATAACTGACTTATTAATAGCAAATGCCTTATGCGCATGCCAAGTATCATATAATATTCGATAAAAGAGCCAGTAAAAATATATTTTAGCCTCACCTTTCCAATCAAAACATCAACAGGCAATTTTGCTAAAAGATAACCAAGAGGTGACAATTCTTCATGTCCTTCAAATGCTCCAACCTAGAAGATAAACAGCAGTTGATTAAGACTTGAGAGCTAAGGAAAGAAATGACGAAATTGTCATCATTGTGTACACGTATACAATGGGTTAGACAAAATCAAAGAAAGTAGAATCTTGAACCTTGTATAACAGGTTGACTGCAGTGGAAATAGCTTCTTCATTAGGGGGCTCTACCGCCTGGAACAAAACAATAAAAAATCTGAGTATTCCTTATCACAATATCAGTTATGCAACAAAGTTACATTAAGAACAAATTTAACTAGGTGAATTCCCCGGGCGTTGCTGCGGGATTTCGGGTGCGACTTAGAATTTAGATTGACACTGGATGAATGAAACAAAGAGTAGTGACAGATTGTCTATTTTTTTCCTTTGGGGCTATTGTGTTTATACCCTTTATTGAAGGTCCAATTGTAAATTTACCCTCCAAAATTAGAGTTTGTGATTTTACCCCCAATTTTTTGAAACGAATACAAAATATACCTCTATTCCGTTATGGGTTGTTAACGGTGTAAAATTATGATGAAAAAATACAGAAATACCCTTATTATTTTACCCCTATTTTAATATAGTCATAGATTATCCTGTGTATATGTAAAATAGTGGTAAAATCACAAGCATGTATCAAATTAGAGTAGAATCACAGGAGCATTTTGTCTTTTTCTCATCATATTTAACACCGTTACAGTCCATAACGGAGTAGTGGTATACTTTGCCTCCGTTTCGGAAAAACAGGGGTAAAATCTCAAACCTTAATTTCAGAGGGTAAAATCACAAATAGACTTTCAACCAAGGGTATAAACACAATAAAACATTTTTCTTTACATGAATGAAGAATATTTCATCATAGGAGATACTTGGTATAACGCAAATGTGTTTATCTATAAAGGAAAATTATTGAGAAAATAAAATGGAACTGTAATAAGTAAATTAACTAATTTTCTTTTTTATTCCTGGAGTCCTTCGCTGAAAAGTGAGACATGGTAAGTTGACTGAGGGAGAACTGTTGAAGAGATGTTTACCCTCCATTTGTTTGGCGACAAGGAGAAGAACAACACAAGATGGAGGGAGATGTATTATTTGAAACTATATGGCTGTGCTTGTCAGTTACATTAGTGGAATTGAAGGAGAAATTCTAAGCGTAGAGTGTCTGTTTGGGTGATTAAATTAGAGGGGTAATAGTGGCTGTATTAGATGATAATCAGAATGAGGGTACAGGGATGATTATATAGAGGGATTAGGTGAGGGGAAAAGACTAAACTACCCCTAACCCTAATCCCTCACTAATGACTAATATACCCCTGTGCCTCACACACAATTACAGAGTCTAACACCCCCCGCAGTCACGACATCTAGCCACTGCAGATGTTGAGACTATACCGAAACTCGGAGAACAGCGATGACGGGAGGCCCTTCGTGAAGATGTCGGCGAACTGCGTCGTCGTCGGGACATGGTGTACCCGAACCTCGCCACGTGCAACCCGCTCACGAACAAAGTGGAGGTCGATCTCCACATGCTTTGTGCGCTGATGCTGGACCGGGTTGGTGGAGAGGTACATGGCGCTGACGTTGTCGCAGTAGATCAGGGTGCTCCTGGCGACGGGAGTGTGGAGCTCCTGAAGTAGCTGCTGAAGCCAGGAGGCCTTAGCCATGCCATTAGCCACGGCGCGATACTCCGCCTCAGCACTCGAACGCGACACCACGGGCTGTAGCTTCAAGGACCAGGAGATGAGGTTGCCGCCCAGGAAGACGGCGTAGCCAGAAGTAGAGCGTTGTGTGTCCGGGCAGCCTGCCCAGTCAGCGTCGGTGTACGCGACCAGCTCGGAGGCCGCGTCACGTCGAGGGTACCTCGTAGGTACCGAAGAATCCGCTTCACAGCAGTGAGGTGCGGCTCCCTCGGGTCATGCATGTGGAGGCACACCTGCTGAACCGCATACGAGATATCCGGCCTGGTGAAGGTGAGGTACTGAAGAGCACCTGCAAGACTCCTGTAAGTGGTGGGGTCAGAGACGGGTGTCCCATCGGTAGCGGAGAGCTTCGTCTGAGTATCCACTAGAGTGGAGCATGGCTTGCACTCAGCCATGCTCGCTCGCTGGAGGATATCCAGACAGTAATGTCGCTGGTGAAGGAACAAGCCACCTGGTTGGTCCTCGACCGCAATACCCAGTAAGTGGTGGAGGCAGCCCAGGTCCATAGCGAACTCCTGTTGTAGAGCAGAAATGGTGCGCCGAATCAGAGCCGGACTGGACGCTGTCAATACAATGGCATCGACGTACAGTAAAAGGTAAGCAGTATCACTGCCACGTCGATAGACAAATAGCGAAGTATCCGACTTAGCTTCGACGAACCCCTGTGATGTAACACCCTAAATTTTGATTCAAAACCATAAACCATGTTCAGAGGGGAATTTAAAAATTTTTGGACGTGTTGCATGTTTTGCAAAAATTCAAATTCAAACTGGAATTCAAATTAGACTCAAAACAGAAAAGAAATGGAAAAAGAAAAAGAGAAAACGGGAAAAAACCGGCCAGTGGGCCGAAACCCGCCAGCCGGCCCAACTTCCCCGCGCCAGCCCGCCCCCGCGCGCCCGCGCTGTCTCTCACAGACGGGTGGGACCCACCTGTCATCCCTAACCCCGCGACCCCGGACTCTCCCGCGCGCGCGCGATCTTAACCGATCGAAATCCCGCGTCCCTCAGCCCGAATTCCGGTCCCAGAAGACTCAAACTCGATCACAACTGACCCACCGCCCTCCCCCGGCTATAAAACCCCCAGCCCCGATCGGTTTTCCCCACGCGATCGCCGATTTTTGCTCCGGTGAGAACCGAGACTTCGTCGGTGAATTCTGGTCGATCTAAGCTCGGAAACTCTGATCTAACTCGCTGGTCTTGATCCACCGCCTCCGGGGAACTGTTTAGATGATGTGTATTACTAATTTCATAATAAAATACACAATTATGCATAGGAATATAAATCTGAAAATATACCAACTAGTAAATGATAAATGGAGTTTTTAAAATCCAAAGAGTTCAGTTTAGGGTTGATAGAAATTATGAAGGCACATATGGAGAAGAAAAATACTTTTCATACATACTTGGTAGTTTAATATAACGAATTTATTTAAAACTGAAACACATATATATATATATATAGTATGTAAGTATAAATATGAACACCAAAGTAGGAATCATATACATATAAATAAAAGTGTATGCAAGCCACAGATCAACACACACAGAGTAACCACAACACATATAATGGTGAATGAATTTCATAAATATGAATGTGTGGTTTGTATGAAGTGGAAGTGTGAACTATGTCTTATAGATTGTTGTTTTTCTTTTGCTATGTGTGATGGTGTGATATAGAACCTGCTCAAGAGCAAGTTAATCCTTTCCAAGACCAGGACTACCCATTTCAAGAGCAGCAAGAAGGAGGCAAGTGTCCTTGACCACTTTGATCCTATGCTAGGATGTGTAGATAGAATTATTTGCATTGTCAATTGAAATATGGAACCCATGATAGGAAGTTTCCCTAGAATTGCATTATCTTGTTTCCTTGTAGCATGGGTTGGGATTTATTTTATCATGTCATTTATTATTATGCATATGCTTAGCCATGCTTAGAATGGGATGTTTGGGATATGAGATCATCAGTTTATTTTACCATACTCTTGAATGAGATATTGTGAGTTATGTAGAGGTAGGGATCAAGGCAAGTTGGATGTTTTGATTGTGTGCTAGGTGCACGAGACTTGGGTTTGTGTATAGTACTTGCCTGGATCCTAAGGACCGGTTCATGGAGCATGTAACCTGGCTTTACCGTGCCAACCATATGCTGAGATGGGGCAGCTTGGCCAATTAATTAGGTGTATCCCCGACGTAGTATGGGTGTGTTGGATGGTGCGGGGAGTAGGTGTCAGCTGGACTACCATGTGAACCGCAAGGCTCAAGAGGGGGCCACTGCAGCGGGGTTGGAGCCTCTTGTATGCTGTTAGGGGTGAAACCTCAGTGGGCCCACGCTCGTCGGGAATCCCTTTGTAAAGGCTTCGTAGTGATCTCCTGGCTACACACCTGGGAAGTGTGAATGTGGATCGTAGCCACTGGCATAATGGAGGTTCTTTTAGTCCACCCGGCAACGGGAGATGAAATCACTACATGTGGGTACAGTGGTACAAACTCTGCAGAGTCAAAACTGTCATGACAGCCGTGCTCACGGTCAAGAGCGGCTTGGACTTATTCATGATTAGAGGATTGATGGTTTTGGAAGTTAAGCGGGGAGCTTAACATTGGAAATGGTGTTATGGTTATTGGATTATGATGATGGGATGGGAGATTGAGACCATTTCACCTGTGTAGTAATGTAGGTGCTTAATAAGCTAAGATGATAGGTATTAATTGCGTAGTGCTTTAACCATGAGTTCAACCTCTCCTTGTTCTAGCCATGCATGATATAATTTTTCCCACACTTGCTGAATACCATTGGTACTCAACCTTGCATATTTGTTGGTTTATATTGCTGCTCAGGTCAAGATAATGAGGTGGTGTATAATGACCAAGACTTTGGACCCGAGGAAGGTTTTTAGGTTTATGAAGACCCCCGGGCAACGCCTGTGATGGAGCCCTAAAGAATAATATTCCGCTGCTAGTTTATTTACTTGTGATGAAGCATTAGTGTCCATTGAGACATTTGCGATGTAAGACTTATTTATATTCGACACCTGGCTTGTAATAAATGATGCTTCACTATTTGTCATCACATGTATGAGAAAATGATCCTGGCATACATGTGATATTCGCTTGGTTGTTCTTCGGAAAAACCGGGTGTGACATGTGAGACCAAGAAGAAGGCGAACCGGCTATACCAGGCTCACAGTGCCTGCTTTAGTCCGTACAAGGATTTGTTCAGCTTACAGACCATGTCTGGGTGAGCTGAATCAACAAATCCTGTCGGCTGACTGCACTACACCGTCTCGGTCAGTGTACCGTGGAGGAAGGCATTCTTGACGTCCAACTGGTGGACAGGCCAAGAATGTGAGAGAGGCAGCGACAGAACGGTACGAACCGTCCCCGGCTTCACCACCGGGCTGAAGGTCTCGTCGTAGTCGACTTCAGGGCGCTGAGTGAAACCCCGAAGTACCCACCGAGCCTTGTACCTCTCCAAGGTACCGTCCGCCTTCTTCTTATGTGTAAACACCCACTTGCCCGTGACAACATTGCCACGACCGGGGCAGGGAACTAGGTCCCAGGTCCGGTTGGCAAGCAGTGTCGCATATTCTTCTTCCATAGCCCGACGCTGGTAGATGAAACTAGGGATGGTGTTGATAAGAAATTAGAGTTATGGAGACAAACCTTAGAGTCCAGGAGGTTTAGATTTAGTAGGACCAAGACCGAGTATATGAGGTGTGACTTTAGTGGTGTTGGTCGTAAAGAGAGAAATGTTAGTCTACAAGGACAAATAGTACCTAGAAAGGACTCTTTCCGATACTTAGGATCAATGCTACAAAGCAATGGCGATATTGATGAGGATGTTTGCCACAGGATCAAGGTAGGGTGGATGAAATGGCGACAAGCCTCTGGAATCCTATGTGATAGGAAGGTCCCACAAAAGCTAAAAGGAAAGTTCTATAGGACGGTGATCAGACCCGCGATGCTTTATGAGGCAGAATGTTGGCCAACTAAACGACAACATGTCCAACAAATGAGTGTCGCAGAGATGCGCATGTTACGGTGGATGTGTGGGCACACGAGAAGAGACCGAATAAGGAATGAGGCTATTCATGATAGGGTAGGGGTGGTGCCGATTGAAGAGAAGTTACTCCAACATCGACTTAGGTGGTTTGGACATATCCAACGGAGGCCTCCAGAAGCACCGGTTAACAGTGGGATTTTAAGAGGTAGAGAAAATATTAGGAGGGGTAGAGGACGACAAGGTTGACTTGGGAGGAGGCGGTAAAACGAGATTTGAGAGATTGGAATGTATCCAGAGACTTAGCTCATGATAGGATCACATGGAAAGTAGCAATTCATGTGCCAGAATCTTAGTCTTGTTTTTTTTCTTTTTTTTTGTTCTTATATCTCTTCCTCTCTTTTACTTCATTGATATTGGGTTTCATGTCTAGCCGACCCCAACATGCTTGGGATAAAGGTTTGGTTGTTGTTGTTGTTGTTGATTCGTAAGTTGAGTAGTTGTTGGAGGATTAGTGCCCATTAGTGTCATTATCATGTTGATCTCTTGATTGGACTGAGTAAAGAATGGCTAGGTAGAGGAATTGCACAGAGAGGAGGCCCATTGGCTACAATCTGACATAGACGGACAGGATGTGTTGTAAATTGAGATCCTAGGAATGAATTTTTTAGATGATGTTAAAGTATAAATGAGTTGTCTACCCTTTCCTGTCAGCTTAAACTTTTGGGTATAACTGGTTGGTGCATAGTAGCCTAATATGGTATCAGAGCCAGAGGTCTTTAGTTTGAATCCTGGTATGCGCGACTTATTAAATAAATTGCAGCCGACTCATATTCCACGTTTGCGGCCCAGGAGAGCCTACACGTGAGGGGGAGTATTGAAGTATAAGTGAATTGTCTAGCCTTTCCCATCAGGTTAAACTTTTGCATGCAACTGGTCAGTGCGTAGTACCTTAACAGATGATGTGGCCTCATGAGAATCAAGATATATAGCAATTAATGATTATTAGTTGGTTGTGCTTATATAAGATATAGATATTAGATTGGTATTAAGTACTTCGCAACAGATACTAAATAGGTGCATAGGAGGCCAGAAGTCCAACCTCTTATGCAGCAACTAAAGAAACTTGGGGACACTGCATAATGTACAACAAAATAAAAGGAAGAGTGACGAAATAGATGGAACCTTTAACAGGAACGTTTTGATGTCTCCCAGATGAAGTGATTTTATTTGCAGACACAACTCGGTCAAAGGCATCCGTAACATCTCAGGCACCTTCAAGCAAAGTAGAGAGAATATAAATTCCCAAAGACTGATGCTATTTAGGAGCATTTTGATAGCCTTTGACAATGGGGGTAACATAAAATGTACTCCATTTTTATATCTTGTTGCCATTAAAACAAGTATTCCCTTTGTTCCTTTTTATTTGACGCTGAACTAACCAGCGTCAAATAAAAAGGAACAGGGGAGTATTAGTTTTCTGGTCTTAACTACAAAATAAAATGGAGAGAGTAACTCATTTGTGTGGATGTCATTTGTAATTCCCATATATCAAAAAATAATAATATAATTTCCTCACTCCACAGAACAGTGGGTTGGAACCCAAAAAGAATTGATTGGCTGAGATGCAGAATGGGGAAGTGAAAACCTTTTAAAAAGCATGATCACCCAAGACACTAGGAAAGATAAATGATATATCTGAGAGGCAGAACAGGAGGAAATCAAAAGGAAAGAATAGGGGCAAGAGCATGCAATAACCTGAAATGGACGCATAATGTTTTCAAAACGATGCCTTGTATACAAACAGAAACATAACCCGGGCTTAACACGACCAGCCCTTCCCCGCCTCTGTTTTGCATTTGCACAAGAAATCCAGTCTTCTACTATGCTTGACATTTTCTGCAAATGTATGAGATAAAGTAGATAATATCAGAAATTACTTTAAATATTATATCTAAAGTTAATGGTGGTCGTTCCATCTTTTACAGGATTAAAAAAAAGCATCCTGGTGCATGTAGCTCCCGTTTACGCAGGGTCTAGGGTACGCAGCTTTTCCCTTCATTTCTGCAGGAGGCTGTTTCCAGTACTTGAACCCACAACCTCATGGTCACAAGGCAACAACTTTACCGCTGCGCCAGGGCTCCCTTCTTCATCTTTTACAGGGTTTTAATGTTTTAAAAGAATTCTGTATTTCAATTTTCAATACATGTATTGAGAAACATAAAAAAACTAGAATTGTCAAACTGCCCAGACAGCCATGTTGAGTTCACATGATCTTTAATCTTAAGAACCATAGTTTGAAAGTTCAAGCATGCAACCATATCAATGTGGTGTGGTAGAGGACAATAACAGTTAATGCTATTATTACCGTCAAGACATCAAACATTTGATTATATATACATTCGATCATGTGTTCATTTTGTTAGGAATGTGAATCCTTAGTTCTATTGACCAGTGCCAATGGGGATGTATATAGAGTACAAGAGACACCCAAACCCTAGATACAAGAAATGACTATTTTACCTTAACACATTTATACTCAGTGTCAACAAGAATCAACCGAGGGGAGTACTTTCTTTTCTACAGAGGGTCTTTTTTTCAGGAATGTTGGTTTGCTAAGAATTATTGGCCACTGTTTCAGGAGTATGAGTCAGTAGGAAAACAAGGTCTGGTAGTGCAGGCAGTACTGAAATAAGCAAATGCTGAAAAGATGGTTTATCACACTCAAACATGTAATAAGCCTCAAGAATCAAGGGATCTAAGCGGCAAAAAATATTTTGGCGTGTTTCATTAGAAATACCATCTGATTTTTTTCTTAAGACTGAACTGGAGAGCTATGACCCAAAAATCTCATATTATTTAGTATCTAACCCATAAAATAATGGTCCAACAAAGAATCAACAAACTATGTTAACCAACCACATTATTTCTAGGGACAAATTTAAAGTGCACGGTGCACCATCCAGTAAACAAAAATTGTAACAGAGTATAGAAATTGAAATATTATGCAAATGATAATTATGTGTTTATCTAAAACTACAAGTGTAAGAGAATATGACCTTGCGAGGGTTATAACGGTTCTCCTTGTGCTTTCCAGTATCAACTACATATATTACATCATCAATTGTAATGCTTGTCTCTGCTATGTCTGTGGCAACAATAATCTGCAACATCATGCAGCAATAAGTACGTCGTAGGTGTAGGTCTGTGAGGACAGGAGTGGTGTAATCACCTTCCGGAAGTTATCTGGTGGAGACTCAAACACTTTTCTCTGATCAATAGGTCCAAGCAGGGAATGTAACGGAAGGATCCAATCAGATGATGCCCCTCTAAATCTAACTGAAGCAGATAGTCTATCAATCAACATGTCTATTTCTGCTACTCCCTGTAGAAGCATCAATAAGAAGAAGAAAAATCACCCATAATGTAAGTATATTAGCACACAAAGCATTGAGCTAAATCTAACACCAAGACTTACAGGAAGAAAAACCAGGACAGCGCCAGGAGGGCAGTTTTCATCAATGTAACATATCAAGTCCTCTAAAAGGTCGAAATCAATCACATCTTCATTCAGGCGTTTCTGTATTATCAAACGGAAATCTTCAGTCAGAACCAATTTAGTGTTCAAACAGAGAGCTGCAAGACAATATAGTTGACTTCAGAGAATGGAACTCACTAGATTTTGGTTGGTTTTCTCACTGTACGTCTTATAGTAATTGGAAGTATAATGAGGATTAACATAGCCTTCAGAAAGAGTTGATTCGTCACCCCATGAGGATAAGACAAGGTTCTTTTTTCCTCGTCGGTTATTCACTGAGCTGCTAGCATGCTTCCACTGAGGTAGAATAAAAAAGATTGAGGGTCCATGATAAGAAACACACAAGTAAATTGGTTTCAGAAGATCTGAAAAGGTGTTGATGGAACACACAACTGTAAGAACATATACTGAAGTTGGCTGCATGATCAAGGTCCATAGTTTGTAATAGAGCACATAAGAAGACCAGGAGATGTGTATCCACAAATACAATGGTAAATGGAATATTTATAAAATCAAATGATTCATATAAAACATAAAGAATGTGTACTCCACTCTATCTAGTATGAGAACTTGGTGCATAATACCTTTTCTCCATGCTGTGCAAAATATGCTCCAGATGCAGGAGAATCCAATGCAAGACAGTAGTCCAGTTGCTCATAAACATCCTCAAGGAAATGAGTTGACACAGGGTGTGTTCTTCCTTCAACACTAATCAAAGGACATTCTCCAAAATATCGTACAAATAGGCTTGAATCAACTGTTGCAGACCTGATTTTAAATCATCAGAATAAACACAATATTACCAAGATAAAAAATGAAACAGTAGGAAAGAGGATGCAAAGGAATGAGTTTTACATGAGAATCACTTTCAATTTCTGTCCTTGTTGGTTAGAGCGTTTCTTAACAAGATTCTTAAGAACAATAAGCAGGAAGTCACCCTGCAGGCGGCAAATACAGGCTGTTCAAATATTTCATCTAGCATAGGAACAAATATGACATTTTGTAACTTAACAAAGAAATAAATGCATAAGTACATACCAAAATAGTTCGCTCATGTACTTCATCTACTACAACATGAGTAACATCACTTAAGTCCGTGTTTCCCTGAAACATATAGCATGAATAAGATGCAGACATGATTCGTCTAGGTGAAAAGCTGATATAAGTTACATGTGATTAAAAAAGTTACATGAATCATATGGGTAACTACTTACAGATAATTTTCTAAGGAGGATACCAGTAGTACAGAACAAAAGCTTTGTCCTCTCATTCCTAAAACAATAGAAAATATCATATATATATATATATATACATAGTTATTAAGGTGGTAAGGCGACATACCCCCTTTTTACCTTTTAAGCGATAAGGCGTAAGGCGAGGCGACGCCTTACTAATATATAAATATAGAAAATGGTATGAATACAGTCCCAAATTCCAAATAGATAAGGATAACAGTAGCAATTAGAAAAATAGAGGTAGTTCAACATAAACCAACATAATTGACTAAAAGTCCAACATAACTAATAGATAGTAGTACTAGTGTACTAGATAACACTCCCATCTCTCAAGTTTGGCTCAATATCCATCTCTCAAGTTTGTACTAGTCCTCTCTAACCTAACTGATACCTGACTCCCTTCTCTATTATTTGGGCTGGGCTGAGATAAACTGAAAATGGAGTAAGGTGTCGCCTTACTGGCGCCTTAAGGACGCCCCATCGCCTTACGGACGCCTTACTCAGGCATCTAAGCGACGGGGACGCCATATATATATATATATATATATATATATATATATATATATATATATATATATATATATATATATATATATATATATATATATATATATACACACACACACACCTCATGAAGATCTTAGTTACAAAGTTATAAGAATTGTGTGCATAGATCATCAGCGTATGAAAATGAAACGCACCGAGCACTGTCAAGCCGAACTTGATATCCGACCAGTGAGTCGTTCGATCCAGGTGAAGATTCACACCTTTCATCAGACACTCTTTCTGCCACAGAAATGGCCTATACATATGTAGAGGAATCCAAGTTATGTTCGACTATATCTGTTTGACCAAATACAAAGTATAGGGTGCTCTGTGAGCAAGTTAAGTAAAGTTTGAAGCATTAGCAAGTACCAAAAAAGCAATCATCACATCGAACAATGTCCTGATAATGCAGTATTAAAAAATGCTTCAAAATTCCATATATAGCCTTTTAAGTGATTTTCATAAATAAGCGATGCAAAATTTGGCCTTGCAAGTGATTTTCATGAATAAGCTTATGAGCCAAGCAAAATGTTCATGTAATAACACTATAAATCCTATGATACTGTTCTCGAACAGATGGAATTGCACTGTGATCTTACCGCTATCCTGCGGGGCTGTGTGCAAACTATATTGCAGTAACCTCCAAGTTCAGACTCGATCATGTCGTCCAAAATAAACTGTGGCACCTGCAATAGATGAGAAATAATCACGAGTCAATAAATCTAGAAATCTATACAACCTGCGCAAGCTGGTGCCAATGTGCCATATCATATTTGGTACTACATCTTTTAAAAATTGAAACTTTTTGCGAAGGCGTACTCCACAGATATAAACTTTGCATCTAGAGACACTATTGCAGCCACCTAAAAAATTATGATGGCAATACTACTAGTACCTATGTGAGAATAGGATAGCTCTCATGGAGTCATGGTTCACCAGTAATAATCGAACAAAAAAAGACCCAAGGTCCAAATGAGAAACGCTGAAATGGTAAACAACAATCTATATAATGGACTCATCTACAAAAGGAGAGGATATGGTTGTATGATATAATGCACTTCATGTTGACTGCCACTCAGAATACTTATATCATCTAATAACCATTGTGCTCAAGAAGGACAACAATTGTGCTACTTTCTTCATGGATTCTATTAAATAGCTGTGGGCTCAGCCCTTGTACAGAACAGTTAGCTTGTTCTTTTTCCTTGCTTTGCGCACTTTTTTCTGGCATTTTTTATTAGTAAAAAATTCAACAGTCGGGGGCTCCCCTACTGTGTATTCCTCAAAAAAAACATTTGCACAGGGAAACAATTAATAGCAGAAAGGAATTCAAAGGAAAGGTAGCACAAGTACCTGAGTTGTTTTCCCACATCCGGTTTCTCCACTGACAACAATTACATCATTCTTTTTCAGCAATTGTAAGAAATGATTCCTCTGTCTAGCGATTGGCAAAGAAGCTCTTGCTTCCAGCATTTTCTAGATTTAAGGTTTAAAAATACTCATTAGAACAAAGACCAAAACTAGCAGTTAATTCAGGAAAATGCTTCTAGTAGATTGAACTTTCAAGTTCCAATGCATACCAAGTAATTCGGTAGCTTCTTTTTATCTTCCAACTGCTTTTTCAGAATTACATGCTCTGATGATTTCGATCCTAATTGTGGGAAACAACAAGCCGCCCTAAAGTTATTGTCACACAAAAGAAGGCAAATTACAAAAAAAAAAGGATGGCATAGCTTTTGCTCTCTTGACCATCTCAAAAAGAAGGGGGGAGGGAGAAAAAGTAGCGATCAGAGCAAAAAAAAATAGACATTATTAAGGTTCATTGGGTGATAACAGCCAACTATTAACGTCCACGCATCAGTGTAAAATCAGATGGCTGAAAACATAAGTTATCAAGCAGCCCATGATACAAATGTTCCAATACAAATAGACAAAAACCATAATATCAAAAGGCTCATTGATCTAACATGTATACATGATTGTATATTTTGTCCTGGAAAGTGGTGAGGGAACTCTGCTGCTCAGACAAAGAATGAAATGGACAAGATGAATGACGTTCTACAAAATGTTACATGCCAGTAATATGACTGCCATGGGTGACAGGCTAGCATATCTTGGAAGGACAGAAGGAGAAGATGGTAATCAGCAACAATCAAGATTGCATGACATTATTCATAAGAATGTTTTGGGAAAAATAAAGTTGAGAACTTGAGATGATTATATCCAAACTTACCCGTACGATTCAGCGTGGTATCGTCTCTATGCTCATAGATAGATTTCATGTCCTCTGTGTTCCCGGAATCTAAGAATGTACCACCAGCAGAACCGTTTGATGTAGAAATTGTATCAACATCCATGTTCAATAACATATCTACAAAGTCAGCTCTTCGGCCATCCTCCGTGTCCAGCACCCTTGATGTTGATGATAATTCACCTGTTTCATGCAAACATGCAACATGAATGTAGCTCATAGACCCATTAAAATTCACCAAATCATCAGAGAAGAAAACATGAAAAATCCTCTCCAACCTTCTTGCCAACTTAAAACAAGTGATGAGTATGGCTCAGTAAGCAATTGACGTAGTGGAAGGTCAGCAAAGAACTGATATAGAGCAAAGGCTGCTACTCGACTTTGAGCTTCCTGTTCATAAATTTGGAAAGTGTTTAATAATGCTAACTGCTATGATTAGTAGCAAGGTTAAGCTGTTAGGAAATGACATCTCCCCGTAGTATGTTGATATAACAATTTGTATTATCATGCAAACAACTATGGCGAGAAGAAACATGTCATAAGCTTTTAATACATGGTGGTAGGACAACTTAGCTCAGCTCTATTAGAAACCCGGGGGTCATCAATTAGCCCAACTTGTATGAAGTACATAAAGAAACAGAAAAATATTAACCTCGACAGATCCATATTCTTCATCTACTTCAAGTAACTGGATTTTCGTCAAGCCTCCAGCCTTCCGACTCTTACCACGACCAGTAGCACCCCGTAACACATTAACAGCATATACAAATTTCCCATCTTTCTCAGATATTTTGCTGTATTTAGGTGCTTCCCAACCAAGTTTCTGACAAAACTTCTGTAAAACAGCTTTAGGCGTTTTACCGTAATCTCCCTGGAGTTGAAAGAAAAAATGTAAACATTTAGAAACAAGTGCATAGCAGAAGCACAAATCAAACATGAGGCATGTTCCATCAATACTAGGAAAGTGTAAAAGCATACTACCTTCTTCCATATGTCATCTATGTTTCCAAGAAGATGGCCATAACCATCATGCACTAATTTCTCTAATTTTTGCTGTTTCAATATTTCTGGAGCCACTGCATCCCAAGCAGAGGAGTCTTCAAAAAACAGGTTATCAAGCTGTACTTCATCTTCTTCTATCTCCTTTGTATGAGTTTCAATAACATCCTTAGGAACTGTCTTTTGCAAACCAGATCCATCATCAAAATTAACAAGACTGTCAGATTTATTCTCAGTTGCCCCTGAATCATTATGAACACCCTCAATATTTCCAGTTTCTGGATTTGAAGACGAATGTGCAGACTGGCTTATTTCTTCCTTAGAGTTTCCCTGTTTGGAGTTCTTTTTTGCAGCTGAAAAGTGAGGGAAAGCATATAGCAAATTTGCAGACAGTGTTTAAAAAGCGATAGAAAAAAGCGAGCGGGGGAGCTCCGCCTAGCTAGAGCTGGGACTTGGGCCGGGCCAATTCCGGGCGGGCCGAAGCCCGACGGGCCAGCACGGCCCAGGCACAAAAATGGCACGAAATATATTCGGGCCGGGCTGGCACAGAATTTTGGGCCGGGCCGTGCCCGGGTTCGGCGTGGTCGGGCGGCCCGGCATGAAAATGAATTTCGGGTCGTGCTCGGGCTGGCACGGCTCGAAATGGGCCCATCGGCCCGAATAGGGTTAGGTTTAGAGAGTGACCACGCCGCCCCGCGCACTCCAAGCGCCTCCCGGCCACCCTCCTCGCCCTCACCACCACTTCCGCGCTCCCTGCCCTCATCGCCGACGCGCCACCTCCTCCCCCTACCCCGGCGCCTCAGCTCCAAGTTGAGGCCCCCGCCCCGGCCACCAACCATTTTCTCCGGCTCCCTCCTCACCGCCCCCAGGCCCTCCGCCGACCTCATCCTCGCCACCAACGGCGTCGACATCTCCGTCTCTGAGGGCGAGGCCGCCGGCCCCGGAGGCTTTGCCGCCTGTCGGCAACCTTCTCTTCCCCTTCATCGCCTTCGCAGGCCTCTTCTTCCTCTTCCGCCATGCGCAGGGTGGGCTCGGCGCCGGCCCTGGCGGCCTCGGCGGACCCATGGACTTTGACCGCTCCAAGAGCAAGTTCCAGGAGGTGCCCGAGACCGGTGTGACCTTCCTTGACGTCGCGGGCGCTGACCAGGCCAAGCTCGAGCTGCAAGAGGTCGTCGATTTCCTCAAGAACTCAGACAAGTACACCGCGTTGGGAGCCAAGATCCCCAAGGGTTGCCTCCTCATTGGATTTTTTGGAATTTTTTTGGATTTTACAGATTTTTTGTATTTTTTGGGATAAACGGGCCGTGCTCGGGTCTGGCGCGGCCCGTAATTGGCCCGTCGGGCCGCGTGCCGTGCTAAGGCCACAGTTCTCCATTTTCGTGCATGTCGGTCCGGCCCGAAAAGGCCCGTCGTGCTTTCAGGCCGCGGGTCAAAACGGCCCGAAGCACGAAAGGGTCGGGCCGTGTTGGCCCGGCCTGACTCCCACCTCTATGCCTAGCGTCTAGGCCGCCTAGGCGGCGCCTAGGCGTTTCGCAAAAGCGAGTTAAATTTATATAATATATTATATATATGTAGTTTTTAAAATTTAAAAATATTCAATCAATCAATAAAATAAGATGAGATAGAGTGTGGCACTATCTTGTGCAGGCAGCCATACACTAAGACCGGGCACTACCATCTTGCCAACAACAACCGCCACCGGTAGGGATGAGAAAAAAAAATAGAGTTAGTCGTTCCTTTTATGTGGACACAAAAAGCGGTGGAAAGCGGAACTAAGCGTAAGAAAGTGGAAAAAAGCGGTCCGACCGCTTAATGTCGCCGCCCAGGGAAAAGCGAAGCAGTCCGGTGGCGCTCAGCGCCTAGGCGGCGCTTAATCGGCCGCCTAGACCGCTTTTTTAAACAGAGTTTACAGACTATATTAGAACTCAATTTTATCAGGAGTTCAAGACCATGTAAGACCTAGTAAACAGGATGAGTCATAGTTATAGCATGAAAAACAATGATACAGATTGTGAAGATACCCTTGCTTTTCCGCCTACTTGGTTTTGCTTCAATAACTTCAAAACTTGGTGCGAAGTGATCTTCCCATGTCAATGAATCATTGGAATTTGTATCATCATCCTAACATCAACAGCAGCCAAAGGAAAGTTTATACTTTGAAGTAGAAGAACGAAACATGAGGGAAAAAACAGAAACTTCATTATCATATGGACAAGGCAGAGTGGAAGATGATTGATAGACCTGAAATGGCATTCATTTCAGTTTCTATGCATAAAATGTTCTGAAAATCTAATGCCAGCATCAGCAGTACAAGTCCAAAGCCTTTGTCCCAGGCACGCATCTAATGCCAGCATCAGCAGTATGTTTATAATATTTAGTGATCCATCAGTTACAACATTGATGTAATTTCATATGAATGATGTCAAATTTTAACCCATTATTGTGTAAGGAAATATATTGGCCAAAAGAAAATAATATTGGTAGATGTGTGATCACAACTACTTTTGTAATATTATCCTAATGATTCACTAGCATGTAGGCAGTTACAGGTAATTAACAATGCGTTGTATATTGGAGACTATGTCATCATCAAATAGCAAGGTGGTTGTAACCTCACAAAAATAACAAATAAATAGTAAGCTAAAGAGGTAAGTGAGACCTGAATTGGTGTGACAGTGTTCTCAATGAAGAATGAAGATGAGGTGCCATCTTTTAAAACTATCATGCTTCCTAACAGTACAACTCAACTAAAAGAACTGATAAAAATATAGTACAAGTGATTTTTTCTAACCTGCAAGTTTCACTTTATTATGTACATGTACTTCATGTCCATGGGAAGTTCAGTGCATCTTGGAAAATGTACAAAATAGCACGGTAACATTGCCGAGAAGAAAGCAGCTTTAACTAAGCTCACAGCAGATAACCAAAAAACATAATACAAACAAACTCCAAACATCGTGCAAAGAGTATTAAAACTTGATAACTCAAACCCAGTTACTTGTTCATGCATCAATACCTCCTCTTGCCGTTCCATGTATTGCCGTATCCATGCAGCTTGCGACTCGCGTCCGTCATCCAATGATACATCCTCTTTTCTCTGCGAAACAATTTTAGTTTCCAATACCTCAGTGCTCCTCTTCGCCTCCTTGGATTCACGACTCTGTGGCACCCAATTATCCTTAGCTGTGGACAATACCTTAACAGAACCCTCAGCATCTGCAAAACACACCACAACTATGACCAAGACTTGATCAAAACACAAGAGATTAGTACCCAACAATCAAGGGCAATCCATGCCTCTGATAGGATAACATAGGCATAAAGTCACCACTCCTAGTGGGCACGTGCATGTGCACCATAGTTATTAAGGTGTCGCTTAAGCGCTAAGGCGACCTGGGAGCCTAAGGCGTCCCCGTCGCCTTAGATGCCTGAGTAAGGCGTCCGTAAGGCGATTGGGCGTCCTTAAGGCGCCAGTAAGGCGACGCCTTACTCCATTTTCAGTTTGTCTCAGCCCAGCCCAAATAATAGAGAAGGGAGTCAGGTATCGGTTAGGTTAGAGAGGACTAATACAAACTTGAGAGATGGATATTGAGCCAAACTTGAGAGATGGGAGTGTTATCTAGTACACTAGTACTACTATCTATTAGTTATGTTGGACTTTTAGTCAATTATGTTGGTTTATGTTGAACACTTGAACTACCTCTATTTTTCTAATTGCTACTGTTATCCTTATCTATTTGGAATTTGGGACTGTATTCATACATTTTTCTATATTTATATATTAGTAAGGCGCCGCCTCGCCTTACGCCTTATCGCTTAAAAGGTAAAAAGGGGGTATGTCGCCTTACCGCCTTAATAACTATGATGTGCACACATGTAGAACCAATGTGTAGAAGAGTACAAACGCATATGCTCCAACAGGTATGCTGTTCTACTCCACATTTGAACAGGTATATCGCAAAAACACTAGCCAAATGATTCAACAACAACAACAGATGCATTAAGCCCCAAGCAAGTTGGGGTAGGCTAGGGATGAAACACCTAATACAAAAAGATAAACAAAATGATTAATGATGTAAAATCCATCCTCCGAACACATGCAAGAGAACAATCATTTCGGGCTTCGCAGATGCATGTCGATGAGCACATGCACAGAATGGTTAGGACACAAGCAAAAGCATAGACTGGTGAGGACACAATGTGCTTACAGCCTACATACGAATCATTCACAGCCTGGAAGCACTAAACCCTAAACCCTTGAATTCCATACCTCCGCGAGAGGAGGTGGCGCTGGTGCCGCTCGAGAACTTGAGGGGAAGCTCGTCGCCGGGAAGATTAAAGCACAGCCAGTCCAACGCCGACCCAAACGTCGCCAAATCCTTTCAAAAAATCACCAAAACCATCAGCTCACAGCCAATTCCATCGCGCAGCGACGTTCTAAGCATGCTCGGGGATACGCACGGATAGAGCGGAGAGGGCCTGCTCGATTTGCGCGGAGGAGAAGCCCTCGAGCGAGAGCTTGTCGTACACGCCACGCAGCCGGCGCGCCTTCTGCTCCCTCGACTCGCTGCGCACCGCGGTACCGTCGGCGGGAGCGGGAGCGGGAGAGGGAGCGACGGTGGCGGGGGAGTTGAGCAGAAGGCGGCGGAGGCGACGCTCGTTCTCCGAAGAGATCTGGAGGCGCGGGGCCGCGGCGGCGGCGGCGGATGAGGAAGAGGACGAGGACGAGGCGGACTTGGGCTTCTGCTTCTGCTTCGAAGCTGGCTGCTTCTTCTTCGGCGCCATTTGGCCTCGGCCGTGCGAAGCGTGAGCGCTGCCGCCTGATCGTCTCCGGCGACGGCGTGCTTTCGGAATTCCGTAATCGCGGGGAACTGCTGTGTTGGGCTTTTGAGGGGAAGAACAGTGGGCACGGGCCGTCTGTTGTTGCAGATATGACCGTGGTATAAACTCTCTTGGCAGTTGGGTTGGGCCTTGATCTGGCTTTTCTCTTTTCGGAATAGCCCATGATACAATACAACTTGTCGAGTGATGCACAAAACGTGTCAAAAAAAATAAAAAGAGGATGCACAAAATGATTGAGTCAGAACTGTATTTGAGGACACACTACACATGTTGAGTTGTTGCATCTGCTCTGAGATTTCTCGTATTCTAAGAAAACTCACAGGTAATCATGTTTCAAAGTATCTTTAAAAGATTCATAGAGCTGAATTTAAAAGATAGAAAAAATATCTTTTCGATGTTTGCTTATTTTCCAAGATCACTTACACATGTGGTACAACTGGAATCCATACAATGAAGCGAACCGAAACATGTAAACATGCATACCTTCCCATATTGGGAATTAATCAGAAAAGGTGCCCTGCAGCACAAATGCCAGGCAAAAAAACAATCCTTTCCCGTCGTTTTTTTCTTCTGAGTAACACTGCGTCAACTTTTTCCCACCAGCATCTCACAGACTCACACCGTCCACGACGCCGACCGCTTCAGCACCGGCTTCGTCGTCGCCTTGTCCTCCTCGAGGGAGATCATGCCGAGATGGGACGGGTCCTCCAGCATCATCTTGGCCACCAGGTACCCCGCGATTGACCACGTCTGGAACTTCCTCGCCTGCTTCCCGGTGTACCGCCCCAGCTTGCCGTCGTAGTACTCCGGCCAGCCGTCCCTCGCCAGCCGCGATTCGGCAAGCTCGATGGCGCGCCGGGCGATCTTCAGCCGCCCCGTCTTGATGCACGCCGCAGTGAGCAGCCAGAGCAGCACTGCATATATAATGCATGTAGAGGTGAGTGTGAGCAATTGAGCATATGGGTTCATGTTCATCAAGTTGTTCGCGGAATGACCACCACTGCGCTCGTAGTTAGTTTACGAACATGTGATCTTGCATTTTATAATTTGCTTATGATGCAATATGCCAATATTAAGATGATGAAAAAGTCGTTCAGTCAAGTATCTGTCCGAGTACAGAAGAAAGATCGCTGACTGACCTGGCCACGACCCTCCGTTGTGGTAGCTCCACCTGGTGTTCTTGGGGTCGCATCCCGTGACGGTCTGCCACTCGTGCCCCTCGATGGCCGGGTAGCATATCTTGAGCGGCATCTCGCCGATGAGCTCCTGCCACCGCTCCTCGATGAGGTCCATGATGGCGGCGGCCTGGTCGGGCGTGGCGAGCGAGGCGAGGATGGCGACGCAGTTGCCGAGCGCGAACCAGCGGAAGTCCATCCTGGCGGGGCTGACGTTGCCGACGAAGTACCCGCCGCGGCTGGGCATGAAGTCGAAGAGCCAGTCCGGGATGGACTCCGGGTTGACGTTGAACTTGTTGACGGCCGTGTGCGAGTACTCCTCCGTCTTGAACCGGTAGATGTCGTTGAGCTGCTGGAAGTCCAGCCAGAAGTAGCTCCGCATGTGGTAGCTCAGCGCCGTCAGCCGCGTCACGATGCGCTCCATGATCTCCTTCCCCTCCGCGTCCGGCTTCAGCATCAGCAGCGCGCACCGCAGCGCCATGAAGAAGAGCGCCTGGATCTCGATCGGGTACCCGTACACGCCCTGCAACAACATCAACAACAACAAGAAGACGAAGGTGATCTCACCTCGGCGGCGTCGATCGATCAGCTCTCGTATTGATGACGAGCTCGTATTGTTGCTTACCATCCTGCGATCGATCATGCAGCAGCCGTCGGCGCAGAGCAGGGTGGGGAAGGTGTCAAAGCCCTCGGCGAGGCACTGGTTCATGATGAGCCGGATCCCCTTCTGGCACGTAGGCGTCTCGGCGAGCGTCGCGTCGCCGGTGGACTTGGTGTAGGCCCGGAGGATGATGATCCACCAGAAGCCAGAGTCCACCGGCGCGACGCGGCCGATGGCGCTCTCCCCGAAGTCGGCCACGAGCTTGTCCACGCCGCGCTTGGGGTCCTTGAGCACCTTGAAGCTCGCCGGCATGGCGCCCTCGCCGAGCTTGAACCGGTCGATCCGCTTCTCCCAACCCTGCAGCAGCAGCGTCTTGAGCAGGAAGTTCCGCACGATGTCCGGCTCGCCGTTCATCAGGAAGGCCAGCGCGCTCGGCACGAAGTCCCTCACGAACACCTGCAGAATTGGGTTTCGATGGAGATGAGCACATGCCCGAATTAGGCTGCAAAATCTTTGAGAAGTTCACCAAAGGCTCGTAGTCGTAGCTAGCAGGACACGGAATGTGACGGTTGGCTACAAGTAAGTCTGTCCAAGCAATCATCCAACGACACGACTTTGAACGTGTGCGCAGCCGTAGAACATAACAGATCCCAGGTCGTGTAGGGAGTCCGTAACAGAATAAACGAAGAAGCAACTCTGAACCGATACGGAGAGGGGGGGCAAGAAAGTGTGCGTGCCCTGAGCAAGGCCGACACGCCGTTGTCGTGCGTTACTAACCTGGTCGTAGTTGAGCACCTCCCCGGCGGAGTGGTCGACGGCGGCGATGGTGCCGAGCGGCTGGCCGCGGAAGGACACGAGGGAGCGGCGGAGCGCGTCCCAGGCCTCGCCAACGAGCGGGTGGGGCTCGAACGAGAGCCGCGTGGACGACGCCGGCGTGCCGCACAGGGACCGCAGCCCGCCGCCGGGGGAGTACATGCTCTCGTAGCTGTCCACCATCCCTCCTCCTCCTCCTCCCCAGCCACCGCGGCCCGCCCCGGAGAGCGAGAGCTCGCTGAGCGAGCGGTCGTCGAAGGACCGCTGCCTGTCCACGTTGATCCGCGGCCGGTGGTTCAGCAGCCGCGTCAGGTCGAAGTCGTCCGGGTCCGCCAGCGACGACGTCTTCCACGTCGCCGCCGCCCCGGCGCCCGCCGGCTCCATCTCGCACGCGGCCGCCGCCGTCTTCGCGTGCGCCTGGGGTATGTTCACAGTCAGCCGCCCTGCCTGCCCGAGGAAACAAGCGACTCGAGGCGCTGCACACAGCGAGAGGAAAGCGAGGAGGGGTTGGAGGAAGAAACAACGGAAGGCAGATGCAGCTCCGGTTTTCTTTCGCGGCGAGTCCGCGAGTAGGTGTCGGAGTCGGGTCGCGCGGCAGAGTCTGGCTCGGCTCCGTCACGGGAAGGCGGCTACATAAAGGGGTCGGCGGGTGACGTGTAGGGACGGGAATGTGGCGGACCCACGCTGCCAGGTGGGCTGGTAGTGGTCGGTTCGGGATTTTGTGGGGGCCCCGTGCCGACGTGGCGCGGAGGCCGGTTGCTTCGGCTCTCTGACAGGAGCGAGCGACGAGTGATGACCAAGGGGTGACTCGTTTCTCAACAGATTTCCCTTTTAGGGGCTCTCAACGAATTCTGGATTTAACAAAAGTAAGAAGAAACCAAGATCTCGGATGAAACAGGGGAGAATCTGCGAAAAGGTTATCTGGCGGCCATATAGGCAGTAAAGTTAGCCAACTGAACAAGCAAATGGGGGAAGAAACCAACAGACCACAAAGAGATAGGGGGGGGGTAAAAGCTCATTTAAATTGGAAAAGGAAATGAAAAAAGAGTGCAGGGTCACACCACCTGAGAGAGAAAACCAAAACAGTGTGAAGGGGCAGATTACAGGCACCAAAGAAGATGCTACTATGGCAATACTGCACACTATCAAAGTCATGCAGAGAGATAAGCAAGAAAAGAATAGGGGAGTCAGTTCACAAAGAAAGACGTGCAACAGAATCAAGCCCTTCATGGAGAGAATTGTTGTGACTACGTCAAATCCACTGTTAAAGACTCTAGTGCTAAAGAACTTGAAATATAGAAACAAAAGAGGAGAGGAACAATCTGCAAGAAGAAGTGAACGCATTGCTGGAAAAATGAAAATAGGGGGACACAAAACAGCTGAGGAGCTGGCTCAGAAAGTTCTCACAAAGAAACTTGGGATCATCTCACCGGGTGGCAAACTGATAGTTGAAGCAAAAACAAAGTTTATCAACCTATTTAGCACCCCACTTACAAGGGAGGCGATAGCGGCAATGGAAAGTCTTCCAAAGGCGATGAGCCCGGACCTCAAACAGAAGCATGACGACATCTCAGTAGCTCGCGCGAAGGCATGAAGAAGGAGGCAAGAAAGGAGCACTCGTTATGTTTGTTAAGCGTAATTATCGCTATGTTGAGTCCAACATTGTGTATGTGTCACCGTTGCTGTAGTTTGTAAGACATTATCACTGTCATCAGGTGTGTGCTCTATAGTGAGCAGATTATGGTGTGCAGACACACACCCATTGTACCTGGCATGCAGTGACATAGAGAGGAGGACCTCATCTACAGGTGGAGTAAGTGTGCGGCAGTGCACCCATGTAACCCCGCCAGTGGAATACCCTGTACCCGTACTATTTTTGTGAAAGTGCTCCCTACTAGTTGTTTATACCTGGGATCTATGACGAGGAGGCAGCTAAACCTTCTGGATCGGTATGTACAGGGACTCAATGCACCAGTTAGAAGGCATGCTGTTAAAAATCTAGTAGCTGAGAAGAAAGCCACAATAGTATGTCTGCAGGAAACGGAAATACAACGCTAGGATGACACCCTCATTGCCTAGACGCTCTGCGCCCATTTTACGGCAAGCTATTCGTATCTGCCGGCAGAGGGGGTGAGAGGAGGAATATTGATAGCAACGGACGAAAATCACTTTAGATTAATATCATCAATGGCAACCAGATACACTTTGACTGTCCTAATTCAAATGTTGTCCGATGGAACCGAGTGGTTTCTTACTAGGATGTATGGTCCCCAAACTAGAGAACTCAAATTGAGTTTCATAGAAGAATTAAAGGAAGTGCAGGGGAAATCAATGAAAAGTGGCTACTTGTGGGGGACTTCAACATGATCTACAAGGCAGAAGATAAAAACAGAGGTAGGCTAGACAGAGGGCTGATAGCGCGATTCAGTGCTATGTTAAACTCGCTGCAACTAAGAGAACTGTACCTACATGGCAGAAGATATACTGGTCAAATGGTCAGGAAAACACCATAACGACAAAAATAGATCGCTGCTTCACGACTGTTGAATGGGAGGATCTTTACCCCCTCGCCTGTCTACAAGCCCTACCGATAGAAATCACCGATCATACGGCCCTCCTACTAAAGGGAAGCACACATCATGCACCAATGAAGATGTTTCGGTTTGAGGTTTTCTAGGTAACAATGCCAGGATTCATGGAGACTATAGCTGAGGCATGGAACAGACTCGTAAACACCACCAATGTGGCGAAAAAGCTACACATAAAAATGGAGAGAACCGCGACAGCACTCAAAAAATGGAATAACCAATCAGTTGGAAATATCAAACTTCAAATGAAAATTGCAAAGGAAATAGTAGAGACTTGATTATGCTGAAGAGCATAGAGACATAACACAAGATAAAATAGAATTCAGTCACAGAACCAAACTGAAACTCATGGGACTGATAGCCATAGATAAAATTAAGGCAAGACAGAGAGACAGAATAAACTACATCAAAACAACAGATGCAAACACAAAATATTTTCACCTGAGAGCAAATGGAAGAGCTAGAAAAAAATATTTGAGGATGCTAGAAACAGATAACGGATATGCAGTAACCCATGAGGAAACCACTTCCTACAGCAGCTAGGAACTAACCACACAAAAAATCTCACCCTCAACTGGAGAGAACTGGGTTATAGGACACTAGACTATGGTGAGCTGGAGATGAATTTCACGGAAGAGGAAATAAAAAGAGCAATAGCAGAGATGCCAGGGGAGAAAGCCCCCGGACCAAATGGTTTCATTGGGCTCTTCTTTAAAAAGTGCGGGAACGTAATTAAAGGAGACATCATACATGTCTTTAACTAGCTATCACAGCTGAGAACAAATGGCTTCGGTTTACTGAACTCAGCACACATAGTGTTGTTGCCCAAAAAGGAACAGGCAATGAAAATCACAGATTTCAGGCCAATCAGTCTAATAAGCAGTGTTACAAAAATCTTTTCAAAGGTATTAGCAAACAGGCTAGCTCCCAGATTGCAGGAGATAATTTCTGTTAACCAGAGTGCTTTCATGAAAAGGAGGCATATTCACGACAACTACCTATTTGTTCAAAACATAATCAGAGACCTACAAAAGAGAAAGAAACCAGCACTGTTTATCAAATTAGACATTAGCAAAGCCTTTGATACAGTAAACTGGGCATATTTACTGGAAATCCTGCAAGCGTGGGGTTTCGGGCCAAGATGGAGAGAATGGATCACCACGCTATTATCCACGACATCGACAAAAGTTCTGCTGAACGGAACTCCCGGGAGCTCGATAGAGCATGCGAGAGGTCTCAGGCAGGGGGACCCCTATCACCACTACTATTTATCCTAGCCATTGATCCCCTTCAGAAGCTGCTAAAGTTGGCAACAAAGATAAAAATACTTAAAAAAGTAGCCGAGAATGTAAACAAAGGAGCCATATCTTTGTATGTAGATGACGCCGCAATATTCTTAAACCCCTCCGGTCATGAGCTAAACGTTCTGAAGCAAATTCTTCAAGTTTTCGGAAACTCATCAAGGCTAAAAATAAACATGGAGAAAACAGAAATATACCCCCTAAATATTCCCCTGGACACATTGCATGAACTTGGTATCGTATTCCCGGGAAGAATAAGCGACCTGCCTTGCAAATATCTAGGACTACCCATACTAGTGGCGAGACCCAGAAAGAAAGTCTTTCAAACGCTGACTGATAGGGTGGAGGAAAACTACATATGTGGAAAGGACGAATGCTAACAAAGGCAGACAGGGTGATAGTAGTAAAACATGTCCTAACCTCGATCATAATCTACCACGCTACCGTGATGATATTACCCAGATGAGTTCTAAAAACAATAGATAAAATAAGAAGAAGATTTATCTGGGCTGGAGACAGAGATATAGGACAGGGAGGGGGTCTCTGCCTAGTTAAATGGCAGATGGTATGTCCCCCCAAGGAACTAGGGGGGCTGGGAGTGATGGACCTTGAAAGATTCTGTGTGGCACTTAAATTAACATGGTTATGGCAATCCTGGGAGGATAAAAATAAACCATGGGCCGGTATGAAATTGCCAGGAACCAAGGTGGATAAGGAGCTCTTCTCAGCATCTATAGACATCAAAATAGGAAATGGCAGGACGACACTCTTTTAGCAAGAAAAGTGGAAGGGAGGACTACCACTAAAAGACATGATGCCAAACCTATTTAAACTGGCAAGATACAAAAATAGAACAGTCGCTAAGGAGTTGGAAAACAATAACTGGATAAGATCATTGTGTTTGATACAAACACAACAACAGGCCCGAGAATACGTGCAACTATGGTCGTTAGTACAGAACACTTCTATGGAGGAGGGGGTGGAGGACGACATAACTTAGAAATGGACGCAGGCAGGAATCTACTCTGCGAAATCGGCATATGAGACACAATTTGTTGGAGCAACAATATTTTTACATTGTAAACACTTTTGGTCAGCTACAGGAGAACCAAAAGTTTTGTTCTTCGGGTGGGTGTCTTTACACGAGAAAGCACTAACATCGGACAACCTAGAAAGAAGAGGATGAGATAATGGAGTAGTGTGTCCACTGTGCCTGCAGGAGCCAGAAACGATAGCACATCTGCTATTGAGATGCCCCTTCGCAAAGGAGGTAGCAACAACAGTAGCAACCTGGTACACTATCTTAGGCAGCATTATCGACACTGAAGCAAGAATTTCGGCATGGCTGCAGCAAGTTATGGAAAAACACCAACAGATAGTAGAAAAAAGACGATAGGTATAGTACTATATACTTGGTGGAACATATGGAAAGAAAGAAACATGAGAGTCTTCCAAGGAATAGAGAAACAACCCCTGGAAGTGGCCCGAATCATTAAAGAGAAATTTGGTCTTTTACTAATGACAAGGAGGATACTACCAGGAGCTTACTTACCAGACACTCCTCTTGTGGAGCCAAATTAGAGTAGAACATAAGTTGTATGTTTTTCCTTTCTCTTTCAATCCCACTCAGCTGACCCCCAAATAAACTCTAGACTGTTTGAGCATAGGAGGGGTATCCACCGTATGTATTTTTATGTACTTTTCCTCTTTACTCATGCTTTAATGGAAATGGCATCAAGCATGCCGAATTACTTCAAAAAAAGTTTCTCGTGTGGCAAAGCTAGCACTCCGAATTCTGGATCCAACATACGGATTGAATAACTACACACGGATCGCGACGTTTAGAAAATATTCCTTTTCTCACGCAGCCATGCCTCGGAAGAGTGGAGGTTGCATGCATTGAATATCTTTTGGCAACCAGTGTATCGTGGATTTGCCTATCTGAAAGTGCATCTAGGTAATCCCCGTGGGTTTTGGTTGATTAATGACGACAATTAAGATGCTAATAAGTTTCTACTGAGTATGAGCACAGGTGTTTATCAAAGAAATGGATATGGAGTCTCTCAAGAAGCAAAAGGAAAAGAAGAAGACTTGAAAGAGTAGAAAATAGCATTTTCTATTACTCTTCATATTTTTCTAATTGTGTATAGGGTCTTCTCTTTTAGAGTGCTTGAGAATCACTAGAGAGCTCAAACGAAGGATAAAAAGTTAGAATCATGAGACGAAGTAGTCATAGATATGAAGAAAAGGGAAGACCGGACTTGTCCGGATAAATGGCCGGACTAGTCCGTTCATACCCAGACTAATCCGCTTTAGACCGAATAAAGAGTCTCTGAGTCAGTTCGGACTTGTCCGTTAAAGGCCGGACTAGTCCGTTGTTGTGTGAGTCTGAGCCGTTATGAGACTAAGTCTCAGAAGGCCGGACTAGTCTGCCAAGCGGACTAAGCCGCTTAGGTCCGGAGAAGAAGTCTCTGAGTGCCATCGGACTAGTCCGCTCCACAGGCCGGACTAGTCCGATCTTTTCAGACTAGTCCGAATTAGGACGGAACAAAGGTTCCTGTGTGAGCTCGGACTAGTCCGAGGTTGGCTGGACTAGTCCGCAGCTCCAGTTGAGAGAGTTTTTAGACTAAGTCTGGTAAGACCGGACTAGTCCGCCCTTTGGGCCGGACTAGTCCGCCCCTACCAGACTAGTCCGTTCTCATACAGAACAAAAGTTCCTGATTGAGATCGGACTAGTCCGCTCTTGGCCGGACTAGTCCGGGGTTTCATGACCGTTTGAATCCAACGGTCACTAAAACTTTATTTGGTAAGCTGTGACGTAAGTGGTCCCTTAAGACCGGACTAGTCCGGGTAGTCCGGACTTTAGTTGGTAACGGCTAAATGTCGGGATTTCTATAAAAGGAGACCCCCCGGCTGAGAATTGGGATGACACGAACCTAAGCGCTGAAAACTCATTCCTAGAGCTCTTCTAAGCCTTTTTCCTCACCTTCTAGACCCCTAAGATTGGATCTTAAGGAGTTAGTGGTTGTTGTGAGAGGAAAGACGTGGTGATCGATGTTTGAGCTCTCGGTTTGATTGCTTTGCACTCTAACTGTTATTTTGAGTTTTTAACAGTTGTACTTTGAATTCTAGAGCTACTTGGTTGGTGTAGGGAGCCTCAAAGTGTGAGTAGCCCCTAAGATCATTGTATTCACATTCAATTGATAGTGAAAAAACCCGGGCTTGATCTTGGTGATCGCTCGGTGAGGGAAGGGTTAGAAAAGACCCGGTCCTTGGTGGACTCCTCAACGAGGACGTAGGTTCCTGTGTGGAATCGAATCTCGGGATAAATCATGTCTCTTGGTCTCTGTACTATTTAAATTGCTCACTAAAATTACTTGTCAAGCTTTCACTGTGTTATTTCTCACAAATTGTTCTATTATTTTGTAATCTAATCATTCTCAACTAATTAGTGATATCACTTGACTACCACATATTTTCTGCTCAAACAAACTTAAAAGGAAAACTAAAACACAAATTAGGCTTAGACCGGACTAGTCCGATCTCAGACCGGACTAGTCCGGACTGCTCTGGTTTTATCCGCTGTTTATTTGAATTTCAGCTTTTATTAGCCTATTCACCCCGCCTCTAGCCAACTTTCAATTGGTATCAGAGGCTATCTCTCCACAAAAGCTTAACCGCTTGGAGAGGAGATAGGGGACAAGGTCGGTAGCCAAATTGATCTCAACAAGGGAAAAGGAGCAAGTTCGAGCAACTTTGAAGAACAAGGTTCTAACCCACCTCCCGCAGTTGCTCCTCCACAAGACGTTACAAGCTCAGAAGAATATGAAGAAGTTCTTTGTCTCATGACACTCCTCAAAAAGAAGAAGGAGGAGGCTAAAAAGAAAAAGAAGGAGAAGTTAGAGAAGAAACTCAAGAGTAGTCAACAAGACTACTCACGATATCCTTTTAACTATGAACGACTAAATTCTCATTCCAGTTATTTATCAATTCCTCTAGGCAAACCACCTCACTTTGATGGAACTAACTATACAATGTGGAAACACAACATGAAGTTGCATCTAATTTCCTTGAACCCAAGTCTTTGGCATGTGGTATGTACAGGTATAGATATCCCCGAAGACGAGGATGAACTCACCCTAGAACAAGAACAACAAATCTATCGCAATGCACAAGCAGCAACCGTGCTCAACTCATCTCTGAGCATTGAAGAATTTAACAAGGTAGATGGGTTGGAGCTCGCCAAAGACATTTGGGACACCCTCAAGATCGCACATGAAGGAAACCGATCCGTGAGGGAAGCTAAGATTGAGATGATAGAAGGAGAGCTTGGAAGGTTCGCCATGGAAGAAGGCGAAACACCTCAAGAAATGTACATCCGACTCAAAACTCTTATCAACAAGAGTCGGGCGTACGGATGCAAGAAATGGAATGACCATGAGGTGGTTAAAAGAATGATAAGAGCATTTATGCCTCGTAATGTGACCCTATGCACCTTAATCCGGGAAAGTGCAAGCTTTCATTTGATGACTCTGGATGAAGTGCTAGGGAAGATCATTAACCATGAGATGATAGAGAAGGAATCCCAACACGTCAATGACTTAGCCAAGATCACTTCATCCAAGAAGAAGGGCATTGCTCTCAAGGCCACATCCAAGTCCAAGGCAAAATAAACACAACTCACAAGTGAAGATGAAGAAAGTGATGATGAGAGCACAGACATGGATGATGAAGAAATGGCGTTCTTCATCAAAAGATTCAAAAGGTTGATGAGGAGAAGGAGAAGCCATCACTATGAGAACAAGAGCAAAGACAACGGCAAGTCAAGAACAAAGAAGACTTGCTACAACTGTGGAGAACATGGGCATTTCATTGTGAACTGCCCCCATAGCAAGGAAGATGACAAGAGAAAGAAGAAGGATGGGAAGCCGCAAGACAAGAAATTCTTCACAAAGAAGAAGACATATGGACAAGCCCACATCGGAGAAGAATGGGACTCAAATGAAGAATCCTCCTCCGAAGATGAAGAAAAAGTAGCAACCGTAGCCATCAAGAGGTCAACCATGAAGAAATCACTCTTGCCAAACAATGGTGATTGGAAGAGCCGAAGTCACACATGCCTCATGACAAAGGAAGGAAAGCGCAAGGTAATGACTAAACCTTCTAAGTTACATATTGAAGATGATAGTGACTTTGATAGTAGTAGTGAAAACGAATTCATGTTTAGAGGATTAAACAAAAAGGCTATAGCTAAAATGAAAATGCTATCTGATGAAATATTTGAACAAGAAGAGCTTCTCAATCAACAAGAAGAATTGCTTATCCTTGAAAATGAAAGAAACCTTGAGATTGAGAAACTTCTTGAACTTGAGAGAGAAAAGTGTAGAACACTTGAAAGCGAACTTGCCATGAGCTAGGAGACATGCATTCAACTTAAAAGTGAGAATGTAGCACTTCAAGATGAACTTGTAAGCTTAACCAAAGCTCACAAGAATCTTGAAGCACAACTTGACTCACTTAAGTCAAGTGTCCCAACTGATTCATCCTCCAAAAGCTCTCTCTCAACAAATATAGAATCCAATACTAAAACTTATAAATGTGCTAGCATTGTCTTAAAATTAAAAAATGAGCTCAAAGAGGCACAAAGCAAGAATACACACAAGAGTGGGATCTTTGATAAAGAAAAAAAATCAAATATGCACATAGTGCATACACAGTCACAAGATCTCCCTTCATCAAAGATGGACTTGGATATACTAGGGGAGGAAAGCAAAATGCTAGAATCCTTAAAAACAATAGCAAATTCGTAGCCTTCGTGAAAGAAAACTCAAGTCAAGACAAGAGTAACAACCTTGCATCTACCTCACATAAGATTACCAAAAATGTAAAATCTATAGTATTTCATAATTTCGATGCATCTTATGTTCTTATGAAAAGCAAGTACGGTAAAGTTTATGCAAAATATGTTGAGCCACTCCACAAGAGTCCAAAAACTTGTGTGTGGGTGCCCAAATGCCTAGTAACTAACCTCATAGGACCCAACCAAGTTTGGGTACCTAAGAGCAATGTTTAAATTGTTTTGCAGGCCTACTCCTCCGATGGCACTAAATGGGTGCTAGATAGTGGGTGCACTAACCATATGACCGGAGAGAGGAAAATGTTTGTTGAGTATGAAGAAAATGATGATCCAAATGAAGGCATCTATTTTGGAGACAACAGCCAAGGAAGGGTACTAGGTATTGGTAAAATTGCAATCTCCTCTCATCACTTTCTTTCACATGTTCTACACGTTGAATCATTGGATTATAACCTATTGTCCATATCTCAACTATGTGAGAAAGGTTATAATTGCTTGTTTACTAACAAGGATGTGACCGTCTCTAGAAGAAGTGATAACTCAATTGCCTTTAAGGGTGTGTTAAAGGGAAAGCTTTACTTGGTGGATTTTTCCACAGATAAAGCTCAGCTTGACACATGCTTAATAGCAAAAACCAACATGGGATGGCTGTGGCATAGAAGACTAGCCCATGTTGGAATGAGGAACTTACAAAAACTTCTAAAGGGGGATCACATCCGTGGACTAAAAGGTGTTGTTTTTGAAAAGGATAGACCATGTAGTGCGTGCCAAACAGGAAAGCAAATTGGAACAGCTCACCCCGCCAAGAACGTGATGACGACAACAAGACCATTGGAGATGCTTTACATGGACCTCTTCGGCCCTGTCACCTATATAAGCATTGGCGGTAACAAGTATGGTCTTATAATTGTTGATGATTATTCTCGTTTCACTTGGGTATTTTTCTTGCATGATAAGGGAGAAACTCAAGGAATCCTCAAAAAGTTCTTGAGGAGAACTCAAAACGAGTTTTCTTCAAAAACTAAGAAGATTAGAAGTGATAACGGTTCTGAATTCAAGAACACTGAAGTAGAAGAGTTTTTGGATGAAGAGGGCATCAAACATGAGTTTTCAGCCCCTTATACTCCCGAACAAAATGGGGTAGCTGAAAGGAAGAACCGAACACTCATAGAGATGGTAAGAACCATGCTCAACGAATACAAGACCTCGGATCGATTTTGGGTGGAGGCAGTCAACACCGCTTGTCATGCTACAAACCGCCTCTACCTCCATCGATTCTTGAAGAAAACCTCATACGAGCTCCTAACCCGTAACAAACCCAATATCTCCTACTTTCGAGTTTTCGGAAGTAAATGCTATATTCTTAACAAGAAGCCTAGGATTTCAAAATTTGCTTCAAAATCCGATGAAGGTTTCCTACTTGGTTATGACTCAAATACCCACGCTTATCGTGTCTTCAACAAAACCTCTGGGTGCGTTGAAATTGCATGTGACGTGGTGTTTGATGAAACTAATGGCTCCCAAGTGGAGCAAGTTGATCAATGTGTATTAGATGAAGAAGAAGCACCAAGTGAAGCACTAAGAAGAATGGGGCTTGGAGAAATCCGTCCCTAAGAAATTGTAGGACAAGATGCTACAAGATCATCAAAATTGGCACCTCTCACTCAAGATCAAAATCAAACACCCCAAGATCAAGACGGTCAGTTTGAGGAAGAAGAAAATCGAAACCATGGTGTTGATCAAGGGGGAGAAGAAGAAGAAGAAGAAGAAGAAGAAGAAGAAGAAGACGAAGAAGAAGAAGAAGACGAAGAAGAAGAGGAAGAAGAAGAAGACGAAGAAGAAGAGGAAGAAGAAGAAGAAGAAGAAGAAGACCACTCAAGAAATCAAGTGACTCACCCAAGGGTTTATCAAAGCATTCAACGAGATCACCCCGTTGATAACATCCTTCGAGATATCACAAAAGGGGTAACAACACGTTCTCGTATAGCTAACTTTTGTGCACATTACTCTTTTGTGTTGTCCTTGGAACCATTTAGGGTGGAAGATGCACTCACGGACCCAGATTAGGTAGTAGCCATGCAAGAAGAATTAAACAACTTTACAAGAAATCAAGTATGGGAGCTAGTGAAAAGACCAGACGCAAACGTGGTAGGCACCAAGTGGGTGTTCCGAACAAGCAAGACGAACACGGAGTGGTGACGAGAAACAAGGCCAGACTTGTAGCAAAGGGATATGCTCAAGTCGAAGGTTTGGATTTCGATGAAACCTTTGCTCCCGTAGCTAGGCTTGAATCTATTCGTATTCTATTAGCCTATGCTACTCATCATGATTTTAAACTCTATCAAATGGATGTGAAAAGTGTCTTCCTAAACGATCCAATCAAGGAGGAGGTGTATGTGGAGCAACCACCCGGCTTTGAAGACCAAGAATATCCTGATCATGTGTTTAAATTGCATAAAGCTCTTTATGGCCTCAAACAAGCTCCTAGAGCTTGGTATGAATGTCTTAGAGACTTTCTCATTGATAATGGCTTTAAGATAGGCAAAGCAGATTATACACTATTCACAAAGAATGTAGACAACAATCTCTTTGTGTGCCAAATATATGTCGATGATATTATATTTGGTTCTACTAATAAATCTTTTTGCAATGAGTTTAGCAAGATAATGACAGATAGATTTGAGATGTCCATGATGGGAGAGTTGAAGTTCTTCCTCGGATTTCAAGTCAAGCAACTCAAGGAAGGCACGTTCATTAGTCAAACCAAGTACACACAAGACATACTCAAGAAGTTCGACATGGACAAAGCAAAACCTATCAAGACACCAATGGCAACTATGGTCGACACTTCCCTCGGACCTGCACTGGGCAGCCCGTGGAGGTTCTTTTTCAGAGGGGCTAGTCACTTGCGGAAAGCTTGAGCGTATGGACGAATTAGGAAGAGCTTGACACGACGGGTTTTACGTGGTTCGGGCCGGCGGAGCGTAAAACCCTACGTCCACGGTGAGCTGAGGTGCTCGTTGCTCAGAACCGGAGTTCTGAGCTTGGGGATGACTGATGTCTAGCGTATGAGTTGCTGGAGTGCGAACCCTTGCTAACGTCGCCTACCCAAGGCTTTTATAGTCCAAGGCTCGGGTGGCTTACAAGGGGGGCCCGGGACTCGACAGGTGGTCCCGGGGAGATTGTCTGTCATCTACCGTATCTGCAGTTATGCCGGTAGTTGTCTTTGGCGAAGGCTTCTGAGTCTTCGTCTTGCCGCCCTGCCCATGCCGCATGCTAGTCGTAGTGGTTGATGACGGCGGGAGCGGCATGGGATGTCTTGTCGCTGCGTTTATTGGCTGGCAGGCTCTGACACCGCACGCCAGTCTGTGATGCGACTGGGCGCAACGGCACCTGACAGAGGCGTGCTCCGCGTCTCCGCGTCTTGGGAAGGCGCGGGCCTTGAATACCTTGTACGAGCAAGGTATGGAGCGTCTTTACGCCCGCTGCCTACCGCTCGGGGGCAGGCAGTACTGTTCTGCTGGACACGTGGCGGGTCCGGAGCCCTCCTCAGAGGAGAGGGGGTCCGGCCCCGCAGGTCACGTGGAGCCTTCGGACCTCTCCCCGCGGAGGGGGAGGTCCGTCCTCTGTCGGCCATGTGGCGGGCCCGGAGCTCTCCTCTGAGGGGAGGGAGGTCCGGTCCCGCTGGACATGTGGCGCCTTCGGACCTCTCCCACGCGGAGGGGGGAGGTTCGACTTCTGCAGGCCACGTGGCGAGCCCGGAGCTCTCCTCTGAGGAGACGGAGGTCCGGCCCCGCTGGACACGTGGCGCCTTCGGAGCTCTCCCTGCGGAGAAGGGCGAGTTCCTTAGGCATTTTCCCCTGTGCGCGGGGGTACCCCATATCGCGGGTACCGACAGTGGCCCGTGGGCCCATCTCGGGGGAGATAGCGAGCCCGAGGTGGGACCTCCGTCTCTTCTGTTCTGCGCACTTTCTCTAAGTCTCGCATTGGCCGCTGCCGGAGCATGAACAGTCGCGGGATCGTGGGAGCGTGCGCCCACTTGATGGTTGCCTTTACTGCGGCGGTTCCCAAGGCTGCCACTTCTGTACGTCGCAGCGCTTTCTTCCGGAACCGCTGAAGTGCCTTGCCGGCTTGTCTTCTTGGGAGACTGACTCCTTGACCCACCGCTTCAACTGGGCGGCACGGGTCCACCTATCATCGGAGCCCGGTCTTGGAGCCAATGCGGTCGCCGATGCGATGTATTCGAAGATTTTCGAATCACCTTGAATCGTTCCTGAAAAGTTTTAAAAGGGGATCTCACCCGCATCGCGGCTTCCCTTCGCATTTCCTAGCGCTCGTTCTTCCCTTGAACTCTTGCGCCTCAGCTTTCCTGTCCTTGAGCTCTCCTTCGTCATGGCTTCCAACTTGCTCCCGATGCGTCTCGTTCGTTCCTCCGAGCTTGGGTCAGTGCGCAGGCTCCTGGGCTGGCACATGGAGGAACAGAAACGCCGGCTCCACCGAGGATCTCTCCCCGTGCTCCCGGAAAAGGGGGAGATGGTCTTCTTCACTGCCTATGCCCTGGCGGGGTTTGTCCTGCCAATTTCTTCCTTCTTTGTCACTTTGCTGGAGACGTACGGGCTCCAGCTCCACCACCTCTCTCCCAATTCCTTTGCAATGACCGCTGTCTTCGTCCACTTCCGCGAGATGTTCGTGGGGGTGCATGCGTCTGTGACACTCTTTCACTACTTCTTTGTGTTGCGGACGACTGGGCGCGGCTCAAAGACCCAGATGGGGGCGTACTACTTCCAGCATCGCTGCAAGGACCCAAAGGTCTCTGGGTACCTTCTGCCTTTCAGCGCGTCCAGGTGGGAAAACTGGAGGGAGAGCTGGGTGGTAGTGCAGACCGACGAGCACGATCGCCTACAACTCCCGACCGCTGGCCCAACCACCGATCGTCACTTCTGGGAGGAGGTCCCAGAGTTGGAGCGGGAGTACGTCCCGGTCTTGGAGCGGATCCGGTTCTTGGCCGACGAGGGGCTAATGTCCCTGATGGTGCTGATGGACTTCACGTCACGCCGTATTGCACCCTTGCAACAGCGCAGTCGCCCAACGTGTACTATACTGGCGAGCAGGACTGTACCAGGCTGGAGAGGGCCCCGACTCTGATCCCTCCGACGAGGAGCTGTACGAGATGGTGGGCAAGGTGTGCGGTGACTTCATTCCTAGCGGCGACCCCGCCCTTCTGTCCTCTGCCACCCCCCTCTTCTTGGAGCCACAGAGGAGGTCAGAGCTCCTGTGGAAGATGCCGAACCTCGACGACATTGGGATCGCCATCCGGCAGGTCGGGGATGACTTCCGGGGTATCTCGATCCCAGGAACCGAGCGCTCCGGATTGGGGCGCGAGGCGTCTGTTGCTGGCCAACCCGTCCCAAGAGCCGACGGAACTCAAGCCGCTGACAAGGGGAAGGGGAAGGAGCCGGCCCCCGGGCATCCAGAGAAGAAACGCGCCCGGTCTCCTCCGAGGGCGCCACCTGCGCCGAGTCAGGGTGCCGGAGCACCCTTGCACCCATCTCCCGGGGGTGCTGGTCCATCAGGTGGCGACCCGAAGAGGCCCCGGGTGTCCCACCCCTACCGGTCTCTCCCCGGACAGCGGCAGTCCGAAGAACCCCAAGCGCCTCGTCATCCTTCCTCAAGCGGAAGGGCTTCTAGGACGGATGCTGGTGGGGCGACGCCGGGGAGTGCGCCGGGGGTCCAGGCGCCACGTCCCACGACCGTTCCAGCCGCAAGTCCTGGCGGTTCAACTACGACCCAGAGGCCGGGGCCACAAGCCCGTTGGAGCGCTCATGTCGCCCAGTAAGTGTTGCTCCCTTTGGCTTGTAGGAGCAGCGTTCTCGTCTCCTCTCTTAGCCTGAGAGCTTTCTTTTCTTGCAGGGAGCGACCTGCTGCCGGAGGCGGGCCTCTTACCCGGCCGTCTCCAACCGACAGAGGCTCCGCGCCTCAGCATCTGGGAACCGTGGTGGCTCCCATGGCCCCCAAGTCGACGGGGGCTTCCTCCGTGCCGGCGAGTTCACCCTCCGCGGTGGCCGCATCCGCACCTGTCTGCCCTCCTTTACTAGCCCAGAAATCCGGTCCTGAGACTGGGAGGGCCGCTGCAGGCGCACCTGCTGGCCCCCTGGCTTCCTTAGGACAGCGTCCCACTCCGGTTGCTGAGGCACCGGCGCCTCCGCCGGTCTTAGACTCAACAGGGGGGGTCAGGTGCGTGACTCCTGCCCCCTCTGTCCCGGCGCCCGTGTGGGATGCCTTGGGGCATGTCCAGACCAGCGCCCGACAGCTCCAGGCCGCCTTCGAGCAGGAGCAGGGGGCGCTGACCGGAGAGGGAATGCCTTCTCAGCTGGCAGCAGCGGGCCTAGGAGGCTAGGGCGGATCTTGACTCGAGGCAGTCAAGATTTGAGGCCATGAGTGCTCTGCTTGACACTCAGAAGAAGGCCATTAGCCGCTTGGAGTCAGAGACCCGGCGGCTTCGTGCTTCCTACCGCGAGGCCCTGGCCCATGTTGAAGCCAAAGCCGAGGAGCGTTCTGCCACCGCAGAGGAGTTGCGGCTGCAGGTAGCTCGTCGAGAGTGCGCCGCCGCCGATCGGGAACGCACTGCAGCGGCCGAGGAGGAGAAGACCACCGCCCGGCTGAAAGCCAAAGTGGGGGAGCTGAGGGCTCGGACCGAGGAGCTGGAGCTCCGTGAGTCGGCTGCTGCCGCGAGGGAGGAGCAGTTCTCCTAGGAGCACCAGGCGGCGATGGATCGTGAGCTGGCGGCTCGCCAAGACGTAGAGAAGCTCCAGTCTTTGCGGTCTACCGAGGCCCAGGCGGTCTCGGGCTTTATTGCCAAGGCGGAGTACGCCTTGGCTCCTCTTGGTTTTAGCCCTGTGCGGATGGAGGCTCCGGCGCGGCAGATGTCCGAAGCAATCCCGGCACTTGAGTCCATCGGCGACAAGCTGGGTCGGCTCGAAGCGGTGATTGCCGATGAGCTTGAAGTTGAAGGACGGGGCCTAGCGAAGGAGGTCGCTATGCACGTACTGGCGTGCTTCCGGAGCCAATACCCTTCCTTTTCTCTGGGGCCAGTCCATCTAGGACCCGTTGCCGAGCGGGAGGAAGCTGCCAGGGCCGAGGTCGAGGACGTAGCTGCCCTTGTGGCCTCTAGGTTCCAACAGGAGTCCGGGGACTCTTAGGCATCTGCCCCCGTGGCCACAAGGCCCTGTACCTCCTTTTTTTTATTTTTGTTGAGTCTATAGCCGAGCTCGTGGAGCCTTGTATGAACAGACTCATGTTTCCTTCTGTGTCTGCATGTCTTAGTCTTCTTCTTGGTTTTACTTGGCCGAGCCCTTAGCTCCGCAAGGTACTCAGAGGCCTTGACCAATCTTGAAGCTCTGCATAGACATCTTCCCCGGGTCCTTACTGTATATTAAGGGCCCCGGAGGTCTCCAGGACCCGCCCCATGAGAATGGGGGGGGGTCCAGGCCTGCTAGCCACGTGGCGGGCCCGGAGCTCCCCTCTGAGGGGAGGTCCGGGCTTGCGGGGCACGTGGAGCCCTCGGACCTCTCCCCGCGGAGGGAGGAGGTCCGGCTTCTGTAGGCCACGTGGCGGGCCCGGAGCTCCCCCTCAAGGAGGTGGAGGTCCGGCCCCGCTGGACACGTGGGACCTTCGGGTCTCGCCCCTGCGGAAGTGGTGAGGTCTAGGTTCTTTGGTCTTACCTTGGGGTTTCGGTCTTGTGCGATCCCGTAGCGGCCCCCTGGTAGGTGCATTCCATTGGATGGATGTACCTACCATACTCCTGTGGGGAGCTGAGGTCGAGAGGTCCTGCACACAAGTAAGGGAAACGTAATTCTCCTTGGGGGCTCCCCCCCTCTATCTCATAGTCTTATTTGGCTTACGGTCCCTGTCCACTTATACGGTGCTTGGGGACTACCGTGCACGAAGTGCCGGGAGCTCGGGGTCCCCCTGGATATCGGCAGGTACCTCCAACGCAACCGCCTTTGGTAGGGCAGCAAATGTCGACTAAAGGTGAGAATGAGAAGAGGGAGCTGAGCGCATGGTGAGCATGCGCTAGAAGTGCAGTCATAAAAATTTAATAAGTAAATTAAATGAGCACCAAAGAAGAGCAACGTGGGACAGGTTTCTTTTCATATAAATTTCCATAGGAGGAAGGCAGGCTAAGTATGGAGGCCACGACCCGCCTCATTAAGAAGGGAAGCAAGACTCTACGCGCTTGGGGACGGAACCAGGCGAAGCTGAACGTAGTCCTGGACCGCCCCCTGAGGCTTAGCTGCTCCGAGCACTGTTCCTGGACTTTATGGAATTTATTATAAAAAGAAGAGTCTGTCCTATTGTTGCTCTAGGGGTAGAACTTACGGAGGTGTCCTGTGTTCCGAGGGTTCGGGAGCAGGTCCCCATCCTCGGTTCTGGGAATGGTCCCAGGTCCTAGGATGTCCAGCCCCTGTACGACAAATGGCCATGTGGGTGGGATCATCTGTACAGTCCAAGCCGGTGTATGGATCTGCTTGGCGTGGAACAGGCACGCCTTGCAGTTCTCGACCAGCTTGACGGCATCCTGGAGTGTTGTTGGCTAGTAGAAGCCATCCCGGAAGGCTTTACCGACAAGCGTGCGTGAGGAAGAGTGACTCCCACATTCGCCTCCATGGATCTCAGCGGGCAAGTCACAGCCTTCCCCTTGGGTTATGCACCGCAATAGGACGCGGTTGGCGCCGCGTCGGTAGAGATCCCCTTCTACCAACGCGTGTCTCTTAGCCATACGCACGATCCGTTCAGCGGATACACGTTCATCAGGGAGGATATTGTCTTTCAAGTAGTCCCGGATCTCCGTGATCCATGCATCGGGTCTGACTTGAGCGTCTGGATCTTGAGCGCTGGGTTGCACAGAGTCCCCAGTGACGCTGATGATCCTTGGCGGCGTCCATGGCTGCAGGGCCGCCGGGACCGCCAGCTTCGAGGTGCTGGTCTAGCCCCCTTCGCTCGGCTCGGCGGGCCGGGCTGTGGGCCGCAGCAACATCCTCTCGAAGACTCCTTCGGACACAGGGGCTCCGGTGGGGGCTTTCGTTGAGAGGTCGTCAGCTGCGGCCTTGCCAGCGCGCGGTACGTGACGCATGTCCAAGGCGAGGAAGTCTTTCTCCACCATCTGCACATAAAGCAGATGAGTAGCTAGCTGTGGGTCACTGCAGGAGCATTCACCCTTAACTTGCTTGATAACTAGCTGGGAGTCGCCTTGTGCCAACAACTAGCGAGCGCCTAGAGACAGGGCTGTCTTTAGGTCAAAGATGAGTGCTTCATACTCTGCCATGTTGTTGGTTGCCTTGGAATTGAGACGCACCATATACCCAGACTGCTCCCCCGATGGCATGAGGAGCAGTACGCCAGCACCGCCCCTCTGCTTTCGCGAGGAGCCGTTGAAGAAGAGCGTCCAGTAAGGCCCGGTGAAGGCCAGATCTCAGGGCCCTGGTTCACCGTCTTCATGGCCCCCTGGGTCAGCCTGCGTTGGCGTCCACTCAGCCACGAAGTCAGCCAGTGCTTGGCTGTTGACTGCGTGACGAGGAAGGAAGTCTAGCTCAAACTCCGGTAGCTCCGCTGCCCATTTGGTGGCATCGCCCGTCGCGTGGGGGTTGTGGAGGATAGCCTTCAGCGGGTAGGAGGTGGCCACTGAGGCCCGGTGTGCTTGGCAGCAGTGGCGGAGCTTCCTGGACGCCACGAGCACTTCATACAGCAGCTTATGTACCTCCAGGTACCTTGTCTTGGCGTCATGGAGGACCTCGCTGATGAAGTAGACAGGCCTCCGGATGGTCCGAACCCTCCTTCCTAGGTCAGAGATATCCCCATCCGTGGCTCAGGCCCGCGGGAGGTGGGTGGGCCCAGGGAGGCCGACGGGAGCTGATACTCGAAGGCCCCCAGGCTGTCTTGGACCTCCGGGAGGTCCCGCTGATTTCCTGGGAGCTACGGGAGGTCCCGTTGGACATCCGGGAGGTTCTGTTGGACCTCCGGGGGGTCCCGTTGCACCTCCGGGAGGTCCTGCTGGTCCTCCGGAAGGTTGTTTCGGGGGTCCGCGGTCCGTTTTGGACCTCCGGGGGGTTGCCTCGGAGACCCGGGGGTCGTCTTGGACCTCAGGGGTTTCCTGGCGCCTATTTCCCGATATCGGAGCAGGCTGCGGCGATGAGGGGTCCGGCCGCTCTGCGACGAGGATCATACTCACCACTGCAGCCGTCGCTGTGATGTAGAGCAACAGATGCTCTTCGGGCTCGGGGGCTACCATTACGAGTATGGTCATCAGGAGCTGCTTCAGCTCCTGGAGAGCTTCCTCTGCTTCGTCTGTCCAAGCGAATGGGCCGGATTCGCGCAGGAGCTTAGAGAAGGGGAGCGCTCACTTTGCTAACCTCGGTATAAACCGACTCAGCGCGGCTAGGCATCCCGTGAGTTTCTGGACTTCTTTGATGTGGGCGGGGGGCCGCCTCAAGCCGATGGCTTTGATCTTCTCTGGGTTAGCCTCAATTCCTCGGTGTGAGGCCAGGAATCCTAAGGGTTTTCCAGAGGATACACCGAACACACACTTATCGGAAAGACGAAAACTAAGGCCAGGTTATCTAGTAGGGATGAACTCTGCCTGACCTTAACAACAATGTCATCGACATACACCTCAACTGAGTCTCTTATCAGCTCTCCGAAGGTCTTGTGCATTGCACGCATGAAGGTAGGGATAGCGTTCTTTAGGCCATAAGGCATAGAGACATAACAGTACAGACCGTCTACTGTGATGAAGGGGGTGTGCTCTTCATCTTCTCTAGACATAGGGTTCTTATTGAGACTGGTGTAGTCGATGCACATCCGGAGCTTCCCGCCGGCCTTTGGGACAACAACAGGGTTCGCCAACCACCGGGGGTGGCAGACTTCCCGTATGAAGCCAGCGTCTAGCAGCTTCTTGATTTCTTCCCGGATGAGGCTTTGCTGCTCGGTGGACTGCTTGCGGGGCTTCTGTCAGACTGGCCGGGCGTCGGGGAAGACCTTTAGGTGGTGCCCAATCACCTCCCTAGGGATCTCTGGCATCTGCGATGGCTGCCATGCAAACACATCGATATTGTGCCGGAGGGAGGTAACGAGCGCGCCTTCCTATTTGCTATCCAGGCCCCCGGCTATCCGGGTGGTCTGGGTGGCATCGGCGTCGATTCGGACGAGCCTCAAGGGGACGTCGCTCTCGTCGAGGGGTTGCACATGGGGTGCTGTGGTAGAGGCACGGTGGCGTGCACTCTGGTGGAGCCGGTTTGGTTCTGCACTGCCTGGGGTTGGTGCTCTAGCTGTTGTAAGCGCTTGGAGCTTTTCCAAGGCTAACACTGCAGCAGTACGATCTCCACGAATCTTGAGGACGCCTGTTGGTGTAGGCATCTTCAAGACAAGGTAGCCGTAGTGGGCTACTGCCATGAATCGGTACAGGGCTGGCCTGCCAATTATGGCGTTGGAGGGGAGGTCGATCTCCGCCACGTTGAACAGAATGTACTCTGTCCGATAGCTGTCCGGTGCCTCAAAGGTCATCGGGAGGCTGATGTGGCCGTAGGGAACGACCTGTCCCGGCCCTACCCCTGAGAATGGGCTCGATGGGGTGAGCTTGGCCATCGGGATCTGCAGCTTCTGGAAAGCTGCGCGACTGATGAGGTTCAGTCCAGCCCCGCCATCCACCAAAACGTTGTACATCTTTACGTTGGCGATGGTGGGGGCCACAAAGAGCGGTAGTTGGCCGGCCCCAGCCATGTTCCTGGGGCAGTCGGTGGCATCGAATCTGATGGGGGTTCCCATCCACCTGAGGTGCGGTGCCGCACTCGGGAGGGGAGCCACCGGCGCTACCGCTCGGGGCAAGGCCTTAGCCGCGCTTCGGGACGAGGGGTCAGTGGACCCACCATAGATGATGTAGAGCATCTTCCGGTGCTTGTCATCACTGGAACTGGAGCTCTCATGATTGTGCACCGCCTTCACGGCGCGCTGAAGCTCCTGGAACTCCACCTGGTGGTCGACGTCGTCTGGGGCGTCGACCTTCTGCTTGCCCTCCCTTTGACGGTAGGGTGGGGCATCAGTTAGAAGTTGCTTCCTCTTCCAGAAGCGCTCCGCGATCTTCTGGATTTCCCGGCACTCGGCAGCAGTATGGTAACTGGTGCCGTGCACGGGGCATAGCTCGCCCTGGCCTCCGTCTGGAGCCGGTGATTGTCGCGGCCTTTTGTCGGGGCGCGGCCCCGGAGCTCCACTGGGCGCCGCTGCTGCGGCAACGGGGGCCGCGGCTGGCGGTTTCATCTTGCCACCGCCCCTGTTTTTGATCTTCCTGCCGCTTCCATAGGATGCGGCGCCAGATCCTGGCTGCCCCCCTGGCTCGGAGGCTGGCAGTGAGTGCCAGTTCCGCCCTTCGGCTGCTCTGGCACACTTGTCCGCCAGGCTGAAGAGCTCCGAGACATCGCGGACCTCCCTAGTCGCGAGCTTCTCGAGCATCTTCTTGTCCCGAACGCCTTGTCGGAACGCCACCACCACAGAAGCGTTATGGATTTGTGGGATGGTGTTCCGCACCTGGGAGAATCGCTGGATGAAGTAGCGCAGCGACTCCCCTGGTTGTTGCTGGATGGCGTGGAGGTCGAGCTCCGTGCCAGACAAGGTGTAGGAACTGCCGAAGTTGGCGACGAACTGCCGGCAGAGCTCTCCCCAGGAGGTTATGGAATCCTGGGGTAGGTTCATGAGCCAAGACCGGGCTGGGCCGGTCAAGGCGACGGGGAAATAGTTGGCTATGACGGCCTCATCCCCTCCTGCGGCAAGTACGGCGGTGGAGTAGATTTGGAGAAACTCCGCTGGGTTGACGCTGCCGTCGTACTTCTCGGATAGGTGCGGCCGAAACTTGCGCGGCCACCTCGCGAAGCGAAGGTGGGGCGCCAGGGCCGCACATCCTGCTCCTGTTGCTGCAGGAACCGGTGCCGCGAACACTTGGTTCGCTGCTGGCACAGTGTACCCCGGTATGGGCAAGGCTGCGCCATAGACCGGGGGCGCCGTTTGCAGTGCATATGGTTGTGGCATATGCTGCGTGGCGTATGCCTGGGGCAGAGATTGCATGGCGAAGGTCTGCGCCTCAGGCAGGGTCGAGCCTGACGTCATGCTGTCGCTAGCCTCTTGGTTGCGACGCCTTTCTCGTCGCCGCTCGAGGTACACCCGGGCATCCTGGCCCAAGTGGCACCGTTCCAGCTCTGTCCTCAGGTCCGTCGACGGGAGCCTGGAGGAGCTGGAATCCGTCATGTGCCCGTCAACCGTTGGTGTGCGCGTCAGCGACATAGCCGGTTGGCTGGGGCGTCGCCCTCGCCGAAACCGAGGGTTTGCGGCGGCGACGACGAGACGGTCTACCTCGCAAACCCACTGCTGGGCCGCTGAATGAGGCACGTCCCCAGCAGGTGGGTTGCGCAGTAGCGCTCTTGCTGCAGCTAGCGCACCCCCGTGGTGTACGCTCAACGCTGCAGAAGATCTGACGCTGGTTGGAGCCTGCATTGCCGGAGTCGGCGTTGCCGGAGTCGGCTGCTGGCTCCCAGCTTGCGCCGACACACTCCGTCCTGAGTGCGTCGACATGTACTCCCCACTGGTCACGGTTCGCCGCGAACGCGGGGGAGGAGAGCTTGCCGCTGAGGGAAGCTTGGTCATCTTCGTCGGCGGAAACTCGTCGCGCAAGGGAAAAGCCCCCTACCTGTCGCGACAAATGTCGAAGTGTGTGGTCGACACTTCCCCCGGACCTGCACTGGGCAGCCCGCGGAGGTTCTTTTTCGGAGGGGCTAGTCACTTGCGGAGAGCTTGAGCATATGGACGAATTAGGAAGAGATTGACACGGCGGGTGTCGGTACCCTCGATATGGGGTACCCCCGCGCACAGGGGAAAATGCCTAAGGATCTCGCCCTTCTCCGCAGGGAGAGCTCCGAAGGCGCCACGTGTCCGGCGGGGCCGGACCTCCCTCTCCTCAGAGGAGAGCTCCGGGCCCGCCATGTGGCATACAGAAGCTGGACCTCCCCCTCCGCGGGAGAGAGGTCCGAAGGCGCCGCGTGTCCAGCGGGGCCGTACCTCCCTCTCCTCAGAGGAGAGCTCCGGGCCCGCCACGTGGCCAACAGAAGCCGAGCCTCTCCCTCCGCGGGGAGAGGTCCGGAGGCTCCACGTGCCCCGCGGGACTGACCCTTCTCCCCTCTGAGAAGGGCTCCGGGCCCGCCACGTGGCAGCAGAACGACGCTGCCTGCCCCGAGAGATAGGCAGCGAGCGTAAAAACGCCCCATACCTTATCCGTACAAGGTATTCATGGCCCGCGTCTTCCCAAGACGCGGAGACGCGGAGCACGCCTCTGTCAGGTGCCGTTGCGACCAGTCGCATCACAGACTGGCGTGCGGTGTCAGAACCTGCCAGCTAATAAGCTCCGCGACAAGACATCCCATGCCGCATGCGCCGTCATCAACCACTACGACTGGCATGCGGCATGGGCAGGGCGGCAAGATGAAGACTCAGAAGCCTTCGACCAGAGGCAACTACCGGCGTAACTACAGATACGGTAGATAATAGACAATCTTCCCCGGACCACCTGTCGGGTCCCGGCTCCCCTTGTAAGACGCCCGAGTCTTGGACTATAAAAGGCTCGGGTAGGCGTCGATAGCAAGGGTTCGCATTTTGCAACTCATACGCTAGCCATACGCCCTCAATCTGTAACACACCCCCAAGCTCAGGCCCCCGGCCCTGAGCAGCAAGCAATACAGCGAGCTCCATAGCTCGCCGTGGACGTAGGGTTTTACGCTCCGGCGGCCTGAACCACGTAATACTCGCCGTGTCAAGCTCTCACTAACTCGTCCATCTGCGCAAGCTCTCCGCTAGGAACAAGCCCCTCCGAAAAAAGAACCTCCGCGGGCTGCCCAGTGCAGGCCCGGGGGAAGTGTCGACCGAACACTTCGACATTTGGCGCGCCAGGAAGGGGACTTTTCTCCTAGCGCGACGAGTTTCCGCCGACGAAGATGACCAAGCTTCCTTCAGCGGCAAACTCTCCCCCCTGCGCCCGTGGCAAACCGTGACCAGGGGAGAGTACATGATGACACACTCAGGACGGAGTGTGTCAGGGCAAGCTGGGAGCCAGCAACCGGCTCTGGGAGCGCCGACCCCGGCAATACAGGCTCCATCCAGCGTCAGGCCTTCAGTAGCGCCGGGCGTACCCGGTGGGGGTGCGCTAGCCGCAGCAAGGGCGCTACTGCACAATCCGCCTGCTGGGGACGCGCCTCAGGCAGCGACCCAGCAGTGGATTCGCGAGGTAGACCGTCTTGTCGTCGCCGCCGCAAACCATTGACTTCGGCGGGGACGACGCTCCGACCAACCGGCTGTGTCGCTGACGCGCACGCCAACGGTTGACGGGCAGACGGCGGGTTCCAGCTCCACCAAGCTTCCGTCGACGGACCTGAGGACAGAGTTGGAACGGTGCCACTTGGGCCAAGATGCCCGAGTGTTCCTCGAGCGACGTCGAGAAAGGCGTCGCACTCAAGAGGCTGGCGACAACATGACGTCGGCCTCGACCCAGCCTGGAGGGCAGACCTTCGCTACGTGAGCTCTGCCCCAGGCGTACGCCGCACAGCATAAGCCACAACCATGTGCTCTACAAGCGGCGTCCCCGGCCTATGGCGCAACCTTGCCCATACCGGGGTACACTGTGTCAGGCGCAACCAAGCGTTCGCGACACGAGTACCTACACTGGGAGCCAGCAACCGGCTCTGGTAGTGCCGACCCCGGCAATGCAGGCTCCAACCAGCGTCAGGTCTTCAGTAGCGCTGGGCGTACCCGGCGGGGGTGCGCCAGCCGCAGCAAGAGCGCTACTGCGCAATCTGCCTGCTGGGGACGCGCCTCAGGCAGCGACCCAGCAGTGGATTCGAGAGATAGACCGTCTCGTCGTCGCCGCCGCAAACCCTCGACTTCGGCGGGGACGACGCTCCGGCCAACCGGCCGTGCCGCTGACGCGCACGCCAATGGTTGGCGAGCAGACGGCGGACTCCGGCTCCACCAGGCTTCCGTCGACGGACCTGGGGGCAGAGCCAGAGCGATGCCACTTGGGCCAAGATGCCCGAGTGTTCTTCGAGCGACGTCGAGAAAGGCGTCGCAACTAAGAGGCTGGCGACAGTATGACGTCGGCCTCGACCCAGCCTGAAGGGCAGATCTTCGCCACGCGAGCTCTGCCCCAGGCATACGCCGCGCAGCATATGCCACAACCATATGCCCCGCAAACGGCGTCCCCGGTCTATGGAGCAGCCTTGCCCATACCGGGGCACACTGTGCCAGCGGCGAACCAAGCGTTCGCGGCACCAATACCTGCACTGGGAGCGAGCAACCGACTCTGGCAGCGCCGACCCCGGCAATGCAGGCTCCGACCAGCGTCAGGTCTTCAGTAGCGCTGGGCGTACCCGGCGGGGGTGCGCTAGCCGCAGCAAGAGCGCTGCTACTCAATCCGCCTGCTGGGGACGCGCCTCAGGTAGCGACCCAGCAGCGGATTCGCGAGGTAGACCGTTTCGTCGTCGCCGCTGCAAACCCTTGACTTCGGTGGGGACAACGCTCCGGCCAACCGGCCGTGTCGCTGATGCGCACGCCAATGGTTGGTGAACACAAGGCAGATTCCAGCTATACCAGGCTCCGGTTTTGGCCGCACCTGCCCGAAAAGTTTGACAGCAGCGTCAACCCGGCGGAGTTCCTTCAGATCTACTCCACCGCCGTACTTGCCGCAGGAGGGGATGACGCCGTCATGGCCAACTACTTCCCCGTCGCCTTGACCGGCCCGACCCGGTCTTGGCTCATGAACCTCCCTCGAGGTTCCATGACTTCCTGTGGAGAGCTCTGCCGGCAGTTCATTGCCAACTTCGGCAGCTCCTACAACCGTCCCGGCATGGAGCTTGACCTCCAAGCCATCAAGTAACAACCTGGGGAGTCGCTGCGCTCCTTCATCCAGCGGTTCTCCTAGGTACGCAACACCATCCCGCATATTCAAAGTGCTTCTATGGTGGTGGCACTTCGACAGTGTCCGAGACGAGAAGATGCTTGAGAAGCTTGCGACCAAAGAGGTCTGCGATGCCTCTGAGCACTTCAGCCTGGCGGACAAGTGCGCCAGAGCAGCCGGTGGGTGGAGCTGGCACTCACTGCCAGCTTCCGAAGTCGGAAGACAGCCCGAAGACGGCGGAGTTCAAGCTGAGCTCCCGACCACGTCAGACAGCCAAGAGCCAAGCACTGGCTGACTTCGTGGCTGAGTGGACGCGAACGAAGGCTAACCCAGGGGGCCGCGAAGACGGTGAACCAAAGTACCGAGCTCCGGTCTTCACCGGGCCTCACTGGATGCTCTTCTTCGATGGCTCCTCGCGAAAGCAGGGGGCCGGTGCCGGCGTACTGCTTCTCATGCCATCGGGGGAGCAGTCTGGGTACATGGTGCGTTTCAATTCCAAGGCAACCAACAACTTGGCAGAGTATGAAGCACTCATCTTTGGCCTAAAAGACAGCCCTGTCTTTGGGCGCTCGCCAGTTGTTGGCACAGGGTGACTCCCATCTAGTTATCAAGCAAGTTAAGGTTGAATGCCCTTGCAATGACCCACAGCTAGCTGCTTATCTGCTTCATGTGCGGATGTTGGAGAAAGAATTCCTCGCCTTGGACCTGCGCCATGAACCGCGCGCTCGCACGACCACAGCTGACAACTTCTCAACGAAGACCTCCATCGGAGCCCCCGTGCACGAAGGAGTCTTCTAGAGGACGTTGCTGCGGTCCACAGCCCGGCCCGCCGAGTCGGGCGAAGGGGGCTGAACCAGTGCCACGAAGCTAGGCAGTCCCGGCGGCCCTGGATGCCGCCAAAGGATCGTAAGAGTCACTGGGGACTCCGTGCAACCCAGCGCTCAAGATCCAGAAGCTCAAGTAGTCCCGATGCATGAACCACGGAGGTCCGGGACTCCTTGAAGGACATCCTTCCTAATGAACGTGCATCCGCTGAACGGGTGGTGCGGATGGCTAAGTGATACGCGCTGGTATCTTTACTGGCGTGGCGCCTCGACATCCTATTGCGGTGCATAACCCAGGAGGAAGGCTGCGACTAGCTCGCAGTAGTCCAAGGAGGCGAGTGCTGGGAACGCTCATCGTCCCGCGCGTTGGTCAGATAAGCCACCCGGCATGGCTCCTACTGACCGAGAGCCACCTGGACACCGTCAAACCGGTTAGGGATGCAATGCGTGCCAAGTCCACGCCAAGCAGACCCACACAACCGGTGCAGACGCGCACTCAGAGCCGTCGGGGGATACCGGCTCCTCCATGTCGAAGGCCAGCCGGACTTCCTAGGGCCGGGTCACGGGAACTACCCTTCCACATGGTATGCAGGGCCGAAGCCATGCTTCCCCCTGATATAGCCATGGGGGTCCCCCCGTGTCCGGCGTACGACGAAGCCACGCATGACCCGCTCTGCGTGAAGACAGGCGCTCCGACGCCACCCCAGTAAGTTCACCATGCTTACTTAGGTGTTTATTTAAATTACGCATTAATTTATATGAACACCTCCCCACGCTCTAGACAGTGTGCGTCCATTGTACACTCGGTTCCTCTTTCCTGCTCTCATGCATAGTCGATATTTGCCGTCCTGCCGAAGGCGGTAGTGCTTGGGGTACCTGCCAGAGGCCCGGTGGCCTTTTGGATCTCCCTCTATAAGGGTACTGCACCGCCAGTTGGTCTCCTCCGAGAAAAGACCTACGCTAGAACGGGGGGTCAGGAGCCTTGCTTTGCCCGGTCTTGCACCAAAAGCATGCGCACTCTGCCTCCCGGCGCTACGGTCTGAGTACCAGGGGGCCGGGCGGTTACACCCTGACTGGGGCTGGGGCCAGACCTCTGGGACCAAGTGCACTGGATTACCCAAGCCCCGTATTCCGGCCTGGGACAGTAAGCCAAATGAGACTAAGGGATAGGAAAGGGGGGACCACTGAGCAGTTCCGGACCTCCGCCTCCACAGCCAGGCTGAGCTCCGAGGCCAGCCCTCACCCTCCTTTCAGAGGTGAGCGCTGACGCCGGACCTCACGCCCTTCGCTGGCCTGAGCTCCGATGACTTCCGGACTCCGCCTCCACAGCCAGGCCGAGCTCCGAGGCCAGCTCTCGCCCTTCTTTCAGAGGCGAGCGCTGATGCCGGACCTCACGCCCTTCGCTGGCCTGAGCTCCGATGACTTCCGGACTCCGTCTCCACAGCCAGGCCGAGCTCCGAGGCCAGCCCTCGCCCTCCTTTCAGAGGCGAGCACTGACGCCGGACTTCACGCCCTTCACTGGCCTGAGCTTACCGGACTCCGCCTCCACAGCCAGACCGAGCTCCGAGGCTAGCCCTCGCCCTCCTTTTCAGAGGCGAGCGCTGATGCCGGACCTCACGCCCTTCGCTGGCCTGAGCTCCGATGACTTCCGGACCTCCGCCCCCACACCCGGGCCGAGCTCCGATGTCAGGCTTCACCCTCTCCTAAGAGGCTGAACATCGAAGCCGTCAGGACCCTGCCAGCACAGGGAGTACTCAAGACAAGAAAGTGCGCGGATCAGAAGAGACGAAGGTCCCACCTCGGGCTCGCTATCTCCCCCGAGATGGGCCCGGGGGCCACTGTCGGTACCCTCGATATGGGGTATCCCCGCGCACAGGGGAAAATGCCTAAGGATCTCGCCCTTCTCCGTAGGGAGAGCTCCGAAGGCACCACGTGTCCGGCGGGGCCGGACCTCCCTCTCCTCAGAGGAGAGCTCCGGGCCCGCCACGTGGCATACAGAAGCCGGACCTCCCCCTTCGCGGGAGAGAGGTCCGAAGGCGCCGCGTGTCCAGCGGGGCCGGACCTCCCTCTCCTCAGAGGAGAGCTCCGGGCCCGCCACGTGGCCAACAGAAGCCGAGCCTCTCCCTCCGCGGGGAGAGGTCCGGAGGCTCCACGTGCCCCGCGGGACTGACCCTTCTCCCCTCTGAGAAGGGCTCCAGGCCCGCCACGTGGCAGCAGAACGACGCTGCCTGCCCCGAGAGATAGGCAGCGAGCGTAAAAACGCCCCATACCTTATCCGTACAAGGTATTCAAGGCCCGCGTCTTCCCAAGACGCGGAGACGCGGAGCACGCCTCTGTCAGGTGCCGTTGCGACCAGTCGCATCACAGACTGGCGCGCGGTGTCAGAACCTGCCAGCCAATAAGCTCCGCGACAAGACATCCCATGCCGCCTGCGCCATCATCAACCACTACGACTGGCATGCGGCATGGGCAGGGCGGCAAGATGAAGACTCATAAGCCTTCGACCAGAGGCAACTATCGGCGTAACTACAGATACGGTAGATAATAGACAATCTTCCCGGGACCACCTGTCGGGTCCCGACTCCCCTTGTAAGCCGCCCGAGTCTTGGACTATAAAAGGCTCGGGTAGGCGTCGATAGCAAGGGTTCGCATTTTGCAACTCATATGCTAGCCATACGCCCTCAAGCTGTAACACACCCCCAAGCTCAGGCCCCCGGCCCTGAGCAGCAAGCAATACAGCGAGCTCCATAGCTCGCCGTGGAAGTAGGGTTTTACGCTCCGGCGGCCTGAACCACGTAAAACTCGCTGTGTCAAGCTCTCACTAACTCGTCCATCTGCGCAAGCTCTCCGCTAGGAACTAGCCCCTCCGAAAAAAGAACCTCCGCGGGCTGCCCAGTGCAGGCCCGGGGGAAGTGTCGACCGAACACTTCGACAACGGGTTTTACGTGGTTTGGGCCGCTGGAGCGTAAAACCCTACGTCCACGGTGAGCTGAGGTGTTCGCTGTATTGCTCGTTGCTCAGAACCGGAGTTCTGAGCTTGGGGATGAGTGATGTCTAGCGTATGAGTTGCTGGAGTGCGAACCGTTTCTAACATCGCCTACCCGAGCCTTTTATAGTCCAAGGCTCGGGTGGCTTACAAGGGGGGCCCGGGACCCGACAGGTGGTCCTGGGGAGATTGTCTGTCATCTACCGTATCTGTAGTTATGCCGGTAGTTGTCTCTGGCAAAGGCTTCTGAGTCTTTGTCTTGCCGCCCTGCCCATGCCGCATGCTAGTCGTAGGGGTTGATGACGGCGGGAGCGGCATGGGATGTCTTGTCGCTACGTTTATTGGCTGGCAGGCTCTGGCACCGCGCGCCAGTCTGTGATGCGACTGGGCGCAACGGCACCTGACAGAGGCGTGCTCCGCGTCTCCGCGTCTTGGGAAGGCGCGGGCCTTGAATACCTTATACGGGCAAGGTATGGAGCGTCTTTACGCCCGCTGCCTACCGCTCGGGGGCAGGCAGTGCTGTTCTGTTGGACACGTGGCGGGTTCGGAGCCCTCCTCAGAGGAGAGGGGGTCCGGCCCCGCAGGTCACGTGGAGCCTTCGGACCTCTCCCCGCGGAGGGGGAGGTCCGTCCTCTGTCGGCCACGTGGCGGGCCCGGAGCTCTCCTCTGAGGGGAGGGAGGTCCGGCCCCGCTGGACACGTGGCGCCTTCGGACCTCTCCCACGCGGAGGGGGGAGGTCCGGCTTCTGCAGGCCACGTGGCGAGCCCGGAGCTCTCCTCTGAGGAGAGGGAGGTCCGGCCCTGCTGGACACGTGGCGCCTTCGGAGCTCTCCCTACGGAGAAGGGTGAGTTCCTTAGGCATTTTCCCCTGTGCGCGGGGGTACCCCATATCGCGGGTACCGACAGCAACAAATGGGCACCTTGACCTCAATGAAGATGGACCAAGCGTGGATCAAAAGGTATATCGCTCCATGATTGGCTCATTACTTTATCTTTGCGCATCTAGACCCGACATCATGCTTAGTGTATGTTTATGCGCAAGATTCCAAGCATCACCTAAAGAATGTCATTTAACAGCCGTTAAAAGGATCCTAAGATATCTAGTCCACACACCTAACCTAGGATTATGGTATCCAAAGGGGTCTAAGTTTAATCTCATCGGATACTCCGATGCGGATTACGCCGGATGTAAAATAGATAGAAAAAGCACCTCAGGGACTTGTCAATTTTTGGGTAGGTCCCTAGTATCATGGTCATCCAAGAAACAAAACTCCATTGCTCTCTCCACAGCTGAGGTGGAGTATGTCGCAGCCGAGAGTTGTTGTGCTCAACTTCTTTGGATGCGACAGGCTCTAGGGGATTATGGTCACAATATGAACAACATTCCACTCCTTTGTGACAATGAGTGTGCCATTAAGATAGCCCACAATCCTGTTGAGCACTCTAGGACCAAACATATAGACATCCGGCATCACTTTTGAGAGATCATTATATAAAGGGGGACATAACTATCTCAAACGTAAGAACTGAAAAACAAATAGCTGATATTTTTACCAAACCACTAGATGAAAAACGATTTTGTGAACTTCGAAATGAGTTGAACATACTAGACTCTAGGAATGTGAGTTGAAAAATTATGCAAATAGAAGTTCTCCAAAATTCTTCCACAACTTATGTCGAAGTGTGGGGTCGACACTTCCTCCGGACCTGCTTTGGGCAGCCCGCGGAGGTTCTTTTTCGGAGGGGCTAGTCGCTTGCGGAGAGCTTAAGCGTAGGTACGAGTGAGGGAGAAGCTTGACACGACGAGTTTTACGTGGTTCGGGCTGCCGGAGCGTAAAACCCTACGTCCACGGCGAGCAGAGGTGCTCGCTGTATTGCTTGTTGCTCAGAACCGGAGTCCTGAGCTTGCGGGTGAGTTATGCCTAGGGTGTGAGTTGCTGGAGTGCGAACCCTTGCTAACGTTGCCTACCCGAGCCTTTTATAGTCCAAGGCTCGAGCGGCTTACAAGGGGGGCCCGGGACCCGACAGGTGGTCCCGGGGAGATTGTCTACCGACTATCGTATCTGCAGTTATGCCGGTAGTTGTCTCTGGCGAAGGCTTCCGAGTCTTCGTTCTGCCGCCCTGCCCATGTCGCATGCTAGTCGTAGTGGTTGATGACAGCGGGGGCGGCAGGGGATGTCTTGTCGCTGTGTTTATTGGCTGGCAGGTTCTGACACTGTGCACCAGTCTGCGATGCGACTGGGCGCAACAACACCTGACAGAGGCGTGCTCCGCGTCTCCGCGTCTTGGGAAGCCGCGGGCCTTGAATACCTTGTACGGGCAAGGTATGGTGCGTCTTTACGCCTGCTGCTTACCGCACGGGGGGCAGGCAGCGCTGTTCTGCTGGACACGTGGCGGGCCCGGAGCTCTCCTCTGAGGAGAGGGAGGTCCGGCCCCACGGGACACGTGGAGCCTTCGGACCTCTCCCCGCGGAGGGGGGAGGTCCGGCTTCTGTCGGCCACGTGGCGGGCCCGGAGCTCTCCTCTGTGGGGGGGAGGTCCGGTCCCGCTGGACACGTGGTGCCTTCGGAGCTCTCCCCACAGAGGGGGGAGGTCCGGCTACCGCTGGCCACATGGCGGGCCCGGAGCTCTCCTCTGAGGAGCGGGAGGTCCGGCCCCGCTAGACACGTGGCGCCTTTGGAACTCTCCCTGCGGAGAAGGGCGAGATCCTTAGGCATTTTCCCTTGTGCGCGGGGGTACCCCATATCGAGGGTACCGACAGTGGCCCTCGGGCCCATCTCGGGGGAGATAGCGAGACCGAGGTGGGGCCTCCGTTTCTTCTGTTCCGCGCACTTCCTCCAAGTCCCGCATTGACCGCTACCGGAGCACGAACAGTCGCGGGATCGTGGGAGCGTGCGCCCACTTGATGGTTGCTTTTACTGCGGCGGTTCCCAAGGCTGGCACTTCTGCATGTTGCGGCGCTTTCTTCGGGAACCGCCGAAGCGTCTTGCCGGCTCGTCTTCTTGGGAGACTGACTCCTTGACCCACCGCTTCAACTGGGCGGCTTGGGCCCACCTGTCATCGGCGCTCGGTCTTGGAGCCAAAGCGGTTGCCCATGGGGTGTATTCGAAGAGTTTCGAATCGCTTTGAATTGTACCTGGAAGGTGTGAAAGGAAGCTGCAACGTGGGTAGGCTCCTCTTATAAGGCTTCCAGCACTTGCACCTTCCTTGAGTCTCTGCGGCCTTGTCTTCTCCCATGGCTTCTAACCCGCCTTCGGAGGGGGATCACGCTCGATTTCCTCCGGCGGCGGTTTCTGCACCAAGTCAGGGATCGAGGGAGCCTGCATGCCTTGCCTCTAGAGGTGGCGCCTCCAAGAGGCCTCAGGTTTATCATCCCGACGGGACTCTTCTTGAGCGACGACAGGCTGAAAGTTCCCTGCAGTTGCGTCCTTTCTCCTCAGGCGGTGGAGTCTCCAAAGAAACTGCTGACACACCGAGGAGGCTTCAGGTGGAGGAGTCTCCAAAGAAACTGCTGAAGCACCAAGGTGGACTCCAGGCGGCAGAGTCTCCAAGGAAACCGCTGAAGCAGCGAATGGGGCTTCAGAAGCATCTTTGATGACACCGGCCCTTGCGCTGGTGATGGCCGTGTGGTCCCCGCGCTCGGGTCAAAAGAGTCTTCAGGGAGACTGCTGAAGCGGCGGAGGGGGCTTCAGAAGCATCCTTGATGATAGCGACCCTTGCGCTGGTGGTGGCCGAGGTGATCCCTGTGCTCGGGTCACGGAGCGGGAGTACGCCGCCATGGCTGAAGTCGGGCACGTGGCCGCTCTTGCAGCTTCTAGGTTCTGGACGTGCTAGGGGAACCCTAGGTTTTTTTTTCGAGTCTGTAGTCCAGCTCATTGAGCCATGAATAAATAGACTCTCTTGAATGTTTGTGCCTGTGATGTTTTCTATCTTCTTCTTGGTTTTGCCTGACTGAGCCCTTAGCTCCGCAAGGTACTCAGAGGCCTTCACCAATCTCGAAGCTCTGCACAGGCACCTTCCCCGGGTCCTTACTGTATTAAGGGCCCCGGAGGTCTCCGGAGCTCGCCCCATGAGGATGGGGAGGTACGGATCTGCCGGCCACGTGGCGGGCCCGGAGCTCTTCTCCGAGGAGAGGGAGGTCCGGCCCCGCGGGACACGTGGAGCCTTCGGACCTCTCCCCGCAGAGGGGGGGAGGTCCGGCTTTTGTCGGCCATGTGGCCGACCCGGAGCTCCCCCCTGAGGAGAGGGAGGTCCGGCTTCGCTGGACACGTGGGACCTTCGGGTCTCGCCCCTGCAGAGGTGGCGAGGTCCGGATTCTTTGGTCTTACCTTGGAGTTCCGATCTCGCGCGATCCCGTAGCGGCCCTCTGGTAGGTGTGTCCCATTGGTTGGGTGCACCTACCATACTCCTGCGGGGAGCTGAGGCCGAGAGGTCCTGCACACAAAGTAAGGGAAACGTAATTCTCCTTGGGGGCTCCCCCTCCTCTATCTCATTGTCTTATTTGGCTTACGGTCCCCATCCACTTGCTCGGTGCTTGGGGACTATAGTGCGCGAAGTGCCGGGAGCTCGGGGCCCCCTTGGTTATCGGCATGTACCTCCAACGCAACCGCCTTTGGTAGGGCAGCAAATGCCGACTAGAGGTGAGAATGAGAAGAGGGAGCTAAGCGCATGGTGAGCATACGCCGTAAGTGTAGTCATGAAAATTTAATACGTAATTTAAATGAGCACAAGGGAAGAGTAAAGTAGGACAAGTTTCTTTTCATATAAATTTCCATAGGAGGAAGGCAGGCTAAACATGGAGGCCACGACCCGCCCCATTAAGAAGGGAAGCAAGACTCTACGCGCTTGGGATCGGAACCAGGCAAAGCTGAACGTAGTCCTGGACCGTCCCCTGAGGCTTAGCTGCTCCTAGCGCTGTTCCTGGACTCCATGGAATCTATTACAAAAAGAAGAGATTGTCCTATCATTGCTCTAGGGGTAGAACTTACGGAGGTGTTCTATGTTCCAAGGGTTCGGGAGTGGGTCCCCATCCTCGGTGGAAAGGCGTACACACCCGGGACGACACACTTTTGTGACTCGGAAGGGACATGCCCCGAGGTCGACACGTGTTTAGCTGCGACGGACCTTCCGGTGATAAGCTCCGGTGGCGACACGTATTCGATAGATCCGGACTTCTCTGAGATGAGCTCCGGAATTGACACGTATCCCCCGCGAATGGTCCTCTGATTTCCGCGAGGACTAGCTCCGAGGATGACACGTGTCCTATAAAAAATGCCTTTGCTTCTTCCGCAGCGGCTAGCTCCGCGGTAGCACGTGTCCCACAGGGTCGGACCTCTTTCCAATTGCGGAGGTGACCCCCGAGCCTGCCACGTAGCTAGTTTAGCGGTGGACCTCTCCCAATTTCTCGGGGATGAGCTCCGAACACGCCACGTGGTCTGCTGGCCGTGGAAATTGCCTTTGGTGCTCTTGGAGAGCTTTATTGGCTATCCTTTTGGTACTTGTCTCTGTTTCCACTCTTCTTAAAATGTTTTTCTTCTTCATAAAACATGAACATATGCTGACACCCGAGGTGAGGGTGTCACAAATCTACCCCCCTTAAATTGAATCTCGCCCTCGAGATTCGTTAGTAGAAAATAGATGGGGAAATTCTGCCTTGATATCCTCTTCACGTTCCCATGTGGCTTCAGCTTCAGTGTGATGGCTCCATTGTACCCTGCACCATCGAATCACCTTGTTTCGGGTGACCCTTTCCTTTACGTCCAAGATTCGGACATGGTGTTCTACGTAAGTTAGGTCCTCTTGAAGTTCAAGTTCTCCCATTGACACTTGTTCTTCTAGTACTTTTAAGCACTTCTTGAGCTGGGATATATGAAACACGTCATGTACGTCGGAGAGGTGGTTTGGGAGCTCTAGTTGGTAGGCTACTTCTCCTCGCTTACCCAAAATCTTAAATGGTCCGATGTAGCGAGGCGCTAGTTTGCCTTTGACGTTAAAACGTCGTTGGCCTCGGATAGGCGATACCTTAAGGTATACGAAGTCTCCAACTTCAAAGGTCAACTTTATACGCCTATTGTCCGCATAGCCTTTCTGTCGTGACTGAGCAGCCTTTAAGTTCTCCCGTATCGTTTGGACTTGCTTTTCAGCCTCTTGTAGTACTTCGGGTCCAAACACCTAGTTCTCTCCAGTCTCGTTCTAGAACAGCGGCGTTCTACACCGTCTGCCATATAAGGCTTCGAAAGGCGACATCTTCAAGCTAGCTTGATAGCTGTTGTTATAGGAGAACTCGACATACGGTAAACTCCTATCCCAACTACGCCCACGTTTCAAGGCGCAAGCTCTCAGCATGTCCTCCAAAATTTGGTTTGTCCTCTCGGCTTGCCCATCTGTTTGTGGGTGATAGGCGGAGCTAAAATCCAGTCGTGTACCCATGGCTTTCTGCAACTTCCTCCAGAATCTAGAGGTAAACTGAGAACCTCGATCTGAGATTATCCTCTTTGGAATTCCATGACGGCACACGATCTGCTCCATGTACAACTCTGCCAACTGTGTAACGTTGTAACTGGTCTTTACCGGAAGAAAATGGGCGGTTTTCGTCAACCGGTCCACAATGACCCAGATGGAGTCGTATCCTGACTGAGTTTGTGGTAATCCGACAATAAAGTCCATACTGATGTCCTCCCATTTCCATTCAGGTATTTTAAAAGGTTGCAACAATCCAGCGGGTTTTTGATGTTCGGCTTTTACCCGTTGGCATGTGTCGCATAGGGCAACGTATTCGGCTATATCCCTCTTCATACCATCCCACCAATAGCAAGTTTTCAAATCCTTGTACATTTTGGTGCTCCCTGGATGTATGGAATAGGGTGAATCATGTGCCTCCTTCAATATCATGTCGCGAAGGTGTTTTATGTTTGGCACACAAATCCTTTTTCCTAGCCAAAGCGTACCCTTTTCATCCTCCTTGAAATCCTTTTCTATCCCTTGTCGGATTCTTTCTTTGATCTCCTTGATCCCCTCGTCCGTTGCTTGTCCCTTTCTTATTTCTTGCTCCAATGAGGAGTGGATTTCCATCATTTCCATGTTATTCAAGAATCCGAGGTGTAACTGTTCGAACTCCTTACGTAGTTCGGGTGGTAGCTCCCGAACCGTGAGTTGGTGGCATGCTCCTTTTCTGCTCAATGCGTCAGCGACCACATTGGCCTTCCCGGGGTGGTAATTGATTCCTACATCATAATCCTTGATGAGTTCTAACCATCGACGTTGCCTCAAATTCAAGTTAGTTTGTGTAAATATGTACTTGAGGCTTTTATGATCTGTATAGATCTCACATCGATGACCAAGGATATAATGTCTCCAAATCTTCAATGCATGCACCACTGCTGCTAACTCCAAATCGTGTGTAGGATAGTTAAGCTCGTGCTTCTTTAATTGTCGTGAGGCATAGGCTACCACTTGTCCTTTCTGCATGAGTACACACCCGAGCCCTTGTCTGGATGCGTCACAATATATGTCAAAGCTCTTGCTTACGTCTGGCAATACCAGAACTGGTGCTGTGGTTAGCCTTTTCTTGAGTTCCTCAAAACTTTCTTGGCAGGCTTGTGTCCATTGAAAGACCTTTCCCTTCATTAGCAACTCCGTCATAGGTTTTGCTATCTTAGAGAAGTCTTTAATGAAGCGACGATAGTATCCTGCCATTCCAAGGAAACTTCGAATATCCCTCACGCTCTTTGGTTGGTCCCACTTTAGAATATCCCTCACCTTTCCAGGATCAAACGATACCCCTTCCTTGGAGATGATGTGGCCTAGGAAAGATATTTCCTTTAGCCAAAATTGGCACTTGTTGAGCTTGGCATACAACTGATGCTCGCGCAACTTCTGCAAGGTCAATCTCAGATGTTCTTTATGCTCCTCCTTACTTTTTGAATACACCATAATATCGTCGATAAAAACCACGACGAACTTGTCCAAGTACTCCATGAAAACCTTGTTCATAAGGTACATGAAGTATGCGGGTGCATTTGTCAATCCAAATGACATAACGGTATATTCATATGAACCATACCGTGTCCGAAAGGCTGTCTTAGGTATACCGGAGGGCTTAATCTTCAGCTGGAAATATCCCGACCGAAGATCAATTTTGGAGAATACTTGGGCTCCTTTCATTTGGTCGAACAGGTCCTCTATACGGGGCAGAGGGTATTTATTCTTGATTGTCACCTCGTTTAGAGACCTGTAGTCCACGCACATTCTTTGGGTTCCGTCTTTCTTGTCCACGAAAAGTACCGGGGCTCCCCACGGTGACGAACTTGGACGGATAAAACCCTTCTCCAACTGTTCTTGAATTTGCTTCTTTAGTTCAACTAATTCGTTGACGGGCATCCTATATGGTCTCTTAGCTATGGGTGCAGTTCCAGGTACCAAATCTATGGCAAACTCAATATCCCGGTCAGGTGGCATACCTGGAAGTTCTTCCGGGAACACATCCGAAAATTCCTGAACCACTGGAATGTTGTCCAATGCTACTCCTTCAACATGGTTCAGATCCGCCCGTTCGGTTGCTTGCTGGGCTGACTCAAACTCGACACGGATACCGTGTTCATTCGTCAACTGCACGCTTCTCTCAGCACATTGGATTACCCCTTTGTGCTTGCTTAACCAGTCCATTCCGAGTATGATGTCAATTCCGTGGGAGTCCAAAACAATAAGGTTGGCAAGGAAGTCTACCCCCCTTATTTTAAGGCTTACTTTAGGACATACTATATTAGTCCTCATTTCTCCTCCGGGAGAATTAACTAACATAGCACATTCTAAGTGGGATACGGGTAGATGATGCTTGGCAACATATTTGGATGATATGAAGGAATGTGATGCTCCGGAATCAAATAAAATGGTGGCTGGGTTGGAGTTGGCAAGGAACATACCAATTGCGATGTCCTCAGCCTGTTGTGCTTCCTCAGCAGTGACATGGTTAACATGGCCACTAGCATAGTTCTGCGGTCCACGGTTCCCTTGGTTGTCCCCTCCGTTTGGTCGCTGATTCTGCTTGGGCACGTTACCTTGCTGTCCAGGGCCTCTCTTCGGGCACTGGTTAGCGAAGTGGCCTACTTCCCCGCATGCAAAGCATGCCCTGTTGCCTATGGCAGCAGGTACGTTGGGGCGGGGGTTTTGAACAGGAGCGCCATTGTTAGGCCGGGGCGCAGGAGGCATGGGCACCCGAGGTGCCGGTGCAACGAGCCGTTGCTGTGGTGGCTGACCAGGGCGGTACGTAGGAGTGGTCGATCCATACTGCGGTGCAGGGGGCATGTATCTAGGTCGTACGTTGCTCCCTTGGGGCTGGTATGGGATCTTCCTTTTGCACTCACGCTCGATCTCTCGGATCTTGTTTTCCACCATAATAGCCTTATCAACCAGCTTCTGGAAGCTTACATAGTCATTGTTGAGGAGCTGAACTTGGATCTCATTGTTCAACCCTCTCATGAACAGGTACTGCTTCCTCTGATCTGAGTTGACATCTTCGGGGGCATACCGGGACAGTTGTATGAACTTGTTGAGGTATTCGTTCACACTCTTCTGCCCTTGGCGGAGACCTTCAAACTCCTGCCTCTTGAGCATCATTACGCCAACAGGGATGTAGTGGGAGCGGAAACTTTCCTTGAACTCAGTCCAAGTGATTGTCTCCGGGTTGGCATGGGCGTTGCTCAAGGCATCCCACCAGTCAGCAGCTGCTCCCATCAGTTGGTGCGACGCAAAGAGAACCTTTTCTCGGTCGTTGCACTGTACAATGGCAAGCTTCTTCTCCATGGATTTCAACCAATCATCTGCCTCCATTGGATCGCTTGCTTGAGCAAAGGTGGGTGGTCGAGTCCTCATGAACTCTCCCAACCTGTTATGAGCCGGCGGTGGTGGTGGCGGTGGTGCCGGAACGGGGTGTTGGTTGGCCTGCAACTGACCCAAAGTTTGGATCATGGTTTGCATAAGCTGGTTTTGCATGGCCATCAACCTTTCTAGGTTGTTTTCGCCAGCTCCAGGGTTAGCAGGAACTTCTTCGTGGTCATCTTCCTGGACGTTCCTTCGGCTGGCGTTTCCTCTCACCATCTGTGAGAGAGAACGAAATAGAATAGAAGGTTAGATAGGTCCTTTCAACTATATGCATCAAGGGGAGTTGGACTATATATATTAGTCCTTATGAGGATGTGATCAAGTGCCGAAGCATTTCACTCCTCTTTCTTCTTATGTGTGGATATGGGCAACATTGTTGAGGCGTCCCACAACTCACACTAAGCACATATTCACAAATAATCATCACAAGGGCCCACTCAACTCCTATTCAAGGATGGTTTCCTATGTCAAGGTGGTTTCAAGGCCAATCCAAGCTATTCATCCTAGGATGCTTCCTTTGGTCCGCGTAGCTTCTATTTAGGGGTATAACTTGCTGTTAACCCGTGATTCTAATATCAACCTAAGGTTTTTATCTAGGCGTGTAACCTACTGTCAACCCGTGGCTCTGATACCAATCTGTGACGCCCTCAATTCTGTGGAAAACCACGGAACCGAGAACTAATGCATATGTGTGCCCAGGATGTTCATCACACATACACGTACGTTCCACAAACTGAATTCAGATTATATATTACCACGAATAACAGAGTTTATTACAGCACATCATGAGTCTTGGACTCATTCTCACAGCGGAAGTCTTAATTCTATGCAGCGGAAGTCCTTATTTAAATGCGGAAGCAAAAACTAATGTGAAAGCGGAACTAAGCAGAAGTGGCTCCATCTCTACTCCCTCCACAGGCAAGGTTGAGAATAGATCACACGCCATAATGCTCTACTCGGTCTTCGTAGTAGTCTTCTCTTGCTGTTGATGAAGAAATAATAATGCAAGTTTGAGCACAATGATGTACTCAGCAAGTGCGGGAATAACACATGATATGCAGCTCATAAACAAGGTAGGTATAAAAGGCTTATTTGCAGAAAAGCAGTTCTGTAAAAACCATGATAAAACAACAACTTACGTTTAAATGTAATCCCAACATGTATTAAATTACCAACATACCTCCATCACTTCCCGTGTTCCATCCGAACATTAACCAATCTTTTTATTCATACTCACGAATACCTCCTCGTATTCGCTACCATTTCACCTCATAAAACAACCTCGTCTCGCACCGAGACCAATCTCATGTCATGACCCATCAGTCATGCAACCATCTCATCTCCCGGACTCAACAGTCCCAAACCAAACCATAACCAATAACCATAACCAATAACCTTCCCAATACCCATTCCAGTAACCATCCCAGTAACCATCCCATCTAATCATGGCAGTTTAGCCAGGTGCTCATAACCGTAAGCTCGGCTATCATGATAGTTTTAATAACTCTGCAGAGTTTGTACCTCTTTACCCACAAGTTTGTGATTTCGTCACCCGTCGGCGACTGCAGAACCTCCATTTTACCAGTACACAACCGTCGTTGTATGGTCAAGAGATCACAAAATAGCCTTTACAAAGGGGTTACTAGATGTATGGACTCACTAAGGTTTCACCGGCAGGCTAGAATCTCCAATTCTCCCACCCACGGGTCCCCTCTTGTGCCATGCAGTTCCCAGGGCAGTCCTCACTCGACTCCCATTCCCCACGCCTTCCACAGTCCATAACATCCTAGCAACTTACCTAATTACTCAGCTAAGCCGCACCCATATTTGGCCTTGTGGTGGCACTGTTATCCTGGCATGTGCATGCATGAACCGGTCCTTAGATCTACGGCAAGTAAAACCACCATCTCATGCTACCTCATTCACAAACCCAGGCTTGCCTAGATCTTCCCTCCGATCCATGTTCATTAACCTCATCAATTACTGATTATCAGTACGAGTGCAGTTAGCTAGACACATCTATCTCGCTTCCCAATCCCATAAACTCAGCGAAGCATAAAGCAAAAACCATACCCGACTCATAAACTTCCCAGGCGACAAGGATGGTTTAATCGAAACTAGTAAACTCCTATAAAAAGGGTTTCCCATCATGTTTTGACTCAGCACACACACCTTTTCGCAAAACAAAACAGTTTTACCCAAAACATAGGATCAACATGGTCAAGGAGCACTTGCCTTGTTCTTGCGGTTCTGGTTGTTCTTGATTCTCAAAGCCTTGTTGCTGCAGCTCGTCGTAGTCAGCTTCCTGAGTTTGTCCTTCTTTGTAGGATTCACGTGCATGCAAATTCGCAGCAATCAATATCATGCACAAACCCTAAACTAGGTGCGATGATGCACATGCATGCTATCCTATGATTAGTTTTATTAGATCTATCTGTACTTATTCTTGCATGGCTTGCATGGTCAGAGGTGTTCGTGATGATCTGGTCTTTAGATCAAACTGATCATCAAGTGATCTGTCCACGAAAAGGCTTCTATTCGAAAGGAATTGAAGAACAGATGCAAAAGAGATGAACACAGTGATGTCGTAAGGTGGTATCGAAGTCCTACCTCACGCTCTTCTTGACTTTGAGGTCCTCCTCAGACCACTCGGTTCTTCTCCGATGATCTCCCTTGTTGCGCTTCGGCGATGTTTTGCTCGGCGAGTTAGGGCTAGAGCGCTAGGTCGTCGACTCAGGAGTTGAAAGAGAAGTTCGTGATTTCAGCCAGAGGTTTCGGGTTCTATTTATAATCAGGAAGAGAAGAGTCCTAATCTGATTGGATCCCGAATAAGAGTCTTATTCAGATCTTTGTTAGATCCTGACGTCTTATCTTCGGTAACATCGTGGAGTTTAGATCGGTTTCCATTGCGTACCGGTATCTTCACGCGTAAAAACCGCTCCAGACTCGTTACCTCCGCGGTGATGAGCTCCGGAAGCTCCACGTGTCCTTCCGAGCCTGGTATCTCTTCTCCCGCAGAGACGAGCTCCGGTTGTGCCGCGTGTCAATCGATCAAGACCTCCCTCTTCTTCGAGCTCCGCGCACGCCACGTGTGGGTGCCGGTCTTTCCGCTCTCCTTTCCTCAGGGACATGCCCCGAGGTCGACACGTGTTTAGCTGCGACGGACCTTCCGGTGATAAGCTCCGGTGGCGACACGTATTCGATAGATCCGGACTTCTCTGAGATGAGCTCCGGGATTGACACGTATCCCCCGCGAATGGTCCTCTGATTTCCACGAGGACTAGCTCCGAGGATGACACGTGTCCTATAAAAAATGCCTTTGCTTCTTCCGCAGCGGCTAGCTCCGCGGTAGCACGTGTCCCACAGGGTCGGACCTCTTTCCAATTGCGGAGGTGACCCCCGAGCCTGCCACGTAGCTAGTTTAGCGGCGGACCTCTCCCAATTTCTCGGGGATGAGCTCCGAACACGCCACGTGGTCTGCTGGCCGTGGAAATTGCCTTTGGTGCTCTTGGAGAGCTTTATTGGCTATCCTTTTGGTACTTGTCTCTGTTTCTACTCTTCTTAAAATGTTTTTCTTCTTCATAAAACATGAACATATGCTGACACCCGAGGTGAGGGTGTCACACCGAGGTGGGACCTCCGTTTCTTCTGATCCGCGCACTTTCTCTAAGTCTCGCATCGACCGCAGCCGGAGCGTGAACGGCCGCGGGATCGCGGGAGCGTGCGCCCACTTGATGGTTGCTTTTACTGCGGCGGTTCCCAAGGCTGCCACTTCTGCACGCTACGGTGCTTTCTTCCGGAACCGACGAAGCGCCTTGCCGGTTTGTCTTCTGGGGCGACTGACCCCTCAACCCACCGCTTCAGTTGGGCGGCTTGGGTCCACCTGTCATCGGCGCCCGGTCCCGGAGCCAACGCGGTCACCGGTCGATGTTCTAGAAGGTTTCCGAGTCACCTCGGATCATTCCTGGAAAGTTTTAAAAGGGGATCCCACCCGTATCGCGGCTTCCCTTCGCCTTTCCTGGTACTCGTACTTCCCTTGAACTCTCGCGCCCCGGCTTTCCTGCCCTTGTGCCCTCTTTCGCCATGGCTTCCAACTTGCTCCCGACGCGCCTCGTTCGTTCTTCCGAGCTTGGGCTAGTGCGCAGGCTGCTGGGCTGGCGCTCAGAAGACCAGAAACACCGGCTTCGCCGAGGATCTCTCCCCCTGATCCTGGAAAAGGGGGAGATGGTCTTCTTCACGGCTTATGCTCTGGCGGGGTTCATCCCGCCGATTTCTTCCTTCTTCGTCACCCTGCTGGAGACATATGGCCTCCAGCTCCACCATCTTTCCCCCAACTCTTTCGCAATGGCTGCTGTTTTTGTCCACTTCTGCGAGATGTTCGTGGGGGTGCATGCTTCCGTGACGCTCTTTCGCTACTTCTTTGTGTTGCGGACGACTGGGCGCGACTCGAAGACTCAGATGGGGGCATACTACTTTCAGCATCGCTGCAAGGACCCCAAGGTCTCTGGATACCTTCTGCCCTTCAGCGCATCAAGGTGGGAAAACTGGAGGGAGAGCTGGGTGGTAGTGCAGACCGACGAGCACGATCGCCTACAACTCCCAACCGCCAGCCCAACCACCGATCGTCGCTTCTGGGAGGAGATCCCTGAGCTGGAGCAGGAGTACTCTCCGGTCTTGGAGCGGATCCGGTTCCTGGCCAACGGGGGGCTGACGTCTCTGATGGTGCTGATGGACTTTATGTTGCGTCGTATTGCACCCTTGCAGCAGCGTAGTCGCCCAGCGTGGTACTATACCGGCGAGCAGGACTGTACCCGGCTGGAGAGGGGCCCCGGCTCTGACCCTTCCAACGAGGAGCTGAACGAGATGGTGGGCAAGGTGAGCGGTGACTACATCCCCAGTGGCGACCCCGACCTTCCGCCCTATGCCACTCCCCTCTTCTTGGAGCCACAGAGGAGGTCAGAGCTTCTGCGGAAGATGCCGAACCTTGATGACATCGGGATCGCCGTCCGGCAGGTCGGGGATGCCTTCCGTGGTATCACCATCCCAGGAACTGAGCACTCCGGGTCAGGGCTCGAGGCATCTGCTGCTGTCAAACCCCCCCCAGAGCCGACGGCACTCAAGCCGCCGACAAAGGGAAGGGAAAGGAGCCGGCCCCCGGGCATCCAGAGAAGAAACGCACCCGGTCTCCTCCGAGGGCACCGCCTGCGCCGAGTCATGGTGCCGGAGCTACCTTGCTCCCATCTCCCGGGGGTTCTGGCCCATCGGGTGGCGACCCTAAGAGGCTCCGGGTGTCCCCCCTCGGCGGGTCTCTCCTGAGACAGCGGCCGTCCGAGTCAGCTCAAGTACCTCGTCACCCTTTCTCAAGCGGAGGGGTCACCAGGATGGATGCTGGTGGGGCCATGCCGGCGAGTGTGCCGGGGACCCAGGCATCACGCTCCGCGACCGTTCCAGCCGCCGGTCCCGGTGGTTCAGCTACAGCCCAGAGGCCAGTGCTGCAAGCCCGTTGGAGCGCTCATGCCGCCCAGTAAGTGTTGCTCTCGCTGGCTTGTAGGAGCAGAGCTCTTGTCCCCTCTTCTTTGCCTGAGGGTTTTCTCTTCTTGCAGGGACCGACCCGCTGCTAGGGGCGGGCCTCTTACCCGGCCACCTTCAACCGACGGAGGCTCCGTGCCTCAGCACCTGGGGACCGTGGTGGCTCCTATGGTCCCCAAATCGACGGGGGATCCCTCCGCGCCGGCGAGTTCGCCCTTCGTGGTGGCCGCATCTGCTCCTATCCGCCCTCCTTCACCGGTCCAGAAGTCCGGTCCTGAGACTGGGGGGGCCGCTGCAGGTGCGCCTGCTGGCCCTCTAACTTCCCTAGGGCAGTGCCCCACCCTGGTTGCTGAGGCGTCGGCGCCTCCGCCGGTCTTAGATTCGACAGGGGGGTCCAGTGGCGTGAATCCTGTCCCTCCTGCTCCGGTGCCCGTGTGGGACGCCCTGGGGCGTGTCCAGACCAGCGCCCGACAGCTCCAATCCGCCTTTGAGCAGGAGCGGGGGGCGCTGGCCGGCGAGAAGGAACGTCTTCTCAGCTGGCAGCAGCAGGCCCAGGAGGCTAAGGCGGACCTTGATTCGAGGCAGTCAAGGCTTGAGGCCATGAGTGCTCTGCTTGGCACTCTGAAGAAGGCCATTAGCCGCTTGGAGTCAGAGTCCCGGCGGGTTCGTGCCACCTACCGCGAGGCTCTGGCCCACACTGAAGCCAAAGCCAAGGAGCGTTCCGCCGCTGCGGAGGAGTTGCAGCTACAGGCAACCCGTCGAGAGTGCGCTGTCGCCGATCGGGAATGCGCTGTCGCGGCCGAGGAGGAGAAGACCACCGCTCGGCTGAGGACCAAAGTGGAAGAGCTAAGGGCTCGGACTGAGGAGCTGGAGCTCCGTGAGTCGGCTGTTGCCGCGAGGAAGGGGCAATTCTCCCAGGAGCGCCAGGCGGTGATGGATCGCGAGCTGGCGGCTCGCCAAGAGGTGGAGAAGCTCCAGTTCTTGCGGTCTGCTGAGGCCCAGGTAGTCTGGGACTTTATTGCCAAGGCAGGGCCCGCCTTGGCTCCTCTTGGCTTCAGCCCTGTGTAGGTGGAGGCTCCGGCGCGACCGATGTCTGAAGCAATCCCGGCACTTGAGTCCATCGGCGGCGAGCTGGGTCGGCTCGAAACAGTGATCGCCGACGAGCTTGAAGCGGAAGGTCGGGGCCTTGCGAAGGAGGTTGCTATGCACGTTCTGTCGTGCTTCCTGAGCCGAGACCCTTCCTTTTCTCTGGGGCCAGTCCGTTTAGGACCCGTCGCCGATCGGGAGGAAGCTGCCAGGGCCGAGGCCGAGGACTTGGCCGCCCTCGTGGCCTCTAGGTTTCATCGGGAGTCCGGGGACTCTTAGGCATCTGCCCCCGTGGCCACAGGGCCCTGTACTTCCTTTTTTATTTTTGTTCAGTCTATAGCCCAGCTCATGGAGCCTTTGTATGAACAGACTCCTGTTTCTTTTGTGTCTGCATGTCCTAGTCTTCTTCCTGGCTTTTTCCTGGCCAAGTTCTTAGCTCCGCAAGGTACTCGGAGGCCTTGACCAATCTCGAAGCTCTGCATAGACACCTTCTCCGGGTCCTCACTGTATACTAAGGGCTCCGGAGGTCTCTAGGACCCGCCTCACGAGATCGGAGGGGGTCCAGGCCTGTTGGCCACGTGGCGGGCCCGGAGCTCCCTTCTGAGGGGAGGTCCGGGCTTGTGGGGCACGTGGAGTCCTCGGACCTCTCCCCGCGGAGGGGGGGGGTCCGGCTTCTGTTGACCACGCGGCGGGCCCGGAGCTCCCCCTCAAGGGGGTGGAAGGTCTGGCCCCGCTGGACACGTGGGACCTTCGGGCCTCGCCCCTGTGAGGTCTAGTTCTTTGATCTTACCTTGGGGTTTCGGTCTTGCGCGATCCCGTAGTGGCCCCCTCGTAGGTGCGTTCCATTTGATGGATGTGCCTACCATATTCCTGCGGGGAGCTGAGGCCGAGAGGTCCTGCACATAAGTAAGGGAAACGTAATTCTCCTCGGGCCCCCCTATATCTCTTAGTCTTATTTGGCTTACGGTCCCCGTCCACCTATACGGTGCTTGGGAACTACCGTTCGCGAAGCGCCGGGGGCTCGGGGCCCCCTTGGCTATCGGCCGGTACCTCCTACGCAACCTCCTTTGGTAGGGCAGCAAATGCCGACTAAATATGAGAATGAGAAGAGGGAGCTGAACGCATGGTGAGCACGCGCTAGCAGGGCAATCATAAAAATTTAATAACTAAATGAGCACCAAAGAAGAGCAACGTAGGACAGGTTTCTTTTCATATAAATTTCCGTAGGGGGAAGGCAGGCTGAATATGGAGGTCATGACCCGCCTCAAGGGAAGCAAGACTCTACGCGCTTGGGGTCGGAACCAGGCGAAGCTGAACGTAGTCCTGGACCGTCCCCTGAGGCTTAGCTGCACCAAGCACTGTTCCTGGGCTTTATGGAATTTATTATAAAAAGAAGGGTATGTCCTATTGTTGCTCTAGGGGTAGAACTTACAGCGGTGTTCTGTGTTCCGAAGGTTCGGGAGCGGGTCCCCATCCTCGGTTCTGGGGAATGGTCCCAGGCCCAGGATGTCCAGCCCCTCGTATGGCAAATGGCCATGTAGGCTAGATCATCTGTACCGTCCAAGCCGGTGTATGGATCTGCTTGGCGTGGAACAGGCACGCCTTGCAGCTCTCGACCAGCTTAACGGCATCCTGGAGTGCTGCCGGCTAGTAGAAGCCATGCCAAAAGGCTTTACCGACAAGCGTGCGTGAGGAAGAGTGACTCCCACATTCGCCTCCATGGATCTCAGCGAACAAGTCGCAGCCTTCCCCCTGGGTTATGCACCGCAATAGGATGTGGTTGGCGCCGCGTCGGTAGAGATCCCCCTCTACCGCCATGTGTCTCTTAGCCATACGCACGATCCGTTCAGCGGATACACGTTCATCAGGGAGGATATTGTCTTTCAAGTAGTCCCGGACCTCCGTGATCCATGCATCGGGTCTGACTTGAGCATCTGGATCTTGAGCGCCGGGTTGCACAGAGTCCCCAGTGACGCTTATGATCCTTGGCGGTGTCCATGGCCGCCGGGACCGCCAGCTTCGAGGTGCTGGTCTAGCCCCCTTCGCCCGGCTCGGCGGGCCGGGCTGTGGGTCGCGGCAACGTCCTCTCGAAGCCCCCTTCAGGCACAGGGGGTCCCGTGGGGGTCTTCGTTGAGAGGTCGTCAGCTGCGGCCTTGCTAGCGTGCGGTACGTGGTTCAGGTCCAAGGCGAGGAAGTCTGTCTCCACCATCTTGTTTGATAACCAGCTGGGAGTCGTCCTGAGCCAACGACTGGCGAGCGCCTAGAGACAGGGCTGTCTTTAGGCCAAGGATGAGTGCTTCATACTCTGCTATGTTGTTGGTTGCCTTGGAATTGAAACACACCACATACCCAGACTGCCCCCCCCCCCCCCCCCCGATGGCGTGAGGAACAGTACGCTAGCATGTAACACCCCAAATTTTTAGTCAAAACCCAAATTTTGATTTAAAACCCTAAACCATGTTCAGAGGGGAATTTAGAAATTTTTGGACGTGTTGCATGTTTTGCAAAAATTCAAATTCAATCTGGAATTCAAATTATACTCAAATCAGAAAAGAAAATGAAAAAGAAAAAGGAAAACCGGAAAAAAACTGGCCAGTGGGCCGAAACCCCAGCCGGCCCAGCGAACCCCCGCGCTAGCCCGCCCCCGCGCGCGCCGCGCTGCCCCTCGCTGACGGGTGGGACCCACCTGTCATCCCTAACCCGAGCCCCGCGACCCCGGACTTCTTTCCCCGCGCGCGCGCTCGATCTTAACCGATTGGAAACTCGTTCCCGCAGCCGAATTCCGGTCCCAGCGGACTCCAACTCGATCAAAACAGACCCACCGCCCTCCCCCGGCTATAAAAACCGCCGATCCGATCAGTTTTCCCCACGCGATCGCCGATTTTCACTCCGGTGAGCACCGAGACTTCGCCGGTGAATTCTGGCCGATCTAAGCTCGGAAACTCTGATCTAACTCGCTGGTCTTGATCCACCGCCTCCGGGGAACTTTGCAGGAGCAGAAAACCCGAAGACTTACGGTGTAAATCCAACGCCGACGAGCTTCGCCGTGGTTTTGCCTCGGACCTCGCCGCCGAGCACTTTCCAGGACCCCCGAGCTCGAGAAAATCCCCGAGGTGAGATCCCTGACCTCCCCTCTACCGATCTAGGCCATAAGATCACAGTTCTAGGCAGAATTCTCGAGGATCCGAAACTTTCCGGCGAGATCGCCGCTTCCCGCCGCCGTGCGCCGCCGGCAGCGCCGCCCGCGCTCGATCAGAGCGACGTGGCCGCATGTGCGCCATTTATTTTAAATCGCACGGTAGACTTTAAAACCCCGCGTACCGGTTCGATCTTATAATCTCAGCCGTCGGTTTAAAATCGGACGGACCACGTCAGCCCCGCATTATAAAGACTGGAATTCTTACGTGCTACCCCCTGGGGTTCTCTGGAATTGAGAGCTAGCCCCGGAAACTTCAGATCTAGCCCCTGGAACTCCAGAAAATCACGTAAATTCATTTAAAAATCAGTTCTAGCCCCTGGACTTAATAGAAATTAAGAAAAACACCTCTGATAAGTGTAGCTAGACCCCTGGAAATTATGAAAATAATATTATAGACCCTGTAATGGGGTGAGTTTACTTTTTAGCCCTGTTTAGTATTTAAGTTAGAAAATTTAATATGTAACTAGTGTTTAAAAATTAAAAAAGGGGGACAAACATAATTGTAAAAATTTATTAAAAACTTTCTCAGTACTTAGAAAACTTTGGAGTGAGATAAAAATATATTTTTGGGCTGAAATAAATCTGTTTCATCTATTATTCACATTTAATAGTATAGGGACACATTTTTAAATAAAGAATAGTTAAAGAAAAATAGGGAAAATAATTATGAAATAGTATACATCAGAAGCCAAGGTCAAAATATGATATTAAATTATTTAGGACCAGAACCTAATCTGTTTAGATAATGTGAATTACTAATTTAATAATAAAATACACAATTATGCATAGGAATATAAATCTGAAAATATAGAAACTAGTAAATGATAAATGGAGTTTCTAAAATACAAAGAATTCAGTTTAGGGTTGATAGAAATTGTGAAGGCACATTGTATGCAAGTATAAATGTGGATACAAAAGTAGGAATCATATACACATGATTAAAAGTGCATGCAAGCCACAAATCAACACACATAGAGTAACCACAACACATATAATGGTGAATGACTTTCATAAATATGAATGTGTGGTTTGTATGAAGTAGAAGTGTGAACTATGTCTTATGATTGTTGTTTTTCTTTTGCTATGTGTGATGGTATGAAGTAGAACCTGCTCAAGAGCAAGTTAACCCTTTCCAAGATCAGGACTACCAATTTCAAGAGCAGCAAGAAGGAGGCAAGTGTCCTTGACCACTTTGATCCTATGCTAGGATGTGTAGATAGAATTATTTGCATTGTCAAGTTAAATATGAAACCCATGCTAGGAAGTTTCCCTAGAATTGCATCACCTTGTGTCCTTGTAGCTTGGGTTGGGATTTATTTTATCATGTCATTTATTATTATGCATATGCTTAGCCATGCTTAGAATGGGATATTTGGGATATGAGATCATCAATTTATTTCTACCATACTCTTGAATGAGATATTATGAATTATGTAGAGGTAGGGATCAAGGCAAGTTGGATGTTTTGGTTGTGTGTTGGGTGCACGAGACTCGGGTTTGTGTTTAGTACTTGCCTGGATCCTAAGGACTGGTTCATGGAGCATGTAACCCGGCTTTACAGTGCCAACCACATGCTGAGATGGGGCAGCTTGGCCAATTAATTAGGTGTATCCCCGGCGTAGTATGGGTGTGTTGGATGGTGCGGGGAGTAGGTGTCAGCTGGACTACCATATGAACCGCAAGGCTCAAGAGGGGGCCACTGCAGCGGGGTTGGAGCCTCTTGTATGCTGTTAGGGGTGAAACCTCAGTGGGCCCACGCTCGTCGGGAATCCCTTTGTAAAGGCTTCGTAGTGATCTCTTGGCCGCACACCTGGGAAGTGTGAATGTGGAACGTAGCCACTGGCATAATGGAGGTTCTTTTAGTCCACCCGGCAACGGGGGATGAAATCACTACTCGTGGGTACAGTGGTACAAACTCTGCAGAGTCAAAACTGTCTTGACAGCCGTGCTCACGGTTAAGAGCGGCCTGGACTTATTCATGATTAGAGGATTGATGGTTTTGGAAGTTAAGCGGGGAGCTTAACATTGGTAATGATGTTATGGTTATTGGATTATGATGATGGGATGGGAGATTTGGACCATTTCACCTGTGTAGTAATGTAGGTGCTTAATAAGCTAAGGTGATAGGTATTAATTGCGTAGTGCTTTAACCATGAGTTCAACCTCTCCTTGTTCTAGCCATGCATGATATAATTTTCCCACACTTGCTGAGTACCATTGGTACTCAACCTTGCATGTTTGTTGGTTTATATTGCTGCTCAGGTCCAGATAATGAGGTGGTGTATAATGACCAAGATTTTGGACCCGAGGAAGGATTTTAGGTTCATGAAGACCCCCGGGCAACGCCTGTGATGGAGCCCTAAAGAATAATATTCCGCTGCTAGTTTATTTACTTGTGATGAACTTATTATTGTCCATCGAGACATTTACTATGTAAGACTTACTTATATTCGACACCTGGCTTGTAATAAATGATGCTTCACTATTTGTCATCACATGTATGAGAAAATGATCCTGGCATACATGTGATATTCACTTGGTTGTTCTTCGGAAAAACCGGGTGTGACATAGCACCGGCCCCCTGCTTTCGCAAGGAGCCGTCTACGAACAGCATTCAGTAAGGCCTGGTGAAGGCCAGGGCTCAGGGTCCTGGTTCACCGTCTCCATGGCCCCCTGAGTTAGCCTGCGTTGGCGTCTACTTCAGCCACGAAGTCAGCTAGTGCTTGGCTGTTGTCTACGTGACGGGGAAGGAAGCCTAGTGACACGACCCCATTGGTCCTGTCGAGCCAGGATCACGCTGAGGGGTACTGCGTTGCACAACACCGTATAACACACGTCAAAGGTACAAAGCGGAAGCGGAAATTTTATTACATAAACAAGTCTATGAACATGTTTACATCAAATTAAGTTCAGTCTACTCTCGCGGGCGTAGACTAAGCATCAAGTACACTTTCAGCCCTCGAGCGTGTCCTTGCTAGCACACACGCACACTAACTCTGCGGCGTGCACGACTCCCACTCGACGGGGTTCCCCTCCTGGGGTTCCCCTCTCAGTCGGTTTGATCTGAGCAGTGGCTGACATGTGGGTCCCACCTCCAGTTTTAACCTCTGAAATTTACTCCTAATCACTGTTGTAAACAGTGAACCCCATACTACCCTTGGCAACTCAAATTATTCACCCATGAGCCATTTGAATTGATCAAAGTTCAAATGAGGTTTGGTTTGAATGAATTTCAGCACAAGTTCAGTTTGAAATTCAAATAAAGTTTGAATTTCTCCCCCTTAGCTCATGTCAAGATCAACTCCAAATGGAGTGAAAATTGGTGTGTGAGCTCACAAAAATGTGCTGAGTAAGAATATGCCTTCCACTTTTAAATTCATGGGATAAAAACAGTTTGAATTTGAATATGATCTCAAACTGCCCTCTTCCTAACTATACCCAAAATGACCTCAAAAACATTTTGAATTTGGGTGAAACTTGGCATGGACATCCTTAGTAAAGTGTAGGAGTTTTCATATGTCCAGCCCATCTATATCACATGTGGAAAACACCACTTTTGCAATGTGTGAGTTTGTTCTCTAATGAGCATGTTGATAATTGTTACTTGCTCTTCATTTGTGTTCATCATCCTTCCTCAAATGAGGTGTGTGGTGTGGTGATGAGCACTGCAAATGTGTGTCAAAACTGAGGCCCTTACATTCCTCCCCCCTTAAAAGAATCTCGTCCCGAGATTATAAGGTGAAAATGAGAGAGAGGACGGTGGAAAATTACCGGATATGCGACGTGAAAAAGTCAGGGTAGTTAGTGCGAAGGAATTCTTCGCTCTCCCATGTCGCTTCGTCCATGGAGTGATTACTCCATAGAACCTTGTAGAACCACAACGTACGGTTGCGTGTGGTTCGGGCCTTTTCATCAATAATCTGCACCGGTTCCTCCCGATAGGTGAGATCCGGTTGCAGTTCTTCAATGTCTTCCAGCTGAACGGTAGTTGATAGCTTGAGACACTTCCTCAGCTGGGAAATGTGAAAGACGTCGTGCACACCGGAAAGTGCTTCTGATAATTTCAACCGGTATGCCACCGATCCACATCTTTCGGTAATCTGGAATGGGCCGATGAATCGGGGTGCCAACTTTCCTCTCACCCCAAATCTGTTTACGCCCTTCATTGGAGACACCCGTAGATATACGTGATCTCCAACTTCGAATTGTAATGGGCGCCTTCTCCGGTCTGCATACTGTTTCTGTCGGGATTGAGCGGCTTTTAGGTTCGCTTGAATCAGTCGAACCTTTTCTTCCGCGTTGTTGACAAGGTCAATCCCGAAGGTAACCCTTTCGCCAGACTCACACCAGTTCAATGGTGTGCGGCATTTTCTTCCGTATAGCGCCTCGTAGGGCGCCATCTTGATGCTGTCTTGGTACCCATTGTTGTACGAGAACTCGGCTAACGGCAAGTGATCATCCCAATTCTTGCCGTGGTTGATAGCGCAAGCTCGTAGCATGTCTTCTAAGATTTGATTTACCCGCTCAGTTTGCCCATCCGTCTGCGGGTGGTAGGCTGAACTACGGATCAGCTTCGTCCCCAAGGCAGCGTGCAGCTTCTCCCAAAAACGGGACACAAATAAAGTGCCCCGATCCGAAATGATAGTACGGGGTACGCCGTACAAGCATAGAATCCGTGAGATGTACAGTTCAGCGTACTTCTTGGCGTTGTAGTTGGTGTTGACCGGGATGAAATGGGCAACTTTGGTGAGCCGATCGACGATCACCCACACAGAATCATGTTTCTGTAAGGTGGTGGGTAAACCGACGACGAAATCCATGCTCACGTCCTCCCACTTCCAGGCAGGAATGCCCAGTGGTTGCAGCAGTCCCGGTTTTCGCATATGATCTGCCTTCACCCTTCGACATGTATCACACTCGGACACGTATTTTGCAACCTCGCGCTTCATCCATGTCCACCAAAACTTCCTTCAGAGTTCTTGATACATCTTGTTGCTGCCGGGGTGAATAGAGAACTTTGATAAGTGAGCCTCATCAAAGATCTTCTTTTGTAGTTCTGGGTTTCGGGGTACAACGATCCGGTCCTTGAACCATAGGACGCCGTCTCCGTCCTTCGGAAACATTTCAACTCCCCACTGTCTACACGTCTCCGCAAATGTGACATGCCCTTGTCATTCTTCTGGGCTGCCGCTATCTCTTCACGGATGGTGGGGATCAAAGCTAGGTTGTAAAGAGCTCCGTGTGGAATCACATGTAGTGGTGGTTCGCTCTCTTCCAACGGTGTGATGGTCAGAGTATTGACGTGTGACTTGCAGCTCAGCGCATCTGCCACTACGTTTGCCTTGCCCGGATGATAATGGATCTCTATCTCGTAATCCTTTATCAGTTCTAACCATCTTCCTTGCCTCATGTTCAGTTCCTTCTGAGTGAATATGTACTTGAGGCTTTTGTGGTCGGTATATAAATGTACGAGGTTACCGAGTAGGTAGTGCCTCCACATTTTTAGTGCAAGTACCACGGCAGCGAGCTCCAAATCGTGAGTTGGATAATTTTGCTCATGGTTTCTAAGCTGCCGTGACCCATACGGGACCACCCTTCGGTCTTGCATCAGCACACATCCGAGCCCAATGCCGGATGCATCGCAGTACACATCGAACGGTTTTGTTGTGTCTGGCTGCGCCAAAACCGGTGCTGATGTCAGGTGCTTGACTAAAGCCTTGAATGCAGCTTCACATGTTGGACTCCAAACATATTTGGTAGCCTTCTTCAGAAGCTCTGTCATTGGCTTGGCAATCTTCGAGAAGTTCGGAATGAACCTCCGATAATATCCCGCGAGTCCGAGGAAACTCCGTACCTCGTGAACAGTTCTCGGGGATTTCCAATTCAGCACTTGAGTGATCTTGCTCGGGTCCACAGCGATACCCTCCGCTGAGATGATATGCCCGAGGAAAGGCACTTGCGATATCCAAAACTTGCATTTGCTGAATTTTGCATATAACTTGTGATCCCGCAGCCGTTGTAAGACTATACGCAGATGTTTCTTGTGATCTTCCTCCGACTTGGAATATATCAGGATGTAGTCGATGAAGACCACGACAAACTTGTCCAGCTCCGGCATGAATACCGAGTTCATCAAGTACATGAAATGAGCTGGAGCATCGCTGAGGGGTGCTGTGTTGCACAGCACCGTATAACACACGTCAAAGGTACAAAGCAGAAGCGGAAATTTTATTACATAAACAAGTCTATGAACATGTTTACATCAAAATAAGTTCAGTCTACTCTCGCGGGCGTAGACTAAGCATCAAGTGCACGTTCAGCCCTCGAACGTGTCCTTGCTAGGACACACGCACACTAACTCTGCGGCGTGCACGACTCCCACTCGACGGGGTTCCCCTCCTGGGGTTCCGTCTCCTCTTCGGGAGTCCCTTCCTCATAGAACCCTGCAAAAGCTTCAAACACAAGCAGTGAGCACGAAGGCTCAGCAAGTCTGACCCGTCTCACCTAAACATGGAACTTCTACATGAGGGTAATGGGTTACATGAGGTAAAAATCAGTTTCAAGGACTCGCCTAATTAGTAGAACCTTACTTTCAAGTTTTAGCAGCAGGTTGTGGAGAACCTTACGCTAAGGCACATGAGAGAGTCGCAATCAAACAAGAAACGCATTTCTCTCATGTACTTTGCCCAAAGTTGAAAAGAACTTTAGTTAGCTCTAAGCTACAGCATATCATTAACAATCAATGTCCAGCTTTCAATCAGCAACATTTTAACATGTAACTAGCCTGTTCTTTCTACGTCACGGTACAGCGAACAAGTGGTACTCACTGACCGCGAGGGACGAGGATTATAATCGATTTACACCTGCAGGGTTACCCGAACAACCCGTCACGTACACCCGTACTCGATGTTGCCTACAATAACCATCACGGACGCCGTACGCGACTACCTTTCACCCGTTAGCCAAATGTTGAACCGGTACAATCGTCCCGAGCAAGAGGTCTTTGCACGCGCATCTCAATGCCGCCAGCCAATTTACACCTCGAGCTCTCAACCTACCCTCTGAACGACCAGCTATGCCTCAACACCCAGCTACCCGAGTTACATCAGTTTCCCGGTTCCCATATAGCCGGTAGGTCTTCGGTACTGTTCTAGCTTGTTCAACAGGCCCGCACACGGCTCGGTCCTCAATCGACACAAGCGGAGCTACAGCACACAGGCCCCAAAGTCCTGCTGCCCTTACTCTCCGCTTGGTCTCATTTTCTTGCCATGTGTTTCATGTGCTAACACTACCCGAGTCGAGTGCCTCTAGCCTATGCTCGCGAGTAGTTCCAACTACTCGACTTGTACCGAATCCTACACTATCTTAGCATTGCAGTAGCTAACGGGGTTTGCAATCCTAACCCAACCCATGGTTTTCTTGGCTATACAGTTGGGTTTCCACACAAGACTCTAATGCAAAGAATAATAATACTCAAGTAAGTGCTCAAAATAATAAAATTTGTAAAAACGGTTAATGCAAACCGGAGCTTGCCTTGCTGCTCTTGGTCGTAGGCTAGCTGTTCCTCAGGAGTAACGAAGTCTACGACTTCGGGTTCCTCCTCGACCTTAGCGACTACATGATAAGAGCAATATATGTATCAATTTAAATGCATTTGTATTAAATTTAAAGTTGTGAAGTCTATAACCCTTGCTGGACAGACCTAATGACTGTGAAACTTTTACTGTGGCTTGGTTACAACCTAAACAGAGACTTGGTCAAGTTTTAGTTGCAGCAAAGCTCATTTGAGCCCTCCACAATTAATTATGTCCTTGACATTAATTGGAACTCTTAGGGTGTTCTAGGAATTTTCATGAGACAAACTATGACTTTCTGAAAACTAGATTTTCAGAGGGTTCTAATGGAGTTGGTCTTACTTAATTTGAAGGTTCCTAGCTAAAGTTATGAGCTAAACAGCTTCAGAGAAAATTCTGAAAATATTTCTGAACATTTTCTATTTTCTCTGGAACAGTTTCACTAATCACACCATTAGGTGGATCAGATGAGCTCAAATGGATCTGAAATTTTTTTGGTAGTTCAGGTATATTTTGGTGAACATCCCAGCAAAATTTCAGGATTTTCCTTCACAGGATTCTATAGTTAAAATTCCAAACAGTTTAAGCTTTGAGGATTTAATTCCGGAGAATTAAGGAATTTCATGAAGTGAAACTTTATTTTCTGGAAAGTACTCAGAGAGCTGAATCCAGCAAAATTTGGTTCACTCAATTTGGAACTTTCTAGCCAAAGTTATGAGGATTTGAAGTTTGGAAGAATTCTGAAAATCGGGGAAAAAGTTTAAACTCTCGGGGCCCGTGGGGACACGTGTCGAGCGCGGAGGTGTCCGGAACACCGGAGATACCACACGTGTCGAGCGCGGAGGTGTCCGACACACCGGAGCTCACAGGGTATTTGCGCGCCAGCACAGCTGATCCCCGGCCACACCCGATCTCGATTTAAATTCTTCACCCGCTGACACGTGGGCCAGCCGGCTTCTTCTTCCTCCCGCCGTTCTCTCGCGCCCGCGCCGCCGACCTCGTCGGAGCAGACTCGGGGCTCGCCGGCTCGCCGCTGCCGGACCTCCCATGGTCTGAAACTCGCCGCCAGGGGGTTGTCGACGTCGAGGAACACGTCGGTGGTGTCAGGTCGGGCTGGGGCTGACCGGAAATAGCTTGGCGACGTGCCGCGGCCTCGGTTGAGGTTCGGCGCCGTCGACCGTGGGTCCTAACCCGCCAACACCTCGAACAAACGGTCCTACAGCATCAGTGTACCTCTAGGAAGCTCGACAAGGTGTCTAAAGGGTTTAGGGATGGCGGCAAGTCGGTCGGCACCGTGTGACCGATCGTGACCACCATGACCGCCCTTGATCGAGCTCAAAATTCGTCACTCCTAGACAGTTTCACGCTACGGATGCGGAAAGGAACTTGATCGCCGGCTAATCCAGCGTCTATGTGTAAGATTTGATGACCTCCGAAAGATCATAGAGCGAGAATTTAAAGAAACCGTACCGGAAGCTCGGGTTACGGTCGCCAGAGCAAAAACTGGAAATTCTTTGCGGATTCTTCACGGTTGGCTTCCAAGCTTGGAGGCGAGCAGCACGGTGGTCGCGCGCTCCTGTTGCCTCTCTCGCTGGACCATGAACACGCCTGTGGAACGCTGCCCATGGGCGCCTGACTCTCGGCTGTGATTGAGTCGCCGCTGTGGCGATCGCTCTCGGGCAAAGGAGGTCGGAGCTCGGGGTTTCTGGCATTGGGGAGGTGGAGCGCGACCTCAGGTGGCTTTCTAGCAGCTCAGGAACGAAGGAGGAGATGGTTTTGCTGGTTTTCCTGATTGAGAAGAGAGCTGCGGCGAGAAACAATGCCGCTGCTCGGGTTTGCCCGCGAGAAGATAAAGCCGGCCGACTCCTGCTCGGCTGAGGCGGTGCCGGTCGCGTGGGGGCGTGAGCAAGCCGCCCTGGGCGCCAGCGCGCGGAGAGGGAAGCAGCTGGTGGCGCCGGTAGCTGCTCGGTGGCACAGCCAACAGCTGCTCGGTGGAATTTCCCACCGAGACTCTGACTTTGGGTGAAAGTTTCTCCTTCTTCCCTCTATGACATGTGGGTCCCACCCGGGGTTTTAACCTCTAGAATTTACTCCTAATCACTGTAGTAAACAGTGAGCCCCATAATACCCCTGGTGATTCAAATTATTCACCCATGAGCCATTTGAATTGAGTAGAACTCAAATTGGGTTTGGTTTGAGTGAATTTCAGCACAAGTCCGGTTTTGAATTCAAATAAAGTTTGAATTTGTCCCACTTAGCTCATGTCAAGATCAACTCCAAACGGAGTGAAAATTGGTGTGTGAGCTCACAAAAATGTGCTGAGTAAGGATATGCCTCCCACTTTTAAATTCATGGGATAAAAACAGTTTGAATTTGAATATGGTTTCAAACTGCCCTCTTTCTAACTATACCCAAAATGACCTCAAAAAGGTTTGGAATTTGGGTGAAACTTGGCATGGACATCCTTAGCAAAATGTAGGAGTTTTCATATGTCCATCCCCCTTATATCACATGTGTGAAATACCACTTTGGCAATGTGTGAGTTTGTTCTCTAATGAGCATGTATATTGTTACTTGCTCTTCAATTGTGTTCATCATTCTTCCTCAAATGAGGTGTGTGGTGTGGTGATGAACACTGCAAATGTGTGTCAAAAACTGAGGCCCTTACACCTAGCTCAAGCTCCAGTAGCTCCGCCGCCCCTTTGGCGACATTGTCCGTCGCGTGGGGGCTGTGGAGGATAGCTTTCAGCCTGGGGAGACCGCCGGGTGCTGATACCCGGAGGTCCCCAGGCTGTCTTGGACCTCCGGGGAGCCCCGCTGATTTCCCGGGAGCTCCGGGGGGTCCCGTTGGACGTCCGGGAGGTTCTGTTGGGCCTCCGGGGGGGGTCCCGTTGCACCTCCGGGAGGTCCTGCTGGTCCTCCGGGAGGTTGTGTCGGGGATCCGGGGTCCTGTCGGTCCTCCGGTTGACAGCGAAACAGGTTACGGTGGTATGGGGTCCAGCCATGCTACGGTGAGGACCATACTCACTTTTGCAGCCGTCGCCGCGATGTAGAGCAGCAGATGCTCTTCGGGCTTGGGGACTCCTATTACGGATAGGGTCATCAGGAGCTGGTTCAGCTCCAGGGGAGCTTCCTCCGCTTCGTCGGCCTAAGCGAATGGGCCGGATTTACGTAGGAGCTTTAGAGAAGTTTCGCTTTGCTAACCTCGGTATAAACCGACTCAGCGCAGCTAGGCATCCCGCGAATTTCTGGTCTTCGAGCCAATGGCTTTGACCCTCTCTAGGTTAGCCTCAGTCCCTCGGCGTGAGGCCAGGTATTCTAAGGGTTTCCTAGAGGGTATACCGAGCTCACGTTTGTCGGACGGACGAAGACTAAGGCCAGGTTATCTAGTAGGGACGAACCCTGCCTGATCTTGACAACAATGTCTTCGACACACACCTCAACTGAGACTCTCATTAGCTCTCCTAAGGTCTTGTGCATTGCACGTACGAAGGTAGGGAGAGCGTTCCTTAGGCCATAAGGCATAGAGGCATAACAGTGCAGGCCGACTACTGTGGTAAAGGGTGCCCTTCAACTTCTCTAGACATAGGGGTCTGGTGGAAACCCGAGCAAGCATCTAGGAAGCACAGTATATCGCAGCCTGACGTCAAGCCTACTATTTGATCTATCATAGGGAGAGAAAATAGATCTTTGGGACATGCCTTATCGAGACTGGTGTAGTCGATGCACTTCCGGAGCTTCCCGCCGGCCTTTGGAGCAATCAACGAAGCACCGGGGGTGGCGGACTTTCCGTATGGAGCCAGCGCTCAGCAGCTTCTTGGTTTCTTCCCGAATGAAACTTTTTACTGCTCGGTGGGCTGCCTGCGGGGCTCCTGTCGGACTGTCCAGGCGTTGGGGGAGACCTTTAGTTAGTGCCCAATCACCTCCCTAGGGATCTCTGGCATCCGCGACGGCTGTCATGCAGCACATCGGCATTGTGCCGGAGGGAGGTAACAAGCACGCCTTCCTATCTGCTATCCAGACCCCCGGCTACCCGGGTGGTCTGGGCGGCATCGGCGCTGATTCGGACGAGCCTCAAGAGGACATCGTCCTCGTCGAGGGGTTGCACATGGGGTGCTGTGGTAGTGGCATGGTGGCGTGCACTTGGATGGAGCCGGTTTGGTTCAGTACCGCCCGGGGTTGGTGCTCCAGCTGCTGTAAGTGCCTGGAGCTTTTCCAAGGCTAACACTGCTGCAGCACGGTCTCCACGAACCTTGAGGACGCCTGTTGGTGTTGGCATTTTCAAGACAAGGTAGCCGTAGTGGGCTACTGCCATGAATCGGTACAGGGCTGGCCTGCCAATTATGGCGTTGAACGGGAGGTCAATCTCGACCACGTCGAACAGAATGTATTCTGTCCGATAGCTGTCTGGTGCCCCAAAGGTCACCGGGAGGCTGGTGTGGCCGTAGGGAACGACCCTTCCCGGCCCTACCCCTGAGAACGGACTCGATGGGGTGAGCTTGGCCATCGGGATCTGCAGCCTCTAGAAGGCTGCGCGACTGACGAGGTTCAGTCCAGCCCCGCCATCCACCAAAACGTGGTACATCTTCACATTGGCGATGGTGGGGGTCACCACGAGTGGTAGTTGGCCGGCCCCAGCCATGTTCCTGGGGCAGTCGGTGTCATCGAAGCTGATGGGGGTTCCCATCCACCTGAGGTGCGGTGCTGCACCTGGGAGGGGAGGCACCGATGCTACCGCTCGGCGCAAGGCCTTAGCCACGCTTCAGAACGGGGGGTCAGCGGACCCGCCAAAGATGACATAGAGCATCTTCCGGTGCTCGTCATCACTGGAGCTGGAGCTCCCATGATTGCGCATTGCCTCTACGGCGCGCTGAAGCTCCTGGAACTCCACCTGGCGGTCGACGCCGTCTAGGGTTTTGACCTTCTGCTTGCCCTCCCTTTGACGGTAGGGTGGGGCATCAGTCAGAGGCTGCTTCCCTTTCCGGAAGCACTCCGCGAGCTTCTGGATTTCCCGGCATTCGGCAGCGGTATGATAACTGGTGCCATGCACAGGGCATAATTCATCCTGGCCCCCGTCTGGGGCCGGTGATTGTCGCGGCCTCTTGTCGGGGCGCGGCCCCCGAGCTCCACTAGGCGCCACCGTTGTGGCAACGGAGACCGTGGCTGACGACTTTATCTTGCTTCCGCCTCCGTTCTTGATCTTCCTGCCACTTCCGTATGAAGCGTCGCCGGATCCCGGCTGACCCCCTGGCTCGGAGGCCGGCAGAGAGTGCCAGTTCCGCCCTTCGGCTGCTCTGGCACACTTGTCCGCCAGGCTGAAGAGTTCTGATACATCGCGGACCTCCCTAGTCGCGAGCTTCTCGAGCATCTTCTTGTCCCGAATACCTTGCCGGAACGCCACCACCACAGAAGCGTTCTGGACGTGCGGGATGGTGTTCCGCACCTGGGAGAACCGCTGGATGAAAGAGCGCAGCGACTCCCCTGGTTGTTGCTAGATGGCGTGGAGGTCGAGCTCCGTGCCAGGCCGGGTGTAGGAACTGCCGAAGTTGGAGACGAACTGCCGGTAGAGCTCTTCCTAGGAGGTTATGGACCCCTGGGGGAGATTCATGAGCCAAGACCGAGCTGGGCCGGTCAAGGCGACAGGGAAGTAGTTGGCCATAACAGCCTCATCCCCTCCTGCGGTAAGTACGGCGGTGGAGTAGATCTGGAGGAACTCCGCCGGGTTGACGCTACCGTCGTACTTCTCGGGCAGGTGCGGCCGAAACTTGCGCGGCCACCTCATGAAGCGAAGGTGGGGTGCCAGGGCCGCACATCCTGCTCCTGCTGCCGCCGGTATTGGCGCTGCGAACGCCTGGTTCGCACTTGGCACCGTGTATCCCGGCATGGGCAAGGCTGCACCATAGACCGGGGGCGCTGCTTGCGGCGCATATGGTTGTGGCATATGCTGCGTGGCGTACGCCTGAGGCAGGACTCGCATGACGAAGACCTGCCCTCCAGGTTGTGTCGAGGCCGACGTCATGCTGTCGCCAGCCTCATGGTTGTGATGCCTTTCTCGACGTCGCTCGAGGTATACCCGGGCATCCTGGCCCAAGTGGCACCGTTCCAGTTCCTTTCTCAGGTCCGTCGATGGGAGCCTGGAGGAGCTGGAATCCGCCGTTTGCCCGTCAACCGTGGGCGAGCGCGTCAGCGACACGGCCGGTTGACCGGGGCGCCGCCCTCGCCGAAACCAAGGGTTCGTGGCGGCAACGACGAGGCGGTAAACCTCGCGGACCCATTGTTGGGTCGTAGAATGGGGCGCATCCCCAGCAGGTGGGTTGCGCAGCAGTGCTCTTGCTGCAGCTAGCGCACCCCCATGGTGTACGCTCAGCGCTGCAGAAGATCCCACACTGGTCGGAGCCTGCATCACCGGAGTCGGCGTAGCCGGAGTCGGCTGCTGGCTACCAGCTTGTGCCGACACACTCCGTCCTGAGTGCGTCGACATGTACTCCCCGCTGGTCACGGTTCGCCGTGAACGCGGAGGGGGAGAGTTTGCCGCTGAGGGAAGCTTGGTCATCTTCGTCGGCGGAAACTCGTCGCGCAAGGGGAAAAGCCCCCTACCTTGCGCGCCAAATGTCGAAGTGTTCGGTCGACACTTCCCCCGGGCCTGCACTGGGCAACCCGCGGAGGTTCTTTTTTCAGTGGGGCTAGTCCCTTGCGGAGAGCTTGCATGGATGGACGAGTTAGTAAGAGCTTGACACTGAGAGTTTTACGTGGTTCAGGCCGCCGGAGCGTAAAACACTACGTCCACGGCGAGCTATGGAGCTCGCTGTATTGCTTGCTGCTCGGGGCCGGAGTCCCGAGCTTGGGGGTGAGTTACAGCTTCTGTGTGAATGGCTAGCGTATGAGTTGCAGAAATGCGAACCTCTGCTATCGTCGCCTACCTGAGCCTTTTATAGTTCAAGACTCGGGTGGCTTACAAGGGGGGCCCGGGACCCGACAGGTGGTCCCGGGGAGATTGACTGTTATCTACCGTATCTGCAGTTATGCCGGTAGTTGTCTCTGGCGAAGGCTCCCGAGTCTCCGTCTTCCGCCCTGCCCATGCCGCATGCTAGTCGTAGTGGTTGATGACGGCGCAGGCGGCATGGGATGTCTTGTCGCAGTGTTTATTGGCTGGCAGGTTCTGACACCGCGCGCCAGTCTGTGATGCGACTGGGCGCAACGGCACCAGACAGAGGCGTGCTCCGCGTCTCCGCGTCTTGGGAAGACGCGGGCCTTGAATACCTTGTACGGGCAAGGTATGGGGCGTCTTTACGCCCGCTGCCTATCGCTCGGGGGCAGGCAACGCCGTTCTACTGGCCACGTGGCAGGCCCGGAGCCCTTCCCAGAGGAGAGGAGGGTCCGGCCCGCGGGGCACGTGGAGCCTCCGGACCTCTCCCCGCGGAGGGGGAGGTTCGGCTTTTATCAGCCACGTGGCGGGCCCGGAGCTCCTCTCTGAGGAGAGGGAGGTCCGGCCCCGCCGGGTACGTGGCACCTTCAGACCCCTCGCCCGCGGAGGGGGTGGTCCGGCTTCTGTATGCCACGTGGCGGGCCCGGAGCTCTCCTCTGAGGAGAGGGAGGTCCGGCCCCGCCGGACGCGTGGCGCCTTCGGAGCTTTCCCGGCGGAGAAGGGCGAGTTCCTTAGGCATTTTCCCTTGTGCGTGGGGGTACCCCATATCTCAGGTACCGACAACCATGAAGAAGGGTGTCTCTCCGGTGGACCGGCTCTGGGATGTCCGGTTAGCCTGTAGTGTGCTCGGAAGCTCATCCACCCAATTGGCACCATGTTTCTTCAGGTTGGCATAGGTGCGAGTCTTGAGGCCCCGAAGAATCTCGGCGTTGGCCCTCTTGACTTGCCCATTGCTCTTTGGGTGAGCAACAGAGGCGTAACACACCTGGATGCCAAGGTCTTCGCAGTAGTCTTGGAACGCTGCGCTGGTGAATTGGGTCCCGTTGTCGGTGATGATTCTGTTCGGGACCCCGAACCGACAGACAATCGACTTGATAAACTTTACTGCGGATTGCTTGTTGATGGTGACGACTGGTGTGGCTTCCGGCCACTAGGTGAACTTGTCGATGGCGACATAGAGGTACCGGAATCCCCCGACGGCTCTGGGGAATGGTCCCAGGATGTCCAACCCCCATACGGCAAACGACCATGAGGGCGGGATCATCTGTACCGCGTGAGCCGGTGTATGGATCTGCTTGGCGTGGAACTGGCACGCCTTGCAGCTCTCGACCAGCTTGATGGCATCCTGGAGTGTTGTCGGCCAGTAGAAGCCATGCCGGAAGGCTTTACCGACAAGCGTGCGCGAGGAAGAGTGACTCCCACATTTGCCTCCATGGATCTCAGCAAGCAAGTCGCAGCCTTCCCCCTGGGTTATGCACCGCAATAGGACGTGGTTGGCGCCACGCCGGTAGAGATCCCCTTCTACCAGCGCGTATCTCTTAGCCATGCACGCTATCCGTTCAGCGGATACATATTCATCATGGAGGATGTTGTCTTTCAAGTAGTTCTGGATCTCCGTGATCCATGCATCGGGTCTGACTTGAGCTTCTGGATCTTGAGCGCTGGGTTGCACGGAGTCCCTAGTGACGCTTACGATCCTTGGCGACGTCCATGGCTGCAGGGCCGCCGGGACCGCCAGCATCGAGGTGCTGGTCCAGCCCCCTTCGCTCGGCTCGGCGGGCCGGGCTGTGGGCCACAGCAACGTCCTCTCGAAGACTCCTTCGGGCACAGGGGCTCCGGTGGAGGCCTTCATTGAAAGGTCGTCAGCTGCGGCATTGCCAGCGCGCGGTACGTGGCGCAGGTCCAAGGCGAGGAAGTCTTTCTCCAACATCTGCACGTGGAGCAGATAAGCAGCTAGCTGCAAGTCATTGCAGGAGCATTCGCCCTTAACTTGCTTGATAACCAGCTGGGAGTCGCCCTGTGCCAACAACTGGCGAGCGCCCAGAGACAGGTTTGTCTGTAGTCCAAAGATGAGTGCTTCATACTCTGCCATGTTGTTGGTTGCCTTGAAATTGAGACGCACCATGTACCCAAACTGCTCCCCCGATGGCATGAGAAGCAGTACGCCGGCACCGGCCCCCTGCTTTCGCGAGGAGCCGTCGAAGAAGAGCGTCCAGTGGGGCTCGGTGAAGACCGGAGCTCGGTACTTTGGTTCACCGTCTTTGTGGCCCCTGGGTCAGCCTTCGGTTGTGTCCACTCTGCCACGAAGTCAGCCAGCACTTGGCTTTTGACTGCATGGCGAGGAAGGAAGTCCAGCTCGAACTCCGCCAGCTCCGCTGCCCATTTAGCGACGTTGCCAGTCGCATGGGGACTGTGAAGGATCGTCTTCAGCAGATAGGAGGTGAATACCGAGACCCGGTGGGCCTAAAAGTAGTGGCGGAGCTTCCTGGACGCCACGAGCACTGCATACAGCAGCTTGTGGACCTCCAGGTACCTTGTCTTGGCGTCGTGGAGGACTTCGCTGATGTAGTAGACAGGCCTCTGGATGGTTCGGACCCTCTCTCTTAGGTTAGAGAGGTCTTCATTCACGGGCTCTGGCCTGCCGGAGGTGAGTGGGTCCAGGGGGGCTTCTGGGAGTTGGAACTTGAAGGCTCCTAAGCCACCTTGGCCCTCCGAGAGGTCCCACTGGTTTTCCGGGAGCTCCGGGACGTCCCGTTGGCCCCCCTGGGGGTCCCGTTGGACCCCCGGGAGGTCGTCTTGGAGGTCCGGGAGGCCGCCCTGGACCTCCGCGAGGTTGTCTTGGAGGTCCGGGAGGCCGTCCTGGACCTCCGGGGTTTCCTGGCGTCTGTCTCCTGCTACCGGAGCAGGCTGTGATGACGAGAGGTCCGGCCGCTCTGCAACGAGGACCATACTCGGCACTTCAGTTGTCGTCGCGATGTAGATCAACAGACGCTCTCCGGGCTCGGGGGCTACCATGATAGGTAGGGTCGTCAGGAGTCGCTTCAACTCCTGGAAAGCTTCTTCTGCTTCGTCAGTCCAGGAAAATGGACCGGATCTGCGCAGGAGCTTAAAGAAGGGGAGCGCTCGCTCTGCTAACCTCGGTATAAATCGACTCAGCGCGGCTAGGCATCCCGTGAGTTTCTGGACTTCCTTGATGCGGGCGGGGGACGCATCAAGTCGATGGCCTTGATCTTCTCTGGGTTAGCCTCAATTCCTCGGTGTGAGACCAGGAATCCTAAGAGTTTTCCAGAGGATACGCCGAACACACACTTGTCGGGGTTCAACTTGGTGAGCGTAGAGCGCAGTTTGTTGAAGACTAAGACCAGGTTTCTAGTACGGATGAACTCTGCCTGACCTTAACGACGATGTCATCGAAATACACCTCAACTAAGTCTCTTATCAACTCCCCGAAGGTTTTGTGCATTGCACGTACAAAGGTGGGGAGAGCGTTCCTTAGGCCATAAGGCATAGAGACATAACAGTACAGATCGTCTACTGTGATGAAGGAGGTGTGCTCTTCATCTTCTCTAGACATAGGGATCTGATGGAAACCCGAGTAGGCATCTAGGAAGCACAGCATGTCGCAGCCTGATGTCGAGTCTACTATTTGATCTATTCTAGAGAGAGGGAATGGATCTTTGGGACATTGCCTTATTGAGACTGGTGTAATCGATGCACATCCAGAGCTTCCCGCCGGCCTTCGGGACAACGACAGGGTTCGCCAACCACCGGGGGTGGTGGACTTCCCGTATGAAGCCAGCATCTAGCAGCTTCTTGATCTCTTCTCGGATGAAGTTCTGGTGCTCGATGGACTGCTTGCGAGGCTTCTGTTGGACTGGTCGGGCTTCGGGGAAGATCTTCAAGTGGTGCTCAATCACCTCCCTAGGATCCCCAGCATCTGCGATGGCTGCCATGCAAACATGTCGATGTTGTGCCGGAGGAAGGTGATGAGCGCGCCTTCCTATTTACTATCCAGGCCCCTAGCTACCCAGGTGATCTGGGCAGCGTCGGCGCCGACTTGGATGACCTTCAGGGGGACGTCGCCCTCGTCGAGGGGTTGCACACGGGGTGCAGCGGCAGAGGCACGATGGCGTGCACTCGGGCGGAGCCGGTCTGGATCCGCACTGCCGGGGACTGGTGCTCGTGCTGTCGCGAGTGCCTGGAGCTTTTCCAAGGCCGACACCGCAGCAGTGCGGTCCCCACAAATCCTGAGGATGCCTGTTGGTGTAGGCATCTTTAGGACGAGGTAGCCGTAGTGGGCTGCTGCCATGAACCGGTACAGGGCTGGCCTGCCGATTATGGCGTTGAAGGGGAGGTCGATCTCCGCTACGTCGAACAGAATGTATTCCGTCTGATAGCTGTCCGGTGCCTCAAAGGTCACCAGAAGGCTGATGTTACCGTAGGGCACGACTTGTCCCGGCCCTACCCCTGAGAACGGGCTCGACGGGGTGAGCTTGGCCATCGGGATCTGCAGCTTCTGGAAAGCTGCACGGCTGATGAGGTTCAGCCCCGCTCCGCCATCTACCAAAACGTGGTACATCCTCACGTTGGCGATGGTGGGCGCTACCAAGAGCGGTAGTTGGCCAGCCCCAGCCATGTTCCTGGGGCAGTCGGTGGCATCAAAGCTGATGGGGGTTCCCATCCACTTGAGGTGCGGTGCGGCACCTGGGAGTGGAGCCACCGACGCTACCGCTCGGCGCAGAGTCTTAACCGCGCTTCGGGACGAGGGGTCGGCGGACCTGCCGTATATAACGTAGAGCTTCTTTCGACGCTCATCATCTCTGGAGCTGGAGTCCTCATGGTTGCGCACCGCCTTCACGGCGCGCTGAGGCTCCTTGAACCCCACTTGGTGGTTGACGCTGTCTGGGGCGTCGACCTTCTGCTTGCCCTCCCTTTGGCGGAAGGGTGGGGCATCAATCCGCTGCTGCTTCCCTTTGCGGAAGCACTCCGCGAGCTTCCGAATCTCCCAACACTTGGCAGTAGTATGGCGACAGCTGCCATGCACGGGGCATAGCTTGTCTTGGTCACCTTCTGGGGCTGGTGACTGCCGCTGCCTTTTGTCGGGGCGCGGCCCCCGAGCTCCACTGGGTGCCGCTGCTGCGGCAACGGGAGCCGTGGCTGGTGACTTCATCTTGCCACTGCCCCGGTTCTTTGTCTTCTTGCCGCCTCCATAGGAAGCAGCGCCAGATCCGGGCTGTCCTCCTGACTCGGAGGCTGCCAGTGAATGCCAGTTCCTCCCTTCGGCTGCTCTGGCGCACTTGTCCGCCAGGCTAAAGAGCTCGGAGACTTCGCAGACCTCTCTGGTCACGAGCTTCTCAAGCATCTTCTCGTCCCGGACACCCTGCCAGAACGCCACCACCACCGAAGCACTTTGAATGTGCGGGATGGTGTTGCACACCTGGGAGAACCGCTGGATGAAAGAGCGCAGCGACTCCCCAGGTTGTTGTTGGATGGCGTGGAGGTCGAGCTCCGTGCCAGGCCGGGTGTAGGAGCTGCCGAAGTTGGCGGTGAACTGCCGGCACAGCTCTCCCCAGGAAGTTATGGAACCCTGGAGAGTTTCATGAGCCAAGACCGGGCTGGGCCAGTCAAGGCTGTCGGTACCCGCGATATGGGGTACCCCCGTGCACAGGGGAAAATGCCTAAGGAACTCGCCCTTCTCCGCAGGGAGAGCTCCGGAGGCACCATGCGTCCGGCGGGGCCGGACCTCCCTCTCCTCAAAGGGAGGCTCCAGTCCCGCCACGTGGCCTACAGAAGCCGGACCTCCCCCCTCCGCGGGGGAGAGGTCCGAAGGCGCCACGTGTCCAGCAGGGCCGGACCTCCCTCTCCTCAGAGAGGAGCTCCGAGCCCGCCACGTGGCCGACAGAAGACGGACCTCCCCCTCCGCGGGGATAGGTCCAGAGGCTCCACGTGTCCTACAGGTCGCGAGTAGTTCCAACTACTCGACTTGTACCTTAGCATTGCAGTAGCTAACGGGGTTTGCAATCCTAAACCCAACCCGTGGTTTTCTTGGCTATGCAGTTAGATTTCCAAACAAGACTCTAATGCACAGAACAAGGGAAACAAGTATGTGCTCAAAACAATAAAAATTTGTAAAAGGGTTAATGCAAACCGGAGCTTGCCTTGCTGCTCTTGGTCGTAGGCTAGCTGTTCCTCCGGAGTAACGAAGTCTAGGACTTCGGGTTCCTCCTCGACCTTAGCGACTACATGATATAAGAAACATATGTATCATTTTAACTGCATTTGTATTAACTTTGAAGTTGTGAAGTCTATAACCCTTGCTAGACAGACCTAATGACTGTGAAACTTTTACTGTGGCTTGGTTACAACCTAAACAGAGACTTGGTCAAGTTTTAGTTGCAGCAAAGCTTATTTGAGCCCTCCACAATTAATTATGTCCTTGACCTTAGTTGGAATTCTTAGGGTGTTCTAGGAATTTTCATGAAACAAACTATGACTTTCTGAAAACTAGATTTTCAGAGGGTTCTAATGGATTTGGTCTCACTTAATTTGGAAGTCCCTAACTAAAGATATGAGCTAAACAATTTCAGAGAGAATTCTGAAAATGTTTCTGAACATTTTCTATTTTCTCTGGAACAGTTTCACTAATCACACAATTAGGTGGATCAGATGAGCTCAAATGGATCTGAAATTTTAATGGTAGTTCAGGGATAGTTTGGTGAACATCCCAGCAAAATTTCAGGATTTTCCACCAAAGGATTTTCCAGTTAAAATTCCTAACAGTTTAAACTTTGAGGAATTAATTCTGGAGAAATAAGGAATTTCATGAAGTGAAACTTGATTTTCTGGAAAGTAGTCGGAGAGCTGAATCCAGAAAAATTTGGTTCACTCAATTTGGAGCTTTCTAGCCAAAGTTATGAGGATTTGAAGTTTGAAGGAAATCTGAAAATCGGGGAAAAGTTTAAACTCGCGCGTGGCCCCAGGGGACATGCGTCGCACGCCTAGGCGATGGCACATCGCGGCCCACAAGGATTTTGCGCGCCAGCACACCCGATCCCGGCCGCAGCCGGATCCCGATTCAAAATATCTCCCGCTGACAGCTGGGGTCCACCCCTTCTTCAACCTCTCGACACCCGCGCCCCGCCGCCGAGGGATCTCGCCGGAGAGCTCGCCGCCGGCTGCTGTACAGCTCCAAACTTCTCGATTCTGGCCGCCCCTGCCTACTTTTATCGGGGAACAGGATTCTAGGGTCAGCTGCTCATGACAATGGCCGGAGCATGGTCGGCGACGAGCCGCCACCTCGGAATGACTTCGGCCATGTCGGCTGACTTCTCTAGCACCTCAACTACTTGGGAAATCGGTCGGGGAGCATGAGTGGACCTCAGAGAAGGTCGACATGAGCTCGAGGCAGCTCGGGGAAGGCCCGACATAGGTCCTCACCGTGCGCCCGATGCCGCCCGTGCGTTCCGCCATTAGTAGACCTCAAATTACGCCGGGCACAGAGGTTCTCCGGCCCAGAGTTGTGAAGGCAACTTGTGCGTTACCGTGTCTAGCTCGTGTGAGAGTGGCTTGAGGCCTTCTAATCCTTTCTAGAGCACGAATTAAACAGAATCGTACCCGAAGGTCGTTCTGCACACAGAAAGGGGAAAAGTGGAAATTCGCCGCCGGTGAGCAACCACTCGAGCTGTGGCTCGGGGATGAGCAACACCGGTCACCCGCGCGTCCAAGGGTGCCTTGGCTCGGGCGTGACAACTCCCTGGTTGGGCTGTCCACGAGAGCCCGAGGTGCGGCGGTTCCAAGTCCCGAATTTGATCTTTCGGCACAGCCGATATCAATCGGTTTCAACCGAATTCTAGCAACGGGGAGGGCGGAGGAGGGTCTCTAGTACCTTTCTGGGGCTCTGGAGTGGACGGAGGGAGCTGCGATCGGCGTTCTCCGATCAAGTCCGAGCTGCGGAAGTTTTCGGCCGGCGCTGAGTTCTTGCGGGGAAGAACGACGGTGCCTCGGCCGAGGAGGGGGCAGGCGCCTTAAGAAGGCTCTGCACTGCCTCATGCCCGCGCGTGGGCAAGCAGCTGGTGGCGCGGCGGCTGGCCTCGGTGGCGATCACCGCTGCGGCTCGGCGACCCGAGTGAAAAAGTCTCAGTCGGTTTGATCTGAGCAGTGGCTGACATGTGGGTCCCACCTCCAGTTTTAACCTCTGAAATTTACTCCTAATCACTGTTGTAAACAGTGAACCCCATACTACCCTTGGCAACTCAAATTATTCACCCATGAGCCATTTGAATTGATCAAAGTTCAAATGAGGTTTGGTTTGAATGAATTTCAGCACAAGTTCAGTTTGAAATTCAAATAAAGTTTGAATTTCTCCCCCTTAGCTCATGTCAAGATCAACTCCAAATGGAGTGAAAATTGGTGTGTGAGCTCACAAAAATGTGCTGAGTAAGAATATGCCTTCCACTTTTAAATTCATGGGATAAAAACAGTTTGAATTTGAATATGATCTCAAACTGCCCTCTTCATAACTATACCCAAAATGACCTCAAAAAGGTTTTGAATTTGGGTGAAACTTGGCATGGACATCCTTAGTAAAGTGTAGGAGTTTTCATATGTCCAGCCCATCTATATCACATGTGGAAAACACCACTTTTGCAATGTGTGAGTTTGTTCTCTAATGAGCATGTTGATAATTGTTACTTGCTCTTCATTTGTGTTCATCATCCTTCCTCAAATGAGGTGTGTGGTGTGGTGATGAGCACTGCAAATGTGTGTCAAAACTGAGGCCCTTACATTCCTCCCCCCTTAAAAGAATCTCGTCCCGAGATTATAAGGTGAAAATGAGAGAGAGGACGGTGGAAAATTACCGGATATGCGACGTGAAAAAGTCGGGGTAGTTAGTGCGAAGGAATTCTTCGCTCTCCCATGTCGCTTCGTCCATGGAGTGATTACTCCATAGAACCTTGTAGAACCACAACGTACGGTTGCGTGTGGTTCGGGCCTTTTCATCAATAATCTGCACCGGTTCCTCCCGATAGGTGAGATCCGGTTGCAGTTCTTCAATGTCTTCCAGCTGAACGGTAGTTGATAGCTTGAGACACTTCCTCAGCTGGGAAATGTGAAAGACGTCGTGCACACCGGAAAGTGCTTCTGGTAATTTCAACCGGTATGCCACCGATCCACATCTTTCGGTAATCTGGAATGGACCGATGAATCGGGGTGCCAACTTTCCTCTCACCCCAAATCTGTTTACGCCCTTCATTGGAGACACCCGTAGATATACATGATCTCCAACTTCGAATTGTAATGGGCGCCTTCTCCGGTCTGCATACTGTTTCTGTCGGGATTGAGCGGCTTTTAGGTTCGCTTGAATCAGTCGAACCTTTTCTTCCGCGTTGTTGACAAGGTCAATCCCGAAGGTAACCCTTTCGCCAGACTCACACCAGTTCAATGGTGTGCGGCATTTTCTTCCGTATAGCGCCTCGTAGGGCGCCATCTTGATGCTGGCTTGGTACCCATTGTTGTACAAGAACTCGGCTAACGGCAAGTGATCATCCCAATTCTTGCCGTGGTTGATAGCGCGAGCTCGTAGCATGTCTTCTAAGATTTGATTTACCCGCTCAGTTTGCCCATCCGTCTGCGGGTGGTAGGCTGAACTACGGATCAGCTTCGTCCCCAAGGCAGCGTGCAGCTTCTCCCAAAAACGGGACACAAATAAAGTGCCCCGATCCGAAATGATAGTACGGGGTACGCCGTACAAGCATAGAATCCGTGAGATGTACAGTTCAGCGTACTTCTTGGCGTTGTAGTTGGTGTTGACCGGGATGAAATGGGCAACTTTGGTGAGCCGATCGACGATCACCCACACAGAATCATGTTTCTGTAAGGTGGTGGGTAAACTGACGACGAAATCCATGCTCACGTCCTCCCACTTCCAGGCAGGAATGCCCAGTGGTTGCAGCAGTCCCGGTTTCCGCATGTGGTCTGCCTTCACCCTTCGACATGTATCACACTCGGACACGTATTTTGCAGTCTCTCGCTTCATCCGTGTCCACCAAAACTTTCTTCTGAGTTCTTGATACATTTTGTTGCTGCCGTGGTGAATAGAAAACTTTGATAAGTGAGCCTCATCAAAAATTTTCTTCCGTAATTCCGGTTTACGGGGTACGACGATCCGGTCCTTGAACCACAGAACGCCGTCTCCGTTCTTCTGGAAACATTTCAAGTCCCCACTGTCTATACGTCTCCGCAAATGTGACATGCCCTTGTCATTCTTCTGGGCTGCCGCTATCTCTTCACGGATGGTGGAGATCAAAGCTAGGTTGTAGAGAGCTCCGTGTGGAATCACATGGAGTGGTGGTTCGCTCTCTTCCAACGGGTGTGATGGTCAGATTATTGATGTGTGACTTGCGGCTCAGCGCATCTGCCACTACGTTTGCTTTTCCCGGATGATAATGGATCTCTATCTCGTAATCCTTTATCAGTTCTAACCATCTTCGTTTCCTCATGTTCAGCTCCTTCTGAGTGAATATGTACTTGAGGCTTTTGTGGTCGGTATATAAGTGTACGAGGTTACCGAGTAGGTAGTGCCTCCACATTTTTAGTGCAAGTACCACGGCAGCGAGCTCCAAGTCGTGAGTTGGATAATTTTGCTCGTGGTTTCTAAGGTGCCGTGATCCATACGCGACCACTCTTCGGTCTTGCATCAGCACACACCCGAGCCCAATGCCGGATGCATCGCAGTACACATCGAACGGTTTTGTTGTGTCTGGCTGCGCCAAAACCGGTGCTGATGTCAGGTGCTTGACTAAAGGCTTGAATGCTGCTTCACATGCTGGACTCCAAACATATTTGGTAGCCTTCTTCAGCAGCTCTGTCATTGGCTTGGCAATCTTCGAGAAGTTCGGAATGAACCTCCGATAATATCCCGCGAGTCCGAGGAAAATCCGTACCTCATGAACAGTTCTCGGTGATTTCCAATTCAGCACTTGCGTGATCTTGCTCGGGTCCACAGCGATACCTTCCGCTGAGATGATATGCCCGAGGAAAGGCACTTGCGATATCCAAAACTCGCATTTGCTGAATTTTGCGTATAACTTGTGATCCCGCAGCCATTGCAAGACTATACGCAGATGTTTCTTGTGATCTTCCTCCGACTTGGAATATACTAGGATGTCGTCGATGAAGACCACGACAAACTTGTCCAGCTCCGGCATGAACACCGAGTTCATCAAGTACATGAAGTGAGCTGGAGCATTGGTGAGGCCAAAGGACATGACCAGGTACTCATAAAGTCCGTACCTCATCGAGAAAGCCGTCTTCGGAATGTCCTCAACCCTTATCTTAATCTGATGGTACCCGGATCTTAAATCCATCTTGGAAAAGATCTTTGCTTCGACCAACTGATCAAACAACATGTCGATCCGTGGCAACGGGTACTTGTTCTTGATGGTTACGGCATTTAATGGACGATAGTCCACGCAAAGCCGCAACGTCTCATCCTTCTTGACAAATAATGCCGAACAGCCCCATGGTGAGGAGCTCGGCCTAATAAAACCCTTCTCCAGAAGGTCCGTGAGCTGAGTCTTCAGTTCAGCCAACTCCTTGGGCGCCATCTTGTACGGCCTTCGGGATATTGGCATGGTTCCCGGTGCAAGTTCAATCTTGAACTCCACCTCTCTATCGGGTGGCATCCCCGGCAAATCGTCCGGGAATACATCAGGGAATTCTCGGACCACTGGAATATCTTCCAATCTGATGGTTGTGGCTTGATAGACACTTGGAAGTTTTATTTCTGGACTGTCCAGAAATAATGAGTGAGAATCGTGCACCTCTGAGTTTAAGTGCACAACTCGAAGGACGGTGTCTAAAACAGCGCCGTGGCGGGTTAACCACGACATCTCTAGGATGACATCGACCTTCTGTCCCTCTAAGATAATGAGAGACATGGGGTACACTCTACCCGCTAAGCATAATGGTGCTTTGGAGACCATTACGCTTGCTGAAATCTTCCCACCCGGTGAACAAATTAAATAGGGACTATCGGTGGGTAGTATTGGCAAACTGTGTTTAGCAATGAAAGCTTGGCTAATAAAATTATGCGTGGCCCCTAAATCAAACAGTACTATAGCGGGATGCTGGTGGAGTTGGAACATACCCGCAAGGATTGGCTCGCCCTCTGGCACGTTCTTAATGGCAAGTTGGTGGACAGTGCAGGGCCTAGGGTTTGCCCGCCGCGCATTAGTAGGGTTCCGGGGTTGATTCCTCCCCGGAAACTGTGATGCCACTCCGCCGCCTTGCCTCTCCGGGCAACTGCTCGCGAAGTGTCTTGGACGACCACACTTGTAACATGTGGCCGCTGCTGGTGGAGTACTCGGTGGACGAAAGCCCGGCATGCGTTGCGGAGGTGCAAACGCACGCAGCATCGCCCGCTGCTGCTGTTGTTGTTGCGGTGGTACTGGCAGTGCCGGCCGGAATGCCGGTGAAGAATACGGCCGACTGCGGAACGGCATCGACCGCTGTGGTGGCTGCCAGCGTGGACCTGATGGTGGGCGATTCACCATCTGAAACTTCTGAGAAGGACCGCCTCCTTCTCCGCTGCTCTGCGGCGCGCTTCGCTTTCGCTCTGCCGCCGCCAACTCCTTACCGGACCTCCTGAACAATCGCAGCATCAATGATGTCGTTGAGGCTGCCGCGATTGAACATCGCCAACTTGTCCTTCAGGAGCGGGTTAAGCCCCTGGTAAAAATGGTCTCGCCGCTTCTTGTCTGTATCCGCGTGATACGACGCGTAGAGCGCGAGATCGTTGAACGCTCTGGAGTATTCCAGCGTGTTCCGGCTCCCTTGTTGCAGGTGTAGGAACTCCTGCGTCTTCCTCTTCATCAGACCTGGCGGTATATGATAGGCCCTGAAGGCCGTCTGCAACTCCGCCCAGGTCATCACTCGGTCAGTGGGCTGTGAAGCACAGAGTTGGCCCACCACGCGCTTGCGGATCCTTGGAGCTGCTGGACCGCGAACTGAGTCTTGCGCTGCTCGCTGATCTGGAGCAGCCCGAACTTCATTTCTATGGCGCGGAGCCAGTTGTCCGCGTCAAGTGGTTCACCCGCCCTTGAGAATACAGGGGGATGAGTCGCCAGGAAGTCGGAGTAGGAGCTCTGTTGGCGCTCCTCACGATCTTGACGTCTCTCTGGGCGAGACGTATTGGCGATGAGAGTCTGCAGCAACTCTGTGTGCTGCTGATGCGAGCCCGCCATTGCCGCGACAATGTCGGCCAATGTAACCGTTGGCAGTGGCGGTGGCGGTGTTTGCTGTTGCTGTTGCTGCTGCTGTCCCGAGGAGTCCTCGGGAGGTGGTTGGGAGGTCTCTCCCCCTTGACTGGTACCCCCAACGTCAGGGTTGGCACGAGTACGCGTCATTCTGAAATTCAAAACAGCAGCGATTAGCACATGTCTTACTTAAAATTCCATACGCAACAGTAGGTATTGAAGTGACACATGATTAATTTGCACAACATTCACATATATTGATAAAGCATAAACTTTATACAAGATACATTATTCTCGGATCTCCGAGAAGTCGTGCTCATGTCGTCACTACCTATACATACGCTACTGTCTACACGACATGTCACCGATTACAAAAGTTGGGTTACGCTACCCTAGCTGCCCTACTTGGCAACCGTAACCCCCTACTCGGAGTAGAACTCGACCTCCTGTGGGTCGTCCTCCTCCGGTACCTCTGCTGGTGGCTCGGGGTCTACCACCTCTTCTCCCATTCCGGGTTCTCCCATGGCTGGAAGACCCAAGACTACCGGTACGCCTAATACCGGGGGCACGAGGTCTTGCAAGGCATGCACCTCGTCCATAGCTTGGTTGTAGTCCTCTTCCCAGCCTTGACCTTCCTCGATAGCGTCGTCCCGCTCTTGAGCAAGGTCCTCATTCTGCTGGGTTAGGGTCTGCACCAGCTCTTGCAACGCCGCGATGTCAACACGGCTCTTCTTCTTTGCCTTCTTCAGACGACGCAACTGATTGTGTTGTTCATTCAGTCGCTTGATCGTCGGAAGGAGCACATTGCGGAGTGCGCTGTGAGCACTCTCGAAATGATCTCCATGGCTTGTGCTCTCCTTGAGCTTGGTGGCGAGATGCTCCGTATGAACAGCTTGGCTGTCCATCACAGCGTTTCCCGCCCTCATTTGGAGGCTGAGATTTGCCTCCGCGGGGTTGTACCTTGGGCAACTCGGGTCTGTTGCCTCTAGGTACCTCTCTTCCCACACATGCTGAGCTCGTCCCTCCACCAGAACGAGTGCGTATGGAGTGCCCTCCATAGCCTGCACGTGTAGTTGGCAGAAACGTGACATAGTGTCACGGGCTGCCACTTGCCACATCCCTTCCGGTTGTCTTCCCCTCACCGTGACGGTGAATGGCACCCAACCGGGTGGCGTAGGTCCTGCAGGAACTTCGACATGGATCGTCCACGTCTTGTTCCCCCCTTCGCCTTCTTCCTTGGCGAAGTATTGCGGCATCTGGTTGTACCCGAAATATTGGAGCATTTGCCACAATGCTTCCGGGTAGCCGCTACGGTCAGAACAGTGGGAAGCCACCCACCCGTTCTCCAACTGTTTATCTGCTGCCATCTGTAAAAATATATTTGAGAATTGTCAAATATTTATTTAAACAGTAAACCCCTGAGTTATAACATAAAACATGTCATTGAATCCATAAAACTTGGAAACATAGTTCAAATTTTTAAACAAATTTGACTGCTGATCTGCTGTTACCATGACAGCCCCGACCAGTTTCCATTTCAACCTGATTTAGGCCAGTTTAAAAGCAAAAACAATACTGGAGATCAACATCAAAGCTAAAGCTAACTTCAATAGCTTTCCAGAAAGTGTTTGCTTGGCCTAAGATCTGTCCTGGTTCAAAAGTTATGAGATGTCAAAGTTAACAGAATTTCTGGAATCAATTGGACAGCACCTCCCTGCTTTAGGTACTGAATTGATCCAAGAATCCCAGCTATTCTGTTCCCAATCTGACAAAACTTTCTGTTACAAAGTCGTAACCCATCTCATAAGATTTCCAGAAGTACCTCATTTCCTATTTTTGGATTTTTATGCAGGAAGTTATGCTTAATTTACAGAGAGTTTACAGAGAGTCTTTGCTCTGTCCTGTTTTCTGGACAGTTTCAACTCTACTGCATTTTTTCGAGTGGTTAAGGGATTAAACACCTCTGGACCTCAACAGAAGAGTTGTAAAGCTCTTCCAACTCTTTCCAGAAATGTATCATACGACCCCAACCTCGAAAGAACTCAACCTCTAACCTCTGATTAACTTCAGCCTTGATTCAGCTGAAAACAGAGTGCTCTGTCCTTAACATCCTATAAGTTGAAAACTTGTTAACTTTGAATATCCTGTTCAAGGGAAGGAGTTACATCAAGTTTTACTACTTTGGATCAAAATCTTCAAGTTTTCAAATGAAGTTGTTCATTTAGTTGGGTGTGACGTCGATGCGTCACCAGATTATGTCGGTACTACGTCCTCACAAAGGAAAAACCTATACCGGGCTTAGCCGGCTTCGTTAGTTCAGTGGCACTACTCGTCACTTGCACACGGATGCTACACGTCTACCGTTTCGTTGTCAGGCTACCTGCAGAAACTCAATCAATCGTCAGACTCGGCTGCACACCGAGCCCGGAATCCATACAGTTCGTACACCCGGCCGTCATCACTCGCCCGGATGTTCTCAAGCCAAACATGCCTTGAGTTACGTGTTCACGTTTCAGACCACGTGACGGGGTCTCCCAAATTGGACCACGCACGCCAGGGGCAGACGTTGCTCGAATACCCCAAACGACATGAAGAGTCGTAGAGGATACTAAAGCGGGTCGGGTTACCTGCCACCCGTGGGGCTCCACCCTTCAGCTTGTGCGCACTGGTGGACAGCGCTTACGTGCACCCCCCAAGACATGAACGTCCTGAGATGCACGATTTTCCGACATAACAAATAGGTTAATATGCCACTTTCTATATGCTAATAACATCCTTATACGGGCTACTAACTCGTTCCTCACTGGATTTTTGAAAAAGAAGACCTTTGTACTGTGTTAAACCTCAAGCAAGCTCTGATACCACGCTGACACGACCCCATTGGTCCTGTCGAGCCAGGATCACGCTGAGGGGTGCTGCGTTGCACAGCACCGTATAACACACGTCAAAGGTACAAAGCGGAAGCGGAAATTTTATTACATAAACAAGTTTATGAACATGTTTACATCAAAATAAGTTCAGTCTACACTCACGGGCGTAGACTAAGCATCAAGTGCACGTTCAGCCCTTGAACGTGTCCTTGCTAGCACACAGGCACACTAACTCTGCGGCGTGCACGACTCCCACTCAACGGGGTTCCCCTCCTGGGGTTCCGTCTCCTCTTCGGGAGTCCCTTCCTCAAAGAACCCTGCAAAAGCTTCAAACACAAGCAGTGAGCACAAAGGCTCAGCAAGTCTGACCCGTCTCACCTAAACATGGAACTTCTACATGAGGGTACTGGGTTACAAGAGGTAAAAATCATTTGCAAGGACTCGCCTAATTAGTAGAACCTTACTTTCAAGTTTTAGCAGCAGGTTGTGGAGAACCTTACGCTAAGGCACATGAGAGAGCCGCAATCAAATAAGAAACGCATTTCTCTCATGTAATTTGCCCAAAGTTGAAAAGAACTTTAGTTAGCTCTAAGCTACAGCATATCATTAACAGTCAATGTCCAGCTTTCAATCAGCAACATTTTAACATGTGACTAGCCTGTTCTTTCTACGTCACGGTACAGTGAACAAGTGGTACTCACTGACCGCGAGGGACGGCGATTATAATCGATTTACACCTGCAGGGTTACCCGAACAACCCGTCACGTACGCCCGTACTCGATGTTGCCTACAACAACCATCACGGACGCCGTACGCGACTACCTTTCACCCGTTAGCCAAATATTGAACCGGTCCCATCGTCCCGAGCAAGAGGTCTCTGCATGCGCATCTCTGTGCCGCCAGCCGATTTACACCTCGAGCTCTCAACCTACCCTCAGAACGACGGGCAATGCCTCAATACCCAGCTACCCGAGTTACATCAGTTTCCCGGTTCCCATATAGCCGGTAGGTCTTCGGTACTGTTCTAGCTTGTTCAACAGGCCCGCACACGGCTCAGTCCTCAATCGACACAAACGGAGCTACAGCACACAGGCCCCAAAGTCCTGCTGCCCTTACCCTCCGCTTGGTCTCATTTTCTTACCATGTGTTTCATATGATCGCGAGTAGTTCCAACTACTCGACTTGTACCGAATCCTACTCTACCTTAGCATTGCAGTAGCTAACGGGGTTTGCAATCCTAAACCCAACCCATGGTTTTCTTGGCTATGCAGTTGGATTTCCAAACAAGACTCTAATGCACAGAACAAGGGAAACAAGTATGTGCTCAAAACAATAAAAATTTGTAAAAGGGTTAATGCAAACCGGAGCTTGCCTTGCTGCTCTTGGTCGTAGGCTAGCTGTTCCTCCGGAGTAACGAAGTCTAGGACTTCGGGTTCCTCCTCGACCTTAGCGACTACATGATATAAGAAACATATGTATCATTTTAACTGCATTTGTATTAACTTTGAAGTTGTGAAGTCTATAACCCTTGCTAGACAGACCTAATGACTGTGAAACTTTTACTGTGGCTCGGTTACAACCTAAACAGAGACTTGGTCAAGTTTTAGTTGCAGCAAAGCTTATTTGAGCCCTCCACAATTAATTATGTCCTTGACCTTAATTGGAACTCTTAGGGTGTTCTAGGAATTTTCATGAAACAAACTATGACTTTCTGAAAACTAGATTTTCAGAGGGTTCTAATGGATTTGGTCTCACTTAATTTGGAAGTCTCTAACTAAAGATATGAGCTAAACAATTTCAGAGAGAATTCTGAAAATGTTTCTGAACATTTTCTATTTTCTCTGGAACAGTTTCACTAATCACACAATTAGGTTGATCAGATGAGCTCAAATGGATCTGAAATTTTTATGGTAGTTCAGGGATATTTTGGTGAACATCCCAGCAAAATTTCAGGATTTTCCCCCAAAGGATTTTCCAGTTAAAATTCCTAACAGTTTAAACTTTGAGGAATTAATTCTAAAGAAATAAGGAATTTCATGAAGTGAAACTTGATTTTCTGGAAAGTACTCAGAGAGCTGAATCCAGCAAAATTTGGTTCACTCAATTTGGAGATTTCTAGCCAAAGTTATGAGGATTTGAAGTTTGAAGGAAATCTGAAAATCAGGGAAAAGTTTAAACTCGCGCGTGGGCCCAGGGGACACGCGTCGCACGCCTAGGCGATGGCACATCGCGGCCCACAAGTATTTTGCGCGCCAGCACACCCGATCCCGGCCGCAGCCGGATCCCGATTCAAAATATCTCCCGCTGACAGCTGGGGTCCACCCCCTTCTTCAACCTCGCGACACCCGCGCCCCGCCGCCGAGGGATCTCGCCGGAGAGCTCGCCGCCGGCTGCTGTACAGCTCCAAACTTCTCGATTCTGGCCGCCCCTGCCTACTTTTACTCGGGGAACAGGATTCTAGGGTCAGCTGCTCATGACAATGGCCGGAGCATGGTCGGCGACGAGCCGCCACCTCGGAATGACTTCGGCCATGTCGGCTGACTTCTCTAGCACCTCAGCTACTTGGGAAATCGGTCGGGGAGCATCAGTGGACCTCAGAGAAGGTCGACATGAGCTCGAGGCAGCTCGGGGAAGGCCCGAAATAGGTCCTCACCGTGCGCCCGATGCCGCCCGTGCGTTCCGCCATTAGTAGACCTCAAGTTACGCCGGGCACAGAGGTTCTCCGGCCCAGAGTTGTGAAGGCAACTTGTGCGTTACCATGTCTAGCTCGTGTGAGAGCGGCTTGAGGCCTTCTAATCCTTTCTAGAGCACGAATTAAACAGAATCGTACCCGAAGGTCGTTCTGCACACAGAAAGGGGAAAAGTGGAAATTCGCCGCCGGTGAGCAACCACTCGAGCTGTGGCTCGGGGATGAGCAGCACCGGTCACCCGCGCGTCCAAGGGTGCCTTGGCTCGGGCGTGACAACGCCCTGGTTGGGCTGTCCACGAGAGCCCGAGGCGCGGCGGTTCCAAGTCCCGAATTTGATCTTTTGGCACAGCCGATATCAATCGGTTTCAACCGAATTCTAGCAACGGGGAGGGCGGAGGAGGGTCTCTAGTACCTTGCTGGGGCTCTGGAGTGGACGGAGGGAGCTGCGATCGGCGTTCTCCGATCAAGTCCGAGCTGCGGAAGTTTTCGGCCGGCGCTGAGTTCTTGCGGGGAAGAACGACGGTGCCTCGGCCGAGGAGGGGGCAGGCGCCTTAAGAAGGCTCTGCACCGCCTCATGCCCGCACGTGGGCAAGCAGCTGGTGGCGCGGCGGCTGGCCTCGGTGGCGATCACCGCTGCGGCTCGGCGACCCGAGTGAAAAAGTCTCGGTCGGTTTGATCTGAGCAGTGGCTGACATGTGGGTCCCACCTCCAGTTTTAACCTCTGAAATTTACTCCTAATCACTGTTGTAAACAGTGAACCCCATACTACCCTTGGCAATTCAAATTATTCACCCATGAGCCATTTGAATTGATCAAAGTTCAAATGAGGTTTGGTTTAAATGAATTTCAGCACAAGTTCAGTTTGAAATTCAAATAAAGTTTGAATTTCTCCCCCTTAGCTCATGTCAAGATCAACTCCAAATGGAGTGAAAATTGGTGTGTGAGCTCACAAAAATGTGCTGAGTAAGAATATGCCTTCCACTTTTAAATTCATGGGATAAAAACAGTTTGAATTTGAATATGATCTCAAACTGCCCTCTTCCTAACTATATCCAAAATGACCTCAAAAAGGTTTTGAATTTGGGTGAAACTTGGCATGGACATCCTTAGTAAAGTGTAGGAGTTTTCATATGTCCAGCCCATCTATATCACATGTGGGAAACACCACTTTTGCAATGTGTGAGTTTGTTCTCTAATGAGCATGTTGATAATTGTTACTTGCTCTTCATTTGTGTTCATCATCCTTCCTCAAATGAGGTGTGTGGTGTGGTGATGAACACTGCAAATGTGTGTCAAAACTGAGGCCCTTACATGGCCGGAGCGTCGTCCCCGCCGAAGTCGAGGGTTTGTGGCGGCGACGACGAGACGGTCTACCTCGCAAATCCACTGATGGGTCGCTGCCTGAGGCGCGTCCCCAGCAGGTGGATTGCGCAGTAGCGCTCTTGCTGTAGCTAGCGCGCCCCCATGGGAACGCTCAGCGCTGCAGAAGATCTGACGCTCGCTGGAGCCTGCGTTGCCGGAGTCGGATGATGGCTTCCAGCTTGCGCCGACACACTCCGTCCTGAGTGCGTCGACACGTATTCCCCGCTAGTCACGGTCCATCGTGAACGCGGGGGAGGAGAGCTTGCCGCGAAAGGAGGCTTTGTCATCTTCGTCGGCGGAAACTCGTCGCGCGAGGGAAAAGCCCCCTACCTGGCGGCGCCAAATGTCGAAGTGTGTGGTCGACACTTCCCCCGGACCTGCTCTGGGCATCCCGCGGAGGTTCTTTTTCAGAGGGGCTAGTCGCTTGCGGAGAGCTTAAGCGTAGGGACGAGTGAGGGAGAAGCTTGACACGGCAAGTTTTACGTGGTTCGGGCCGCCGGAGCGTAAAACCCTACGTCGACGGCGAGCAGAGGTGCTGGTTGTATTTCTTGTTGCTCAGAACCGGAGTCCTGAGCTTGAGGGTGAGTTATGCCTAGGGTGTGAGTTGCTGGAGTGCGAACCCTTGCTAACGTTGCCTACCCGAGCCTTTTATAGTCCAAGGATCGAGCGGCTTACAAGGGGGGCCCGGGACCCGACAGGTGGTCCCGGGGAGATTGTCTATCGACTATCGTATCTACAGTTATGCCGGTAGATGTCTCTGGCGAAGGCTTCCAAGTCTTCGTTCTGCCGTCCTGCCCATGCCGCATGCTATTCATAGTGGTTGATGACGGCGGGGGGCGGCAGGGGATGTCTTGTCGCTGTGTTTATTGGCTGGCAAGTTCTGACACTGCGCGCCAGTTTGCGATGCGACTGGGCGCAACGGCACCTGACAGAGGCGTGCTCCACGTCTCCGCGTCTTGGGAAGGCGCGGGCCTTGAATACCTTGTACGGGCAAGGTATGGTGCGTCTTTACGCCTGCTGCCTACCGCGCGGGGGCAGGCAGCGCTGTTCTGCTGGACACGTGGCGGACCCGGAGCTCTTCTCTGAGGAGAGGGAGGTCCGGCCCCGCGGGACACGTGGAGCCTTCGGACCACTCCCCACGGAGGGGGGAGGTCCGGCTTCTGTCGGCCACGTGGCGGGCCCGGAGCTCTCCTCTGTGGGGGGCGGAGGTCCGGTCCCGCGGGACACGTGGCACCTTCGGAGCTCTCCCCACGGAGGGGGGAGGTCCGGCTGCCGCATGCCATATGGCGGGCCCGGAGCTCTCCTATGAGGAGAGGTAGGTCCGGCCCCGCTGGACACGTGGCGCCTTCGGAACTCTCCCTGCGGAGAAGGGCGAGATCCTTAGGCATTCTCCCCTGTGCGCAGGGGTACCCCATATCGCGGGTACCGACAACTTCCAAAATGTGCATGATTGTGAAAAACTTGTTCCTCCTCTATTTTCTTCTCTCATATTACTTGGCTATATTGTGGTCATCATGTAATTATTTGATCAATATATATATATGGACCATACAGCAGGTGCAATTAAATCCACCGCAAATAAAGGCAAAATTCTGATATTTATAAGAATTTTTAGACTTTAAGAACCGGACTAGTCCGACCTAGATGCCGGACAAGTCCGGGCATTCTAAGAAGTCAGAGATTCAGCAGACAAGTCCACAACGGACTAGTCTCCTGTCACCCGGACAAGTCCGGACTATAGACTAGTCCGGACCTAGTCCGACAGACCGGACTAGTCCGGACTAAGGACCGGACTAGTCCGGCCCCTAGTGACTTAACCTCCAAGGGTCGGGCTAACACCCCTCCCTCTCCCTCATTCACCTCCACTCCACTTCTCTCCTCCAAAACTCGCCCCCATTGGCAATTTTGGAGTTCTCCCTCAAATCCCTCGAAGGCATCCTCGATTCAAGGCTTGTGGAGTGTGGGTAACTCTTCTCCGACCATCTCCACTCCTTCGAACCACGGATTTCATCACATTCCTTCACTCCAAGGTACTTTTTAACCTAGCCTTGACTCTTCACAAAAATCCTATTCCTAGAACATATCTTGGGTACCTTAGGGCTTCTCTGAGATTCCTATGCCATATTATTTCAAAACCCCATAGTATTGCAACTACTTTGATGAATTAGTAATCAAATCACATTAGTTAGGGTTTAAAACTGTAAAGTCCGGACTAGTGCGAACTCCAACCGGACAAGTCCCGCCGGAGCGGACTAGTCCGCCTCCTGCGCGGACAAGTCCGGATGATACAGTCTTAGCCCCTAACTTTGGGTTTGTAAACTAATTTAAATGCAATACTCCATCAGCTAAATACTTCTTTTCTCACCAGATCATGTCAGGACCCAACGACAGCCCTCTTCCAAATCCCGAGGCCGAAGCGGCTCGTCAAGCCGCTTATCGTGCGGCAGCCGAGGCAGAGGCAGTAGAGGCTGCTGCAAGGGAGGCTCGGATGAAGAAACGGGCTGACAGGGAAGCCCAAGCCTCCCAGTCCGTTGATCCTCCAAGGAGGAAGAGACTAGTCACCCTGAAGGACAAACAGCCTGCCGAGCCACAAAAATCGACCCAAGACAAAGGAAAAGGCAAAGTGACTGATCCTTCTAGGAAAAAGGCTCTAGCCAACAGGGGACTCGTAATTCGTGACAACCCTAGATGGGGAAGGGAAAATCCCCCACAGGGACCTGTTGGGCCCCTTGAAAGAGCACCTCCCATGTACAACCCAAACCGCCAACCCAATTTGGCAAGTGCAACCTTCAAGGGGAAAGGAGCCGACAAAGCCAGAAGGTTCCGGGAGGAGAAAGTTTACAAGTACGAGAAGTCCACACCAGACCCTCGCTTCTGGTGTGACTTCCATTGTGACTACTACCGGCATGTCTATCTCCCAATGAAGACAGCGGTAGTTGATGCTCAGTGGGTGGATTGGCCATACATGGCCAACAAGAAACATCAAGCCTTTGATGCAGTAATTGAAGCAACAGAACGTCATGGGATCAAAGACTTGATGGCTTTTCAATATGATTAGAACATTGAGGTCATAGTCCAGTTCTACACCACCTGTTACTTCCACACCTATCAAAATAGGAAAATCACGTGGATGACAAATGGTGTGGTGTACTCGGTTCTATATGATGAGTTTGCTCGCATCCTAGGACTTGGGGAGCATTTGAACTATGAGATCATAGTTCACAATGAGAGAACTCTGAGAAAGGATGACTTGGACTTCATGTATCCTTCCTATCTCTCCTATGAGGCATCCTCCACCCATAACATCAAACCCTTCTTTGGAGTGATGAACAGAGTTCCGAGGAAGACTCTAGCTCCAAAAGATGGAGATGCGGGGATGATACAGGGGTACCTCAGAAACCTGTTGAAGCTGATCAATGAAGAAGAGAAATTCAATGTCTTTGACTACATCTACAACGACATCTTCAACATCTCCCACACCCCGAACAGATCTTGTGGCTATGCACCATACATCATGTGCATGATTGAAAAAGTCACAGGGCTAGAGTTTGCAAAGGATGTGAAGCACAGGAAGCTACGTCCTCAGATGCCGACTCCTCTTCCTCGCCCTCCTGCATCCTTAGGCAGGGTATCCACTGCAGCTCCATCCTCCTCTACCGGACCATCCATCCCTCCGTCAGCGAGTGGCTCCTCTAGTGGACTGCTCAAGATCTTCAAGGTCATATTCTCTTCGTGCCGGAAGGTGGAAGTTCGCACGCAGAAGATGAAGCAACGCCAAGAGAAGTATCTCAAGGCCATGTGCGACAAGATGGAGATACCTATGTCACCACCATCATCAGATGATGACGACGTGACAGAGTTTCCCACTCTCACGGAGGATGAGCTTGCCTATTTTGGATCCTCCTCAGCTGCTCCTCCTACCTCCCACACCCATCACGAGGATGACGATGAAGATGAGGATGAGGACGAGGAGACTCTGAGTGACCACGACGGAGATCAAGATGATTGTGATTAGGTTTTCTCCTTTTCTTTCCCTTTTTTGGTGCCTTGATGCCAAAGGGGGAGAGAATAAGGGGGAGTAGTCTAGTCATAGTCATAGTCTTGCTCTTTAAAGTCTTGCTCTTTAAACTCATTTCATGCTGGTTTGTAATAACTATGCTACATTATGCCACTTTATGTTATTTTCGTAATGACTATGTTATTTTATCTCTTCAAATTATGCCATAATGAAATATGCTTGGCATGAAATTCCCCAAGAACTCACTCTTGTGCATATTTTTCTTTCTTTCTTGATAATCCATTATGCACACATCTAGGGGGAGTAAATCTTTATGAAAACAATCTACTATATCTACTTTTCGAAAATCTTAATGAGTTGTCATCAATTACCAAAAAGGGGGAGATTGAAAGTGCATCTAGGTAATCCCCGTGGGTTTTGGTTGATTGATGACGACAATTAAGATGCTAATAAGTTTCTACTGAGTATGAGCACAGGTGTTTATCAAAGAAATGGATATGGAGTCTCTCAAGAAGCAAAAGGAAAAGAAGAAGACTTGAAAGAGTAGAAAATAGCATTTTCTATTAATCTTCACATTTTTCTAGTTATGTATAGGGTCTTCTCTTTTAGAGTGCTTGAGAATCACTAGAGAGCTCAAACGAATGATAGAAAGTTAGAATCATGAGACGAAGTAGTCATAGATATGAAGAAAAGGGAAGACCGGACTTGTCCGGACAAATGGCCGGACTAGTCCGTTTATACCCGGACTAATCCGCTTTAGACCGGATAAAGAGTCTCTGAGTCAGTTCGGACTTGTCCGTTAAAGGCCGGACTAGTCCGTTGTTATGTGAGTCTGAGCCGTTATGAGACTAAGTCTCAGAAGGCCGGACTAGTCCGCCCAAGAGGCCGGACTAGTCCGCCAAGCGGACTAAGCCGCTTAGGTGCGGAGAAGAAGTCTCTGAGTGCCATCGGACTAGTTCGCTCCACAGGTCGGACTAGTCCGATCTTTTCAGACTAGTCCGAATTAGGACGGAACAAAGGTTCCTGTGTGAGCTCGGACTAGTCCGAGGTTGGCTGGACTAGTCCGCAGCTCCAGTTGAGAGAGTTTTTACTAGTCCGCCCTTTGGGCCGGACTAGTTCGCCCCTACCAGACTAGTCCGTTCTCATACGGAACAAAAGTTCCTGATTGAGATCGGACTAGTCCGCTCTTGGCCGGACTAGTCCGGGGTTTCATGACCGTTTGAATCCAACGGTTACTAAAACTTTATTTGGTAAGTTGTGACGTGAGTGCTCCCTTAAGATCGGACTAGTCCGGGGTTGGGACCGGACTTTAGTTGGTAACGGCTAAATATCGGGATTTCTATAAAAGGAGACCCCCGGCTGAGAATTGGGATGACACGAACCTAAGCGCTAAAAACTCATTCCTAGAGCTCTTCTAAGCCTTTTTCCTCACCTTATAGACCCCTAAGATTGGATCTTAAGGAGTTAGTGGTTGTTGTGAGAGGAAAGACGTGGTGATCGATGTTTGAGCTCTCGGTTTGATTCCTTTGCACTCTAACTGTTATTTTGAGTTTTTAACAGTTGTACTTTAAATTCTAGAGCTATTTGGTTGGTGTAGGGAGTCTCAAAGTGTGAGTAGCCCCTAAGATTATTGTATTCACATTCGATTGATAGTGAAAAAGCCCGGGCTTGATCTTGGTGATCGCTCGGTGAGGGAAGGGTTAGAAAAGACCCGGTCCTTGGTGGACTCCTCAACGAGGACGTAGGTTCCTGTGTGGAATCGAACCTCGGGATAAATCGTGTCTCTTGGTCTCTCTACTATTTAAATTGCTCACTAAAATTACTTGTCAAGCTTTCACTGTGTTATTTCTCACAAATTGTTCTATTATTTTGCAATCTAATCATTCTCAACTAATTAGTGATATCACTTGACTACCACATATTTTATGCTCAAACAAACTTAAAAGGAAAACTAAAACACAAATTAGGCTTAGACCGGACTAGTCCGACCTCAGACCGGACTAGTCCGGCCTGCTCTGGTTTTATCCGTTGTTTATTTAAATTTCAGGTTTTATTAGCCTATTCACCCTCCTCTAGACAACTTTCACTATCTTCTATGGCACCGAACAACCGTGTTGTGGAAACAAAACAGAATATGAAGTGTGACAGCTATTACGAATCTTGTCGTAACTTCGAAATTAAGATGCTAATTCGATATTCATATCTGATCCTGGTGGCCTGGCAGGAATATCCTGAAGCTACCACGTTGAGGTGCATGCATCCATCTTATTCTTTCGTGCCTTCTTCTATATGAGCACTACACACATGATTATACCTCTGCTTGTATTGACTGACGTTGTAGATCGGACATTTTGTTGCAAACTCATTCCCTTTGCAGTCATAATACAATGGTTCACACACATGTATTTTGGTCACACCTAGTGACAATGGAAATATAAGTTTCTTCACTATGTAAGTGTTTAACCGTTTGTATAAATCATATATATATATATATATATATATATATATATATATATATAAGTGGTTACCTTAAGGAGTCACATGTATAAATGGTCCCATTTTATACAACTGTTTTTGGGATTTTTTTTCTAGAAATGGAGGAGGGGGTTTATTTCTGAATTTTTATGGTCCTATTTATGCTAGAATAATTCACTCACACATGGTGGAAGAGAGGTTTTAAGAAGAACCGCACGTTATGGACAGAACATGGTGAGACACATACACGCTAAAGGAATGACAAGTTATGTATCAATCAAATGGATTATGATAATGAGGGAGGAGTCGGAGACAACGGTGATCATGCTGATATGGATTTTGGCGGTAATGAACAATATGATAATGATAATGATCTATTTCACTTTGAGGATTTGTTGTGGCGCCATGTTGAAACACAAGTGCGACTTCTACAGGAAAAAGAGAGGCCTAGATAATACGGAGATATCAGAGAATGTCTCAATTAACTTTTATACAATGAATCAAAGTTTTGTGGTAAAGAATTTACTAAGTTATGTGCAATGCTAGAACCCCTAAAGCTGATGGCCAAACATGGGTGGTCCGAAGGTAGTTTCATGGAGCTTTTGTGTCTTCTAGCAGAAATACTTGTAAAGCCTAACAAATTGTTCACCTCTATCCACTGTGTAGACAATACATATGAACTGCCTGTAAAGTGTTACGGAGGAGCCTTGTAAAGACCATTTTTGTTGTAGTGTCATGGAGGAAGAAGAGGCAGCCGATTTCTAAGGACTACTGGTCTGTGATGATAATATCAAATTCCCAACATGGTAGTAAAATAAATATCAACGTTTAATTGCTCGTCATGTTCCAAAAGCGTTTAATTACTTGTCATGTTCCAACTGAATAAATGCGTGTCACGTCGTGTGGGTATCCGAGTTAACAAGCTCCACGGGAAAGGCAGGACGGAACGGGCCGGCTAACTACGGTATCATTTTGCTGAAAAGGAAAACAACGCGAATCATTTCGAATAATGATCAAGGAGCATAATGCATGCTTCGCAGTGGCCCTTGTTTTGGTCAAGAGCCACGGCATCGTGCACGTAATCGAATGCAGGGCTGCTGCTAGACGAAAACACGTACGGGTGAAGAATTGCAGGCCACGAAACGGTTTCTGAATCAACAAGGCTTGTCGCAATGAGTACAAAATGCCACGGCACGCGAGTGTTGTATCTACTTGACACGTGAGACGGAACCACGGGAGACGAATTAATTTTGAAATCATGAACGACAAGCTCGGGCGAGCAGACGCGGCGCCGAGAGGCCGACGCCAAGCGCCGCCAGCTCGGAGCAGCCACGTGGAAGGTGGCTGCCCGTCCGGCTGGCCGGCAGTCGACCCTTGGCCTTTGACCAGCTAGCTAGTCGCTGCGTTGCCTTCGTGTCCGGGAACCCGTGGCTTCCAGCTGGTCCAGGCGCCAGCCGTCTGCCTCCTCTCAATTGCCAGGACGGTGACCGAAGACCTCGTCTCCCGTGCCTCTCCGATCGAGACGACGTGGCCGCTCGCCAGGCACAATTGACCCACGGAGCGGATCATCATTCGGAGAGAGAGTAATCCATGGAGAGCGGCCGGATATGTCGTCGATCGCCGCCATGGGAGTGATATGAAGCACCGTTCCTTCTCTTTTCCCCGCTCGTTCGCGTGCGAGGCCATGATTGTCGATCTGGTCCTCGTCCGCCACCACGGCTCGACGGAGCGATCCCGGCCCTCCCGGGTCCCCTCTCCTCTCGGGGTCAACCGCCAACCACCCACGCGCCGCAGCACCGGTTCGCACACGCTCGCTAGCTGCTGCATGGCCCCGGCGTATGTGGCGGCGTACGTCCCCGCTGGCGCAGGGCAGCTCGGCGGCGCCGCCCCCCGGCCCTGATGGTCAGGCAGGCGGCCTTCAGACAAGCGAGTCCCAGGGACGATGCATGGCGCCGACACGCCGCACGGTGCCTTTGCCAACGGGGCACGGGCACTCCGCCCGGCCGGGCCGGTTCGTCGTTGCTCCGTTCGTCGCTCGCATCCACAACTCATTCACTCGATCATCATCATTGCAGCAAGTGTGCGCGAATGATAACGTCTTGGACGCAGACCCCCTCTCTCGCTTCGATCGGGACCCTGCAGGCACAGACCGCGCGGGCACCGGACACCTGGTCGCGTCGGATTCGATCGATCGCTAAGCACGGCGGTCTCGAGTGACCGGCCGGCCGATGCACCAAGATGGAGTTCCCATCGGCCAGATGTGTTGGTGAACGAAGGAGGAAGGGCATAAGTCGATTCCAGGGGCCGATACTACCGCTTTCCTATATGTTCCCTCTATCCGTTCCTGTTTTACTTTTCACGGTTCAAGTAGTGCCCTGCTTGGCATTCAGGCAACCTAATTCTCTTATTCTCAGGAAAAAACACTTCTCAATTACTTCCTCTGTTCTGTTTAATTGACGTTGATAGATCTAAAAATTAATACTCCCAACGTCAATTAAACAGAACAGAGGGAGTAGCTCATATCAGATGTCTTTTGTATTCATGTTCCATGTGTATATCGCTGAACATCCAGTTCCAACAGAGAGGAACCACCTGGATTTCTGCCACCAGTCGCCCAGGATACATACACTACACAAGGCACAAGTTGTGATTCGAGCCATCTCGTCCTCTTTATGTAGAAAATTACATACGAACATACTTGGGCGATCTACAAGCATCAGCTAAGCTAAGGTCGAGGCACGACTGTCCTCAATCTGAAACTGACGTGGACGTCAATATGTTCCTACTTCCTGTTAAAATAAGTTTTGTTGGCGATTACGTTCACCGTAATAATTCAACTCGATTTTGGACTGTAAACTGAGAGTAGACCAAAATCTTAAGCTTTTTATGATGAAACCTACCTGAGTTCAAATTCTAGATTTAGCACGGGTTGTTGCATACTCGCCTACTTATTCTTTTAGTGGTAGATAGTCTAGTGACCCGAAATCTCAATATCAACTACTAGTCTTTCGGAGGTGCTTGCAAAGTTAGAGCACACATGCATGGCAAATCCATATTCATATACTCCCTCCGTTCTGAATTAATTGACGTTTAGGACAAAAATATTAGTTCAAATTAAACTAAATTAGTTGTCCTAAACATCAATTAATTCAGAACGGAGGGAGTATTTCATATTTTGATGGTTGAGATGAAGAAGACTATTGAATTTGATTACAATTATCTTTCTTGTCCTTTAAGGGCGTCCTTTTTTGAAAAATAAAGGTGGATGGCAATCAACAGTTCTTTGATGTTGCACTATGACCATCCAGACAGGTTTTTATGGATCGAGAAATTGAATAAAGTGTTCTTAGCGCCTGTTTGGTACGGTTCTAGATTCTTCAAGAATCAGAAACGTTTCAATTTTAACGCAGAAACGTTTCTAAACGTTAAACAGATCACTTTAGAAACTGTTTGGCTTTCATTATAGAGAGGAGGAAGATTTAAATGACCCATTTACCCCTCGATGGGCTATGTTTATGGGAGCAAAATACGCTCATGGGAAGTAACAAATAAGTTGAGGATCGTGTGTTGTTTCCAAATCTGGTACAAGATCCATTCAAGCACTAATCAGGGGTCGGCCATGGCAACCAATAAAATGAGAACAATAGCTGCTTCAAAGGACTTTTTTTCTCAATGGCAATAGCATGTAATTACTTGTAAATAAAAGGGAGACTAGGAAGGGTAGAGGTGATTCAGCTGTGAAACTGGGTTGAGGCCATTTCAGACATGCAGTACAAAATTGTGAATCGTTCTGATTCGTTTCTTGCTCGGAATGACTACTGGCAGAGGCATTTGGTGGCGTTCCAACCGTTTCTGAGCAGAATCAGAAACGTTTCGAGCTGCCAAACACACCCTTAGTTCCAATTTTCTTAAGAACATTAGTTTTCAATAACTGCGCATCATATCTGAGTATCTGACACACCAGAAGACATCTTATAACTCCAATATATGTTGTACAAAATTTTGGCAGATTATTGATAACAAAAATATTTCCACAGTACCGTTTAAAGTACACGATGGGGTCTGATCTTGCAGTTTTTTTAACATACACAAGAGGATGCTAGTTCCTATGCTCCAAAGCAACAAAACAAATAAAAGCAGAACCACTGAAGGTTGAAGATGATGATTGGCAATAGATACAAGAGTGTCAGAATCAACAGATCGAACCATACTTCTTCAGGACTTGCGGCAGTAGAAAGTTCATCTAAGCTCTGAGTCACATCTCCTGGTAGCTTTCTTTCAATGCAAGAAAGAAGCTTCCTTCACAATTCATGAACTCGCCTTGGCTGAGGTGTATCATCTTGCCCAGCAAAGTACACCATGACCACAAGAAGAGCAACAACAAATATAAGGATGTACAGCGAGTTCATGCTGACCAGAGAGTTCAGAAAACCCATGAATGAAGGGCCACTAACTTTCTTCTTTGTTGTTCTTCCTGCTCTGTACCCATCGAGGAATTGGCTTATTTGGGATGCTTCGTCACCTTCTTCTATTTTCTCTGAACCATCCACCTTCAGCAAGAAGCAATTTTAGTCAATAACAGGATATAAATGATACAATGCACACTCCATTGATATCGATCAGCGAAGAACGAGTACCAGTTTTGATCTTAAACAAGCTCTGTTGTTGTTGATATTAGACAGATTGAAAGAAATAAAGCCTCGCGATGAATGTGATATAAGCCTACCCTAACGTGCTTGGGACAAACGCTTTGTTGTTGTTGATGATGAATGTGATAAAACTTGTCCAAAAATGGCCATAAGACACTATACATAATAGTTCTTTTGTGGATGCTGCTGTTAGCAAGTAGGAATTGATTAGTGAAGAAGCATTTTACTTACTAGTTCATATTCCTCATTTCTGTCCCACACCAGTAGTTTTGGCAGTTGTGAGCTCTTGGAAATATCGAAAGTCTCCACAAATTCCTCCCATTGCTTGACTCCAACATATCCAAACACCAAATCACGATTTGCACTAGCAGCTGATCTCAGAACTTTTACCAGCCGTGCAGATTTCTCATCCGAGTCATCCTCCAAAATTGCAAGAACAACTTTCCTCTCATCATCATTCAACATTTTGAGTGTCTCTGTATTGATTGGGACAGTCAACGGAAGCAGGGATTGTCGCACAAAATCTTCTAAGAAATTTCCTATTTCCAAAAGTAAACACAATTAGTAATGAAGTCCAAAAGTGTAATACAATGGCAACAAGGAAAACAGTCTTAAGATTCCATATTTTCAATTCAACTGGTCATAAGATGACACATAGCAGTACAAATTATTTCATTAGAGACACAGCAAATGGACACACTAGAACATTTCATAAATACCTTCAAATGGGCCATAGAATAAACTTTGTTCCTTGTACTTTGGATGGATCGCAACTAGTGCAGGGACCTTATCAAAATCATAAGCTATCATGATATCCTCAGAATAATCTTTTGCAGCAGCAAACCAAGCTCTTTTCTTGTACTTCCCTCCATATTCAGCAATCAAAGACTTGTTCACCCCAAACCCAATGAATATAGGAAAGCTCGTGCCAGCATTTTCAACAAAATTATTTATCGCAGAGTCCGACTCAAGGACAGAAACATCGGGTGCAACAAATTTCTTCAGATTGCGGACTAGCTGATCAGCTTTCCTTGAACCAGTATATTCAATTGGGACACCGTGGATAAAAAGCATAAGAGTAGGGAATCCACTGCATTTAGAAAATACAAAGCATTATACATGCCATATAAAAATCTCCACTCCCAGTGAAATTAACTAAATGTAGTGGAGAAGCAAGCACTTACTCAACTCCATATTTTGATCCAAGTTTACGGTATTTGTCAGCATTTACTTTGGCAACAACAATGGGCTCACTCAGCCCTGCCAATACTGGTGCAGCTTCATCTAACTGAAATGGCAAAAGCGCAAAGTCAACACTCAAGATCAAGTTCCTCAAAAACACAACTCACAGAAATCCCCTGGCTTTTATGGTGCTACAGACATGCTAAGTGCAGAATTTGAGAATTTATTGATGGACCAGCAACATACTAATGTACCTCACCGAATTGAGCCATGTGTGCAGATGCAACAATTTCTTTTCTTCCACAATCAATGTACAAAAATTAAGGTGAAGCCACGTGAAATCTCACCATTTGTTCTATTATACTGAATAAAGATTTTCATTGAATAACTACAAATTAATCCTGAATCTACCCTCTGTTCTCTCCGGTTTAGCCCTAATCTGCTCGAGTTCATTGGGACATGTCACGAACATGCGATGTCCCCATCAACCCCTTTTCACAGCACTCACACAACCACCAAGATCCACAGCAACGTGGAAGGTACAAGTCCAACATCTCAACGCGCATCACAACACGCGCACACACAAGCAACAAGATCCACAACGACATGGCATCACAGCTCTTAGAGGCAGCAGAAGGTGACAGGTCGGCAGGGTAGCGGACGCGTGGTGGCCGTACCTCGGGGGAGAGGCGCTTGCAGTGTCCGCACCAGGGCGCGTAGAAATCGACGAAGAGGAAGTCGATGACGCCCAGCGCCGCCTCGAAGTTGCTCTCGTTCAGCTCTATCACCCGCCCGTCGCGCGGGAACTCCTCCCCGGCGGCGGTCCCGCGGACGGTGGGAGGCGACAGGAGGAGGAGGAAGAGGTGGAAAAGAGCAAACAGCTGCAGCGGCGGAAGGGCCTTCGTCGCCATCGCCGCGGGGCCGTCGATTTGATCTCCGCCGCGCGTCGGAGGAAGTAGTTCAGGTGGTCACGGAATTTGACTGGTTTTGAAGGAAATTATTTTGTCCCGTGAAAAATCACGTTTACCCTTCAGAATCTGAGTTAAGTTTGTAACTTTTGTCCGAATTTGAGGGACCCCAGCATAATTTCAATTTTACGATGGAGACTTGCAACAAAGATTCGGATGTTACTCCCTCAAAAAAGGAAAACAGAGAGATTCGGATGTCACTCCCTGAAAGGAAAAGATACGGATGTCACTGATTGGTAGTAATTTTAGAAGCATTTTGGTTATATAGAATATATAATAGGAATCAGCATGTTTGAAATTAGATTAACTTAATACTCCCATACATAAGGTTAACGAATGTTTTAATAATTTAAAGCTGATCTCATTCTAAAATTACAAAAGAGGACGTACCTAATGTTACAATCTCTCAGATGTTGTGAGATCTGAAGAAGAGAATTTATAAACAATCCATTTTTTTCTTATTTTGCAAGGAGGCCGAAACAAACATAAGACTACCGAGACACAAGTGGGTAATCTACCACTACACTAAACCCACCCTTCTCAAGAATTTCAAGAGATTTGCTAATTCTTAGTTAACTTAGATTTTGCATATCGCTTAGTCATATTTTAGCAGTTATTTCATATGTTGAAATAATTACTTTTGGATGTTGCAATAATTCTTATCATCTTCTATTGATATATTAAATGTTGCAATAGGCACCGCTTTAAGTTGCATTATTTATTTGTATATGTGGCAACACCTAGTTTTGAATATCGCAATATTTACTTTGTATGAGCAAATGGTCCGTATTTCGTATGGGTTATATCATATGTGGCAGTAGCTATTACTCTTTGTTTCAACAATAATTCCCATATGTTGTAGTAGTTATATTTATATGTTGCAGATTCTTGCACTGTTACTACATGTTGCAATAAGCATATTTATATGTTGCAATAAATACTTTCATTTTTTTACAATAATTATTTTGAATGTTGCAATGGTAGAAAAAAAGTAGCTGGGCCAAAGTTATAATCTCAGTCACTTGACGTATAAACAGACCCATTCCAAAAGGCATTAAAGCCGACCTCACAGCCGAGAATTCCAAAAGGTATGAATTAAATAAGGACTCGAGGAGAAAATTTCTCTCAAAAGTTTATGATTCGAACAATTTCCAGCTACTACAACTGTGGTGCATCACCTTATGAACAGAAACCCTACACCCAAGAATCAGGGACATTCAACCGCTGCTTTGGAATTCATCCCTCACGACATTATAAGCATCTATTTAGATTGACTCCAATGGTGGATTGGCAAAATAAATAGGCAAATAGGTGTTTGAATGTCTAGTTTTAGGTTTGACTAACTTCTTTCTTCAACAACATACCTAGAGAACCCAGTTTTAAGTATTCTCTCCTCCTTACACATTTTACCAATCCTTTTGGATACTTTGTTCAAGACGTTTTTGAAACCTCCAACCCATTTTACAAATGTCAATCCATTTAGATCTTTTATTAGAGTCAGTCTTACATAAGCAAATGACACCTCATAAAGGTAAGACCTGCAACCTGCTCAGCAAGAGCGGAGTAACAAGATAAGAAAAAATGGCTAAACAAGGAATCCAAAAATAACAAATGGCATCACTGCAAAGGTTTCCCCACAGCCTGGAAAGTTCAAGCCACGATATTATTAACAGAAAGTCGTCCTATATCAAATGGCAAAGAGACGAGGTTACAGCTTATGGCAGTAAATGGAGTAGCAAGCAACAACAAACTTAAACCGAAGTCCAAACTCCACAAAATTCTGCTGAAATGATGTCTTCGTCTTCCACAGTGCCTTGAGAGCATGATAACTCATCCTGAGGCGGTCTTCTTCTGCTGGAAAATGACAGCGTATACCGGGACTCCAACACCTATGCTAACTGCTCCCAGAACGGAAAGAGTGACCTTAAGCCCCTGGTACTTCATCCTGTGCAAATTATACATGTGCTTGGCATGGAGGTAGTATGGCTCATCATGGCCATGTCCTCCCATCCTCTTCACACCAGTTGCATGGAATCCACGAGAAGCTGATACATGGGCAAATTGAAAAATCAGCAATCAAAGTGACTTAAAGAGAACAAAAGGAGTTTAAACCTTCGATTGATAAGTCTACAAGTGTTATGCAAGATGGTACAGCCATAAAATAGCAGGATGACTCTGCAATCAAAATGACTCTGCACAACCATTATGACAAGTTCTCCATATCCGGAAGCTGCTTTGCTCACCTCAAGAAATATCAAGGAACATGGAACATAGGAGCATCATCCTTTGGGTGCAAATATGACACACTGCTATTCATTATCAACATATGCAAACATATTGGATAAACAATGTCATGAAGGTTACTAATTTATTTTTCTGAGAAAACATACACTTTGTATAATACTGAAAACCAAATGCATGAAACCAGTGCACTGCCTACGACCAGAAAGGTCCCAAACCAAAGTAGTGTGCTCCTAGTAAATAGCCTCCAGTGACAACAGAGGAATTACAAAATAGCACAACAAACTAAGAGGCCTGTCAGGTTCATTTCGTACCGCTGGCAGTTAAAACCTCAAAAATATTGAAAAGAGCTCCTTCAAAACACACAGAAAAACACATGATAAGAAAGCATAAATCAATACTCTGCCACACCCCTCTCTGGCCCCTTTTGGAAACGATCCCTGGTCGTTTGGAATGACATGATATGATGCACATAGTGGTCGTTCATATGGTCACCGATGCTCCTGAGTCCGGAGAGTGATCAGATGCCCAAAGTCGCCATGCCACTAATCTAAATCCAAGACCAATCATTCACTCAGGGCCGCCGGCATTTCTATAACAGTGTACTGAACTGTCCTATAAATGCAATCGAAACCACAGGCGCAGCATAAATTGGAGCGCGGACAAATCTGTTCCCAAATACATTTCCAACATCCAACCATTTCATCGAGTGACCGTAACTAATTACCAAGCGGTGACGGATCTACAACTGCGCTGATACACACCAACGAGAACGAAGAGAACTGAAAACAAACCGAAGCGAATCGCGCAACCGAAACCCTAATGGGCCGAAATGGTGAGATCAAGGCCGGCGAGCGAGGGTGGGGGAGGGGAGAAGCGCTCGCCTGGCTTGGACGCCTCGGCGCCCGAGGCGAGGAGGCGGATCCCGGAGCGGAGGCCGCGGTTGAGCGTTGTCGCCATCGCGGCTCGTTTTCGTCTTCTCGCCTGGGTCGCCGCCGCCGGAGCTGTGGTGTGCTAATGGTGGGTGAGGCCGTGGCGATGGTGACTCCCTGTGATTTGACGCGGTCGGGCTCGGGCCTTCGAGGTATCGGGCTTCGGGCCTGTTTTCTGCTACCAGTAAAAGCGCTGGCCCAGGGAGCAAAGATCGGCATACGTCTCCGCTCTCGAGGTAAAATCCGCCTTGGCCTGTGGCTCACGTAGTCAAGGGGGCTCGCCTTCTGTGTGACATGGCTTGGAGAACTGGTTGCCGATAAAAATAAAATCCTCCTCCCGTAGCGAAACAGGAGTACTCTGTTCCCCTTCCCATGGAGTCGCTTGCGTCGCAAGCGAGGCCGGCTGCCGTGCTGTGGCTCGCCGGATTCCTCGAGGCGGCGCGCCTCCACCGGGTTGTCTCCTTCTGCGCCAGGTCCTCTGGCTTACCCCGCCTCCCTTGTTATATCGATTTTGGGGGGTGCTATCTATTCTTTTGGCGCAAATTTAGCCTCTTCTATCCCAGTTTGAATCATTGATCACTTGCTCCGTTAGCAACTTATCGATTTCCTGGTTCGATGCAGCTCAAAGACTTTATCCATCAGAATTGCGCAGTGCTTCCTGCTCAACGGTCTCATCTTCCTGGGAAGGTGCGAGTTGTTGGTACCCGAGCTTGAATTTCGATTGAATTTGGTGTCGTTTCCTCTTTCTGTGCGAGATGAGGCCAAACATGATGTAATTTGTTGTGGTTTGTTGCAATTTTGCCACCTAAATATTGCTATGTACTTCAACTCGTGCTTATGGAGGGTGGCAAATCACACTAGAATGCTGAAATCTAGCAATGCAGTTAGGATTGTTTGGCCTGGAAATCTGCAGTTTCTCTGATGAAATAGCGAAATCAAACTGTATGGAGCTACAAAGTGAAACAATAGATGGGGCTTGATGTACTGCTTAGAGTCACGCAGGGCTTAATACCATTTGAATTCAGTTCTCTGTCATTTCAGCTATTCAGTCTCTATGTGTTAAATATAAGGAAATTATATTAATTTATATATAAGCATCTCATTACTGGTCTCCTGATTTGTTTTGAATGTTCCTGCTTCAGCTCTTTCTGAGGTCCTTTGCATGAATACCCCTCTAAATTATTTCTTATGCTTCATAGCTTGTTAACCCTGAAATCATTGGTCATTCCAACTCTACTGTGGATATTACCTGAAGGATGCAATCAGTCGGGGCGACAACACCTTTGTGATCACAAGATGGCCATAGTTACCTATTCATTCTTACGCTCTGGCCTAATTGAGATTTTCTATGTAAGCGCTGCTTGGTCTTATTTTCTAATGATATTAATCATATTCTGTTTCAGCAAATATCAAGTGTCTTTTCAACTTAACCTTCCTATTTTAAGAGACAAGTATTTACTGATCCATGCAATGCTAACTTATTCGCTTTGCATAGAATTACACATGAGTATTGGTGTTAGCAAATGTCAAAGCATATTTGGTTAATTACTCTTTTAAAAAACTTGTATGGAATAACAACTAATGTCATGGAAACAATGTAATGGTGGTCGCTTATCTTCACAGTACTGCACTTAAATAGAGGAGGGGGTTGTGATAGGCTTGGCGAGCCAACAACTACACTTAGCCATTCTCATGGAAATGAAACCTAATAGAAATTCGTTGGGGCGTAACCCTCTTAGCGACGCGCCATATCAGAACCCGGGTATGGTGTTAAGTGGACAAGGGCCGGTTCGCCACCGCCTTAGTGGCGCGCCATATCGGAACCCGGATATGGTGTTAAATGAGCAAGGGCCGGATCGCCACCACCTTAGTGGCGCGCTACATCATCGCCCGGATGTAGTGATAAGTGAGCAAGGGTCTTTGCATCTTACTCGACGGGTGCAAAGCGTAAGGAAGCTAGCCGAGTAACATAGATTTCGGGTGGGTAGTTGGAATGTAGGATCCTTGACGGGGAAGCTACGTGAGTTAGTATATGTTGCCATTAGGAGACGAGTAAATATCCTTTGTGTACAAGAGACTAGATGGGCGGGTCAAAAGGCGAGAGAAGTCGAGAATACCGGTTTCAAGTTTTGGTATTCTGGTTCGGCTAGGACTAGGAATGGCGTAGGTGTTCTAATAGATAAGAGTCTTAAGGATGGAGTAGTGGATGTTCGAAGACGAGGGGATAGGATCATCTTAATCAAGATAGTAATTGGGGACATTGTCTTGAACGTCATTAGTGCTTATGCCCCACAAGTTGGGCTCAACATGAGTGCTAAGAGGCAATTTTGGGAGGACTTGGAGGATATGGTTAGTAGTGTACCGATAACTGAGAAACTCCTCATAGGGGGAGATCTCAATGGTCATGTGGGTGCAACTAACCTAGGATTTGAGGGAGTACATGGAGGTTTTGGATGCGGCGATAGAAATCAAGAGGGTAAGGACATCCTAGACTTTGCCGTAGCCTATGATCTGTTGATAGCTAACACTCTCTTTAGGAAGAGGCAACCTCACCTAGTGACCTTTAGTAGTGCCCAACACTCTAGCCAGATTGACTTTGTCCTCACTAGGAGAAAGGATAGACGGGAGTGTCTAGATTGTAAGGTGATCATGAGGGAGTGTGTTGTGACACAACATAAGCTTGTGGTAGCTGACTTTCGCTTCCATACATGTTTTTTGCGGGACAAAGGTGTCAAAATTACAAGAACAAAGTGGTGGAAGTTGAAGGGAGAATCACAAGAATTCTTTAAAAATAGGGTGATCACAGAAGGACCCTGGGCAGAAAATGGAGATGCAGATAGTATGTGGATGAAGATGGCAACTTGCATTAGGAAGGTAGCTAGTGAGGTGTTCGGTGTGACAAAGGGGAAAAACTTGTAGATAAAGACACTTGGTGGTGGAATGAGGATGTACAAAAGGCCATTAAGGAGAAGAAGGAGTGTTACAAGAGTTGGCATAATGATAGAAGCGCAAGTAACATGCTTAAGTACAAAGAGGCTAAGAAGAATGCAAGGCGGGTTGTGAGTAAGGCAAGAGGACTGGCCTATGATAAGTTATATGAGAGACTAAAGACAAAAGAAGGTGAAAAGGACATATACAAGGTAGCAAAGATCCGCGAGAGAAAGATGAGGGATCTCAATCAAGTTAAATGCATCAAAGATGAGACTGACCGCATTCTAGTGAAGGATGAAGAGATTAAGAATAGATGGCGTGATTACTTTAATGAGCTATTCAATGATGGGAATGGGAGCACTATGGTTGAGTTGGATGACTCCTTTGATGACTCCAACAGGCGATTCGTGCGGAGGATACAATAGTTTGAGGTTAAGGAGGCCTTAAAAAGGATGAAAGGAGGAAAGGCCCTCGGCCCTGACGATGTCCCTATTGAGGTGTGGAGATGTCTTGGGGACGTGGCAATAGCATGGCTCACAAAGCTATTCAACCACATTTTTCGGTCAAACAAGATGGCTGAAGAATGGAGGAAAAGTATATTAGTACCTATCTTCAAAAATAAAGGAGATATTCAAAGTTGTACTAATTATCGAGGTATTAAGCTTATGAGTCATACTATGAAGCTTTGGGAGAGAGTGATTGAACACCGCCTGAGGAAAGTGACCAATGTCACTAAAAACCAGTTTGGTTTTATGCCTGGGAGGTCTACAATGGAGGCGATTTTCTTGCTTCGTCATCTTATGGAGAGATATAGGGAGCAGAATAAGGACTTGCATATGGTGTTCATCGACTTGGAGAAGGCGTACGACAAGATACCAAGGTCAGTCATGTGGTGGGCACTAGAGAAACATAAAGTGCCAACAAAGTACATTACCCTTATCAAGGATATGTACAATAATGTTAGGACAAATGTGTGCGTAAGTGATAGTGAGACTGATGCATTTCCTATCACGGTAGGACTACATCAAGGATCAGTTTTGAGCCCATACATCTTTTCCTTGGTGATGTATGAGGTGTCGAAGGATATACAAGGGGATATCCCTTGGTGCGTGCTCTTTGCTGATGATGTACTGCTGGTAGATGAAACTAGAGATGGTGTTGATAAGAAATTAGAGTTATGGAGACAAACCTTAGAGTCCAAGGGGTTTAGACTTAGTAGGACCAAAACCGAGTATATGAGGTGTGACTTTAGTGGTGTTGGTCGTGAAGAGGGAAATGTTAGTCTACAAGGACAAATAGTACCTAGAAGGGACTCTTTCCGATACTTAGGATCAATGTTACAAAGCAATGACGATATTGATGAGGATGTTTGCCACAGGATCAAGGTAGGGTGGATGAAATGGCGACAAGCCTCTGGAATCCTATGTGATAGGAAAGTCCCACAAAAGCTAAAAGGGAAGTTCTATAGGACGGTGATCAGACCCGCGATGCTCTATGGGGCGGAACGTTAGCCAACTAAACGGCAACATGTCCAACAAATGAGTGTCGCAGAGATGCGCATGCTACGGTGGATGTGCGGGCACACGAGAAGAGACCGAATAAGGAATGAGGCGATTCGTAATAAGGTAGGGGTGGCGCCGATTGAAGAGAAGTTAGTCCAACATCGACGTAGCTGGTTTGGACATATCCAACGGAGACCTCCAGAAGCACCGGTTAACAGTGGGATTTTAAGAGGTAGATAATATATTAGGAGGGATAGAGGACGACCAAGGTTGACCTGGGAGGAGGCGGTAAAACGAGATTTGAGAGATTGGAATGTATCCAGAGACTTAGCTCATGATAGGACCGCATGGAAAGTAGCAATTCATGTGCCAGAATCGTAGTCTTGTTTTTTTCTCTTTTTTCCTTTTTCTTTTTTTTCTTTTCTCTTTTCCTTTGTTCTTTTTTCTTTTTTCTTTTCTCTTTTCTCTTTTTTCTTTTTTCTTTTTTTTCTTTTTTTCTTTTTTTTTCTTTTTTTTTCTTTTTTTCTTTTTTCCTTTTTCTTATATCCCTTCCTCTCTTTTACTTTATTGATATTGGGTTTCATGTCTAGCCGACCCCAACATGCTTGGGATAAAGGCTTGGTTGTTGACTGCACTTAAATAGAACAACAGGAAAGCTCAATATTTTTCTAACAAAATAGAGGTTCACAGATCATAGTACAGCATGATATATTTGTTGAAGCCTTGCCTATGTTTCCCCTGTTGCTCTTGGCTCTCCATATGCTGCAAAGCTTTGTATGACATGGGCATCCACTTATTTGGATGATCTCTTATGCGAAACTCTGAATTTACTATCAATCTATTGTTGTTTTCATGGTGCTTACCACTTTGTAGTACATGTGACTGTGGCATTGTACCCTCACTGTCCAAATATGATCAACGCTTAGTAAAACTAAGAAATCCAAAATTGATCGACATACTAGCGGTGAGTGCTGCTTTTTCCTCGGTGCTTACGCTCTTGCAGCTGTACTGAAGCGTCAACGCGGACACACTAGCCTTGGGCGCCATTTTTTTATTGATGTGAATGTAGTAGCGTCTTAGCGATGGTCAACAAAGGGTACACCACATACATAAGAGGGAATCACATGGGTAAATGATGCGGGAGTAAATGAGATAGGAGTCGGACTGGTTCTCCTTGATCACAGTGCCTGCGCCTAATGCGTCAATCATATTTGGATGGAGGGTGTAATGAACATTGTCTGATTTCACATAGCTGAATGTCTGTTTCAGGTATTTTGGTTTTATCCAATTTACGTCTTCAGCTTCATATTAAGTGCACTTTGGTATGTTTAATCCTTTTCCATGCTTGTCTTATTACTTTCCTTCTGCCAGACTTGTTTGGTTTCTTTTCCATGTGCATACTGTTGGTTCCAGTTGATAATGTGACCATCTAACATTACAACAGAAACAACTACAACAACAACGCTTTCAGCCCCAGGCAAGTTGGGGCAGGCTAATGGGGTCATCTAACACTGCAGAAGTTAATATGTTTATGTTTATAACTTTAGTTTTATAAATTGGAAACAATTCTTTGAGCGGGCATGTGGACATCCATCAATTGTCCTGACACGTGACTAACGACCCTTAAGAAAGTTATTTGTTCACTCTAGCAACTATGGGTCCAAATATTCCTTGTCATAGCCAGTGAAATTTTTATGTTAAGGCTTCATCATGGCACAATAAGTTGTTAGAACGCTTTTTGATAACCACATTGGTAATTATGCTAGTTTCACTCAAGAAAAATAATATTTTCTGTATGTTAAATTGTTAATATAGAAAATAGAATTATGGTGTAACACGATAATAATAAGTTTTTCCTGTGCATTAGTTTGTTATTTGCTCTTGGAGATACATATTTCATCAATACTGTAGTGTGTATGTTTCCTAGCACATAGCAGACAGGTAAAGTTGCTGCCTATATGTTTTCTCATTTATTTCCTAAAAATGAATAAATAAAATAAAAATTGAGTGTTGGTTGGTGTGTTCCTAGTTGTGTTTCAAGTTTCAACATCGCAAAGGATGGGTCTTTTCTTGGAGAATTCATAGTTTGTTTCTGTGAAACTTTACTATGTTTAATGAATGTTGTCATTACAGGTACGAACCCTTGTCTTACTACCTTCAAATTAGGCACATTTGAGATACTAAAAAGGGAGCATCCAATATGCCTTTTGTGATGTCAATCATCTTACCCCAGGTATAACGACATTGCCAAGCATGCTTTGGATGTTCTGAAAAGTAAGAGCCTGGATTCAACAGAATCATTGGATTCTCACAACATAGCTCAATCAGGAGATCAGCCTGAAGGATTTGACAGGTAAGTGTGTTCAGGTTACTTTTTCGTACCTGAGTAGATTTTATGTTGTCCATCTACCGACAGTTTTTGACATTACTATATTAGGGTTGCACTTGGTATTGGTGAACAGGTCTATTCGGTCCTTCTGTTGACTATTTTCTTTATTGAGGTATGATTCCATGTTTCCCTCACTGGATGCCAATTCCATTGATTGTGTTGGTTTGAACTTCATTTCTCCTGATCCTTGCTTTGTCTGTTGCCATGTTTCACAATCTTTGTGCTTGATATCATTCAGGTTTCAATGATTGGTTATATACCTTATTTTGGCAAGGCAATGAATTTTGTGCTCCTGTCTTTGATGTATGCCTACTACTGCTTCGAGTACGTTCATGTGAATGTCGTTCAACATCCCTTCAATTGTCTGTTTCAGACATTATGCATTTACAGGTTTCCTTTATGTTTCTATACCTTAATTTTTGCTAAAACATTTTTTCCAGGTACAAGTGGAACTTCTTTGCTGTGAGTCTGAATAAGAGGCTTGATTTCTTCGAGTCAAATTGGGCCTTCTTTGCTGGATTTGGTATGTTTACAATTTACTATCTGATGGTGCAGAGTGATTTTGCCTTCCTAGTCTAACTATCTTGGGCATATGTATATACTTACAATCTCATTGAGACAGTTTGCGGTGTTAAGTGTTTTGCGCTTCTGTCCAGCTAATTAAATAGGACATAACTTGAGAGTGACCTTACTGTGATTTTTACTGATATAAAGAACCACTAAGAAGTACTCCATCCATTGTCTTTTATTTGACACTAGGACAAGTTGCTTTTGAACTAAATAATCTGTCGTAACATCAATTAACTGAGAACAGAGGGAGTATGACCTTATGGACTCTAGATCATGTTGTCTACAAGTACATATTTGCACCATTCTGTCAATGTTAAACAATTGAAGTCGTTCTACTTGTGTGCGCATATGTTCATCGTAAGAAGCATTTATACTCATTCTTGTTATGCGGAAGTTTCCATGTTACAACTCTTTTAACTTTGTTCAGCACAAATACATCATGTCATGTAACTGGAGAACCATATTCCTCCTGTAATTTGGAGAACATAAACCATATGTGGGGTGTTTGTCAAATACCTCATGTCATGGAGCTAAGGCCCTGTTGCTTTGTTTTACCCTAATTCTTTGCAATCTGCTTGCTTATCACTGTCATGCCATTTCTTCATACTCTTCAATAACCTACGAGCTGCTAGCTGGTATATGAAAAATTCTTACATGTGGTGTGATACTTCTTACGTAGGTGGTCCATGTGTCCTTCCAATTTTCTTCCTCTCTCCTCTTACAAGCTATGGAGTTATGGCTATACTTTACCCGTTGGTATGGTGAAGCACTTCTTAGTAATAGTACTTGTTTTTGACATTATATATATATTTTTTGAAACATCACATTTCATTGTTTGTGGTATGTTGAAGTTTTTACACTGTATGAGCTTCGTTTCTACAGAACAGGCAGGATAGATTTCATAAGTATTTGATATATAGCTACATTCAATTTCTACACTGACTGATGAATTGATTGCTGATGGTTGGAATTAGTTAATCATAGCCAATGTTGTGTTTTTGTACTCTGAAATGCATAGTTAGTACATCCACTGATTTTAAAGCTGTTGACAGGTTTTCATTCATGAATACACTATTTTCAATTATTGAAAACAATCCATGAATGTGTCTGGTCATTCATTTCACTAGAAAGTTGTATGTGTCTATCGCCTTCTGAGTATTGGAGGAGAACAGCCTGCATCTGATTTAGAAGGCTAGCCCCAAACTTCATGAGATGACATGGATTTGTGCATAGGAAGAAGAAAACGAGCCCATGGACATTTGTCACTTTTTGTATCCCCTGTTATAATGTTTCCTTAGTTCTGCATGTTCTTATGGGGCTGGAGCTTTGAGATACTGAACTTACCTTATTCCACTGCAATATTCCTATATCTGGGTATGCCCACTGCAATGTTCCTATAGATGGTTTGGATTGGATAAGAATGGTATTTGCCAAAGGGGTGCTTGTTTTTGTATTTTGAACTCTATGACCCGACTTGACACTGTTGCCTTTTCCAGTTTGTCCTGACTGCTGCAGGTACTCAAGCCGAGCAAGTAATCAATGAATTGGAACCTTCACATGAAGGGAAACTAAAGAGAATACCTGTTTTCTTTGTTGCAAAGCGACTAACGTAAGCAGACATCCCATCCTTCATGCAAGCAACCATTATTTGATGTGCAGTTCTCTTCCAAATTTCAATTCACATGGTTCCAATAGCACTGCTAGCTTAGGTGCCTTATAAACAGTTTGATATCTAAAACTTCATTTGCAGGACGCAAGCACTGCAGTTATTTCCAGACGCACGGAAGGAGCAATGAAAGATGCTCATGACGGAATCAATGAAGAGGACAATGCGTTGTAGTTATCACAGTGCCTATGTCTCAAGTGCAGAAGGGCTGGCTGTCCGTCTTCATCTCACTGTATTATATCCTGTAACATTGTTATGACATGCCTTGCCGAGAAATAAAAGCTAAAAAATTACAAAATTGTACATGTCCACATTATACCACCGGTAACATTACAGATAAAAATTGCAACCTCTTTCTCGGTTCATATACTACTGTCAAATATCAGATGGACGCCATAGTTCCATCCGTGTTGCCTCTTTGGTGGTTCTCATTCGACACCAAGAACTGCAAGGACCTACATATTTTAGCTTTTAGGCAGCTTTTGTTGGGCGAAAGATGACATTATCAAGAGATTAGTTTGTAGTTCTGTAGTGGTAATTCTGCAAGTTCCTGGCGATGCCATTGAGATACTACCTACTATGTATAGGATTATCACCATCTTTATGCTGAACTACCTGCTATATATCTAGGATTAACTTGTAATCTTTAGGCTGCTAGCTAATACCAAATCCAAGCATGCAGCGTACCTGCTGTACCTTCGTGCTCACAAGAGCTACTAGTAGGCTGCACTGGTTCTCACTGCTTGCATTCTGAAGCTAAACTGTTCGCAGTTAACTACTCTATGCTAATGGTTAGTTGATTAGCAAAGGCTAACCATAACCATTGCTTTAGAGTAGCGCGCATCAATGGTTCATGCATGTTTCTTGGACCTCAGATAGATAGATATTAATTAAAGTTATTAGAGGGGAATAATTGGATGATTAATCCTGAGGGTCAAGGGTACATTATATAGAAGGATTAGGTGAGGGGAAAAGACTAAACTGCTCCTAACCCTAATCCCATACAAATGACTAAACTACCCCTGATTAACCCACATAATTACACAGTCTAACACTCTGCGCAGTCACAACATCTGTCCACTGCAGATGTTGAGATTGGATCGAAACTCGGAGAACAACGTTGATGGAAGGCCCTTCGTGAAGATGTCGGTGAACTGTGTTGTCGTCGAGACATGATGTACCCGAACCTTGCCACGTGCAACCCGCTCACGAACAAAACTCCACATGCTTCGTGTGCTGATGTTGGACTGGGTTAGTGGAGAGGTACGCAGCACTAACGTTGTCGTAGTAGATCAGAGTGCTCCTAGCGACGGGAGTGTGGAGCTCGAGCTGCTAAAGCCAGGAAGCCTCAACCACGCTGTTAGCCACAACACGATTGTCGAAGTGTGTAGCTGACACTTTCCCCGGGCCTGCTCTGGGCAGCCCGTGGAGGTTCTTTTTCGGAGGGGCTAGTCACTCACGGAGAGCTTCAGCGTTAGGGACGATTGAGGGAAAAGCTTGACACGGGGATTTTTACATGGTTCGGGCCGCCGGAGCGTAATACCCTACATCCACGGTGAGCAGATGTGCTCATTGTATTGCTTGTTGCTCAGAACCGGAGTCCTGGGCTTGAGGATGAGTCGAACCTAAGGATGGGAATGGCTGGAGTGCGAACCGCTAGGGTGCGAGAGTGTGTAAGAGGCAAACCCTTGCTAACGTTGCCTACCCGAGCCTTTTATAGTCCAAGGCTCGGGCGGCTTACAAGGTGGGCCCGGGACCCGATAGGTGGTCCCAGGGAGATTGCCTGCCATCTACCGTATCTGCAGTTACGCCGATAGTTGTCTCTGGCGAGGGCTTCCGAGTCTTTGTTCTGCCGCCCTGCCCATGCCGCAAGCTAGTCGTAGTGGTTGATGATGGCAGGGGCGGCAGGGGATGTCTTGTCATTATGTTTATTAGCGGGCAGGCTCTGACGCGGCGCGCCAGTCTGCGATGTGACTGGGTGCAACGGCACCTGACAGAGGCGTGCTTCGCGCCTCCGCGCCTTGGGAAGGCGCGGGTCTTGAATACCTTGTACGGGCAAGGCATGGCGCGTCT